>OY856411.1:1444728507-1445458507 GCA_963693085.1 Alisma plantago-aquatica | reverse complement strand
TTGTCATGTGAAAGTCGAGCGCGAGCAAGATAGCCACCATAAGGAGCCAAGAAGGCCATGTAGGCTTTGGTATCATATTGTTGATGTGTAATACAGAAAGAATACAAAGAACAAAATGAATTTTGAACCCGTCGTAGTTCTCAATCATTTCGTGGCACTAGGCCTGTCTAAACTGTCGAGGACTCAGGGAGTAAAGTGGGGGCACCAAATAAGCTCTCACATTATTTTTTTGTGGAAAGCTCGACCAACGAGAAAAAGTATTTAGCCCATGCCAAAAAGAGGCCAAAAATCAAATTGTAATCAGGAGTGAAATTGTAACTAGAATGCCAAAAAGTAATTAGAATGTTTAGATTGTAACATGAATAGATGGATAACTAATTTAGGTTACCCAACAAGATAATGAATATATGCCGTCGCCCCCTCTCTCACACAAACACACACACACATAAACACACACACACATACATACACACACATTGGCACATGTGCACACACACACATACACACACACGTTTAGACACACACATTTGTACACACAAATACACACACACGCATGCACACACACACGTGCACACACACACATAGATATACAATCTTGTCCGATATGTTGTTGTCAACAACCTAAACACATGGGGGTATGTATAGCTGTGTAATAATGAAAAGTGAAGAGAAAGAGTGTCATCCTACCTTAGTCCACTAGTACTACTAAAGTAACCAAAATGACATTCATTAATGAGAATGGAGAAATAACACATACTAATGTAACTACATATCCCACCAATACCCTGTTGTGAAAAGGCTTAACCCTCAATGAATAATATAAAAAAGTTAGTTTACATCATTAGATACTTATTTGAAGTCTAGTTCCATGTAAGGAGAGATATGGTTTTTATGGCAAGAATGCACAACTTCATTTTCCATGATACATGCATCATGTATAACCCCCCTCCAAGTAAGGAAAATGTCCAGTGCCCGTAATTAAATCATGTGATGTGTCATGCGAGAGCTAAAAGTCCTAGAAATGATCATCTATTTGTTATTGGCAAGACTGATGGGTCTGAACTAATTACTATTTACAATTTCTACATTTTCTTGATGAATGCGATGCATATTTGGTTGAGAACAAATGTGGTGTTTGAGATATTGTCTTGTGGTCTCATATAGTAAGATCCTCAAATTTTGCAAATTTAGAATTAATTCAAGAATAATGTATTGATACTGTGATTAAGCCAATAAGAGTAGTAATGAGCTAAATGGTATGACTTCAGATGAAATTAGTTAATGATTTTGAGGTTAAGACTTCGATTGATTTTATAATCTACTCAAAAAAATAATGTATGGCCACTCTTGCAATTATACTAAAATCAGTGTTAAAGTTCATGCATTAGGCTAATTGGGCCTTCAATGTGAAACTGGGAATATTATGAAGCCTCTGAATTCATTATGCAACCTAGATAGGAACCATGGTCTTATGAATTCAAGTAACCCTAATTTGGGCCTACTTTGTGGATATATGAAATCAAGTCCTAAATGAAGATAATTATGCTGATTCCAATCTTAGACTTAATATTGGAATGTGTTAAGGCTTATGTAACTATTACATGGGCCGAGGTGAGCCCATGATTTAAATGTCCAATTAATCCTCTGCCTATTTAGGGTTTACAAATAGGCCCTAGAATGAAATCAAGAATTGAACATTTCCTTCTCATATTATATCCTAGCGATAATTTTAGTTGATGGATAATCAAGATATTAGATTATGCCAGAAATTTCAGATAATGCTAAGTTATTTGGTAACCTATGATCATGCGAGAAATTTCAGATAATGCTAAGTTATCTGGTAACCTATGTAATTAATTAAGTAATGATGTATATATTAATTTAAAGGAAAGATTGGAGGGATTATTGGATTGGTTTTGATTTAATCTCTTACCCAAGAGAGGATAAGATCAAGAGGAAGATCATTCCAAAATTTGGGTTTACGAAGATGTAACGACCGCCACCAAATCGATAGCCAAATAATTACTAATTATGCGGAATAATCATAAGCAACAGATTAACAAAAATCACTAAAAACTAAAACCATTTTGCAAAGAGATCCATTTCCTAGAAAACTCTTAATGAAAGAACCAAAACTTTATATACATCAGGGTTCACATTGTACATACACTATACCATCTAATATCGAGGATAACATATAACAGTTGCTTTGTCAAAACATATACTAAAGCAACATAAAACCTAGAGGCATGCAAGCCAAAATCTCAGATTGTTCATAAAATCATCACGTACTAAATCCAAGGACCTGAGAGTATAGAGACACTTAGGACTTCTATCTATAAGACACGACAAACAATACACTCAACCTGAGCTGTCACTGCTGTCTCTACTGCTGTTGTCCTTCCTCTGCAGAACAATCTCTACCTCATCGTGCACGTCCACCTAAAAAAAATTGTGGATCCCATGGGGTGAGACAATTGTCCAATCGAGAGATATCACTCTCCGCCAACAATGTTTTTGTTGTTGTTGAGGAAAGGTTATATCATATATTGAAAACACATCAAAGCAAGCAAACACCTGCTTATGTGAGTACCTTACAGGATGTTGAAATAATTGTAGACTAGAAAAAAACTGAAATCATGCAAGCCTAGATAAGATAAAAGCAATGTTTTGTTAAAGTGGGGGAGGAACCCCTTAACAAGCCTCTAGATGATATAAAGAAGATAATCCCAAGTTTGTAAAAAAAACCTTCCGGCTGTGAATCACAGTTGTTGTTGAACTATACTGACACCTGTTTCATCGTCAACCATTGCTTTGAGATCACACAAAATTTTTGCTTCAGATTCTCCTTCATCATATACGTCATGTCCTCCTTCAACTTGGTTGCCTGCATTTTGTTAGAATGTAAAGATCTGCATCTATTTGTGATATAATATTTTGTTCTAGATTTTTTTGTTGTTGAAAATTCTGCGGTTTCTTTCTTTCCAGAGATTCCAACTGATTGTGGTGAAAATATCACTACTTTGGAATTTTTTGTAATGTCTATTTGGTGTGATTTGTAATGGGAAAGTAGCTTCCTTGAGGTCAGGAAGGCAGTTTCACGAAAAATGTGTGAAGACGTTTTGTGAGAAGATACACTTGAAGAAGATGTGATCAACTGAGTCACTGTTTTTTTCGCAAAGAGAGCATCTGAATGGGCCAATATATCCCTTTTTTTGTAATGTTTTCACATGTGAGAAGTTTGTTTTGTAGTAAAAGCCAAAGGAATGTTTTATATTTTTGCGCCCATTTCTGTTTCCAGATTTTTGTTGTTGATGGGGACAGACCTATGTAGGATAGGTAGGTGTAGGCTTGTTTAACAGAGTATTTGCAGCCCCATTTCCAAGTAATGGAATTTGAGGTGTTGTTTTCCAAGGAGAGAGCTAGATTTATGAAGTCGTTTTGGCTGATCTGTGTTTGAATGCATCTTTTAAGGGAATTTGATCTGTTGTTGGTGATAAGAGGTAGAGCTTTGTCAATCTTCATGTTGAGTAGTTTATTTGGAATGGTCCAATTTGGTCGAAGATTGATGACTGAGTTGTTTTCGAACCCAGGATCGAACTAGAAGGAGATGTTTTGGTGAGAGTGAGGGGGAGTGTTAATGATTTGAGTGATCATTTGGATGTTTTTGTTGATGTATTTCCAAAGAGGGGAAGCTGATTTTTTTGGGATATGATGCCAGGGGGGTGAGTATTGGTAATATTTGTATTGGATGAGTTGAGTCCAGATTTTTGGTTTGTTTTAGATCGAACTGTCGATGATTTTAGTTATAAGACAGAGTGCGTGTGTTTCAATGTTGATGATACCCCAACCACCTTGATCAAGTGGAGCTGATATAGTTTTCTAACTAACAAGATGATAATGTTTCCCTGATTTTTCTGATTTGTGAAAGTTGTTCCAAAGAAAATTTCTTCTGATTTTGTCTAGAATGGATTTTGTTTTTGTGGGAAGGGGAACACAGCTCAGGAATTGAGTAGTGATAGGAGTGATGACACTGTTATAGGAGTGATGACACTGTTTAGTAGGGTAAGTCTTCCAGAGAGATTAAGGAAGTTATTTGTCCAATTTGTGAGTTTTGAGTTAATTTTTGATATGATAGGGGTCCAAATAGCATTTGTTATGTTGTATGGAGTAATGGGAAGACCCAGATACTTGATTGGAAATTCTTATGTCTTGCATCTTAAGATATCTCTAAAATGCTCCAATGAAGGTTGATTTATGTTTACCCCAAAAATGGAAGATTTATGCATATTTATTTTGAGTCCAGAGATATATGAGAAGATGCCAATGATTCTGAAGATATTAAGGAGGGAGGATTCATCCAGGGAGGAGAAGATAATGGTATCATCCGCAAATTGAATGATATTCTCCATGCATTCCCCAGGAGAACAGATAAGACCATTTTGTTTGCCCAATTGGATCATACGGGAAAGAATAGTTGTAATGATGATGAACAAATAAGGAGAGAGTGGGTCTCCTTGTCTAAGTCCATTTGTGTTATGAAAATAACTAAATGGAACACCATTTATGATAGTTGAGAAATGGTTTGTGGATATGCAAGCATGGATCCAATTTACCCATATGTCTGGAAAACCAAAACCCTTTAGAGTTTTAATTAGGCAATGCCAATTTACAAAATCAAAGGCTTTTTCAAAATATAGTTTGATTGCTAGAAGGGGGGTTTTGTTTTTGTGGCAAAGATGTATTGTTTCATTGACCATCATGAAGGCATCTTGTATACTTCTGTTTTTGAGGAAGGCAGTTTGGTTAAGCGAGATGATGTCCTCCAAGTGAGGTTTAATCCTATTTGATAGTGTTTTAGCAATGATTTTGTATGAGGTATTTATAAGGCTGATGGGTCGGAAGAGGGATATGTGGTCGGGTTGACTAGTTTTTTTAATTAGAGTGATAAAAGTTTTATTTATGAATTTGATGATGTTATGTGGGTTTATACTAGCGTGGAAAGCAGATAGAAAGGCTATGAAATCTTTTTTATAGTGGTCCCAATTTGCCAGGTAGAATTCAGTGTTGAGTCCATCTGGTCTGGGAGATTTATTTTTACCTAGGTCAGAGATGGCAACATTCAATTCATCAAGGGAGAAGGATTTGATGAGTTCCTGTGGATTTTTTATGTTTTTTTGACAAATGGTGTTCCATGATAAGTTATTAAGGCATGTGGGATTGTGATTGTTATTGAAGATATTTTTAAAATGGTTAGTTATGTGAGTTATGATGGTTTGTTTGTGTGATGTGAGTCTACCGTTTATTGTTAGATGGGTTATGGAATTTTGTCAAAAATTTTGGTTACAAATTTTGTGATAAAATTTAGTGTTTTTGTCACCTTCTTTAGCCCAAGTGATTTTGGCCCTTTGTCTCCATTTGGTGTCAATACAATTATTTATGAAGTCCAGTTCGGTTTTGATGGTAAGGACTAGAGCAGGGTCAACAGATGGGTCCTTATCCACAAAAAAGAACTGATCTTCAAGATTTTTTTGTATTTCAAATAAGTTTTTTGGGTTTTGGAGTTTCCATTTTTTGATACGAGTTTTAATATTTTTTGTGTTGTTTTGGATATGTAGTCCTATGTTTTCTGTTTATGAGTTGGCAAGTTTCCATTGTTCTAGACAGGAGCTGGAGAAGTTGTTTATGGAGAGCCAACTGTTTTCAAATTTGAAAGGTTGCATGCTCCATGAGGTAGATGATGTGTCAAGGATCAGAGGGAAGTGATCAGATATGGTTCGGTGGGAGATATGAACAGATGAGAGAGGGCGTTTGTCTTCCCAGAGGTTTGAGCAAATGAAGTGGTCGAGTCTGGCATATGTCTGGTTTCTAGACTAGGTGTATAGTGCATTTGAAGGTTTGATGTCGATCAAAGAATGGTTTGTAAGCATCTTACTGAATTTTTTATCTGCAGCAGACATAGTTTGAGGGGAGGGGTTGGAATTGAGCCTATCTGAGACTTGAGTGATCAGGTTGAAATCTCCACCCAAAACCCAGGGAGACAAGTGGTATTTTGTAATGAGATGATTTAGTTCAGCTAGATAGATGGATTTGTTGTGTCCTGGTTCCCCATAGATTCCAGAGAATGACCAAAGATATCCATCGAAAAGGTTTTTGAAATCTATGGTTATAGAGAAGTTAAGGATTGATGTGTTTTGTGAAGCTAGAGACTGGTTGTTAAAACCAACTAAGAGGCCTCCTTTGAATCGCTCAGGAGGTAATTGGATCCAGTTGGTGATTCTATTTCCCCCTATTGTTTTGAGAGCAAAAGGGGTTAGAAAGGTTTTTGTTTCTTGAATAGTAATCAGGTCGATTTTGTTTTTGTATATGTGAGTACGCATTTTTTTTCTTCTTTGGAGGTTTGCAGCTCCACAGATGTTCCAAGAAGTGATTTTCATTTTTATTTCTTGTGATGATTTACACTTAATAGGATTTTTAGAAGGTCGACGATTTTGTCATAGCAGGAAGGAGTCTTTTGTTTGACCAACCCATAAAGGTTTCTAGGTTATCTAGAACTTTATGGGCATTATCTTCATCATCTAGTTGAATGCCAATCTTGTTTGCAAAGGAAGTGAAGCTGTTTATGTTTGACCAAGATGCTAAATCTTCAATAGAATCTAAATCTTTATTTTTGTCTTTAAAAGGGGGAGTAGATGATAAAGGATAAGTAGAAGTTATGTCACTAAATGAACGGGGAGAGATATTTGGAGAAGTACCTGTCTTTGCTCTGTTGACGATGATAGTACTTTTTGAGTCTTTGTGATTTGGCTTCATGATCTTCTGTAGGTAGCTGGATGTATGCCTTTGTTGTGGGCTCTCCTGCTCCAAACTCTGCAAAGAATTTTCATCCTTATGCTGAGAAGAGGTTTGGTTCTTTGTAGCTTGATGTTTTTGGTTTTGAGATGGGTATCTCTCTTTAGTAGAGGAAGGAGATGGGAAGGTGGAACCTCTTGGTATGTATGTGTTATCATGGAATGAAGGTTCAGGAGATCTGGTTCTTTTCTTACTTGTCTGGAGGTATGGGATTTCAGAGTGGTTAGAGTTTTTCCAGATCCAAACATGATTTCATTCGTTTGATGCCCTGGAATGCATGGTAGACATTTTATATTTGTTTGGGCTAAACCAAGATGGTGGATGTTTTGTGAGGTCAGAGAAGGCGGTGCTGTTCTCGGTGGGATGTTCAACAGAAAGTTTTAAATTGTAGATGGATTCGCCAATTCTAATATTGATAGTTGGAGGAAGGGAGATAGTAGCTTTGACTAAAAAGAGACAATATGCTTTGATGTATTGTGAAGGATGTAAGGTTTTAGGACTGATGTATTGTAGTGTTGCCCCGATTGAATGGGCAATGCCTCTGAAGACCTCAATTTCCTAAAGGTGCGGAGGGAGATTTGAAATGGCGACCCAGTCGGAGCCACCAGTGGGGGCTGGATATGAACCTAAGTCTGTAGACCATTTTGATAGTCTGTCCGTGATGAAGCTCAATCCACAGGGTATGGTGAGAACTTGATTGAAGAGGTGGTTTATCTTAGTTCCTTCTGGGACCGTATAGATGAGCTGGGTAGGAGAGAATTTTTTGGTTTAAGGATGGTTTGACTGGGAATGAGTAGGGCTAAGGCACGGGTAATATCCAGGACATTAATGGGGTTGTTGTCAAGGTTGTTTTCAACTAAAATGAGAATGCTTCTAAGGGTGAGGACCTTGAGAAGACACATTGAGTTGGCTGGAAGGTCAAGAGCGATCGCATATTCCAGGTGGTCTGGAGCTTTCATGTTTGATGAGGCAGATGGATAGTTAGTGTTATGTGTTTGTGATGGGGTTGGAAGGGGAGGGTTTTTGGATTGTGGTTTGTGCGTTGAGACTGTATGGTTCTTTGGCCTGTGGTAGGGTTTAGATATAGGAGGAGTTCTGGAGTTTGTATTCAGAGGGCGTGGAGGGGTAGCGTCTGCATGTTCAGGCGGGAGATTTGTGAGGCATGCAAAGGTGTTTTTTGAAAGATAATGATGTTGGGGGAGGTGTGTATTGTGCCTGTGTTCAGAAAAGAGCTTTTTTGGGACTGTGGAGGTTTTGTGAAAAGGCGGGTATCTAACTGAGAGAGAGTGCATGGAGGAGGAAGTGGGATCCACATGGGTTTTGTCTTGGTTTGGGGGGAGGCGAGCTTTGCAGAATCTTTTTATGTGCCCTATCTATTGACATCCAAAATAGGTGAGGTGAGAAAAGCATCTGGATGTCGAGTGGTTGCTCTGGAGGCAAAGAGAATAGTGCAGAGCTCGAAAAGGTTTTTTTGGGGGGGACCAAAGTCCAGATTTGGGCGGTGGGGTTTTTATCTAGGAGATTGTTTATGAGGTGGGATGATTTTGCATGTCCTAGAACAGGAAAAGTTGCATTTAGGCGATACATGTCTTTGGGGATGATATCCTCAACCAGGGAGGGTTGGGGTTTTAGGGTTTTATGTAAAGATGACAAATTGGGCTTGTATTTTTCCTTAATCGATGGGGAAGGGAAAAGTTTGTACCTTTCAGCGATTGAACTTTGTTGTTGTTCCATAGTGGATGTGACAACATTTTCGTCTACTTCAGAGCCGGAGGAGACAGAGATAGGCCATGATTTTGCACCCATGGGAGGTTGGTACTCATCCCTGATGAAGAGTTGGTCTTCCGAGTTTGATGATGAAGAGCTAGCTTGATCGTGTCTTTTGTAAAGATAGGCTAACTCTGGAGGAGTGTCATTGATGAAGTCACACACCCAGGCTCGAAATGTATGATTTTCCATCGGTTGAATGAAAATCGACCACTCGGGCTTGAGCTTCAGCTTGGCGCACATGTCACTCCAGCCTTCGGAGATGAGGAGGATGGGGTTTTTTTTGCCCCAGGTTGGTTTGGTGGGGAGGGACCATGAGACCTTCACCTGGAAGGAGCGGTGACCAATGTTTATCATGCAAGTTCCCGGTGAGATGTCGAACTTGTGATAGATCCAAGCTCTTGGTAATGGAATGCTCGCTGAGAAGGAGGGGTCTGAGAGAGGGATTTCCATGAAGGAGGGGTCTGAGAGAGGGATTTCCGCCAACAATGTTATTATCACAGGTAAATAGTATTAAGCTGAGCAGAGGTTCTTTTATATTACTAAGAAAGGTTAATCACTATGGATAAGTAGATTAGAACATTTCTCATCTTTTAAAACATTGTAACTATCTATGATAGAGCAGTAAATCATCTATTCACTTTATAAGGAATATGAAGAACATGTGTATCATTTACCCATCATAATATACCAACATCTCAAGCTTATCCTGTGATAATATTGTCATGGTATGACATCCATGAATCATTCTCATTTCTATCTATTGGCCTCAGCCAATTTGCTAGCCAAGTATTGGATTGTACCAACCATGTGAATATGCATCATTATGTTCTATCATGAGAGTATTGGACTATGTCAATCCTATGCAATCATATCCAGGTATTGGACTATGTCAATCCTGTGTAATCATATCCAGGTATTGGACTATGCCAATCCTGTGCAATTATATCCAGGTATTAGACTATGCCGATCCTGTGCAATTATATCCAGGTATTGGACTATGCCAATCATGTGCAATTATATCAAGGTATTGGATTATGCCAATCATGTACTTGTGAGATCATAGCCAGGTATTGGGTTATCCCAATCCTGTGAGAGTTCAACTAGGTATTGGATTGTACCAATCATGTAAGAGTTTATCCAGGTATTGGATTGTACCAATCCTGTAAGAGTTCATCCAGGTATTGGATTGTACCAATCCTATGAGATCATAGCCAGGTATTGGATTGTACCAATCATGTGAGAGTTCATCCAGGTTTAGGGTTATCCCAATCATGTGAGATCTTATCTAGGTATTGGGTTATCCCAATCCTGTGCAATTATATCCATGTATTGGGTTATCCCATTCCTATGCAATTATATCTAGGTATTGGATTATGCCAATCCTGTAAAACTATATCCATGTATTGGATTATACCAATCCTGTGAAAATATATCAATGTATTGGGTTATACCAATCCTGTGAGATTAAATCCAGGTATTGGATTATACTAATCCTGTGAAATCACAACCATATAGCTAAGGATTCCATAGTAGTCAGAATACCTTTATGTTTCCATTTCTCTTTCATTATGGGATATAATCCCTTAAACTCATCACTGAATACCACATCACCTTTACTAGGCATTATACCTTAGTCGAGCCATCATACCCATTCACATCCTTTATGTAATACAAGCATTCCTCATATCTCAGTTTAACATATTCAAGACACTATAGCCCTCATTTGGCTATCACCATAATGCAAGTATGACCAAGATTTCATTATTATACATATACCCATTTATTATTATTATTATTATGTTACAGAGTTTCCATTTCCTTAGTTTATTTTGAACATTACCATCTCTTACATCAATCTCGAGATCATGAGACTTTTATAAACATCTTATCACCTCTCACTAGGCAACATGCGTCTCTAGGTCATAAGACCTATACAACATTATACTTTTTATACAAGTATATCACATGGCTCACAAGGCCCATTAAACATTTTGTCACCTCTCACTAGGCAACAACTAATCACATGGCTCACAAGGCCCATGCAATAAGAGAAATACAACCTCACCATTATTAGGTTTAGGGTTTCCCTTTCTTACCGATTAGGGTTCCAAGTCATATCATCACCCTTCATTAGGGTTAGGTTTTCCCCTTATTAAAAAATTAAGGATTCAAGATCATATTTTCAAGAATCAAACCCTAATTCATACTCCATTCATACTAGGAGTATCAACATATGTTAATTAACATGATTATCACACATATATAAGTTTCTCTCTCATCCTCACTAGGATGTTGATAGCATCATACTCTATTAAATTGGATCAATTCTTCTCTCAAGGTACTTTGGCCCATACTCATCAAAATGCATTAAACTCTTTATGTCTTAATGTATCATTTGACATAACACACTACATGTGTCACTCAATCAAGTATATTGAATTGAGGTGCTTCCACCCTATCTGGCTAAGAGGTGTGTGCTTACTTTCATATGAGGTAACGAGGTGTGTGTGTGCTCCACACCATATCGGGCAAAGAGATGTATGTATGCTTCACACCATATCAGGTTACTCATCATCTAGGGTTTGTCATATCGGGTTAGCATATCAGGTTAAACCCTTATGCTCATACTCTTTCATACCTTCATGGGATCAATGCTATCATGTGTTGAGTGATAGGCTAGACAACTGGTTGAACCCTTCACAATCAAGCCATTACACAAAACGATAGGGGTGTGGGTTCCAATGTATATCAGATTCCATATCACCATCTAGGGTTTCAACACCATATCAGGTTAGAGGTGTATGTGTGCTCACCATATAGACCTTGAGGTGTATGTGTGCTTACCATATAGACCTTGAGGTGTATGCGTGCTTACCATATCTCCCTTGAGGTGTATAACCATCACTATCTAGGGTTTCAACATCATATCGGGCAAGAGGTGTATCCTTCAACACCATATCGGGTTAGAGGTGCTTCAACCTAATATCGGGTTGAACCATGATGATATCATCATCATCCACCTCTAGACTCTTGTTCTTACTGTTCTAGTTCATGGAAAATAGTCGTAGATCACTAATAGATCTTGTGGATTCATCAATTATGCAAGAAATTTTGAATTGAAAGTAAATAATCAACTATGGCAAGATTGGTGGTAAATAATAACATAATTGAGTTCAAGTTATATAACCCGCCTCAAGAGCAACTTCAAAGCTCCAAGCTCCAAAGCTTCACATTACCAAGGTTTAAGATGAGCTTATCAAAGGTCCAAGACTTGATCTCCTCAACACTATGCATGATACATCACCTCTTGTGGCCGATATCCCTCACTTGGACGATATCACTTCACTTGGCCGATACCACTTTGCTACGACCGATATCACCTTGCTATGGTCGATACCAAAGCTCTATGCACGATACCCCTCTTCCTTTGCACGATACTAAGACTCTATATGCACGATATCTAAGAGCAAGAGGGCAATAAATTTTGAAAATTTCACTTATAGGTGAAAGGAAGGGTATGTATACTTGAGGCTCATGATAAAGTGTGTATATGAGGTGTCATAATTTTAAGCTACTAGGTGCCACATGTCCATGCATGGTTGACACTTGTCCTTGCATGCACTCATATTTATATTGAAATGCTAAACACTTGAGGATAATCTAGAGATGATATTTCGGCCATCACATATCTTGTTGGATAAGATATTTCATCTTTATCTCACAAATTATACAAATCGATACAACTTTTGCAAGGAACATCTAACTCATCTTGGATCACCTACTTGAGGTGTTTTGCCCATCATGGATAAGACCTAAAGCTCACAAACCGATATTAAACTTCCCCTATAGCTCCTTGGCCGATAGGTACTCTCATATGAATTCTACAACACGATACAGACTCAAATTAGGGTTTCACATTCAACCCTTTCTTGGTCTTTTCATCACCAAGAATACCATCATTCAAATATGATTAAAAAATGATACCTCCTTATTTCTCTCTCCTCTAGATGATACTAGGAGGGAGTAGGGACACTCTAGAGGTGGTAATTTGCATATCAACCCTACATTTGGGTAAATTGCATTTTAGTCCAAAACACAAGAACATTGCTCAAACATTATTCAAAAAGGACCAAACTTGAAACATAAGTTTGTTACCTGATAACAAAACTCTTTAGAGAATTATATTAAAGTTCTAAGCAACTTATTTAAGCCAAAAAATAGGGTTAACTCATAACCCAGATCAGGGTCATTACAAGTTATAAACCCCTAACAAGGATTTCGTCCTCGAAATCCCAGGTGAAGGAAGACAATTGTCATTCATGCATCATATCATAAAGTCTCCACATAACATCTTGATGTCATGGAGATGCCACAAAACTTTGACCAGTACAAAGTCCTTCCATTCAATGTCATCATAGAATCTGTTATACAAGACACATATTCAACTATCCTTTTCATTAATGACTGTAGTGTCAATTCTGTGTCAGGTAACACTTTCTAAGTCAGAGAAGTATTATTCATACTTTGAATAATTCAGGTGTCAAACCTTATTGACTTGCCATCTTCCCATCTTACATCTTTTATGTGATAAGATTCTTGACCTTGGGAGTCTCCCATACTCCTCACTTAGTTTAGCATTTCACCTCCAAGGAAAAACCAGAGTTACGTTTTGTCACCCACCTGGGACTACAAGTCTTATCATACATCTGCTGTGCCATCTAATCTGCTGACACAACACTAAACTTTCTTATGACTTGTACCAACTATCTTCCTAGTTGTACATTCTCTTGTCATAAGGAGAGGCTACTTATCAAAGAAAAACTATCTCAGAAGTAACTCTAGATGTTATGTATAAGCTGCCTCAGTATTCTAAGGAATTGTTTTTATCTTGATAAGTTGTTTTCCCAAAACGATTCTACAATTGTTCCTTCAACTCATACATCCTTGCTGATGTCATATTTATGCAGAGCATAAAATCCTAACATATGGTATCCATACTATAGTATGTAACTAGACTAATCTCAAAGTTGGCCCTTCTAGATAATCAAACATTACTCATCTTATCAGGAGTCATGTTCTAATTTTCTCATATCATTGAAAGTTCTTGGATACTAGGATTCTTAACCTTGGTATCCATTATATGTGCCAAAAACACATCACATACTTATAATTTCCATCCTCTGTTGTTATTACCAAAACCATACATATAATAGGACCTTTCTTTCATCTCGGGACATTACTTAACACATATACTTTGTCTTGGAACTAAAATCCAAGACTAGCTGATACTTTTTAAAGTATCCATCTATAGATTACTTCTAATCCCTGCACATCAAGTATTATAAGAATTACTTGATTGTCATGTTCCCAAAAGGAAAGAACACAAAGAAACATATTCCTTTGTATCGCCCCATCATTATCCAGGGTTATTTATTGAAGAAGAGATATTGACACCTTCTTTGAGTATTGCATGAACTTTCAATTTCTCATGTGTCATTCAATCTTGTGTCCTCTTAGGTTCCTTGCCATAAACATAGGATTTATAGGGATGATTACATGTCATCATCCTTTAGCATTATCATCATCATGATCAATAAATCTGGGTATTCAAACCCTTAGTTCATCACTGAACATTGTCACCTCTCATCAGGTAACTGTTACCTCTAGGTCCTCAGACCAAGGTATACATTATACTAAACATCTTCTTTTGTTTATAAGTTATTCGGTGATTAACTCAAATTCCTTCGTATATCAATTAGGATGTGGTAGAAATATCCGTGCCACATCTCCTATTTCCTTATGCTCTTTAGATTGTCTCAAAATGACTACTTGATCAGAGTAATCAGAAAGATAGAAATCTAAGAGTATCATACTTAGCTTGCCTTCAATAGATGATTACCTGGCCAGGGTATTCAAGAACTGAAATTAGGTAATATGCATTTGTTTTATATTATGTTTCATATCTTTAAGTTTTTCTACTTAGTATCTCGAATTTTCTCTAGGTGTTTCTTTTACATCTCTTCTCTTTCAACATGAAGAGAGAAATTTCAAAACATATAAGAGAATATTGGACTGAATATAAGTTCTCATCCTTCTTATCTCTTCCTCATGTCCTTATAGGACTAATTAAAGGAAGCTCAACAACAACTACCTTCTTATGATTATCAGATAAAATCAAGAGAAAACATGTCTGAATGAAAAAGTTCTATTTGACTGTCACCCCTCGCGGTCATGTACCACTTCAGGTTGACTCAAACATAAAGTCTAGCTGTTTCATGTTGTTGCTTTTGCCTTTTTACACTATTGGGCTGTAACTTTTGTAAGCCATGTCGAGTCTGCCTTGGTTTTTGGGTCATTTCATCCCTTCTTTTTGAATAAAAGGCTTTAGTATGCTCAACATGTCCATATCTATAACATGTCTTGTCCTTGTACCATAGTCTTATTAGTCTTATTATCGATGTAGAAGCTAAGTCAGGAGTTCTTTCAGGTGGAAAGTTAGGACTTTTGCCTTTACTTAGTGACTACTGCCCTGGTGCACTAGGCATTTATTGCACTGGTGGCACCAAAAACTTTGGCTTTTTAGAACAACTAGGCAAATGTCTCTAGAATTGTAGATACCTTTCCTTAATTCTCAGCTTATTGCCCCTCCCTGGGCATTGCCATCACACATGTACTATATGTCTATACTTATAGAAGGGTCTATTTTCTTGCCATATGTTAATCCTTCTCACATTTTCCACTGTCCCAACATGACTATGTCATTCATGAATCCATTTAGAACCCAAAGTTTCTGCATTGAGGGATGGTAACCTAGGTTATATCGCTAGTATCCAGTCCACAATATTCATCACTGTTATCCTAACCTGCCCAACAAGAGAAAAAAAAGTAGGATTCTCTATCCTGATTAGATCAAGATGGGAATTCTTAGGCACTCGTTCTTCTCTTGCCTGATCCCTTGCACCTTCTATTGGTGCAACAACATTTCTCTTAGCAACGTGTTCCTCATGTTCTCCAGTAATTTTTAAACTTCACCCTTTCTTCTATATAAGCAGAGGTCACTATAGGATATACTAGAGGATACTAGAACAAACTCAACACCTTAGTCCTATGTCTCTGTAGAGTCAGCGAACCTTAAGCTTTGATACCAAACTTTATAATGACCACCACCAAATTGATAGTCAAATCGTTACTAATTATGCGGAATAATCATACGCAACGGATTAACAAAAATCACTAAAAACTAAAACCATTTTGCAAAGAGATCCATTTCCTAGAAAACTCTTAATGAAAGAACCAAAACTTTATATGCATCAGGGTTCACATTGTACATACACTGTACCATCTCATCTCGAGGATAACATATAATAGTTGCTTTGTAGAAACATATACTAAAGCAACATAAAACTTTGAGGCATACAAGCCAAAATCTCAGATTGCTCGTAAAACCTTCACGTATTAAATCCAAGAACATGAGACTACAAAGACGACACTTAGGACTTCTATCTACAAGACACGATAGACAGTACACTCAACCTGAGCTGTCACTACTGTCCCTGCTGTTGTTGTCCTTCCTCTATAGAATGATCTCTACCTCCTCGTGCACGTCCACCTAAAAAAATTATGGATCCCACAAGGTGAGACAATTGTTGCAACAAGAGATATAACTCTCCGCCAACAATGTTATTATCACAGGTAAATAGTATTAATCTGAGTAGAGGTTCTTTTATATTACTAAGCAAGGTTAATCATAGTGGAAAAGTAGATTAGAGCATTTCTCATCTTTTAAAACATTGTAACTGTCTATGATAGAGCATAAACCATCTATTCAATTTATAAGGAATATGAAGAACATGTATATCATTTACCCATCATAATATACCAACATCTCAAGCTTATCCTGTGATAATATTGTCATGGTATGAAATCCATGAATCATTATCATTTCTATATGTTGGCCTCAACCTATTTTCTAGCAAAGTATTGGATTGTACCAACCATGTGAACATACATCATTATGTTCTGTCCAGGTATTGGACTATGCCAATCCTGTGCAATCATATCCCAATCCTGTGAAATCATATCCAGGTATTGGACTATGCCAATCCTGTGCAATTATATCCAGGTATTGGATTATGCCAATCCTACGCAATAATATCCAAGTATTGGACTATGCCAATCATGTGCAATTATATCCAGGTATTGGATTATGCCAATCCTGTGCAATTATATCCATGTATTGGGTTATAGCAATCCTGTGAGATCATAGCCATGTATTGGGTTATCCCAATCCTGTGAGAGTACATCTAGGTATTGGATTGTACCAATCCTATAAGAGTTCAGCCAGGTATTGGATTGTACCAATCCTGTAAGAGTTTAGCCAGGTATTGATTGTACCAATCCTGTGAGATCATAGCTAGGTATTGGGTTGTACCAATCATGTGAGAGTTCATCCAGGTATTGGGTTATCCCAATCCTGTGAGATCATATCCAGGTATTGGGTTATCCCAATCCTGTGCAATTATATCCAGGTATTGGGTTATCCCAATCCTGTGTAATTATATCCATGTATTGGATTATGCCAATCTTGTGAAACCATATCCAGGTATTGGATTATACCAATCCTGTGAAACCATATCCATGTATTAGATTATACCAATCTTGTGAGATTAAATCCAGGTATTGGATTATACCAATCCTGTGAAATCACATACATATAACTAAGGATTCCATAGTAGTTGGAATACCTTTATGTTTCCCTTACACTTTCATTATGGGATATAAATCCCTTAAACTCATCACTGAATACCACATCACCTTTACTAGTCATTATACCTCGGTCGAGCCATCATACCCATTCACATCCTTTATGTGATACAAGTATTCCTCATATCTCAGTTTAACATTTTCAAGACACTATAGCCCTCATTTGCCTATCACCATAATCCAAGTATGACCAAGATTTCATTATTATCCTTATAACCATTTATTTTTATTATGTTACGAGGTTTCCATTTCCTTCATTTATTTTGAACATTACCGTCTTACATCAATCTCTAGATCATGAGACTTTTATAAACATCTTATCACCTCTCACTAGGAAACACATGTCTCTAGGTCATAAGACCTATACAACATTATAATTTTTATACAAGTATGTCACATGTCTCACAAGGCCCATTAAACATCTTGTCACCTCTCACTAGGCCCATGCAATAAGAGAAATACAACCTTCCCATTATTAGGGTTAGGGTTTCCCTTTCTTACCGATTAGGGTTTCAAGTCATATCATCACCCTTCATTAGGGTTAGGTTTTCCCCTTATTAACAAATTAAGGATTCAATATCATATTATCAAGAATCAAACCCTAATTCATACTCCATTCATACTAGGAGTATCAACGTATGTTAATTAACATGATTATCTCACATGTATAAGTTTCTCTCTCATCCTCACTAGGATGTTGATAGCATCATACTCTACTAAATTGGGTCAATCCTTCTCTCAAGGTACTTTGGCCCATACTCATCAAAATGCATTAAACTCTTTATGTCTTAATGTATATTTTGACATAACACACTACATGTGTCCCTCAATCAAGTATTTTGAATTGAGGTGCTTCCACCCTATCAGGAAAAGAGGTGTGTGCTTACTTCCATATCGGGTAAAGAGGTGTATGTGTGCTCCACACCATATCGGGCAAAGAGGTGTGTGTATGCTTCACACCATATCGGGTTACTCATCATCTAGGGTTTGTCATAGCGGGTTTGCATATCGGGTTAAACCCTTATGCTCATACTCTTTCATACCTTCATGGGATCGATCCTATCATGTGTTGAGTGATAGGCTATACAACTGGTTGAACCCTTCACAATCAACCCATTACACAAAATGATAGGGGTGTGGGGTTCCAAGGTATATAGGATTCCATATCACCATCTAGGGTTTCAACACCATATTCGGTTAGAGGTGTATGTGTGCTCACAATATCGACCTTGAGGTGTATGTGTGCTTACCATATCGACCTTGAGGTGTATGTGTGATTACCATATCACCCTTGAGGTGTATAACCATCACTATCTAGGGTTTCAACATCATATCGGGCAAGAGGTGTATCCTTCAACACCATATCGGGTTAGAGGTGCTTCAACCTAATATCGGGTTGAACCATGATGATGTCATCATCATCAACCTCTAGAATCTTGTTCTTACTATTATAGTTCATGGAAAATAGTCCTAGATCACTAATAGATCTCATGGATTCATCAATTATGCAAGAAATTTCGAATTGAAAGTAAATCATCAACTATGGCAAGATTGGTGGTAAATAATAACATAATTGAGTTCAAGTTATATAACCCACCTCAAGAGCAACTTCAAAGCTCCAAACTCCAAAGATTCATGTTCCCAAGGTTGAAGATGAGCTTATCAAAGGTCCAAGACTTTATCTCCTCAGCACTATGCACGATACATCCCCTCTTGTGGCCGATATCCCTCACTTGGCCAATATCACTTCACTTGGCCAATATCACTTCAAAGCTCCAAACCCTAGTAACACATGCAACCTCCTGACATCCAACATGATTTGAAGCCTTCCCAGGATCACAACCCACCTTCCAATTAATCCCATTAGAATCAAGAGATACCACATTATTGTGAAATCATCCTAGATAATTCTTTTATCTTATCTATGATATGTAGACACTTTGTACAACCAACTCCTACCTTACCCCCATATAAGACCTCAAATACCCGATCCACCGCAGAAGAACATCTCCCAATATTGGAAACATGTCTAGGGCAAAGTGCAATCTCCCAAACTGGGGTGCCTGATCATCGACAGTAGGTGACTGATCTTGGGAAGTTGATTGATCCTTGATCATGTACTAAAACACACAAGCTCCACATATGGAGAGGAACCTTTCACAAATCCCCTAAGGTGTTGAGGTAAGGACCCTCAATCTAAATTTCTTGATCTTTGTCCCATTTTTTAGCTCTAGAACATAGGGTGGGTCTGCATCTTATTCGATGAGAGAATTCCTAATCCTAGCTGCCAAAACCCATGCCTAGGGACTTGCCAAGTGTGTGAAGGGCTAGCAAAGGCAGGGGAACCCACTGACCCTCACAAGGCCAGGAGGAGGAAGTCAAACCTTAGGTTGACGATATGCGTCGTTTCAAACACCAATTCACTAAGATATATTATACTAGAATTTAACCTTTTTTTGCTTTCCGATTAAGGCTAGTATAGAAGGGTCGATCCCACATGACAACTTTTTAAGATCATTTATTTAAGCCCGATTGATTTTTGAACTTTATTTATTTTTGAAGGATTTTTGAACAAAAAAGTAAATTCTAAGATTGGGGGTGATTACACTAAAATGAGAATGTAAATTGCATTGGAATAAAATATTACACTATTAACAATAAAATGGAAGGATTATGCTAAGGCAAGAAAAGAAGGAAGATTGTTAGCACAAAATAAAATAGAATCATCTAAGTGCAAGAATAAAATTACAGAAATGAAAGGAAGGCGATTGGAAACAAGCGGTTGAAGGAAAATAGATTGAATCAGATGGGAAAAGTATCAAGGCTTAGGGGTCTCACCACCTTAGCTGACGTGAATCAAAACCAACAAATTCATATGATAAGCAAGATAAAGGAAGACATGTGAAACATTAATAAATGCATAACAAAAGATGAACTCCCCATGAACCCATTGGTCCTGGCGTTCACGGATCCTAGATCGATAAACCTAATGGGAATTTTTTTGAGGTCTCATCCAAATCCCCATGTAATCTATTTGGTCATTCTAAATTTTGGGTCCCAATTTCACATTCACCAAGATTAACAAGTGATAAAAATGAGAGATCACTTCGTTAAAATCTTCGATGTCCAAACAAAAAACCATTTATCTAAAATTCAATTAAGAAAATCATGGCTAATGGGTTATTCCCCTTGCCACAATAATGGAACTACTCACTAGTCATAATGAAGAAAAGGGAGGCAATGGAAGAAAGTGAGGGGGTCATTAACTGGAGCACAAAATCTTGAAGGACCGTATGGTAGTGAAGTTTAAACAACCACAACTCTTAGTTCCTTGCTTCCCTAGAAGAGTAGAAGAAAAGAACAAGAACAAAGAAAACATCCATAATCTAGAGATAAGGAACGAAGAACAACTATGAATTGAAATGACAAGCTTTAATAAAAATATGCAAGTACAAATTGAGGATCCATTTCTTAGTGGAGTCCCCCTCCTTTATAGGGGAGGGGGGGTGGAAACCTTAAAAGGGGGAGAACAAATGGGCAAGGTAGCTGTTGACTTTTGCTGTTCACACTGTGAAATGACCATCTCATTTGGCCGTAACGTCCATCTCGCTTGTGACATGGTGTGGCATGGATGAAGGGGAAGTTGTCAAAACCCTAATTGAGGGGGTGGTGGCACCCATTGATTCAGATTCTTGGTCTTGAAGAAATGTAAGAACCGACCATCTGAATGTGAGACACCTGGTTGGCTCCTCCTTACGCATGGACAAGGGTTGAAAACCCTAACACGATTGGCAGTGCTCCTTTAAATCTGATTTGGTCTTTGGGTCAACTCGACATGACCGTTGAAGATAAAACATACAAAAGTGTGAAGGAAAAGATGAATATTTGTATAATCAACCAAAAAGTGAGTACAATGCAAATTGTCCTAGAAATTTAGGAAAAATAAACAAACTCAAATAAAAAGATTACAAAAATTATGCAAAAAGATAGATGAATATACATCCATCAAAATATCCCAGACTTGAATTTTTTCTTGTCCTCAAGCAAACAAATTCACAAATAAGTCCAATTGATGCTAGCAACATGTCTATCTTTACCTTTATAACATCACTTTATTCCTTACCTCTGAATTTGACCAAGCTGCCTAATCTCCTAAAACCATAAAACACAAAATTCTATGTTCTATATCAAAGCAAATTTTAATTCTTGTTTCTAAATCAAGATTTTGTAGAAAAATAGGCTTCATCTTACTTCTGCTTTGACACTCTCATTTTTTTGTTATTGTGAGTAACACAAGAACAAGATGAAGTGGGGGTGTGTGGAAGATGATGATCCCTCCCATATTTGACTCATGATATATTTAACTTATGGAGATGTGGCTACATTGGTCACAGTTCATGTGCTCTTTGGCATCTTTTGATGGTCCACCCCCTTTGAGGGATATGGAAATTAAGATGTGGGAAGCATGCCACCCCAGACTTGATTCTTGTCCAGTAGTGATTCTTTGATTCTCTTTTTTTGAGAAGGAATATAAAGGGGAAAAAGGTGTCCTTGTTCTTATAACTTTAACTTTACTTTTTTCAAAAGTGTCATTGCATCAGATAGAATATTCCTTTCAATCACATTACATGAGATTTATATCAAGTTAATTCATAGTTTAAAATAGAGAAAAATTGTGTTTGGTTTTGATTGATTCCATATTACTTGCCAACTTTTCCAAGGAGTGATGCTAGTTTGGGGTCCTAGGTGACATGGTGGTTTCAGACATGGCAACTTGTAAAAGTTTTTGCAAAAGACTTACTAATTCAAAATGGGTACAATGATACCAATCTATTCATATTGGTCGACTAGATAATGACCATTTTGCAACTAAGGAAATAAAAACATGACCAACTAGATAAAGTCCATAAAAGAGAAAATTATAAAAACAACTATATGCGAAATAAAAGACAAGAGATGATGCAAAAAAGGAAAGATAGGGGGAAGAGAAACATACCACCCACCTCCACCATGGACTTAGACTTTTGCTCATCCTGAGAAAAACCTAAATCAGAGATGGAGGGAAGAAGATCTCTCTGGTGGTGAGTAATGTGGCAGTGAATGAGATGAAGATGGAGGATTTTAGTAGTAGTTCCCCTACTATGGAGAATTGGGGCCAGGTAGGCCTGATGGGCTCCAAACTCCTAGTACTGGGGTCGAATGGCAGCATAGTGGCCTGCATCCACATGCCAAGACTCATACGAGTGCTGCATCAAGTACATATGATTAACTTGGTGACTCTACACTACTGCTCACGTTGGATCTCATCCAACTAATCTCAGATCTCAAAAAATCCATAGGGCTCATCGGGCCCCTCTTCATTTTTGGGGTGCCTCCTGGTGCAATGACTAGAGGGATAAGGAGGAGGTCCAGTCACATTGTTGTGTGCCTCCAAAGAGATACTCCTCCTATGGGATGTGGGTTTGGGGATATCTTCTAGGTTCAGAATCTCTAGAATGAACTACACAATATGCATCGACAGATCGGTCAAATCAAAGACCAAGTTGGTGGCGCAAACCTAGCATGCCGGGGAGCTAGAGGATGACCCCAATGTCTTTGAATAGCTGATAGTAGACATCAGTGGCACCAGGGTGGATGAACTTGAATCCCTTAAGTATGGAAGGTCAATCAGGTGATTCTTGAACTCCAACAGTAGGAAAGATATGTGAATGGAACCCAGAAAATACACTATGTAGGTGACTATATGGTCGACACAAAAAGAGGAAGAAGTATTGCGGGTGACCTGATAGTTGAGATGATCAATCATAGCACTTTCCCAATTGTAGGGCTTGTTGTTTAGAAGAAACCACATGGCGTAAAGCTTAGAAAGATTAATGGCACCCTGAGTGCCTTCCCTTCCAAAGAAGGTGCAGGTCAATATACGATGAAGATAGCAAACCACTGAGTTGTGGATGCTGGATGCCTTGAGGCCAGGGGATAGCTTGGGTGGAAGCTTGATAATATTGGCCCATAACTTCTCCACATTGTAATTGTTAGGGTAGACATAGTTGAGGTGCCCCATGCAATGAGAGAGTTAGTAGTCTTCCCCTCCATCTAGTATCATGGAGGTAAGCCGCCTGTCAGAGATCTCAAAATCTTTGACAAAAACTCAGGCCTTGCACCTGGAGTTGCCCCACAAATTATGGAATTCGAGGTTAGTTGACAACTTCCCTGATTCCGTGCATTAAGTGTAATGCTTCCGGACCAGTGAGGGAGTGAAATGCCAAATGCAATCATGTCCTCAAATTTGTCAAAATGTTTGGCATTGACAAACCAAGCATAGCTCCCTATAATAAGGGCTATGTGGGATGGATGCAATATGGTGTATTTTAAATCACATCGACATGCAGACTTTCCTACCTCAGTCTCTTGGATGAACCTTTCAACCTCATCGATATCATGTTGCATTTCCTTAGGTATCTCAGGTATAGACTCACAGTAGGCTCCCAAAACTGGATTCCAGCACCTGAGGTAGAGCGGCGAGGCAGTTTGTAAGAGACAATCTTTTTTGCAGGCTACTTGCCCTTACAGAGGTGGTCAAGTGATCCACAACGAGACCCACCTTCAGACATGGTGGCTGGATGCAAGAAGGAAAAAATGGTCATCTGGATATGGTGAAATGATCGACTAGTAGACAAAGTGTTCATATAGGAAGAATCAGGGGATCGTTTGAAGTGGCGTAAAAAATGACGTCAATAATGATTGAAGCATTCAGTTGGCGTACAACCACTCATCTTGTCTGGGTGTGCGAGAGCACGTGAACCTGGTAAAGAGGGTAGAGGGGTAGGTGGTTGGCAACAAGATGGGCATTTCATCCAGTGATACGATCGTCTGGGCTTTCGTTGAAAGGGAAATGATGGCGGTGAAATAACCGTATGGGCTGGTGAGACTGCCAAATGGATGATGGTCAATGAAAGAGGATAGGAGGAAGAGGGTTGAGATGGTAGGTTGGGATGGTTGTTGGTGAAGAATGACTGTTCTACCTCAGAGACGACCATCAAGTGACAATGAGATGGCCGACTGACTCTGAGGGGATTTGGTGATGGTCATCCACATGGAACATGCATCTCCACGACAAGAAGATCATTGGGGTAGTGTTGGAGGTGGACCAACGATCTACTCTGGTGAGGTGACCGGCTGGGGGTGGGAAATAGGTAGCTAGAGGCAGAGTCATCACTAGTGGAGGCAAGGTGAAAACTTGGGCTAAAGGGGGGGGATGCTCAGTGAAGGTGTGAGTCATCTTCCCCCGATCTATCTTATAGGCCATCTTGAGCAACAGGATGATCGTCTCGTGAGTTCTGAACGCTCGGTTGGCTTTTTTGGGGTGGGGGGTTTTGATGACGATTCACATCCCAACATGGGTGTGTGCATTTGAATGTGCCCCTTGGTAGAAGAGATGACCATTTCATAGGTGCCAAGCAGCCGTTTGGCGTGGATGGGGGTGGCGTTTTAAATTTCAAAACTCAAATGACTGTCGAAATGGACCAGTCGCCTTAAAGGCCTAGACGACCATTTCGTCTTTCCCATACAGGAAGTTTACTCAGTAGGGAAACTTGCTTTCATCAAAATGAGACATCAGGTTGGGTGGCCAACCACATTTTTCTTGAATTGAATTAAATTGAAAAATAATATGAAATTGAAACAACCAAAGTTAGCTAAAAATATAAAGAAAATGCAAAAATAAATAAAAGATTGGGCTGCCTCCCAATAAGTGCCTAGTTTTATATTGAAGGCCTGACATGGGTGTATCATGGATCTGATTCAGGCTCAGGTGTAGGTGGAGGTGGAGGGTCTTTCAAGACAAGGTTTTCAAGTAATGAAGGTTTATGTGCCTCAAAAGTCAAAAAGTCCTCAACGGTAATGTACCATTTTAGCCTATGTCCATTGACTTTGAACTTGTTTAACACCTTGTCCCAAAGTAGAAAAGTTCCATTGGATAGGAATATTTGACAAGATATAGTCCATACCATATAGATTTGAGTTTTCTAGGAAAAAACCTCAACCTAGAGTTAAAGACTAGGACTTGATCACCCTCTTGGATATCCTTCCGCCTAATGTGGCCATCATGCCATAATTTATTTTTTTCCTTGTATATTCTAGTATTCTCATAGACTGTCATCCTGAGCTCATATAATGCCCTGCATTTTGCAAAAATAGTTTTCACCTACTGCAAACAAGTCAAAATTTAGAATTTTGATGGCCCAATTAGCTTATTCCAATTCTATGGAAAGATGGAAAGATTTGACATAAATTAATTTGAAAGGAGTGGTGCCTAGTGGAGTTTTGGAAGAAGTTCTGCATGCCCACAAGGCATCATTAAGTTTCAAAGCCCAATTTGTCCTAGTGCGATTGACTATTTTCTTTAGGTTGGACTTGATTTACCTATTTGAAACCTTAACTTGACCACTAGTCTGAGGGTGGTAAGGAAAGGCGACTTTGTGATGGACTCCATATCATTTTAGTAAGGATTCCAAACTTTTATTTAATAAATGGGAATCTCCATCAGAAACCACATCACGGGGTACCCCAAATCTAGGAAAATGATGTCTTTAAAAAGTTTTTTCACTAGTTTGAAATCGTATGTTTTGGTGGGGGTGGCTTCGACCCATTTTGAAACATAGTCTACAACCACCAAGATATATTTGTACCCATAAGGAGAAGGGAATAAGCCCATATAGTCTACTCACCAAACATCAAAGATTTCAAACTCCTACCAAAAGGTCATGGGAATTTGGTCTCTCTTAGAAATGTTTCCCATTCTTTTGCATTCATTGCAAGTGAGAACAAATTTGTAGGAATCTTTGAATAAAGTAGGCCAGAAAAAGCCAGATTGCAGCACTTTCCTAGCAGTTCTCTGGGAGCTCATGTGCCCTCCAATTGGTCCATAATGAAACTGCTCAAGAATGTCATGAGCTTCTTCCTCAGTGACACACCTATGATAAAGTCCATAAGAGCATAGCCTAAAAATCTAGGGGTCTTCCCAACAGTAGTGTTTCACATCATGAAAGAATTTAGCTTTAGAATGTCCCTTATATTCAGGGTGAAACACACTTGGATCTAGATAATTGACATAATTGCGAACCAAGGATATTGGGATCCCATTTTTGGAAACTTATTATCAAGAAGAGAATCATTGGTGGGAATACCATAATCATAGAAAAAGTCAAGGCAGCTTAGATGGTCAGCAACTACATTCTCACAACCTTTCTTTTTAAGGATTTCTAAGTCAAACTCTTGAAGTAAAAGGACCCAACAGATAAGACGACATTTGTCATCCTTTTTGGTCATCAAATATCTAATAGCCACATGGTTCGTATAGACAATCACTTTGGACCCTACCAAGTAGGAATGAAACTTGTAAAAGGCATAGACATGGCTAACATTTCCTTTTCAGTGGTGGTGTAGTTCCACTGGTCATCATCTAGAGTTTTGGATGCATAGCAAATCACATGGTGTTTTTATCAACATGTTGTCCAATAATCACACTAACAACACAATCACTTGCATCACACATTAATTCAAAAGGCAAGGACCAATTAGAGTCCCGAATGATGGGGGTAGAAGTAAGATCATCTTTCAAACATAAGAAACTAGCCATACATGCTTTGTCAAAAACAAAGGGGGTGTCTTTTTGGAGGAGGTTGGCTAAAGGTTTGGCGATTTTTGAAAATCACAAATGAATCGTCGGTAGATACTCACATGATCAAGGAAGGAACAAATGTCCTTGATAGAAGAAGGGGGTGGAAGCTTGGAGATGAACTTGATCTTGGCTCTATAAACTTCTATGCCACAGTTGCTAACTATATGTCCTAAGACCATCCCTTCTGTCACCACAAAGTGACATTTTTACCAGTTTAAAACCAAGTGTGCTTCCTCACACTTTTCCAAAACAAGAGCCAAATTTCTGAGGCAAGAGTAAAAGCATTCTCTATAAATGGAGAAGTCATCCATGAATACCTTCATCACATTCTCATTCAATCCAACAAAGATAGCGAGCATGCACTGATTAAAGGTGGTTAGGGCATTTCACAACATGTGATGCATTCTCCTGAATGCATAAGTGCCAAACGGGAAGATGAAGGTTGTTTTCTCCTGGTCATCAGGATGGATGTGAATCTGATAAAAACTTGAATAGCCATAAAGATAACAAAATATTGTTGATGGGCGAGGCACTCCAGTACTTGTTTCAAAAAGGGAAGGGGGAAATGATCCTTCCTAGTGGCCTTATTCAATTTTTTATAATCAATATACATCCTCCATCCTATAACGGTATAGGTGGGGATGAGTTCGTCATTGTCACATTTTACAATAGTGGTTCCCCCTTTCTTGGGGACAAAACTTGGACATTTCTAACCCACGATGAGTTAGAGATGGGATAGATGATTCCTGAAGTCAATAGTTTGATAACCTCTAGGCGCCAAACCTCTTTTATGTTTGGATTTAATTTCCTTTGAGGGTCTCGAGATGGATTGTATTCCTCTACCATAGGAATCTTATGCATGAAAATATCTTGATTGATCCCTATCAAATAAAACATTTTATATCCTAGGGAAGTTTTCCTCTTCCTAGGCTCAGTCATGAGCTTGGATTCCTATTCATGGGTAAGACTGGATTTAATGATAATAGTATAAATTTGTTTCTCATCAAGAAAAACATACTTAAGTCCTTCCAGAAGGGGTTTCAAGTTTCTCATCCACAAGAGAGATCATTTTGAGGTCCTCAAATTCTTCATCATAAATCTCCTCAAAGGTGTCTAGATGAGATTTATATTGCTCTAGTTACTCATCTTCAAAGACACACTCAATAGGGCCCATGAGGGCATTCTGAAGGGGTCCTCAACTAGCTCCCATTCTTATCTTAACTTGTGGAGCTTCTCAACGCAATCAAGGAGGTAAACCTCTTCTTGGAGGCCAGTCCTCGCATCCTTTCAAAAACCCTAAACTGGAGGGTTTGTTTTCCTAGACGTAAGAAGATGGTTCTGGCATCGACATTAATCAAGGCTCAGGTAGTGGCTAGAAAGGGACGACTAAAATGATGGGGTAGCGTAAATCTTCCTTTATGTCCATGATGACATAGTCACATGGGACATAAGCATCTTTCCCAACCCTTATAGGTATGTCTTCAATGATACCCATATGTTTAGTCATGGATGAATCTGCCAACTAGATGGTCATGGTAGTGGGAAGCATGCTAACATATCCTAACCTATGGCAAAGACTATAGGGCATGATAGAAATAATAGCACACAAATATGTAAGGCCTTAGGTAACACCCAATTCCAAAGGAACCATGATCCTTTTTATTTTTAGGCATCTTGCTTTGAATGATATCTGAATTGTTTCTAGCAAACATTATTGTATCATGCTCTTTGGTGTTATACTTCCTAGTCAATAAAGTTTTCATGTATTTGGACCAGGTGGTGATAAATATGTAAGGGTTTCCACAAGCTCTTCCTATGTTTTCATATTTTGCAAGAGTGATAAATATGCAAGCGTAATAATTATATGCAAGGGTGATAAATATCATGTATTTGGAGTTCTAGCAAACTCGGTCTATGTTTTCATATTTTGTGTAAATGTAGCCGGTCCCAAGCCCAGGTAAAGGAGGAGGGTTGGTGGTAGGTTGACATCCAACCATAAGAACTTTATCACTCTTTCTATGACATGGATCCTTATAAAAATTTTGTTGGAGCATCCCTACCTAGCAACACGCTGCATTGACACCCAAGTGCAGTGATAAATATGCAAGGGGTTTCGACACAACGACACTCGATTGTGTTGAAGGACAAGCAAGGGTTTCCACATCTTGGGCGGGTGTGGGTAAAGAACCTAGTCCCACATTTCCACATCATCGCCCAAATGTAGTGAAAAATGTGCAAGGGTTTCCACATCTTGGATGAGTGTGGTTAAAGAAGCTAGTCCTACCGCATCATTGCCCAGATGTAGTGAAAAATGTGCAAGGGCAAGATTTTTGATGAAGGAAGGTAAAGAAGAAAGTCCAAGAAAAAAGGTTTAGAGTTGGATCTTGGAGTATTGTCTCTTTGACAAGAAAATCTTTGGAGATAGTAGATACCAAGATGAGAATAAAAGTCAATATATCTTGCTTACAGGAAACTAAGTGGACATGGGAATGTTGTAGAGAGACTGGAGACACATGATACAAAATTTGGTATACATGCATTGATAAACATAGTAATGGTGTGGTATTATTGTTGATAAGATGTTGAAGGATGATGTTGTCAAGATCACTAGGATGTGTGATAGAATCATAACTATCAAGGTCATTCTTGGGGGAAAGATTTTTAACATTATTAGCACTTATGTCCCCCAAGTTGGCCTTAGCAAGGAGGCTAAGAAGGATTTTTGGGATAACATGGATGAATTGATGCAAGGAATGCTGACAAAGGAGAAGATCATTATTGGGAGTGATTTAAATGGCAATGTGGGGAGTATCAATGATGGATATGAGAGAGTTCATGGTGGTTTTAGATATGGCAGTGGAAAAGGAGAAGGAGAGAGGATATTAGGTTTTGCAGTTGCATATGATATGATTTTGGCAAACACCCATTTCATGAAAATAGAATCTCATAAGATTACTTTCAAGAGTGGGAACAATTGTAGCCAAATTGATTACCTCCTTACAAGGCAGGAGGATCATAAAGTATGCAAGGACTATAAAGTGATTCCTGGAGAAGAACTCACGACCCAACATAGGTTGGTGGTTTTGGATATTAACATAAAGATCAATTAAGGCAAGCATAACAAAAATCAAGATAGCAGGATCAAGTGGTGGAATCTTAAAGGAGAAAAGAAATTGACCTTTCATGATAAACTGATCAAGGAGAGAACTTGGAACTTAGAGTCTAATGTCAACACTATGTGGCATAACATGAGCTCTTGCATAAAAAAAATTGCTAGAGAGGTTTTGGGGGAGTCCAAAGGTTGTGGGCCTCCACAAAAAGAGACTTGGTGGTGGAATGATGAAGTACAGAAGGCTATTAAACTGAAAAGGGAGATCTATAGGAGCTTTCCCAAATCTTGAGATGATGCAACGTTCTAGAGATACAAGCAAGCAAAGAAAGAAGCAAAAAAGGTTGTTCAGGAGGCAATGTCTAGATACTTTGATGATATTTATAAGAAGCTGGACACTAGAGAAGGAGATAAAGATATATATAAAATGGCTCATATAAGAGAAAGGAAAGGAAGAAACTTGAGTCAAGTAAAATGCGTTAACAATGAAGATGGTAGAATGCTGGTAAAGGACGATGATATCAAGAACCAATGGAGAAATTACTTCCATAAGCTTTTCAATGGAGATACCATAAATAATGTTAGAGACTCGTGTGATAGGGATATAAGAGATATCATTTACACATGATGAGTTTCACATTTTGAGGTCAAGAATGCCTTGACAAATATGAAAACAAGAAAGGCATGTGGACCATACAGTATTCCCATTGATGTATGGAAGAGTATGGGGGATAAAGGAGTTGTGCGGTTAACAAATTTATTTAACAAGACCATGAAGACAAAGAAGATGCCAGATGAATGGAGAAATAATACTATAGTCCCCATCTACAAGAACAAAGGTGATGTTCAAAGCCATACAAACTACAGAGGTATCAAGTTGATGAGTCACACACTGAAGCTTTGGGAGAGGATTATTGAGCAGAGGCTAAGATCTATAACGTAGATATCAAACAACCAATTTGGTTTCATGCCTGGTAGATCAACAACAAATGCTATTTTTTCTGATAAGGAGGCTTATGGAGAAGTATAGGGAAAGAAAAAGAGATCTTCACATGGTTTTTATTGATTTGGAAAAGGCTTATGATCGAGTACCCAGAGAAGTGTTGTGGATGGTTTTAAGGAAAAAGGGTGTGCCAATCAAATACATTGACTTGATTAAAGACATGTATGGTAGCTCTACTATAAGTGTGAAGATTCCTGGAGGTGAGACACCAACATTTCCCATCACAGTTGGGGTACACCAAGGATCCACACTCATCCCATATCTGTTCATTCTTGTTATGGATGAGTTGACAAAGACTGTTCAAGATGATGTTCCTTGGTGTATGTTATTTGCTGATGATATTGTATTGATTGATGAAACTAAAGATAGTCTGAATGATAAAGTTGAACTTTGGAGAAAGACACTGAAATCAAATGGATCAATGATTAGTAGGAGAAAAACTGACTATATACATTGCAATTTCAGCCAATCTCACAGTGTGAATGATGGAGCCAAGTTGGACGGAGTAGAAATACCAAAATGTGATAAATTTCATTACTTGGGCTCTATCATTCAAACAGATGGTGATGTCCAAAATGAAGTTTTTCATAGGATCACTGCAGGATGGTTGAAATGGAGGAGTGCAACTGGAGTATTATGTGATCGTAAGATCCCTCTCAGACTAAAAAGCAAGTTTTATAAAATTTCTATACGGCCAGCCATGCTCTATGGGAGTGAATGTTGGGTGGTGAAGAAACAAGGACTCAACAAGATGAACGTGACTAAAATGCATATGTTGAGATGGATGTGTGGGAAGACAAGAAAAGATCACTTGAGAAAGGACTATATCAGGAATAAAGTGGGGGTGGATAGCATTGGGGACAAGTTGCACAAGGGCTGACTCAGATGGTATGGACATGTGAAACACAGACTGACTAATGTGCCTATACAAAGCAATACTATTGAGGCAACCACAATTAATAGAAGAAGAGGAAGTCCTAGATTAACACGGGAAGAGCTTATAAAGAGAGATTTTGAATCTATACATATCAACCAGAATATGACCGATGATAGAGTTGAATGGAAAAGAAGGATCCATGTATCCGACCCCAACATAGTTGGGATTGAAGCTTAGTTGATGATGATGATGATGATGGACTAGGAAGGCATATCAACTAAGAATCTAGGAAAGGAATATCCACATGCAACCTTTTCATGGCGTCCCTAAATTTCATGAAATGAGTATCAAGCCTAGTTTATTGTAAGAGGCCTTGGTATGGAGGGTGCGGTTTGTAAATAGGGATTCCTGGCTCATCAATCTCCACTGGTGAAATGACATGACCAGGGATGGTAGGTTCTGGTGAAGGTAGAGTTTCAATAACCACAATGTCTTCATCCTCAAAATCCAAAGGTACAACTATGGGTTTATATGGAGAGCGGGGAGGGGTATGAGTCTTTCCAGAATGAGTAGAGACAACTTTAAGTTGTTCAAGGTGTTTTAGGTTGTTTTCTAGCTGCTAAACAAAGGTGCCGACATGAGGTTTCTGTTGGGAAATGAGGCAAGCTAACTGAGCGTCAGTTGCTTTCTGATGGGCTTGTTGCACAAGGATGATTTGTTCTAAGATATACACTCTATCATCCGTTGAGGGTGTGGGGTCATTCTGTTGTGCTTGTGGTTGAGGTGGTGGTTGATTAAGGTTTGGAATTGTTGCCTTGGTAGGGGCCATGATTTTAGAAAATTTCCCCTGTAATTTCCTTGATTTCCAAAATTCCTCTGATTGTTGTATGGGAATCCTGGTGGAGTATGATTGTTGGGTTGTGGGAATGATGGTCTCTTCTAGGGAGGGAGTTGAGAAGAATTTCAGCCCTAAAGGATTTCCATATTGAAATCTGGGGTGGTTTTTGGCTTGGTTGGGATTGTAGTAAGCCTGATCTAGGATACTATGGATGGAGTTTAGATCCTCCACTTTCTGACCAATTTCCAACTACATATGAGTTTTGTAGAGATATTGACATTGAAGGGTAGCATGATTTTACCCTTGGAAAATATCATAGAGAGATTCTGTGGATCTAACTTGTTGAGGCTGCCTGTCATAGGCATTGAAGGAGGACTCTAGACGAACCTATTTCAAAGAAATCAACTAAGGGCTTCATCGATGTTTTTGATGTCAGGGTCTCCTTCAACCTTAGTGACCTAGAGGACCCCACTGATTCCTCATCTTGCTTGGGTTTTAGAGGTGCATTTTACAACTCCCCATGCACTATCTTGGCTTTGGAACTTAAAATTTCCTCCAGATAAGGAATTAAGGAATATATGATATCAAACCAAGCACATAGATACATGTTAGAGAATAGTGTATCAGACAGACCCACGATGAGAGTGACACATGGAACCATGACATGGTAGTCAGAATCATCTCTCATAGTGATGGTGGTGATTGTGATTCTTAGACCTGAAATCATTACACTCGTCCAATGTGATTGGGTACACTTTGACATCATCAAAAGCAATCCTGAAACATGGGTTATAAAGGTGATGATTGGGTGGATTTGACACATGAGATAGACTGTGAGTAATATATATTAGATTTGTCCCTTCTAAGGGAGTATGACGTCCAGACCACTTGATAAGCGAGACTGAAAAAGGCATGCACATGGATATGTGAATATATATATATATATATATATATATATATATATATATATATATATATATATATATATATATATATATATATGATATTGATGTCACACATATCTCAGATAATTTGCTCTAGTTCAAGAAACATGAATGAATGTTTAAAGGATGACAACTCCTTGCCTTGAGTTCATTCTAGATATCAAAGACAAAGTAATTATACATTCACTAAAACACTAATCATAGACTGTAGGATTGAAAGTTGTTCTCCAACTTTCCTTTTCACTTGGGTGGCACTAATGTGCGCTAGGTACCACTCTTTTCTTGTGATGTCATAAGCTAGTTATGGACATTCATTGCCAATGTGAAATGGGACCTATAGGGTCACACACAGAGGATTAACCTGGAAGAGGAGTTTATCCATGAATGATGTTTGTATTGATTACTAAAGTGTTTAGATACTCAATAAAACATTCAATCAATAGACTTAACTCAGAATCATCAAGTTCAAGTGTTTACCAACTGATTAGAGTGTCAGATTGATTGAGAACTGAAATGACTGTGTTCTGCACAATCTGGACCACCAACCGACCAGTTCACTGGGTGAATCGATTGGCTCATGGTCAATGAGATGACCGGTTCACTCTGGTGAACCGATCGGTTCAACTGGACCAAATGAGCAATGTTGAGTTATCCCGATTTGTGAGAATTTTTTTTGGTTTCACTTGTTCAATTTGATTGGGACAAGAATTAATATTTGCATTAATTAGAAATGAATAACGAAAGACAATTGCAGACATGTATGTGAAGTGAAACGACTAGTTCACTAAGTGAACCGATTGGTTCACACTCCCAACCAATCGATTCACTAGTGAACCGATCGGCTCACCTTACCAAATGACCAGTTCAGTTATGAAACGACCCGTTTGCCTGCCGTAGTGTAAATTGTTCATGGAAATTCCATACCCCTCTACTCCCACACATAATGGGATCCCTGACCCTACCCTCTACTATAAATAGAGGGGTACATGTGGCTTCTCCAGACACACAACTCAGAACATCAGTTTCCCTACAAAGTTATTGTCCTCTCTGGTTTTGGTATCTGAGAGAGACCAAGCAAGTTTTGCCCGTCCAGGGAGGAACATCGAGGGAAAGACAACTGCAAAAAAGTGAATGGTGGTGGTAGAGTGTGTCACTGACTAGTACGTTGACAGAATGGGACAACTCCTTCTAGTCCATTCTTTTGGACGACTAGAGTTCCTGGTAGTCCGTGTGGACTATCTATAGAGGCAAGAGACTTCTGCCGCTTAGGTGGACGACAATCAACTATAGTCCGGGTCAAGACTAGGGGTTGCATAGACACTGTCAAAGATAGGTTTTTGAAGACCACACTTGATGCAAGGTATAGTCACTGAGCAAGCCTCAGGACCAGGTATAACTCGCTAAAACCATCATTCCCATTACATAGATATTGATGTGATCTACTGGTTATGGGTTTATGGTCAAGTAATTTTTTTGTTTCCGCTGCCTACTCTGACCATGTAAAAACCCAACAATGTCACCATACCTATATTTATTGCTATTTAATTTTTGCAAAGCAAGTTGACTACAATTTCAAACTTAACTTCCAATTTTGAATGATTGAAATGAATTCATATACTAGTTGTAATATCTTGAAAATGATTGACATGTTATGATAGAATTATTCCATTTTATCAGATTGATGTGTGTGTCATGCTAGTTCTTATATTAGTATCCATGTTTATTTTTTCTTAAGGACAACAAATGGTTTAAGATTAGTATGATTTGATGTGCATACTTTATATAATCTTTCCGACCACTTTTGGTTGCATTTCCAAATCAATTTCACCCATATATAACTCTTAATCTTGCTAGATTGTCCGCTTTATTGTTATATTTACTTGATCTATGGTTTTGACTATAGGTACAACATTTTTGTATCAAAATGGGGAGACAAACACCATCATATTATGCATCAACACATTCCCCAATTATCTAAACATTTTGAAAATCAATGCCGTTGAAACTATCAACAACATGCAATGTTGGGGATATGACACATTGCGTTTTGAGCAACACACCATGTTGGGATTCCTATAGGCTATGCCAAAAATGAAAAATTTAAATCCAGAGAAGTTAGGAGTTACTGAATCCCAACAACAAGTCATTTTCACATCCCAATTGTAACATCCCAAGATTTGAGCTCTCAAATAGATGATCTTAAAAGGAATGATTGGACTATCCATATCACCAAGGTGCACTTCCTTTTTAGGGAGCCCATCACTAAAGAACTTTGTGGTTAAGCATGCTCAACCTAGAGTAGTACTAGGATGGGTGACCAGTCGAGAAGTTTATCCTGGCTTGCTTGTGAGTGAGGATAAAGTGCACAATTAAGGCTAGTGGTGGTTTGTGGGGCTAGTTGTCATTCCTAAAATTCTGTTAGAGCCTTGTAATGTGGGCCCATGTGCTACAAATGGTATCAGATCCAGTTCCCCTCTAGTAGGTGGGGCCCACATTGGCATGTCCAGTCTTAAGGCGTGCAGTCTAGGCAAATTAGAAAGGGATATCCACTGAGATGAGATGGAGACGCCCTTGCATTGGTAGACATGGATGGGAGCTGGGTGTCCATGGGCCATTCTGGGTCTACACTAAATGGGAAAGAGATTATAATGCCTTATAGTTTAGCCTGGATGAGGACATCATGATTCGAAGTAGAGGATATTGTAACATCCCATTATTTCAGGCATTAGATAGATGATCTTAAAAGGAATGACTGGACTATCCACATCAACATGCACCTACTTTTTAGGGAGCCCATTACTAAAGAACTTTATGGTTAAGCATGCTTAACCTAGAGTAGTACTAGGACGGATGATGAATCATGAAGTTTATTCTGGCTTGCACACAAGGGAGGACAAAGAGCACAGTTAAGGCTAGTGGTGGTATGTGGGACCATTCGTCATTCTTGAAACTCTGCTAGAGTCTTTGGGCAGTGGGCCTGAGTGTTACACCAACACACCATGTTTCCTCATTTCAAAATTTTCAAATGTTCCCGGACTTGCAACAACACACTGTGTTGATCAATCGACACACTATTTCATAATTTAATGAGGTTGTTACACATTAGAATTCACAAGTTACACATTGTATAGACTTTCCAACACGCATGTTACCTAAAAAATTAGTAGAAAACACTCCACACTTTTAGATAAGAATCAGAACCAAATTGGGATGGTTATCAATGAATATTTTAGAACATTTGGAGTGGGACTCAATCAAGGAAAAGACAGGAGGAGTTAGATGTATTCCAAGGGAGAAAGGTTGGGTTCTCAAGAAAGAAACCTCTTCTTCTTTCTTCTTCTCTGAAAATTGCAGTAGGGATATCTGCCATTATCTTCGTTCCACTCTAGAGTGAAGCTTTCTAGAGAGATATCAGTGGCAAAGATGATGTTTTGAACCCTTGACTAGAGTTCCCAATCTATCCTACTTCTTGCAAAGATATCCAAGTTTATTTCCTTTTATAATGATGTGTAAACATGTTCTCTATGACTTGTATCTACTTTCTATAGCCATGAACGAGTAGAACTCTTATTCTTTGGGAATCGGGGAGTAACTCCCATGACATAACTTTGTTGAACAAATATTTTATATATTATTCTAGTTATTTCACTATCCTAAGGTTCATCGATGTTGATTTCTTCTTACATGCTTTGTTGACCACTTTGTGTGTATGATTTATGCTCCTTGTATAATCTGGGAAGATATGCACAGGAGTAAAGAGTAGTACCTTAGATGACTACCTTCATCATGCGAGTGGCTGGACTGTGTTGGGGAAAAAGGGTTGTTAGTGTTAATATGAGTATATCCACGAGAGTGGTATACAAAGTTAGAAATGTTATACACTACTGAGAGTTGGGTTTATGATAAAAATTTCCCTTATGTAATTTCTAGTATTGTTTATCTCTGTTCCTATTCATGTTATGATGTGGATTTTGAAACCATATTATCAAGAATCCTTAATCCAATTTGATCCTTAGTACAAGTAATTTCTAATTTAAATCATTTCCTTCTAATTGCACAGTTAACAAAAAAAATTTCTTGCTAAAACGATCTAGATTGTTGAAGTTCATCACTCTTGCATGTAAAAATACATTGTTTCCTAGATGACTCGAATATACTACATGCACATGTATACTTGCAAGGTAGTGCTCGAGTTATAAATTTAATACCTGTGCACACAAATAACAATATGAAACAATCAAGTCATAGTGAGATAAAGAAAATATAAATCATCTTCCAATATAGAACAGAGGGGATGCAACATACAACAAGAGAGAAATAACTAAATTGTCCAATATGATTCAAAAGGGGGTGCAACATGCCTCAAAGATGTGTATCAACAATTCAAGCTCATACCCTAGATCCAAAGTAACATTGAAAGCTACCTATTAAGAATTAAAATGTCTTAGGGTTTAGGTTTACATAAAAACAAAACCCTAAAATGACATTTTTTTTATTATTGATATAGGTTATGAAAGTTATATTATCTAATAGATTTTAATTTTTTGATTATAAAATATATGTATCTATTAATTTTTGACTTAGGAACCATTACATATGAATTTAGAAATTAAGTTTAATTGAATAAATCCATAAAAATCACGCATATAACCTTTTGTAAACAAGTGATACAAATTATAAGAAAAAATAGACATTAACTCCTTTATTGTAAAATATAATTTATTACAATTTTTTGAGACTAAAAAATAATTACTATGATTTTTTCTAGATAATTATTGAATACAAAATTATAAAAAAAAATTGAGAACAAAAGACCAAACAATCCCTGCATCTAACATCACTAGCTTGATGCATGACATGTCATATGTATAAAATCATCCACCTAAAACAACCCTGAATACAATGTTACATTGGCAATCAGATAATTGGAAATATCCCTATAACAATGCGACAAGAAAAAATTAACATGAGGGTAAGTTTGTAAAATCTCATACAATATCTCCATCCTTGTTCAATTAATAAACACAATGAAGAACACTAGAGAAGATTTCCATCATATTTCCATGTTCTTTGCGGTCTTGATGATTATTAGCACATGACCTCGGGGTGTCCAGGACCTCCACTAAGATTTCCACCAAGACTTAGGAGAAGCAAGGTTTGTAACCTCATTACCAGAATAAAGTAGGAGTTTTCAACACCTTCCACAAGTTCGAACTAGAACAATGAATCATTAGGTGAGAAAAACAATGGTTCTGATGGAAGATAAGGCAATGATTTGATCTAAGATCAATAACAACATGGAATTGAGGAAAAAGGGAATACCTTCTCTACATCCAAATCAAAACTGAAGTAAGCACCTCAGGGTGATGTGAAAACATTTCCAAAATTTTTATAGTATAAAGGATGATGAAGCTTGGTCACCAACACACTTGTGATGAGGCGACACGTGTCAGTGTCTCTAGAGTGAAAAGATCAAACAAGGATACATACAACAATTAACAAAGAGTAGTTGTTCAAATATCTAGTTAGGGTTATGGAAGCGGAGCGGGAGTCTGCGGTGGTGGGCGATTAAGGGGAGACCGATGGAACACTCTCCACGAGGACTGGGGGAACAATGGACAAAAGGGTAACAGAGGCTAGAAGTAATCAATACGAAAAGGAAAACAGGAGATGATCAAGGAGCCCAGGAAGGGATGGCTTTGGCAGCGAGGAAACACATAAATGCAATAAGAGTTCTGCACCCACGAGCACTGAAAATATCTGCATACCATATACTGGAATAGGGTTCCAAAATGCAGGTATGAGGGTACCATCGCATGACACGAACCAAAGTTCAGAAACACAAGATGAGAGGATTGGTATGAGCACCACATATGCTCTTGCAGAAGGCGGAGCAATACCCCCAATGGAACTATTTCCACCACTATCTGGTGGCAACCATGTTTCATAGGAGAAATCGATGTCAAACATGTTGAACGCTTGGGACCCCAACTTTTGTAGATCCAATACTAGATCGGAAGGTAATGGAGCAACTGATCTATTCCTCAACAAGCTATTTGAGGAGCATCTGGATCCAGAGGTAGTTATTCTAAACACTACTGATGAACAACCAGAAATCACAATTGACCTAATGTATGACGACTTCCTCGTCAAACCATGGCAATATGCTATCGTTGTGAAAGCCATGGGCACTCAACTAGGTTACATGACCTTAAGAGATCAACTACGATCTATGTGGAGTCTGACAGGCAAATATAACATCTATGAACTAGATATGAACCACTTCGTCATTCAACTATCATGTAGATAGGATTACGAGATGGCAATGGCAGGAGGACCCTAAAAAATATTTGGATGCAATTTGATTGTTTGGGATTAGCACCCTTCTTTCATTCCCTCACCCAACCTTACAAGGAAGATAGTCTGCTGGGTGAGGATCCTTAACCCCCCCTTTACACCTTTACGTTCAAACCATATTCAATTGTATCAGTAGGGCTTTGGGTCAGTTGATCAAGGTTGACGATCACACTGTCCAGAGAACAAGAAGCAAGTTTCTAAGGCTCGCCGTCGAACTCGACACAACAATAGACTTGATACCCTACATCCTAATAAACGGAATAGAACATGAGATCGAGTATGAAGGTTTACCATTTCAATGTGAAACCTACGGAGAGGAGGGCCACACATCACGACAATGCAATTCAATCACAGAATATAAGGAGACAAATAGAAACACACAAACCCCTAACATGAAAACAACCCATACTGCTCCTGAATCTCCATGGTGAACCCAACGAAGCAGACAGAACCGCCAGGGGAGAGAACAAGTACCTGGAAAGCCACCAGACATACCCACGACATCAAGGAATAGATTTACTGACCTTCTTGAAGATGATGAAAGCAATGAAGTTGTCATGAACACAAGCCAACAAAAAAAGCATGTTACAGGCTGGTCAGAAGGACACAAGACTCCTAAGACATGGAGGAAGAAGAAGACTATTAGCACAACCGAGTCTGCTGAGCAAAAGGTGGAGGCCCTGAGAGACATCTCGAATCAAACCAACCAGCCCACAAGCAGCCAGAAGGCAGGTAAGGGGGACAACCACACTAAGGAGCACACAATGCTCAACCCTAAAGTGGATGAGGTAATTGAGGTCATCCAGGAACCTATACCCATCACCGCTACCAGGCAGAACAACCAGAGTGGTAGGAAGGCACTGGATGCTGGCTCCCCGACGACAAACAACACCACCCCTAAAAGCTCCACAAGTGGTAAGATGTTTAAAGGCAGCGGAACAAATATGAAGAGGTGAGGGACAACTAAATCTGTGATCTAAGGAGTTAGAAGGATCCCACGGCTAAGAGGAACCCCGAATACAGAGGTGATCTTGGAAGCCTTAAACGTCACCGCCAATAAGGAAAACCTAGAGACTCAAGCCTAGCTCGTTCTGACTTAGATCCCATCCTTCTTAATAACCTTTTGATGTCCAAACTCACGTGCTGGAACACACATGGTATTAGAAATGATGATACATGCAAAGTGCTTAAGGAATTAGTATCCATTCACAAACCTGCTATCACTACCATATTCGAGCCCATGATCAGCATGGATAAAGTAGTAAACACCATTAAGAAGTTGGGGTTCTCAAACTCTCACAGGTCTAAGGCCCGTGGTTTCTCAGGTGGGATTTGGCTATGCTGGAACTCAACTTTTTGTGATGTGGAAATCCTCAACACGTATCATCAGTTTGTAACTTGCATAGTTAACAACTCTTACATTGTGACCTTCATTTATTCCAATCCACACTTTTAGATCTGTAACCTCTTCTGGAAGCACATCTGCAACATGGCTAAACACTTCACTGAGCCTTGGATTGTGGCGGGTGACTTCAACACCACCTCTACCCCCACTGAGACAGCGGGATACCGAACTTACAATCATCGAGAAGAACAACAATTCACTGCTACCATGCTAGAAGCTAGACTGTCTGATCTCGGCTTCTCAGGACAAAAATTCACCTTCCGTCATGGCCTCAAGCAAAGCAGATTGGACCGGGGATTGGAAAACAATGAATTTTTATTCAAATTCCCTGAGGTAGCCGTGACCCATCTAGCGAAGGTCAAATCTGACCACTACCCATTACTGATCTAGATGGATAAATGCCTTAGACGTCAAAGGAGATTCATGACCAAGGCCTCCTGGAACATAGACACTTCCTTCGCCCCCTGCCTGGAATGAAGCTGGAGAAAAGAACTAAACTTCCAAGGGGCCCTTGCCTTAGACGTCAAAGGAGATTCATGACCAAGGCCTCCTGGAACATAGACACTTCCTTCGCCCCCTGCCTGGAATGAAGCTGGAGAAAAGAACTAAACTTCCAAGGGGCCCTTTCCTTAGCAATGCTTCAACTGTGCCGAGAAACATAAAAAAAGAGATATAATAAGGATCGTCTACTGCAAAGCATTAACACTCTTAAGAAGAACCTTGCCAACATGTATGACGAGATTACAAATAACTTATGTCTTCATATACAGGCTGAACTCAATCTCATTCTCAAGTATGAGGAGGAGGACTGGAAGCAAAGGAGCCATATCAATTGGCTCAGGGATGGGGACTCCAATACCCATTTCTATCATGCCTACATCAATCAAAGAAAATGGTCCAATAAGTGCAACGCAATCAAAGGCCGTGATGGTGAATGGATTATTGATGAAGATGAGATTTTCAGGCTGGTCACTGGCTTCTTCATTTACCTCTTCACCACTCCCACCAATACAAGCCATCTAGATATTATAAAGATCCCAACCCATTTCTCTACAATACCTGAAGCTGAGCATCGCCTTCTGGCCAAGGAAGTTCAATCAACTAAAATGTTACAAATCCTACAATCTATGGACCCCTACAAAACTGCTGGTCCAGATGGAACAACAACCCACTTCTTTCTGTCTAACTAGTCGATTGTAAAGGAAACTGTTAGAAGTACCATCTAAGAGGCCCTTAGGTCCATGAATTTGGATGAACAACTCTATAATGCGACAATGGTCCTCATTCCCAAAGTGCCCAAACCGGAGAGTAAAAACCAATTTCACCCTATTTCTCTCAACAACACATTCCTCAAGTTATGCTCCAAAGTTGTCATCGAATGACTGAAAAAGTGGCTGCCGGGCTGGATCAACCCTGCACAAAGAACCTTTGTACCAGGAAGGAAGATCTCAAATAACATTACTGTCACCCAAGAAATCATACATAGCATGAAAAGGAAGAACTCAAGGAAGACTATGGCCATAAAGATTGACCTCTCGAAGGCGTATGACAAGATGGCATGGAACTTCATTGAAGACACTTTAGAGAAGACCAACATCCCCACCAGTATGAAATCTTATATCATGAACTCCATCACACATGGCAGCTCCACCATAATGTGGAATGGCAAGAGTTCAGCTAGCTTTAAACCCAGAAGGGGACTTAGACAAGGCGACCCTCTGAGCCCATATATCTTTGTTCTGTGCATACAAAGACTAAGCCAAATGATCGAGGTCCATGTTAAAGCCAGGAAATGGCAACCCATTCAAATGGGTAGGAAAGGGCCTTTGATTGCCCACATGTGCTTTGCCGCTGACATATTCTTATTCGCCAAATCTAATGAAATGAATATAGATACCATCATGCAATGCTTCAGCGAATTTGAGCTCATCTCTAGTCAAGCAATATCTATTGAGAAGACAAGAATCTTCTTCTCCAAGAGCGTATCAGCCCTGGAGGTTGAATGGATTTGTATCAGAAGTGGGCTACAAAAGACACAGGACATGGGGAAATATATGAGGGTCCCTATACTTCATACTAGGGTGAACAAGAGAACATATAATGAAGTTCTAGACAAAGTGACTAGCAGAGTCAACTCCTGGGCAGCACAAAACCTATCTATTACTGGACGGGTAAGCCTATCCAAGAGTACTTTAGCCACTATCCCAACCTACATCATGCAAACGACAAAGCTCCCCCTCCAATTGTGTGATAGAATACATTGGGAGATTAGGCGTTTCATATGGAATGGAGGACATAGTAGAAGAGGTATACACCTTCTGTCATGCAACCACATCACGAGCAAGAAAATCCATGGGGGTCTTAGACTCAAATCCATGCATGAATGGAATCAAGCCTTGTTCCTGAGGCATAACTGGGACATTCACAATGGAAGGAAAACCTTGTGGAGTGAGGCCATGAGAGGTAAACTGATGAACAAGATTCTAATGCCACATTCTAATATATCTCGACTGGCCAGAGCTGTGCTACAATCGTGATCCTTCATGGAGGCTAATACTTATCTCAGCCCCATGAGTGGAAACACCATCAACGCTTAGAAAAATGTATGGTTACCCAACAGTGTCCGCTTGAAGGATCATGCGATCAATGCTATCCCTGATGAACTTAATGACCGGAAGGTAAGTAGCCTTATTAATATGGAAGGACAGTGGGATCGAGGATTCCTGGAACACTGGCTGCCGTCGAACATTGCACAGGAAGTTTACATGATTCACCCCCCTATTGATCCTGAGGTAGATGATATATGCATGTGGAAGATTAATGAGGGAGGAAGCTACACAGCCAAGTCCTCTTACATGGCCCTACACACAGATACTGAGGTCAAATGACATGGGAAATGGAGGACAATATGGAATGCTCAGGTAGCCGCGAGGGTCAAGAACTTCATGTAGATCACAGCTAATGGAGCCCTTCTCACAAAATGGAGTCGTAGGCATCGACAGATGACAACGAGCTCTATCTGCAATAGATGCAATGCTGATGATGAAACTAGCCTTCATGCACTAAGAGACTGTGTAAAGGTGAGTACCATATGGAAACAATTACCCATCCGCAGACTACCTACCACCTTCTGGTCTACAAACAACTTTGAGCAATGGATTGGATAGAGTCTACGGTCCAGGGAGGAAGCTAGAAATATGTTAATTACAACGTGTTGGGTCCTTTGGAAATAAAGAAACCTATGGATCTTTTAAGGGAAAAAGGCCACCACCCAACAACAAGTTAATCTCATCCTTATGGAAGCCAAGATGTATGTGAAATTCTGGGACCTCAAAAAGAGAAAAATGTCCAAACACATGCCGATTCAATAGGGGTCTTTGAGTACTGATCTCCTAACCCTGAATACTGATGCCGCATGGAAGAAAGGAAGAGGGACCATTGCTGTCGTTATCAGAGACTAGAGCAACCGATGGTTGGGAGGTGTTGGACAGTCGATCACTATGGATAACCCTCTTGAGGCTGAGTTTATGTCCATCATGCTGGGGGTGAAAATCATCAGAACTATACCTATACATGATGCCACTGTGGAAATAGATAGCCTGCTAGCAACCAATATGCTCAAATATGATTACATAAGATACCCTCTCTATTGTAATATCATCAAGGGTATCCAAATGGTCATAAAGGATGCCACCTCGATAACCTACAAATATAGGGAGAATAATGTTCTAGCTGATGCATTGGCAAAGTTCCACTTTGAAAACAACAATACTGATAATTTCTATGATAAACCTCCTAGAGTAGTACTTGACACTGGTTAGGTACATCCTTGTAATGGTAGTAGTACTACCATGTTTAGTTCCTTGAAAATTTCTAGAATTTTTAACCCGCAATTGAATATGCTTGCACACGGTGGGAAAGATGAATAAACCTACCACCTGACTTCTTCAAAAAATAGGAATTGTTTGGTGTCATTATAAACACCATAGTAGAATATCTCAATGAGTTGAGAATGTGTAATTTCATGGTGAGGGCAACTTCAAAGAAGCTCCCTAAACCATTCCAAAGCCTCTCCTAGAGTTTCACCTAGAAGCATAGAGAAAAGATGAATCTGCCCCCTAATTTTGTAGGTGAGGGAAGGGGGGAAATATTTCTCCAAAACTTGGTTTGAAGTGCCTCCTAGGTGGTGACACATTCTTCACCCTCCATGGTATTATACCAAGTGCTGGCTTACCTTGAGAGAGAGTATTTGAACAACCTAAGTCTAATGGTATTTTCAAAAATGTCTGGGATCTTATGCAAAGAACAAAGGTCATAAAATCATTGGAGGTGATCTTGATAACTCTTTCTTTTGTTCCTTGAAAATAGATTAGCTTGAATCATGGTGATCCATTGGGTGTGAATATCGAATTGGGGGGCAGTGATTTTGGGTGGCATAATGGGATGTTGTGCATATCTAGTTTTGGGTGTAGAAAAATCTTTCAATTGTTTTTGTCTTTATCCTTCCCTCTGAGCGACTTCTAAGGCTATTGTTCGACCATATAAGTCTCACGCAAAGCGACTACTTGAGCCACACGCTCGACATCATGGCCTCTCTTTGAGAAACAAGTGCTTGATCAATACTACACATAACTTTCTCCTCATCAATCCTAACTCAATTTTGTTGGTTCAAACGATGGAAGGTTCTTTTTGGTTCTGGGTCAAAAATTGGTGGCGCAAAATTAATATTTGAACTGATATATCAAGTGCAAAAAAATGCAATGCTAGAATGGAAACTCAATAGAAAGAGGAGTTAGCACTTTCAGAATGGAACTCATAAGGCATAAAAAAGAAAAAAAGTTTTTTTACAAAAAGTTTTTTGGGGTTTGAGAAAATGATTCGTAGTCCCTGACAACGCTGCCAAAATTGATACACGTCGTTTAGCACACCAATTCACTAAGATAAATTTTCCTAGAGTTTAACCATTTTTATTTTATGATTAAGGCTATATAGAATGGTCGATCCCACATGACAACTTTTTAAGATCATTTCTTTAAGCCTGATTGATTTATAAACTTTATTTCTTTTTTGAAGGATTTTGAATAATTGAACAAGAAAGTAAATTCCAAGATTGGGGGGTGATTACACTAAAATGAGAATGTAAATTGCAATGGAATAAAAGATTACACTAATAACAATGAAATGGAAGGATTATGCTTGGCAAGAAAAGAAGGAAGATTATTAGCACAAAATAAAAGAGAATTATCTAAGAGAAAGAATCAAAGTGTAGAAATGAAAGGATGGCAATTGGAAATAAGAACTTGAAGGAAAACAAATTGAATCAGATGGGAAAATTATTAAGGCTTAGGGGTTTTACCACCTTAGCTTTCATGAATCAAAACTGACAAATTCATATGATAAGCAAGATAAAGGAAGGCATGCGAACCATTTGTAAATAAATCATAAAATATGAACTCCCCATGAAAACATTGGTCCTAGCATTCACAGATCCTAGTTTGATCATCCTAATGAGGATTTTTTTGAGGTCTCATCCAAATCCCCATGTAATCAGTTTGATCTTTCTAAATCTTGGGTTCCACAGTCTCATCCACCAAGATTAACAAGCGATAAAAATGAGAGATCACTTTATTAAAATCGTCGATATCCAAATGAAAAAAACCATTTATCTAATGGAATCATATAAAACTTTGATTAAGAAATTCATGGCTAAGGGGTTATTCCCCTTTCCTGGATAATGAAACTACTCACCAGTCATAATGAAGAAAAGGGAAGAAATGGAAGAAAGTGAAGGGGCCATAAACTAGAGAAAATAATCCTAATGGACTGTATGCTAGTGACAATTAAACAACCACAACTCTTAATTCCTTTCTTCCTAAGAAGAACAAAAGAAAAGAACAAGAAGAAAGAAAAGATCCAGAATCCAGAGACAAAGAACAAAACTTTATTATTAAAGATTGCACAACTATGAATTGAAATGACAAGCTTAAAAAGATGCAAGTACACAATCAAGGATGCATTTCTCAGTGGAGCCCCCCTCCTTTTATAGGGGAAGGAGGGGTGGAAACCATACAAGAGGGGAGAAAAAATGGGAGAGGCGACTACTGACTTTTGTTATTCACGAGCTGCAAACTGACCATCTCGTTTGGCTGACACACCCATCTCACTTGTGATGTGGCATGGTTGAAGGGGAAGTGGTCAAAACCCTAATAGAGAGGGTGGCAGTGCCCTTTGATTTAGATTCTTGGTTTCAAAGAAATGCATGAATCGATCAGCTAAATGTGAGATGCCTGGTTGGCTCTGCCTTGTGCGTGGCCAAGGGTTAAAAACCCTAACATGATTGGCGGCACTCCTTTATATCTGATTTGGTCTTTGAGTCAGATCGACAAAACTTTCTAGACTATGATATCCGAGCATTTGGCACACCTCAGACGAGCACCTGGTGAGTGAAATGCTCAGTTGAATCTTCTTGAGTATCATATTAGAAGGTTGAGGTGAAGACCAAAATGGCCATCTGGCTCTGAAACATGGAGTACTTTGGAGGTGAAATGACTATTTGGTACTACAAAATAGTCGTCTCATGTGCTTAGGAGGTCAGAATCTCTCTCTAAAGATTAAACATACAAAAGTGTGAAGGAAAGATGAATATTTGCACAATTAATTGAAAAGTGGGTAAATTGCAAATAGTCCTAGAAAATTGGTAAAGAGAAATAAATTCTAATAAAAAAGACTATGAAAAATATACATTCATCAGTTGACTCCTTCATGGTGGAGACATTCTAATGCTGTAAGGAGGAAGAAGGACCAAGGCCTTTAAATCAAATTACCCTTGAGCGTGGGATATTCCAACTCACAACGCTAGGACAACGAGGTCATTTCCTTGGATTTCAAGCTAGACCGGGTGGTGTATTAAGTACTTTGTGCTTTGATGACGTGGTACAATGCTATTGGCCCCATATAGGTTTATTTTGTATTAATTATGAAAATTGAACTATAGACTAAATGTGGTTGTTGGGAAATACGGGCACCGAATAAGGTACTAAAACAAATTTTTTATCTATCTGTATTTCCATAACAACAAGATCATGTCAACTACTATGAAATAGGAAAGATGGTTTAATGAGTTTATACTTGGTCGTGGAGTAAGTACAATGATTACAACTTGTTGCAGTGAACATATCTTGTAGTTGTTCTTGGATGGTGTCTGTGCAACTCTTGGTCTTCACCAAAGATAGTGGATTTGACAGATTCCATAATGGATCCTATGGTCTCACCACAAACTGCAAACTAACATTAGCCTCCTAGAAGCATCCAACAGACGTCTGCCTCTAGAGTAATCCACACAGGCCAACTAGAACTTCTGTAGCTCTTGTAGAACGAGCAAGAAGGAGTTTTCCCTTCTGTTGAAATACTAGTCACCAACTTGCTCTCCATAGCAATGATCCTCAATTTTTCTCTCCCTTCCTAGTCAGACAGGACTTGCTTGGAGACTCTTGGTTACCACAACCAGAGAGGACACCAATTATCAAAGAAACTAATTCTCAATTGTGTGTTGAGAAGCCCCCAATACCCCTCTATTTATAGGATGAGTTAGGGTCAAGGTTCCTAATTGAAATGGGAGTGGAAGGGACCAAAAGATCATGAATTTTCACAACCTACAAAAACCAAAATGGTCATTTCACAACTGAAGTAGTCATCCCACATGCGAGCCTATTGGTTTTCCTATTTCCTATTCACACATGAATTTGGAAAAATTGTTTCAAATTAATGCAAACATTAATTCTTGTATCAATCTAATTGAACAAGTGAAACAAGTAATCTTTCTAACGAATTTGGGAAAGTTGCTAGCACCTTCTGCCGACTCAGTCGAGCTGATCGGTTCACCAAGTGAACCAGTTGTCTTGCTCAACCCAATCCGATTGGTTAATGAGGTGAGCTGATAGGTTTGTGCCTAATTCTAGACAGTTGTCTCACTTGGTGAGATGATCGTCTGGTAGTCCAGTCAACTAATTTGTTGCGTGTATTGTGTATCTAAACACTTTAGTAATCAATTCATTTGTCATTCATGATTAAACTCCTCTTCTATATGAGTTTTATATGTGTGACCCTATAGGTCCCATATCACGTTGGCAATGTATGTCCATAACTAGCTTATGCCATCACAAGTAAAGAGCAGTGCCTAGTCGCACATCAGTGCTACCCAAGTGAATGGAAAGTTGGAGAACAACTTCATCCTACAATCTGTGATAAGGTGTTATAGTAATTATATAATTCCTTTGTCTCTGATATCCAGAATGAAGTTGAGGCATGGAACCATCATCCTCTCAACATTTAATCCATGTTCCTTGAACTAAGAGTAGACTATCTGAGATATATGTGACTTGAAGATAGTATATTAATTCACATGTGTATGCACATGCATTTCTCAGTCTCACTTATTAAGTGGACATGATATCAAACTCTAGTGGGAGGGACAAATCCCATCTCTATCACTCGCAGTTAGTCCCTATGTGTCATAGTCGCCCAATCATCACCTTTATGACAACCCATATTTAATGATTGCGTTTGATGATGTCAAAGCATACCAAATGACGTGATGAGTGCAATGATTTTAGATCTAAGAATCACAATCACCACCTTTACTATGAAATATGACTATGACCACTAATGATGGTTTCCATGTGTCACTCTCAAGGTGGGTCTCTCTGATACACTGCTCTCTAACACGTTGGCAATGTATCTACCTTCCACAATAACAACTGAACATGGACATAATAAGAGTGTACATACTCTTAGCATCATATGATCTCATTCTTCCAAGTCACATATTTGAAGACATACATCATTGGGTATTGTCATTCTTTAAACATTCACTCAGTCTCCTCATTATATCATAACTGAGTGAAAGAGAATGATTTGGAAGCTTGCCTTACATATATATTATTAATCTGAATCAAATCCTTTATATTATATGCCAAGTCAATCATCATATGATTGGCTCTTTAGGCATACCTTACCACCAAACTCCCACTCGCATTTAGAGCCAATCACCTATGAATCTAATTCTTAGTGATATAAACATGTCCACCATGTTTCTGTTGCACAAGTGCTAATCCAGTGGGTTAGTAACATTTTTCTATAGTCAGTATATTGCATGTTTCTTATCTCTTCACTATGATATGAAACCGCCTTAATATGATATATGATATTCCTTTCCTAACAAGTAGCCCCATTGTTGTCACAACATCACTGCTGAGTCATAAATGGTTGGAACATCTATAAGATCATCATATGAACTTTTAGATCCATACTCTTTCCACTCCTGTATTCATAACACCAGGACATACAAGTTCTTTCAAATAATTAATATTTATGGCCTATATTTTGGAACTCTTTCCAACTCACAACTATTTTCTCATTAAACTCAAACATATATTGTGATCATTTTATGTCATTTAGGAAGCTTGCATCATAGTAACCCTTACACTCAACTCTTCCTTGTTGCTACAATCTAGAAATTTAATCCTTCAACGCTTCTCAAGTACTAATGGATATGAAAATTTCTAATGACCCTCATTGGAATCTTAACATATCTTGTCATGTCCAATATATACAAGATTATGGGATGATTTTACATTATATGGAATACATGATAGATTCAAAAGCTAGTGCATATGGCATCTTACTCATGTTCTTTCCATTATTCATAAGAATCAGAACACTGGATTCTTGAGAAACTAATCCCATCTATATCGATAGATTCTCTCTTATAGAATCCTTCATGCTAAACTCTTTTAAGACCTACCAATATTATTCATTCAAGTCATGAAACTTTATAGATCATGATCCATATCACATAGGATGTTTCACCTAATCCTTCATAACTGAAGGTATTTTCCATGCCAGGTCACAATACTCATAGTATTGGGATATCATTCCTCAACAATATGTGGAATATTATATATGCTCCCACTAAATCGTTTATAATCATAGATTTCATCTTTTATCTTGTCTCAAGTCAAACTCTTTGACTATCTTGTTAGAACAAAAGATTCCATGTCCGATATGCTTACTTCAACTTCTTTGTAGATTACAGAATTTATTTGCATTAATGGAGTTATAAAACCTTCAGACTGTGTCATGTACACATCCTCTCAATTATTTTTATTAAGCAATTTGGTTTTTAATTTCCATATGCCAAATCATCAAGTCCTAACAAGCTGCAATGGTAAGCAAGCCAATTGGTGAAGTGATTCATCATGTTCAACATTTGAACTTGATTTGAAACCTCTACAACCAATCCATCCTTCATTTTATCCATGTTGGTTTTCCTCTTTCAAATTGCACCTTATGGGTTTTTATCCCTCTAGGTGGTTCCACCAAGATCATATCTTGGTCTCATGGATTCCATTATGGACATAATGGCCTTAAGCCATTTCTCAGACTATGGTCCTCAATAGTTCCTAGTTGATGTCTGACTCATCATATGGCCAACTCATAACTTATCTGAGTTATAAGACCCACAATTTGTTAACTTCAGGTGCGTTGAACTATGAGTTTAGTGTTACATAATGAACTTGAGATTCCACAACAATTTGTGATTCTCAATAGTTTTATTTATACCTCTTATGGTTAAATGTTTCTTGTTGGTCTCGATCTTTTCGAGTTCTACTTTACTCTGACTGATTCTTTTGAAATTCAACTATCCAATAAAAAAACACTTTGTTGCTGAATTGAGATAAGTGGTGTTCAACAAACTATCATCTGATGAAATCTTTTTAAGAAACTATTTTCTTGCATAAGTTTCAATAATTAAGCATTTATCTTTAAGGAAATTTGAAGATTGGATTAAATGATAATCACATCATGACCCATCATGTTGTGACTCCTTCTTTCTAATACATCATCAGGTTCTAGTTGAATTTGATTGTGATACACTATCATAGTCTATTCAGAAGGTCCTCAAACTATTCCTGTAGAGTATTTCATAAAAAGCATCTCAATACTTTTAAGAAAGTTGTTTACTTCATACATGTAATCATCTTGAACAATTCAAGAGATTTGTATTTTACTGCATGCATATCATCATAACATTAGTAAATACATTGAAGCATAAATAGTAGCCTTTATCACTTGTTCTAAATATCTTTATACATCCATATGTACAAGGTCTAATAGAATACTTGTTCTCCACTACATTTAGTGAGAAGTGGTGTGTCATCTTGCTCATGTATAAGACTTGCATGTCTCTTATTGATTCAATAACCAAAATAGTCTAGATGAACATCAATATGTTCTAGAACTGCATTTCTCACATGTGTACTCTAGTTGATAGTGCTATAGATTGTTTGAGTAATCACATATAATCCTTTGGTATAAACATTCATCTTGAGATTCTTTCATATAAAGATCATTAGATGGCTGAACATTGCCATACAAGATCACATCTTTAAAGTAAAAATGACTTACTTTATTAATTTAGCATCCTTTCCATATAAGATGTGTGCAGTAAATGTTTCTATTTATTGGCATAATGAAATAGCAGTTTTTACCAACTCTATTACATGCTCATACAGCTAAGATAAATTTAAATGTATACTAAATCTTCAACAACTCTTACTCCGCCTTGTCCATCGTTGTCATTTTATAAAGGTCTTTACTTCTTGTCAGATCTTGCACATCAATATGTCAGATCTATATCTGGTATCATATACCAAGATGAAGAAGTAATCAAATTTATCTTATAATGTTTATGCCTAAAGTGGAGGCTTCATCGCTCTCCTTCTTCTTCTTCTTCTTCTTCTTCTTCAATTCCTATATCCAGAGTGGGAAATTTATTTCCAATGTCCATGTTGGTGACAATGGTGAAAATCACCTATCTTCTTTACTCCTCCTTTTGCCTTGAGATCTGAAGACTTGGGCTTTTGGTTAGCTTTAGAACTCTTCTTTGCTTTGCCTTTGCCTTTAGACTCTCCCTTTGTCTTGCTAATCATCATCACAAACTTGGGTTTGTCTTTCTTCATATGTGCCTCAATAGTTCTCAACATGCCCAACAACACTATCAATGATTTGTCAAAGTTTTTCATGTTGTAGTTCATGATAAACTGACTGTATGATTCTGGAAGAGACTACATAATCATGTCAGTGGCCAACTCTTAACCCAAGAGGAATCCCACTCTAACAAGGTTCTCCACATACCCAATGAGCTTGAGCGCATGAGGACCTACATGATCTCCTTCTCTCATGTTTCACTTGAACATGCCTTGGAGACATCATATCTCTGTTATCTTGCTTGATCTTGGAACATGTTCTTGATATGTGTGACCATCTCAATAACATCTATGTTCTCATGCTTCCTCTACAACTCATAGTTCATGGAGCATAGCATCAGACACTTGACCTCCATGCCATCTTCAATATGCTTCTTATAAGCATCTCTATTAGCCTTTGGTGCATTAGGAAGGGGTCATCTACCTCTAGAATCTCCAAGACATAGTGCCTGCGCTCCTATGTGAGAATGATTCTCAACGTCCTGAACCAGTCATGGAAGTTGTTCCCATTTAGTTTGTCCTTCTCAAGGATAGAGAAAAGTGATTGTTGTTTTTTGCTTATTTGATTCTACAAAAGAATTTGCAATTTTGTCAAAACTCATTTTGATTTGATTTTATTAAAATTTTGGTGTATTAATTAGGCCTTTAATTAGTTATCATTCTTAATATTTTGTTCAGATTGATAACCCTCAAGTATCAATCTGGAAGTTTGTAGTGTACAAACTTATAATGATCCAAGATCCAAAATGATTCAATTATTACCCGGCCAATGCCAACATCCATAATCAACCATTAAGGTAGGCAACATTTTCTAATTGCATCTTATGCAATTCTTGGATAGACAATATGTGCAACTCTTTGCCATAATCATTTACATACTTCTGGGCTTAGACACTCTAAGAATCATCAATTAAGCCTGACTCAAAAGTCAACATGATAATTATGCACCCCAATTTGGTAGAACCTACATTACTACCATCACACTTCCACGAGATAGACGACGCACCACGCTTTGGTGTAACCTACACTTTGTCCATCAATCTTTTCATGTGTGTTTCTATTGGAAAGCATCTTGGACTTAATGTGTTAGTTTGAGGGATTTCATATATATCATATATATACATATATTGTATCAAATCACCACATATATATAGTACATATCATATACATGCTATATCCTATAACATATAATGTAATACAAAAACATTAGTGATGGTTATGGCCATGCCTATTGTAATTCCTTGGATTCAAAATAAATTACTATCACCTAGGTCATCATCACATCACATGCATGAACCTGGTGCTAATGTAGATCTATGCTTGTCAATCAGGGTTGACCTGATTCAACCCTTGGACTGGTCGGCTCATCTCTTAGCTGGTTGGCTGATCACCTAGAATAGTCATCTGGTCTCCTATCCGACCAATGTTTGGACACCTTCCAGATGGTTGGTTGAGTCAACCATCTGGTTGGCTCTCTCCTCCGTTCTATCCTCCATGGTCCTCCAGACAGTCGACTCATCTCACGAACTGGTCATCTCGTTTGGTGATGTTCGTCTTCTTCATCATTGAAAGAAAAGAAACTATCCTATTTCTATTAAACTTATTACATGGTAGAGAGAAACCTAGAGTTACATTTGATAGGAGCAAAGGTAGGAAATAATTAACTTTACTTTGGGAAGAAGGAGGTATTGGCTCAGTACGTAGACTGAGATAAATAGGAATAAAATCAAACCATCCAATCACACACATATATTGGGTTATTGGCCATAACCATGCTACACTTCCACCATCAAAATTGCTTTTAAGGCAATGCGTGTAAATTACATATTTATATCACACACACACACACACACACACACACACACACACACACACATATATATATATATATATATATATATATATATATATATATATATATATATTGGCCATAACCATGCTACACTTCCACCATCAAAATTGCTTTTAAGGTGATGCATGTAAATTTCATATATATACATACATACATACATATATATATATATATATATATATATATATATATATGGGTATATCTTCGCTACCCGTGCATCGGTTTTGTAATAGGAAGGCATGCATTTTTAATGAGACGGTCCAAATTGTAATAGACAGACTCATTTTGTAAATACAATTTGATGTTTGTATTCTCCGTCGGGAAACAATATAATATATATTTATGACTGTAACAGTGTTGTAATACAAAATGAGTCTTTGTATTACAATTTTGGCCGTCTCATTACAAATTTGGATCATCTCACTACAAATGCATGCCTTCCTATTACAAAACTGATGCTTGAGAGAGAAAGGGGCTCTTAGTAGACTAAACTACTCAACTATAGCTAGGAGCATAAGAAGCAAACTTGGAATGAAGTACAAGGGCCCTTATTTATACTTGGGGGTGCCTACTAGCTAGTAGATGCCCTTAGGATTGAATTATATCTGTTTGGGGTGTTGCAACAGATATATTTTTGAGTCTTGAAATACTCCCAACAGTTAAAAACACTTTTTTCTACACATTCCATACAGTGTTGTTGATCAAATTCAATAAAGGTAACTCGACCGATAACACTATGCGACAAAGAAATTTTGAGTTTTTGGTCGAGTTTATCCTGGATGAAGCTCAACCGATGACTTAAAATTTATTTTCCTGTGTAGGGTGTCGGTCGAGTTGTCACCAACACAAACTCATCCGACCATGGCAGTTACCAAGACTCACACAAGTTATCAGTCTAGTTTCATGAGAGGGAAACTCAGCCAATAAAAGTGCATGTAATAAATTTTGGTAAGTGCCATAAAAGTGCTTAAATACTCAATTTTATTGCATTATATATTTTTCTCAACTTAGTTACAAGTCATAGCATCAATACAAGTGATTTTCAAAATTGTCCTAAGTTACTTAAATTATTTTCCACAAAAGTGCACTTGCATTGATTTTGGCTTGTTTATGGTCAATATAGGACTTGCTTGAATCCATTCTTTTCATGTACCTAATACCTTAAATCAATCTCAAATAGACATATTATATACATATGAATGGAATGGTTAAGTCATCATCAAAATATGGACAATGTATAGCTATTAGTTCAACATTTTCCCCCATTTTGAAGATGACAAACCATTCCTTAACATATTGAAAAGAACTTAGAATTTAATTCTTTTACCATGTTAAAGTAGGGGGATACATGAATGTGCAATAGAAACTTCTCCCACTCTGTTCATGCTTACCTTTACCTATATGGTTAGTTCCTCCAAAAGCCATAACCATAACATCTATCTACTATTTGAGTCTACTGTCATAGTCACAAGATATTTCAGAAAATAACTATAAAAGGATCAAATTCAATATGTACTAAGCAAATTTCTCCCCCTTTGTCATATCAAAAAGGGAAGGGGTTGAAGAGCTAAAAATAGGTCTTATGTAAACACACAAACACCACATATAACCACCATTTGCAAACACCACACACAATCCATAGAGAGAACAAATATACTAAAGTCATAACCAAAATATGGAAGCTTACATTAACAACTCATGAAATGTAGCATAGCATAGTATTAAGGTACAAATGATAAGATTACAACAAAAGTAAGTCCCCTCAATATGAAAACTAAAAATGACGTAAAAAAGGTAAAAACAGTAGTCCTCAGATATGATGCTCAATGTTCAATACACAAAAGCCTACAAAAAGACATATATATGAGTAGTCTAGAGTCTAGGAACTAAGCATCAAGCTTGTCCAGGTCAAACTCACCATCAGTTTGGTAGTATTCGTCATTGACTGGATCAGAAGGTGCAAATTGGTAGGTGTAGTTTTGTACTCATCACCATCACCATCACCATCACCATCACCATCACCATCACCATTAAAACCATCATCCTCATCACCATCACCCTTACCATCATCTTCATTAGCATCATCCTCATCAATGATCTCTGTATCCTCGTGAATAATAAAAGAGTGAGGACCAGGCCACTGATGATTTTTCTCCTCCCAATAAATGCCGGAGGCAAGCAAAGCTTTGGCTTGATCATAGTTGGGTATAGAAGCCCAATTAAAATCAATAAGCTTTACAATAGTAAGGCCAACTGGTATTGCAAGCAACTGAGTGGCATTAGGCTGAGAGGAGACAGGGGTTGGTCCCTCACAAGAGGTAAGGTTGGAGTGGAGGCAATAGGCTGGTAGGCCAGGTAGAATTGATCATATGCATAAGAAGCATGGTTAGTGGCTGGGAATGGCTGGTAGGAGAGATAAGGGTGTGAGCAGGACATGTTCATGTTAGACATGTTTTGAACTAGGTTCGGGTGAAGGTTCTCCTCAACCTGCATCTGATCGGCGTTCCAATGCATCATGTAACCCAAAAGGTTTCATTAGAGATAGAAAAGGATTCACAAGTAGTTTGAGGAGGAGGATCTTGGTAGAGGAGGGTGCTCTAGGGGTATAGGTGTAGGTACTAGAGGGATTGAAGGACTTCCTAATAGTGGTTTCACTGATGTAAACCCCTTTCTACTGACCTTGTATCCAAGATCCTTGAAAAGAGATTTGTTAGTATGATGTTGAAATAGAACACAAATCATGTTAGGGTAGAGTGGGTGGGAGTCACATGTAATATTCTCATTGTCAAAACATGTCATATGATGTAGAATATACCAGGCCCATTTGACTTTGATAGATTAAAGAAGATAGTACCTAATTACTACATAGTTCTTGACAACATTTGTTTGGTTTCACATTGGGTGTATATTGCAATTAAGTGTGAGCGCTACGAGATGTTTCTTTATGTCAAGATAAGAAGAGGGTAGGATTTCCTTCTTCTTATAGGGTACCATTGGTTTCTTCAAGGTTTTATGTATATCATCTAGGGTAAGCTTGGGGTTAAAACTCTTGAAGAACTTCTCAGGGCCGAGGAGGTCAAGGTATGATTTATAGGAAGAAATCCATTCTTGCAAGGATGGGGAGCTTGACAAGTACTGATTTAAGGAGTACTCAGAGAGTTGAAACCTTATCCCCACAATCATGGATGAAAGGACAACTTGGTTGTTAGGGGGTGGTCCTATAGTTGTGTAGTACCATGTGAGATTGGAATAGAATTCATGGAAAACTTTCATGCTAGATTAGAAATTAGAGAAGAATGATCAATCTACACAAAGTGCACCAAGGTTTTGCACTGTAAAAAATTTCTTGAACTCCTTCAATACTCATTTCTAGTCTCTAGAAAGGTCGTGAAAGGATAGAGATTTCTAGGCAACAACTCCTTGTATCGATTAACAAATTGAGAGTTGATAAAGGAGGTGACATCATACTCAATGAGCCTTGAAGAGGTGGATGATGAAGGAACACCAGTAGGACCCACCCTTTTCCTCCTATTTGATGCCATGGTAGAGGAGAAGAGAGGTAGATGATTCTAAGAGAGGTAGAAAGGACCTGAAATAGGCTGCCCAAACAGCTAGGTATGGTTAGGGAAGGTGAAACGGGGATGGAGAAGGCTAGGAGAAGGTTTGGGTGGGTCTAGGGTTTAAGGATGAAATCAAAAGGGGGTGGTTGGTAGAGTTTTCTCTAGTTGAGAGGGAGAAAATGGGTCGACACTCCCTTTATATTACTGCACAACAATGTTTTTGGTTGAGTGTGTGATTTAGGAAACTCGGTCGACACTATTGTTAGTTCAGTCCTTGGTCATCTTGTCAGTCGAGTTTGTCTAGAACAAACTTGGCCGCCAAAGGTTCCTATAAACAAAATCTGAATTTTGATTCTAGATTCCTAGACCACTATATAAATGCATTTCTCTATCCTATCATATATTGTGAACATAGAAAGGAACTTTCCACTCATCATTGTCTACTATCTTGTGATAAAACAAGCTTTTGCAATTTGAAGCAAAAAACACCAAAATAAAGCATGGAAATTTGGCATTTGTAGCACAAACAAGTACATGATAAGCATTTTATGAGCATCAACACATAGATAGTGAACATACTATCTAGAAGGCATACCATTATCATCAAGAGCAGTTATGAGTAGTTTTGATCTAATAAAAGTAAATTTCTCTCTAGCTAGAGGTTTAGTGAAAATGTCCGCAAGTTGATTTTTGGTGTCCACATGTGTAATATATATATATATATATCTTTCTTAGCAATGTGGTCATGAAGGAAATGATGGTGGACCTCTATATGTTTAGATATACTATGTAATATAGGATTATAAGATAGATTGATTGCATTAGTATTATCACAACAGATAGGAGAAGCATCATAGAGAACATCAAAGTCTTGGAGCATTTTCTTCATCCGTAGGACTTGAACACAACAACTTCCAGATGCAATGTACTCAACCTCGGTGGTTGAAAGAGCCACTATGTTTTTTTTATAGAACTAGGAAACCAAGCACGGTCCTAGGAGGAAGCAAGTGTCACTTATGCACCTTCTATCAATTAAGCACACGATCTAATCTGCATCACTATAAGCTGTGAGAGTAAAGTCCCTTGACTTAGGATACCATAGTCCAAAATTTTGGGTTTTGGCTAGATATCTTAGAATCCACTTAACAATTATAACATGGGAATTTTAGGGATTGATTGGAATATAACACAAAAACCAACACTAAACATAATATTAGGTCTAGATGCAGTTAAGTATAGTAAGCTACCGATCATACCTATATATAGCTTCTCATCTACCTTTTTTCCTTCTTAATCTCTATCAAGATTAGAGGCATTGTACATGGGAGTATCCATTGTTTTTGTGTTCTCCATCCCAAAGTGCTTCAAGAGTTCACTTGTGTAGTTGCCTTGGTTGATGAATTTTCCTTCCGTTGTTTGCTTGATTTGAAAGCCAAGTAAGAATACAAGCTCCCCCATAATGCTCATATAACATTCACTCCGCATAAGAGAACTAAACTCCTTGGAAAATTCAAGACCAGTTACACCAAAAATGATATCATCAACATATATTTGAATAATTAAGAAATTGATAGAGGCATGTTTAAGAAAGAGTGTAGAATCAACTTTTCCCATGACATAGCCATTGTTTAATAAAAAGTTTTTCAATTTCTCATACCAAGCTCTAGGATCTTGTTTGAGACCATAAATAGCTTTTTGTAACAATAAACATGGTTAGGAAGATTTTCATGTTCAAAGCCAAGAGTTTTAGCCACATATACTTCCTTCTCTATTCTACCATTCAAAAAAACACTTTTAACATCCATTTGATATATTAAATTTTTTTATGACTTGAAAAGGCAAGAGCATTCTAATAGATTCAAGTCTAGGTACAGGAGCATAAGTTTCATCAAAGTCAATATCAATACTTTCTTAAACTTGAGATACTAACCTTGCTTTGTTTCTTACCACTTTATTTCTTTCATCAAGCTTGTTGAGGTAGACTCACTTTGTGCCAATGATCTTTCTATAACTTGGTCTTAGTAGTAGAGTCCACACTTTTTTCTTTTTATTATGTTCTAGTTCCTCTTGCATTTATAGGATCCATTCATCATCTTTAAGATCTTCTTTGACTTTCTTCATCTCAAGTTGTGAGATAAAGTCATTGTCGGCTTATTCATTGTTGAATGCAGCCTGTGTCTTCAATCTTTCAAAAGGATTGCCTATGATGAGCTCTTTAGGATGATCTTTAGAAAATTGGGGAGTAGGATCCTTCTTTTCATCCTCTTTTGATCCTTCATATACAACTACCTCTTTTTCTTTGTCATTGATGTTGAGTTGTTTCAATCTAGGAATCACTTCATCTACAACATCATCATTCATAATATTCTTGGAAATAGAGCAGTTAGTCTCAATAAACTTAACATTGATAGATTCCTCTAGTTTAGATAGTTCAATGTCAAATACTCTAAAGGACCTACTTGTAGTGCTATACCCAAGAAAGAAAGCCTTATAAGATTTAGCATCAAACTTATCAAGAGAATCTTTGGTGTTCAAGACAAAGCATGGACAACCAAACATATGAAAGAAGTCGATTGAAGGCTTTCTACCATGTCATAACTCATAGGGGATTTCTTAGGGAAGGATGAGTGAAAACCAGGTTTTGCACAAAACATGCAGTACTAACGGCTTAAGCCCAAAACTTATTGGGAATATCATACTCCAAAAGCATTTCTCTATCCATTTCTTGTAGAGACCTAATCCTCTCAACCACCCCATTTTGTCGAGGTGTATGGAGGGAAGAAAAATTGTGTGAGTAATCAGATTTCTCATGAAAACTTTCAAACAAGTCATTTTCAAACTCTCCCCCATGGTCACTACGGATACACACCATGTGGTAAGAAGCTCCATTTTCAATTCGTTTACAAAAAATTGAGAATGCATCAAGAGTATCACTTTTTGAAACCAAAAAGAAAGTCAATATGAAATAAGAGAAATTATCAAAAACCACAAGACAATATTTACTACCACGAAACCATTGAGTTCTCATCGGTCTAAATAGATTAATGTGAAGAAGCTCAAGAACCCTCTTGGTGATAAGGACTCCTTTGGGTTTGGAGGAGATTTTAGTTTGTTTTCCTTGGGTACAAGGTTGGCATTCCTCATCCTTCTCAAAATCCAATTTAAGTCCTTTGACCAAGTCCTTTTTGCTCAAATTATTAAATTGATTCATATTTACATGACCAAGCCTATGGTGCCACAAAGATACATAATTTTTATCAACAACTAGGCATTTACCAAGAATAGGCTTAAGACAATCAAGAACAATAATATAAAGATTTCCACTTCTAGCGCCCTTATATATGACATTGTAGGAGAGGGAATCTAGAAGCAAGCATTCATGTGAAGTAAAGAGAACAAGATACCCATTATCAGCTGGCTAACACTAATCAAATTGTGACGTAGTCCATCTACAAGAAGAACATTCTTTATGCATAGTGAATGACTTACATCACCCTCACCTATCACTTTACCTTTCTTGTTGTCCCCAAATGTCACTGTACCTCCTTTCTTCTTGGTAGGAGTGCTGAAGTGGTCTCTATCACCCGTGATGTGCTTTGAGCATCCACTATCAACAACCCATTTTCTATTAACCTACATAGAAAGGAGAGGTCGGTGCCCAATTCAAACTTTGGGATCCAGAGTTAGCTTGGGGACCCATTTCATGTTTGGTTTGGTCCCCTTCTCTTTGTAAGGACAAAAGCAGAGTAATGATCATCACACTTTCAATGAGAACAAATCATAGATGTCTTAGAGCTGGAAGTCTCTCCATGGTATTTGGAGGCCCCTTGCCCTTTTTCTTACCTTTTCCCTTGTTTTTAGGGGCTCCCTCATATCCCAAAGCACTAATACCCACTCATTTTGTAGAGTTCTCTAGGACATCATTTAGGACTTTTTCTCTTTGAGGACTTTTGGCAAGATCTCTCTAAGTTAATGGATATCATCACTAAGAGTAATGATTATTCAAGAAAGACTAGCAAGATCATCTTAAGCATGTAAAAGGTTGACCTACAAACAAAGTTCTTTAGCTAGAAGTCTAGCATTTTAATTCTTAGCACAACAAGTTCATCAACATATACTTGGTTTTCATCTTTAAGATCATTCATTTTCTTTAGATAAACACCATTTTCAATTTCAACTCTATTATATTGAAGTTCTAGATCAAGAAATTGTCCTCGAAAAAAATATATGCTATCAAAACGAACCTTTTAATTTTGTTCAAGAATTTCAATTGTAGCATATAGATCATATATGATTTTCCTTAATCTCTTTTTTTAGATTTGCATTTATAGAAAGAAGAAAGGGAAACATGATCTTGAACTTGCACTCCTTGTTATAGTCCTCCTCCTTCTTCTTAAAGCTGCTCTTATTATGGGACTTCTTTGCCTTGGGGAAATCATTCTTTTAGTGTCCATTTTGTCCACATTCATAGCATCTAGGAGTAAAGGAGGAGGAGGGCTGATAACACCCCATATTGTCCATGCATTTCATCTATGGTTTCATATCACCTTGGCTTTAATATGCCCCTCTTTGCTCATGTTTTAGTCCTTTTCCTATTCACTTCGATAAAGTAACTAATTATCCAATTATGTAGCTAAATAGCGAATATTGGATTAGCATGCACCGAACATAGATGGACAATCTCTCTTCATACTCCCTCTCTACCAAACTGAGGCCCAGTGAGTTGTTTTGATTAATATATAACCTTATGACGTATACATTGTCACCACCGCCTTATCCTTTACTCTGGGCCCAGTTTGGCTCCAATTAATTACTTTCACTGTCTAATTCTCTGTGTACACCCTTTGGATGTTTAATTCCTAATTTAATTGGGTTTCTATCTCATGTGCAGTTTGATTGTGTGCATATGGGCCCTATCTTCTCGGCCCTATATCCATTTTAGCCCTTGAATTGGGCCTGGTCAAAGCAAGTCCACAGATCCCCCTCCTCTCCTTCTCGCGGGTTCAGCCTTTGTGACTGCTTGCTTTGGTTTGATAGCTGTGGACCCCACACTCCTGTACAACCGTCTACCCTAACCCTCCTGCCTGCGGTTCCCTCCTACTGCTGAACTGCAATCGCGATTCACAAGATCGCGACCCCCGCGCCTTCTACCCTAATCACGACCCACCCTCTCTCTCCACCCATAAATCACGACCTACCACCCTCATGATCGCGGCCGCGATCGTCTGCTTTACAACCTGCCCGTGACACTGAAGATCACGACTGTGATCTTTGCCGCGATTGCGGCTTTGTTCTGATCGCGGTGTGTCTTCCTCTACCTGGTCTCCCCTCTCTGCCAACCACGATCTCCCACCATCGCCTCTCACCACGGGCATCCGACCTCTACACCACGATTACCTCTAGAAGCAGAGCTCGCGGTCCTCTCCTCTATAACCCTGCATCTCCATCGCCTGCCTACTCACCAGGATCGCGATCGCGATTCCAAGATCCTGACCACGATTCCTCTAGTGGCACCTGTTTCCCTCGCCCACGGTCTGCACCTCCATCACTGTGAGCAATGCTTCCGTGCTCCATCACCTTCCTAGTACAGGTCGCGCTCGAGACTCCCTGCTTCCATCCTCTGCCCGCAGATGCATTCACCCTCTACCATCATCGACGCTTGTGGCCTGCAACAACCAACATCAACCTCATGACTACCTCTCTGCCTGATCACGACCCCCTCCATGCTTTGCCGCGACTTCACCTTTAAACAATCGTGACCACGACTGTTAGTAATCGCGACCTGTTCTTCCGCCTGCGGTTTTCCCTCCAACAGATCACACCCGCAATCTTTATCGCGACCCATGATGAATAGACCGCGACCCACAACAGCTACTCCTCACGCTCACCATCTGCTTCTCCATCTACCAGCCTCACCTCCTTCTTCATCCCAACACCGTGATCCTGCCCTCATTCATCACCTCACTCTCATTCCCACGCCAGGGCGGCAGGGACATCACCCTCTTCACAGCCAACACCCACTCCTAGACCGTGACCTGCCTGCTATCTCCTCCAACCACCAACACAACTTCGTTCTACACCTCGACCTCACCAGAACCCCTGTGGGGAGGCCTCTAGCAACTAACCGTGATCGCGGTATCAACTAATCGCGACCGCAATTCTGGGATCGCGACCGCGATTCCTCCTCACACAATCACGACCAAAAGGGAGCAGTAAAAGAGACCGCGATCGTGTAAAAGATTGCGACCTGAAGCGAAACTAATCACGACCTCCTATAAACCGAATTAAAACGCATGTGCAAAGCACATGCCGCGTGCCCAGCCTCAGCCTATAAATAGGATGGTACCCCCTACCATTTGGCAGCCAGTCCAGACGCCGGAAAGCTGCCGGGTTGGAGCTAGAGCCTCGGGGAAGCATCCCAAGGTCCGAGAGCACCAAGGCAGCCAGTCTATGTGCTCCAGCAGCCACCAGCCTTCACTCTCTCTCTCCTCCATCTCCATCTCAGACATACTCTCTCTAAGGACGAAAGTCAAGGAGAGAGGAGATTTGTATTACGTTCATCTCCACCACCAAGGAGAGAGAAGATCCACATCACCACCCTCCTCTACCACTGGTCTACGATCTCCAAAGGTAGAAACTGAGGAGAGAGAAGACCAATCTCCATCGCCATTCTCTCACCTCCACCGGGCTACTGTTCGGAGAAGATCTAGAGAGAGAGAACCAAGGAGTCCAGAAGGACGAAGAGGAGGACTAAGGGATGGGATCTGGCCTGCATGGAGACCGAGGAGCGAGAGCCACCTCTCCTCCATGGGCTACATCTCTTTCTTCTTCTCTTTTATTCTACTGTGTTCCTTGGTTTCTTGTATAAACGATGTTCATCCATCTTTATTCAGCGCTAACCCTGTTTGTCTGTGGCTAGTTAGTTCCTTCTTGGCTATGTAGCCTGATCTGGGCATGTATATGTACTTTTGCCTTAAGCAAGTAGATTCATTTCAGATCTAGTATGTTTCATGTTATATTTTCTCTTTCTAAGTTATGATTGCTAGTATGGTTGCTCTCTTACTCGCTTGAACTGCTATTTCTGCCTGTGTCGAGAGATCTATTGTAGGAATAGCTAAGAGACGATAGTTTGGATCTGAACCTGAGAGGAGGATGATCCAAGGTATTCTGTTCCTAACACCCCGGAATATCCTAAGACCTGAGATGGAATTTAGCATATTATGAGGTGTTGATATGTCATTCCTCGAGAGAGGGTCGATGCCATATCGTTGATGGTTTTAGTCACGCATCGCGAGAGTGAGTGGGATGACCCCACATGACAGATGCCACTGTGCGTGCTAGATGCTTGCTTAGGTGTTCGAGGGTTGTCTACGCCCGAGAATGAGTGCATAGACCATCCCGTTTTTGGTTACATAGCTGGGAACATTCTTTCTCTGATGAGTAGAACCACGAGCTCTGTTTTATTTTGTTTTCTTTGTTTTGTTTTAAATCGTGACAACCTGCTAGAATAGTTCTAGCATATATTTTCATCGCATATCGTTTTGGCTTATCTGACTATAGAATGAGATATGTGGCATCTTAAACATCACCACATCCATGTGTTCGACCCCATATATCTACTTCGACCCTGTAATAAAAGTTGCGGGGGCCTAGAAGGTTTCAAGTTATAAATTTAAGAGTTTGATTCCTTCTGAATCTGCCTCCGTATTCCGAACGCGCAATTCAGGCTGATCAACTTTTTGGCACCGTTGCCGGGGACGTGGTTTTCCAAGTTTACACGCCTAGTAGGTTTTTGTTCTGTCTCTATAAGCCTGCATATATATGCATGGTTTTTCTTTTGTTTTAAACATACTTGTTCATATATACTAAATACCTTTTCTTTTTCTTATACCTTTTTCAGCGATGGATCTCGCTTCAGCGAGACAAGTCATCTTGTCCACCTGTCCTCCTGAGTTTTTCCATAGGTTCGACTACTGGCAAATAATTGAAGGCCGTGCTCTACAGCTAGTTGAGTTATACTCACCTCGACCGTCGTCATATGTCGAGATTCCAACAACGGAGACTTCCAGTCAGCCCTCTACTCCTGTGCTATCATGGTATCAAGAACTGATTAAGGCAGTGGAGTTAGCTAGAGAAAGTGTCAAGGCACTCATCTCCCTAGTTCCTCATCTCCAAGAAAACATCGACCCACTCCAACAACTATTAGACAAGCATGAGCATCATCTCAAAGTAGCCACCGAGGCTGCAGACCGCAATAGAAGTCTACTTCAAACTATTGAACAAGGATTCATCGTGAATCATCAGTTTGATACAGTGGATTCCCCTTATATGTGCATGGCAAAATCGACGGGTCTCGAAAGCATTGCTGCTCAAGTACAACAACTTCATGATAAATATGTTGAACAAGACAGGAGGCTCCAAGAGATCATCGATTTGGTTACAATCCAATTACAACTGCCATCACAAGACAACGAAGACGTTAGTCATCAGGACCATTCTATTGGGTCTGAAGTGGAGTATGCATCACCATCCTATTAAGACCATCAACTGGATTCACCAAGATTTTTCTGTGAAGACCAACCCACTCCGTGAAACCCTTCATTCTATCTAGATGATCCAGCTGATGAACCAATAGAAGATATGAATCATAGACATGAATGGGTCCATGATGACGATGATGAAGACTCGAAAAGCCAATCAGAAGGTTGGTTTGAGGAAATAGAGTCAGATATTGAACCTGACCAGAGTGACGTCTCTCATATTGAGACTTGTCACTTCGCTTTGAGCAGTATGCCAACCATGGTCTGGAACAACTTGTTCGATGACAACGATGACGATAGCTACTCGACATGGAGCAGTGAGTATACTGACGATGACGAGTTAGAGCAGCACGAGCCAACATTTACACCCTTACCTTTTCAAGGTAGGGTTGACATCAAGGAGGCATGATGGAAAGTTCACTACAACATGACTGCTGAGCATGAAGACACCCCTGACTCCACGCCAGGTGATAAGCTTGGGGTGGTAGAACCACAAACAGATTCTTCAGGGGGTACTTCTTGCACAGAAGATGATTGGGTGACTCAGACTGTACATGAAAATCTATATGAGCATCCAACCTCAAGTGTAGAGATGGAGAGAGAAGATATGAGTCCTCAAGATGAAGTCCAACCTCTCTCATCCATCTCATCCTATGTCGACATCCCATGACCTTCATTTTTAGATTCGTATCTTGAAAGGTACCCTGAGGATGATATGCCGAAGAATTCATCACAGTGCAGTTCAAGTCAATTCCAACACAGTGATGACTTCACCGAGTCGTCATATTACGTTCCTCTTCTTCAGACTTGGGAGGGCCCGCATCTCCACCTATTCTACTCCGATTATGAGGCGAAACCTATCAGCAAGACACAGGTGACACTGGTCCCAAAACTTAGGATTTGGGATCCCAGTGTCGGTATCGTGGGGCAGCCACCCCCTTTTCTCTTAACCACCCTCCCGCCCTTTTATTACAATAAATTTTTCTTTTAATGTTCTTGTTAGTTAGTTTATTTCTTCTAACTATTTTTATATCCTTGCATCCATGCATCATCTTTAGAACTTCAATAATTGCCGTTAAAATCATGCATTCCTACCTCACTATCTCAAGTTTAAGTCTTGCTTGAGGATGAGCAAAATTTTAAGCTTGGGGTGGTAGGCTTCACCCTTCTTTCTCTTCACCCTTCTAACACACATGCTTACTTCATGCATTCAGTTATGCATGTTTACTTCCTGCATTTCGTTTTAAAATTTTCAAAAATTTTCAGCTTTTTAGCTTTGCAATTATGGCTATATGGTGCGAATCTAATAGATAAATGCTTGACTTTATGCCTAAATGCACAATTTTATCTTAAAAATTGCTTGACCTTTTGCTTGACTTGCTCTTTGACTCTTTCCTTAAGTTTGGTAATAAATCTAAGGTTATGTCTCTTTTTCATAGCTTAAAGCTAGATTCCCTTGATCTATGTCGTGAATGGTGAACTCATGGTAAAGGACCATTGGAATGAGCTAAAACACGATCAAAGAATCCTAGCTACAGATTCATGAGCTTGCCTCTATTCTAAGGAATTTGAATCATAATTGCAAATTCTCACACAGGTATCCATGGACCAATGATGAGTTTTTAGCTATGATCATGATGAAGTGTTTTCCTTGATGGACTATGTGCCTTCTCACATTAGATTGAGTCAAAAAGATGAAAAATATAAAAATGTGCAAAAATAGGCTTGGCCGCCCACAAAATCCCAAAATATCTATAAAGTTCTCACCCAAGCCTACAAATAGAATGCAGATGATAAAATCCTGAGTGTGAACAATAAATGAGCGTTGTTTTCTCTTTTAGGAGAGTTGAGGATGGTGCCCAGCCAGTGTATGACTGCGCTCACGAACGCGGGTATGTCGTGCCTGGTAGTATCACTCCAAATGCTCATTAGAGAGTCATTAGGAACCCCTAGGTGACCTATGAGATCATCTCAGTAGCAGGGTTGTTTCGAGCGCAGTACGAGGAGTTCATCTCATTGCTTTGGACCAACTGGTTCGGACTGTAGGAACTGTTGCTCGCTACATGGACCAACCTGACACAGACCAGGACCTCAGAAGTCATTAGAGTCTTTTTGCTTTGTTTCTTAGGACGTGAATAAGTGAGAGGCGTGGTATTCCTGATTGGTATGCGTGGATTCATGGTGATTGTTCATTGGCCATCACCCATGTGATCACCTATGTGACAATTCTCTCATGTTTAATAATCATGATTCAAACCCTCATGAGTATCGACATGCTGTAGTGAATTTGCTTAATCTTGCCTGGACACTCTTTGATCTTACTTTGGCATGACTGTGGTTGATTTGGTGGGGTTTTTTTTTTCCTGAAATGACATGGATCAAGAGTATTGATGCTTTAAACTGTTTTTCTTAACCTTAGCATCTATTGCCAAGCTTAATTTGGATGGTATCCTTTTGTTCTTTGAGCACAGTCTTGCTTGAGGACAAGCAAGTTGTAAGCTTGGGGTAGTTGATAACACCCAAATATACACATATTGTCCATGCATTGCATCTATGGTTTCATGTCACCTTGGCTTTAATATGCCCCTCTTTGCTCATGTTTTAGTCCTTTTCATATTCACTTAGATAAAGTAACTAATTATCCAATTATATAGCTAAATAGCCAATATTGGATTAGCATGCACCGAACATAGATGGACAACCTCTCTTCATACTCCCTCTCTACCAAATTGAGGCCCAACGAGTTGTTTTGATTGATATATAACCTTATGACGTATACATTGTCACCACCACCTTATCCTTTACTCTGGGCCCAGTTTGGCTCCAATCAATTACTTTCACTGTCTAATTCTCTCTGTACACCCTTTGGATGTTTAATTCCTAATTTAATTGGATTTCTATTTCATGTGCATGCCAATTGGGAGCATATGGGCCCTATCTTCTCGGCCCTATATCCATTTTAGCCCTTGGATTGGGCATGGTCAAAGCAAGTCCATGGATCCCCCTCCCCTCCTTCTCACGGTTTCAACCTTTGTGGCTGCTTGCTTTGGTTTGATAGCTGTGGAGCCCACACTCCTATACAACCTTCTACCCTAACACTCCTACCCGCGGTTCCCTCCTGCTACTGAACCGCGATCACGATTCATAAGATCGCGACCCCCGCGCCTTCTACCCTAATTGCGACTGACCCTCTCTCTCCACCCATAAATCATGACCTGCCACCCTCATGACCGCGACCATGATCTTTCGCTTCACAACCTGCCCGTGACATCGAAGATCGTGACCGTGATCTTTGCCACGATCACGGCTTTGTTCTGATTGTGGTGTGTCTTCCTCTACCTGGTCTCCCCTATCCGCCAACCATGATCTCCCGCCATTGCCTCTCACCACGGGCATCCGGCCTCTACACTACAATTCCCTCTAGCAGCAGACTCCTCCATAACCCCACATCTCCATCGCCTGCCTACTCGCCAGGATTGCGACCACAATTCTAAGATCGTGACCATGATTCCAAGATCGCAACCGCGATTCCAAAATTGCAACTGCGATTCCTCTAGTGGCACCTATTTCCCTTGCCCACGGTCTGCACCTCCATCACTACGAGCAATGCTTCCGCACTCCATCACCTTCCTAGTACAGGTCGCGCTCGAGACTCCCTGCTTCCATCCTCTGCCCGTGGATGCATGCACCCTCTACCATCATCGACTCTCGCGGCCTGCAACAACCAGCAACAACCTCATGACTACCTCTCTGCCTGATCACGACCCCCTCCACGCTTTGCCGTGACTTCAGCTTTAAACAATCGTGACCACGACTGTTAGTAATCGTGACTTGTTCTTCCACCCATGGTTTTCCCTCCAACAGATCGTGCCCACGATCTTTATCGCGACCCGCGATCAATAGTCCGTGACCCGTGACAGCTACTCCTCACGCTCGTCATCCGCTTCTCCATCCACCAGCATCACCTCCTTCTTCATCCCAACACTACGATCCTGCCCTCATTCATCACCTTGCTCTCATGCCCACGCCATGGCAGCAGGGACCTCACCCTCTTCACAACCATCACCCACTCCTAGACCGTGACATGCCTGCTATCTCCTCCAACCACCAACATGGCTTCATTCTACACCTCGACCCCACCAACACCCCCGTGGGTAGGCCTCCAGCAACTAACCGTGATTGCGGTATCAACTAATCACGACCGCAATTCCGGGGTTACGACCGCGATTCCTCCTCACACAATCGCGACCAAAAGGGAGCAGTAAAAGAGATCATGATCGTGCAAAAGATCATGACCTAAAGAGAAACTAATCACGACCTTCTTTAAACCAACTTAAAATGCACGTGCAAAGCACATGCCACGTGCCCAGCCTCAACCTATAAATAGAATGGTACCCCCTACCATTTGGCAGTCAGTCCAGACGCCAAAAGGCTGTCGGGTTGGAGCCAGAGCCTCAGGGAAGCATCCCAAGGTCCGAGAGAACCAAGACAGCCAGTCTACGTGCTCCAGCGGCCACCAGCCTTCACTCTCTCTCTCCTCCATCTCCATCTCAAACCTACTCTCTCTAAGGACGAAAGTCAAGGAGAGAGGAGATCTATGTTACGTTCATCTCCACCACCAAGGAGAGAGAAGATCTGCATGACCACCCTCCTCTACCACTGATCTACGATCTCCAAAGGTAGAAGCTGAGGAGAGAGAAGACCAGTCTCCACTGCCATTATCTCACCTCCACCAGGCTACTGTTCGGAGCAGATCTAGAGAGAGAGAGAGAGAGAGAGAGAGAACCAAGGAGTCCAGAAGGATGAAGAGGAGGACCAAGGGATGAGATCTGGCCTACACGGAGACCGAGAAGAGAGAGCCACCTCTCCTCCACGGGCTGCATCTCTTTCTTCTTCTCTTTTATTCTACTGTGTTCCTTGGTTTCTTGTACAAATGATGTTCATCCATCTTTGTTCGATGCTAACCATGCTTGTCTGTGGCTAGTTAGTTCCTTCTTGGCCATGTAGCCCGATCTGGGCATGTATATGTACTTTTGCCTTAAGCAAGTAGATTCATTTCAGATCTAGTATGTTGCATGTTCTATTTTCTCTTTCTAAGTTATGATTGCTAGTATGGTTGATCTCTTACTCACTTGAACTGCTATTTCTTCCTGTGTCGAGAGATCCGTTGTAGGAATAGCTACAAGACGATAGTTTGGATCTGAACCTGAGAGGAGGATGATCCAAGGTATTCTGTTCCTAACACCCCAGAATATCCTAAGACCTGAGAGGGAACTTAGCATATTCTGAGGTGTTGATATGTCATTCCTCGAGAGAGGGTCGATGACATATCGTTGATGGTTTTAGTCATGCATCGCGAGAGCGAGTGGGATGGCCCCACATGATAGATGCCACTGTGCGTGCTAGATGCTTTCTTAGGTGTTCGAGGGTTGTCTACGCCCGAGAACGAGTGCATAGACTATCCCGTTTTTGGTTACATAGCCAGGAACTCTCTTTCTCTGATTAGTAGAACCACGAGCTCTGTTTTGTTTTATTTTATTTTGTTTTCTTTGTTTTGTTTTAAATCGTGACAACCCACTAGACTAGTTCTAGCACATATTTTCATCGCATGTCGTTTTGGCTTATCTGACTATAGAATGAGATCTGTGGCATATTAAACGTCACCACGTCCCTGTGTTCGACCCCATATATCTACTTCGACCCCATAATAAAAGTTGCGAGGGCCTAGAAGGTTTCAGGTTATAAATTTAAGAGTTTGATTCCTTCTGAATCCGCCTCCGTATTCCGGACGCGCGATTCAGGCCGATCAAGGGCTTTCCATTGAAGTGTTTCCCTTTAGAGTAGTGAGATTCAAGATAACTTGGGGGTTGATCTTCACTTGAGGGAGGAGTGGGCCATCAAGCAAGTTATTGTTGAAGAACAGTGGCCTCTACTTGAGACTTGAAGGCTGCATCCTTTATCTTCTTAGATTCCTTCTCTTCTAGCTTGTCTTCTTCTGCTTCTTGAGTGTCAAGCCTCACTTCAAAAACTTGGAGATTCCCAAATGAGTTCTTTGGTAGGAAAATCACAAAAGCTCTTTGTTTCTTCAATGGAGGTCACCTTGGATTGCCATCTCTTGGGAAGAGACCTAAGAATCTTTGAGTTGACCTTCCTATGGTCCATGGGTTGTCGCAAAGCCACAAGGCCATTCACAATGGCATTGAGCCTAGCATACATTTTAGAAATTCTTTTTTTTCTTCCCTTCCCATCTCGAAGTTCTCATGCAAGCCATTAAACATGTATACCTTTGACTCCCTTACTTGCTTGGTGCCTTCATAGGTAACACAACTTATCCCATATCTAATGAGCTATATCCCATGTGGAGATCTGGTTGAATTTGGTTGGAGTGAGTGCTTAGTAGATGATGCATATTGCCTTGGCTTTGAGTTGAGCCTTCATAGAAATTTCATTCCAAGTAGCCATATCTCCCTTCGATTCCTTGTATGGATCGACAACCACTCTCCACATCTTATAACTAATCCCTTGAAGGTAGAACTGCATCCTTCTCCTCCAATAGAGGAAGTTTGTGCTGTCGAATATCAGGGGACACATAGAGAATCCTCCTTCTATGTTAAGGGACCCCAACAAATTCTCACCCATCTTCTCTTTTCGTAGGAGAAATTGGTTGGAGAAGACTTGATCTGATACCACTTGTTGGATCAATGGGATCTAGAAGGGCAGGGGTTTGAATAGAGCTAAAACACTTAAACAAAACTCATTAGATCTTCAAATTGTATCAAGAGATAAGGTTGCATATATGGAATTTGAGTGCAACTAAACATACATAGCAAGGATGAGAGATATTGAACAAGTACAAAAACACAAAATATCTATAGTGGTTTCAAACTCTAAACTAGAAGATGTACATCCACTACCTAGAGGGGTCAATCTCTAGGATTTCTAACCATTTCACACTTCTTACATTCCATTATAAGAGATACAATATGACCACCTTTTTCCAAGGTTAAGGGTACCTAGCTTTCCTTTTATGGATCAAAGGATCCAATAAACTTAGAAGGACTTGCCCATCCATTATAAAGAGTCTTCTACCTTCACAAGGACTAATCCATTTTTACAACGAGCTAACCGCCTTCACCAAGGAGATCTACTCTTACAGCAAGTCTTTGACCTTGAAAGAATTACCCACTCATCTCTTGGATCTTTAGTCTTCAACTTCGTCTTCACCTTCACCAAGGGGAATCTTTCACCATATTTGTTTGAGAGAAAGGGATTGGGAAAGGGAAGTTGAGAGCTTCATAAGGTGTACAATGAAGCAACTCTTTCAAAAGAAATATATCTCACTCAGATTGATGTAGATCAGTAGTAAACTTGAGAGAGAAAGCGGATCTTAGTAGAATACACCACTCAACTATAGCTAGGAGCATAAGAAGCAAACTTGGAATGAGGTCCAAGGCCCCCTATTTATAGTTGGGGGTGTTTACTAGCCGTTTGGGGTGTTGCAATGGATATATTTTTGAGTTTTGTAACACTCCAATGGTTAGAAACACTCTTTTGCACATTTCCTATAATACTGTCGGTCAAGTTTCAATATTGGTAACTCGACCTATAGCACTATGCAGAAAATTAATTTGAGTTGCCAGTCGAGTTTATCCTAGATGAAACTCGGCTGATAACTTAAACTTGATTTGGATTTGTAGGGTGTTGGTCGAGTTGTCACCAGGACAAACTCTACCGAACCTGGCAATTACCAAGACTCACACAGGTTGTCGATCGAGTTTCATGAGAGGGACTCGACATATAAAAGTGCCTGTGATAAACGTTGGTAAGTGTCATAAAAGTGCTTAAATATTCAATTTTAGTGCATTTTATACTTTTATGAACTTAGTCAAGTCATAACATGAAGACACGTGATTTATAAAATTGGCCTAAGAGGTTTAAAGCATTTTCCACAAAAGCAAACTTGCATTGATTTGGGATTTTTTTGGTCAATCTAGGCCTTTCTTGATTTCATTCTTTTCATGTACCTAATACCTAAAATCAATCGCAAAGAGACATATTAGATACATATGAATGGAATGGTTAAGGCATCATCAAAACATGGACAATGTATAACTATTAGGTCAACAACAAGGAGGATTATTTCGATACTTTAGTACTTCTTCTGGTGTATATATCAGTTTCCTATGAAAAATCCATGTAACTCCTTGTAGGAGTAATATTCAAACATTTGTACTTGATTCAAGTTCCATTAATGAAAAATATTAATTATTATAAGTTATTTGTTGTATCTAGATCTTGGAAATTTTGAGTATTGACTTTCAACTTTATGGTACACCTTAACTGGGGGGATACTCAAAAGTGGGGGTCATAACATCTGGTGTCATATCCCACATATATAAAATAATATTTAACATTTGATGATTTCAAATAATCTCCAAACTTATAAGGATGATTATTAGGGCATGGTCTAAGGGTAATGGTGTCTAGAAAGGATCATGACTTGTAAGGATGAAAATATTTTCCTCTGCCCCACTAAGTTTGTATACGAGGACTTCCTAACCCAATGTGATAACTTCTTGGACAGAACCTAATGTTCACCTAAAATAATATTTCCTTAGTTTTCAATCTCGAATTTCGCCCACTTCCCATCTCCTTGATTTATGAACCCTAAAATGCACTTCCCTAATCATCTCTAGGGTTTCGAGGAGAATTAAGATTAAGGCATCCTACACCAATTAAGGTACATAAATTTTTAATAAGAAATATGCATGTGGAAGAGGTGACATGTAATTTCTATCCCTCCAATTAGGATAACCTAAAAAAGACCTATATATCTCTAGAAAATCCCAGTCATCCATGAAGGACTTGAGTGAGATAGCCCACTAGGTTATAAAAACCTTAGTTGTTAAAGGAAACCATTAAACCCTAAAATTGCAAGGTTTATTCCCTAACCTTAACCCTAAACCCTAATCTTGAGTAATGGGAGTAGTGCGGTTAAAGTAATAACCCTACCCAAACAAACCCTAAGTAGGGGTATAAGAAATAGAAAACCAAACAAGTTTGTTTAATTCAATTTTGGTACCCCAAATTATATACATGCAAGTTGCCCATGCATGCAAGTAAGTAGAATCAAGAATTCATGCATGCATGGTATACATGATAGGTTTAATGTAAGAAAATCAAGCATATGAAATCAATAATTACATAAGCAAAAAAAATTATACTCTCACTGCACCTTTGAGGGGTGGTATCTTGGCCAAGGGTGGGTCAACCCAAGAATGGGAAAAGACCTATGGGGGAGGCATAACCCTAAAGTAGCGGGGTGAAGTTGTGGCTAGAAAGTCTAACGTCCTCTTGAAAGCCTAGAAGGCACCCTAGGTTAGGACCTTCCCTAGAAGGGGAAGTTGACCAACCTCATTCTGAGATTTGAGGTAACCTTGGACTTCCTCAAAAGGACCTAAACCTATAGATATGGAAAATGTTGGAATGGTATGGGTATAAGATTTAGGAAGCATTTACCCTTACATAATCAAAATAATTGTTCCTTAATAAATTGGAAATATATTTCCAATATATATCAAATGTGAAAACCTATGTGAAAGAAATCCTAGGGAAAATAGCTAATGGAAAGTCAACTAAATTGAAAGAACTGTAACAACCTTACACCTAAGGCATGTAAGCCTATTATCACCAAGTTTGAAAAAGAAGGGTGTGTATTTGCCTTAGTGTCATCAAGGTGCATACATGAATATGAAAACTTTAGTTAGAGAAATTTCAAGTAAACTATGTAATGAAAGATAATACATAGAAGGACATTTTATAGAATTGCTTGAGGCAAGATGAGTCATGTGATTTAGAAATATAATGATATTGGAGATCCTTGTCCTGGGGATGATGTGTAATTAATAAGAGAAACAAAATAAAGTTATGACATCTTGATAAACCCTAGGTGGGGTAGAGCCCCAAGTCAACCCTAGGGTTGAGTAGGGATGGTTAAAGGTACATAAAACCAAAGGGGTCAGTAGGTGAGCATGCACTAAGTACATAAGGCCCATGGAGTCAAGAGAAAGCCATCCATGTGTACATAAGGCCCATGGGGTTAGGAGAGTGGCAATCTCCATAAGTACATGAGGCCTAAGGGGTCAATGGGAAAGGAACTCCAAAAGTACATAGGCCCCTTTGGGTCCAAGGAGATCACTCCAAATGTACCTATACCTCTAGATACCTTAAGGTAATGGCTAAGGATAATGATACATGCAATGACCCATTTCCAAAATAGCCATCTAATTAAAGTTTACTTAGATGATTGCATGCTTAACTAGATTCATCATTGTTTAAAGCTTGATTAATGATGGTATTATAATTATTATTCTTTAAACAAAGTGGTAAAATCTAAATATGCTTTTATTTCAATTAATTATGACTTGAGAATTGAAAATCCTAATAGGATAAAATTAGCATTTTGGTAGCACATGAATACAAAATTTGATAATACAACGGTGTAGTAAATTATTAACATTTTTTATATAATTCTAATTTAGTTGAAATGTGGACATATTTTGGGTAACCAACTCATACATGATTTCTAAAATATTATAATTTTTGAATATTTTCTGGCCTATTAGTCAGATGAGTTTTCCTAGGACAAACTCAACCGACAACGCATACAAGATGAAGTATAACAATCTGGTATTTAAATTGTATATTTTTATTTATACATCTAATTGATATCAAATTTATTTGTAGTTTGAAAACTTCATTTTCAACATCCATTAAATTATCATATTTTTTGGATGATGTTATAAAATAACAGAGTGTGGTGTCTGTCGAGTTTCTTAACATCGACAACTCGACCGACCATGTTGCACTATAATATAGCAGTGTAGTATTTAATTTTGATTTCTTTATTTGTAACTATAAATAATCTGAAATTTTTATTGGAGATCTTAAATAATGTATGAAACAATAATGTATATTTTCATAATTATTAGATGAGGTTTGACCTATTAAGTAAATGATCTTCCGTAACATTTGTTTATGATAGAATATTATGTTGAAATAAAAGAAAGTGTAAAGAACGATTAGTTTGCAATTGACCCAAGCAGCTTAATTGTTCTATATGAGTAACCAAGCATGCAAGGAGCTCTCATATTTTGTGGTTCATTCAAGATAAACAAAATATTATATAGAGAGAGAGGGAGAGTTAGCGTTTGAGTGAGGAAGAAGGTGGAGATGTTGACCTAGGGATTTACCAACTGAGAAATGATGGAAATCAAGTAAGTTTAGCTTCTTTTGATAGGATTTCATGGTGATTACTCTTTCCTATGTATGAATTACACTTCCCTCCTATGAATGAATCAAAATGATAGAAAATCACCATATTTTCTCTTTCTTTCTCTCATATTCTCCATTTCTAGATTTTCTAAGTTGAGAGGAGGAAGAAATGGATTCAATTGCTAGAACCTTAGTGGATTTATAGAAATTTAGAGTTTGACCTACATTTTTTAAGGTTCTTGTCACATTAGGTTAGTGTTTTTATCCCTTTTAATCTCTATAATCATGTTGAAATCATAATTATATCCGGCTAAAATAATCAAGATCATTACTAGTACTTGTATGCAATTGCATGATCAAGTGGGATGATTTTGGGGATATAAATTCTACTTATTTAGATCCTTTATCATTAATTTGTATTTTCCTAGTTCCTAATTTATTGATGCAAAATATATGAAATGTCTTATGGATAGAGAACTATATTGATTTTGACCAACTTTTATTATAATTCGGTCAGTAGGCAATATGCTTGGAAATTTTGTTGACATGAATGTAATCATATTTAAGCTTAACAATCATGAGTTACTCAACTGAAATTTTGAATCCTTACTTGAATTGAATATGTAATGTACATGAAGATCAGTATATGAGGGTTTGATATGGAGGAAATCCAAGTCTAAGGTTAATGTTGAGGGATGGAGTCACATGAGTCAATAAATCATTGTATGCTTGTAAATGATTGGTTAATTGTGTGGTATGGAATCTAGGGTTTCCTATGATGAGTTGAACTAAGATGAATTCTTGCAAACCATATAAGTTTAGTATTAAGACAAGTATGAGTTATAAAGCTAGAACTTGTAAATAATGTTGCAAATGTGAATACTAAAGTCTAGGTATTAATACTTCAATTGGAGAATATGAGTCTTACTAATACGATCCAATCCTAGGGCATATATTTTAGTATAATTTTATGGTATAATGAGTAACCCTCACATGAATGTGGACCCTTTTATACAAGCTACATAACATTGAATTGCGAAGGATGAATAGAGATTATAGTGTAAGAAGATGTAACCTAATTCATTCTTATAAGATAAAGTGAGAAGTATTAAAAGGGACTGAATAATTATTTTTAATTATGCGAATGCCATTGGAAGTCAATGGCATGGGGTACACTCATCTAACTAGAAGAAAGAAAATGTAGAATAATCAACCAAATGGTGATGGCAAGTTAAGAATGAAATTAATGAAATGTGTATGATGAAGTATATAGTCTATTTATCGAGATTACATGTGGGTTGACATAAATTGAATGAAATACATTAAAATTAGCTTATGAAGTATTCCAATGAGAGAGACACTTTATATATTAAATAAATTTAAAATGATTTATTCCTAGAGTACTAGTGAACATGAAATGAAAGAAGTTGAAACTAATGAATATGAAATGAAGGGAAAATGATGAAAATTAGTAGATGGGTCTAATTTAACCCTAACTATAAAATACTGAGCTATGTGATGCTAATGAATAATGATATCAAATGAGGGATTAGGTAATGCATATGAGTATCATTCAGTTCAATTATAAGATGAGGTTTAAGGATACAAATTGGTTTATAAGGATGCCCTCTTGGATTGTGATTGTATGTTAGGATACTTGTATTATGAGAATGGCCTTATTTAGTGAATTTCTCATGAGATCAGTTATGCATTGAATAGTAGCCCTAACTCAAGAGTGGTAAATAGTACGTGAGGAGTATTAGGTGTGTTATGCATGTTTATTCTTGAGATTTATTCATGTTGATAAAAATGGAATGGAATATGAATATGTTGCATGATGAACATTTTTCAAGTATAACGAATGACACAAGATATCTATATGCCTAAAATAAAGTTAGTTTTAATGTATCTATGAATATTTGATGAGAACTATGATATGCAATGAACTGATAAGAAATATGTTGAGATGGAGTTAACATGCTTTAATTACTTTTGAGAAACCATGTTTAGAGTAAATGATGGACAATGAGATTGTATCGAATTGAAAGACCACTGATGATGAATGCTATGAGATGATTTGGAAATGGAAAGAGTCATATGTGTTGCAAATTACAAATTGTTGTGCTTCTTGTTTTAGTCATTGTCTTTCTTGATAAGCCTAATCTTCTGTGTGGAATTCTAGTTATGTGAGAATATACACACATGATAAATGATATTTCATCTTCTTTAAAATGAGTAAAAAGGACTAATAACAAGTGGAATGATGACACATCTATTTAGGTGCCCTAAACATTGTGAGTTCCCCCGAGTGCCACACTGAGGAAATGAAATGGATCTCCTTGTAGTAATTAGAGTATTATGAGAAGGATTTTCGAAGTGTGGATTGAGACCTTAAAGGTTAGACCACCAAGATTTAGGTGTGTCAACTAGTGTGGTTATGGTCCTAAATCCTTTTCCATGAAAGTCTATGTCCATGAGGAATAGACTCTAATGAAAAGAAAATTGTGAAACATGTGATATATGATGATATGTGATAAATTGTTTTGTTGTTTCCTATCTCGTGTACCTGAGATGAGGGCATGAGACTCTTTAGGAAACTGTACGGTGGAATATGGTCTGTTGTTGATATCTTAGGGTGGCTGACTAAACTCTAAGATTGTGATAGTGAGCCATTGACACGAGAATTAGGTTTGGCAAATTCTACTCGGTGAGGTACAAGTCAAGTAGTTTAGGCAAATGAATAAAAGATGACATGCCATGTAGAATATGTAATGAAATTTTTTATATGCCTTTTACTGCTAGTTGTTAGATCTACTACTATTGAATATGATCCTTGTTGTGGAAACTAATCATTCTTTTATAAAATGATCTATTTCTATATCCTTAGTTGTCTAGTTTGGAATCCAATATTAAATGTTGACATGCGGTTGATGCTATGATTTTATATCCAATTTGAATATGATTTAGATTATGGTAGACATGACAAATGTGTACTTCAGCTTCAAGTCTTCTGGCTGATGGAGTGTCACAAAGATGATCTTATTATTATGTATTGATTCTAAATGTTTAGATCTTAACTTGTTACTCATACTAATGGATTGCCAATCTGAATTAAGTAACATCAATTCATTTGTTAATAGATATGTTCTAAAAGATGTTTAAAAGTAGGATTTGGTCTAAGTGTATACCTTCTTTGATCAAATACATTCTTATCGTAAACTAAATTTTATTAGATTCTAGAACTATCTACTAAAATTTTTAGTATCTGCAAGTTTTTTTAAGTTCATTATACTTAATCTTATGTTGATGAATGTACTCAACTTGAGTGGGAGGTATCCACACACTGGGGCTCTATACGAGTCTCATGAAGTTGTTTCAAATGTTTTTATGTATAATTTTATCCAGCAAGGATATCTTGAAAAAGAAGATGTAAATAGAATAATCTAGATAGGTTAGAATATCCTTCTCTCTCTTTACTGGGATGAGTTGTAGATTGAATTTGTTTTGTCATATTCATGTAACTGATGTAAACTGAATCACATCTGAGTAATAAGTCATGATTCTAGTTTTTATGAAGTTGAATAATGATTTGTGGTGATTAAATATGTTGTCATTGAGGTGACATTGTTACAAAGTTTTATAAGAAAGAAAAAGGAAAAATTACCTATAATTTTCATATATTGTGTTAATTGCATTTGTTGAGAATTAATTGTTTTGCTTCACAATTTGGGATAAGGTTTTGGGTTTTCTCTCTAATAGTTGGAATTAATGCCGATCAAAAGAGAGATCTTGATAATACATGAGATGTAGATATAAGAAATACAAGAATGTATTAATAATGGTTGGTATGAATATTAAAGTGAGTTGTGGACAAACTCAAGAGTTGAGAAAAGCACTATCCCTTCAGTTCATGAAACCTATGAAAATTCTGGAAAATAAAAATATGTTCATGGTTTGGAGCCATTGTTAGGGATGATTGACTGATTATTTGAAGTAAAAGATAATGTGTGGATACACCATCTTTGTACATAGAATAGGATGGAATTTGTATTTGGGAAGCAACCAAATGTTTATTTCATCTTATTACGAGTGTAAGAGATTGGGTGGCCATGTGAGGTACATATAATTGACATGCGAAGATGAAAACCCTTAGTTAATGTTTAATGGAATAGATAGGGTGTAGAGGTGTTACCTCATCATCTCATGATATAGATAAATAATGATCGATAGGTTTGAGACCTAGGTGAGATTTAAATCACCAAGTGAAAATGAAACCACCAAGTGATAATATCATGCAATGAATGAGTATGTGGATTTACCCTTGTAGTAAATTCCAATTCCAACCTCATAACATAGATATTTTCACCTTAATGGAATTTATTAATGATATTATACCTAAAACCTAATCCAAGAAAGGTTTCTAGCCCTAATGTTTGAGGCTAATATGATTTATCATTCACCTTAATAGGTTTAGGTTTGAAATTTAAGGACAAAATTCCTTTCCAAGGTAGAATGACTGCACGATCCTCAAAATTTGGAAATTTATAATGAATTCAAGAATAATGTACTAAGAATATAATTAAGTTAATTAGATTAATAGTGAGCTTGATAGTATGACTTTAAATGAAATCAATTAATGATTCTGGGGATTAAGATTTTGATTGAGTCTATATTCTACGCTGCTAAATAATGTATGACCAATCTTGCAGTTATACTAAGATCAGTGTTAAAGTTAATGCATTAGGCTAATTAGACCTTAAATGTGAAAGTAGAAATAAGCCTTTGAATTCATTATGTGACTCAGGTAGGAACCATGATCTTTAGAATTCAATTAACCCTAATATTGGCCTACTTTGTTAATATATGATATTAGGTCCTAAGAAGATAATTATGATGATATTAGTTTTAAACGTGATATTAGGAATATTTTGAGGCTTCTCAAACTATTATATGGGCCTAGGTGAACCCATGGTCCTTAATATCCAATTAATCCCCTTTTGGCCTATTTAGGGTTTATAAATAGGTCCATGGAATGCAATTTATGAATGGAGCATTTCATCCTTATATTATATCCCATTGATAATTTTAGTTGATGGACAATCAATATATTAGATCATGGGAGAAATTTCAGATAATTCTAAGTATTTGTGTAGCCTAGGTAATAAATTAAGTAATTATCTAAAGATTACTTGAAAGGAAAGAATGTAGGGATTATGGGATTGGTTTTGATCTAATATCTTTCCCAAGAGAGGATAAGAGAAAGAGGAAAATAATCCAAGAATTTGGGTTTAAGAAGGTGTAACCTAATATAGATAATTATTCCCCTAATTTTGGGTTTTATCTAAAGAAAGAACTAGAGGCCAACCAAATTTTGGATCAGTGGGTGTGAAAAAACATGGGGTGGTTCCAGTGACCTAAAAAAACCATGGAATCTTGAACTCCATGGGGAACCCTGGTAACACAAGCAACTTCCTCGTGTTATCTCACTCTCACTCAATCTCTTGACATTCAACAAGCTCTGAAACCTTCCCAGGATCACACTTTACCTTCCAAAGAATCCCGTCAGAATCAAGATATACCACACTATTGTAGAGCCTTCCTAACAAGACTCTAATATCCTCTATGACCTGTAGGTGATTTGCCAAGCAGCAATTGCTACCCTTACACCTATAAAAGGCATTGAATACCCGATACACCATAGAAAAACATCTCTCAGTCTTGAGAAACCTATCAAGAGAAGAGTGCCATCGCCCAAACTGGGGTGCCTCATCGCCCATAGTACGTGATCGGTCCAAGAAAGGTGATTGATCCATGACCATGGAAAGAAGTGTTGAGCTCCACATATGGTGAGGAACCTTTAGGGAATCCCCCAAGGTGATGAGGCAAGGACCCTTGGTCTGAATTTCTCGATCTTTGTCCAACTTTTTAGCTCTATCGCATAGGGTGGGTTTGGGTCTTCTCCGATGAGAGACTTCCCAATCCTAGCCACTATAACCCATACCCATAATTTTCTAGGTGTGTGAAGGTCTACTAGAGGCTAGGGAACCTACAATTGTGTTTCCAAAGTCCAGGAGGATGAAGTCAAATCTTAGGTTGACTCCTCAATGGTGGAACCAAACTAACACTACAAGGAGGAAGAAGACCCTAGGCCTTTAGACCAAATTTTCCCTGAGCGCATGATGTTCCAAGTCACGCAACAAGGGCAATGAGGTAATTTCCTGGGTCTAGAGCCAATGCGTCTAATGTATTAAGTACATTTTGCTTTGCTAATGTGGCATGATGATATTGGCTCTAGATAGGTTTATCTATAGTTACTGTGAAAACTAAACCATAGATCAGAATGCAATGCAATTATATACCAATTTTATCATAAATAGATGTCGATTCTAAATAAAATGGTTTGGATACCTAACTCGGATCCTAGTTCCAAAATCACAACATGATACATGAGTATATGGTGATTGAAAAATTTAAACCCTATATTTGGTGAATAACATGTTGAAAGTATTAAATACATTTATTCTGTGTTATAAACTGATATTGTTGAATATAATGATACCCTAGGATAATTATGATGATGTTTATTTAGGGTCATTAAACATATAGATGATGATTTAGGTTTTGAAACCAATGTTTGTAATATGCTATGATCTTGATCCAAATAATCTGGTCTAAGTATTCATAATAACATGATACATTAGATCTAGGAATTAGGGTTACATCTAATGTCTAATCAGGGTTTCTAAACCTTAGAAATCATGATGTAGTGGAATTAGGCTTTGATATCCTTATTCATAATTCAAAATTTACATGACCCTAAGCCCTAATTCAAGTCCTAAGTTAGATTTAATTTGTATAATGTAAATACATGGTGACACTTTAGGGTCATACATACATGCAGATCAAATGATTGCTTGAATATACACCTAGTTGATTAGATTGCTTATACACACTTTACGTCATGGATATCATTTCATGGGTTATGTATGATGAATGCACATGATGATTTATGAGTAAGCACATATATCGAGTTGCAACACTTGTGAAGGATTTTTGAAAGTTTGATGATACAAGTTACTGGATCTTATTTACTTCATATTCATCATAATGCCAATACAAGTATCCTATAATGAAACCAATGTTATTCTGAACCCAAGGTTAGACCTACTAAGGGATAGTCTACCTAAGTCCAATGATGGATAGAAAAAGGTGATTACACCCAAGGCGGTAGATAAACATGGCTTAGTTTTTCTAAATGAAAATGTGAGTTCATATACTTGATTATTGCCTAATATATATTTCTATTGTACTACACACTTTTTTATGCACCCGTGTACACAGTATATTAGTATACTGACCCATTATTTTGTTTGCTGACATTTTAGGTAACTACCATATGTAAATATATGAAGACATGTATACATAGATGAAATCAATTGAAGATATTAATGTAATGTTACAAGTAGGATAGTTAGACACTTTAGTACTTCTTCTCATGTATATGATAGCTTCCTATGGAAAACTTTGTAAAGTCTTAAAGGAGTATTAGTTAAACATTTGTACTGAATTAAAGTTCAATTAATGGAAATTATTGATTATTATTTATTATTTGTTGTATATGGATCTTGGAGATTCATCTATCAACTCTCAACTTTACCATACACCTTAACTGGGGATACTCAAAAGTGGGGGTGGTTTCACATGTCATTGAATATCTTGAGATATATTTGATTGATCAAGACTGAACATTTATGATAGAAGGATAGATCAAAACCATCTATTGTAGGTGATTTTTCTACTCCTAGGTAGAAGATTAATATTTTGATATAATATATAGAAAATGAGATAGTAAATGATTGTGGGTTTGTAATGTTCTTGGAACATAATATGTCCTAGTTAGGCTTAAATAAACTCAATAGGATTGTGATTAAATATTGTTTTGCAATGCTACACGATATCCATGAGTGCATTTATAGAGATACTCCTTTTATGTTCATTGCAAAGTCTACAAAAATATTAACTGTTAATATATCCTTCCATAATATATCACTAGATATTTTCTAATAAAGAGATTTCTAATCAGCAAGATGTTATTGTATCTTATTTGTGGCATCGTCCATGACCAAGTAATCATAACTTGTATTCCTCTCAATATTGAGAAATAAAAATTTGAGGGTGGCAGTATTTTGTGGATATTGTCATGAATGTTTTTTCCAAGGCATAAGAATTAATCTAACATGCTTTATAGTATTGTGAAATTTTTTCATGGAGTTAATGTAGTCATCAATGTGACAACTATCTAAAATATACTTTTCAAAATTTAGGTGGTTGTATCAAATGTTTTTGAAGTGAAAGGGTTCCATACCCCAAGGGATGAATTTTGTTTTGAGAATATTGAATATATAGTGTAAAATTATATAACACCTAACAAGAAATGAAATTGTTGGGTATAAATCATACCAACTATCCATGCTAAATAATTATCAAGAATGGCCCAAGATTTGTGTCATGACCACATAAATTTCTTGACGCTCGTATCGATGTCAATGAGTCAAAGATCACAAGTGAAGTCATTAGACTTGCACACATGATATATGTGGTGGTGATGTTTGTCAAATTTGTTTAATATCTCATGGATAAATCAAATGAAGATGAAATCACCAACATATGTAATGTACCTTGCTTGTATGTGGGTCAGGTTATGAGAAGATAGTATATCTAGTTTTTTGTTGTTAGGTTTCCATTATACCCATGAATAACCATCAAAGTTGTTGCAATTGATAATGCAAGTGTATAATGATGGAATGTGTTCTAGAAAAAAACCACTATGTGAGGGAGAAGACAATTACATCGTACAATACTCAGTCCACCACTGAGACCTAGGAAGGTTTTTGAATCCAATGAGTGATGTGTTGTCCCTCTATCAAAGAGACTTATTCTCGCTTAGATACTTTTTGTTCTCTTGAATGGTAATACACATGATATTTTTAATCCAATAAAATGACATATAACTTTGAGTCACCAAGCCCAAGACATGCCACATGCATTCCAATATGCAACAATGATACAAGAACATTATATTAGGGGTATGTTTTAATTGTTGGACTAAAATATGTATAATGTTCATGCAATCTATTAAGATGGTTTGAGGGCAAAAATCTGCAACCCAAACTAAGGTCAATCTTTGAGATAGCCTCATTTGCATCATGGTAGTCAATGAAGAATAAATCAAAATCTTAAACGGTCAACAAAATCAAAACAATTAGGCTACAAAACAAGATAATGCAGAATTTGACATATTACCATAGATGTTATTTAGCGTTATACTAATGTGAATGTCATATCAGAAATGTTGTTGTTCTTAGTCTAGTATGTTCATGTCCCACAAGCTCAAATTCATCTCACATTGTTTTTCTAATGTCATTGTTCTCTTGGTTCATATATCATGTTGCTTCGAGGTCTTCCTAAATCCCCAATGCTTAATTCATAATACTAGAATTTATGATTTTATGTTTGTCTTTTGGTATGGTTGTCTATAACTCATGGATATATGGAGTATTGATAGTAGATGTATGGTTTTATTCAAAAAATAAGATGTAGATCCCGATCCAACGAGTATGATCAATATTTGAGTAGTTTTAATACTTTGATAAACAAGATCATGTAGTTTTCTTTATAGACCCAAAATGTCAATTGTTTCTAGTGTTCATCTTGGGTTTATGTTGTAGAAATGTGGTCTAATTTTCTACTTTGGTGTTGATCTAGTTGGTGGATGGTTGGCCAAGCTAACAAAGGGTCATATGTGTTTGTGGGTTTCTTCAATTGATATCTTGATGGAGTAAATGTGTCGATCAATGCTCTTTTTGATTTAAGCATATTAGAGTATAGTGTGAACAAAACCTAATAGAAAGATTTGATATAGTTGGCAGGTTGTAGGGTACCCATGTGTACACATTAACTCAAACACCTAAAGTAAAGGTTATGACTTTAAAAACTGATATACATCATAGGTGAGGTTAATATCTATACTAGTAATACAACCTACATTTCCCTCATGAGAAGTAAGTTCTCCTCTTTAGATCCCCACCATGTCATTTGTCCTAGACAAAAATACAAATTGGAGGCAACATTAATAGTGAAACCCACAAGGTGGTCGACGATGACCATCAATTCAGGAAAGGTATATATAAGTTGAGTCTTAGTAAGCACCTTAGGATTTGTAATGAAGACGTCTGGGAGAAGATGACCTAAAGATTTACAACCTCAAATGTATTCAACTATGTTCATTTGAATCTTTAAAATATGTCATAATGATAGTACAAGATTAGAGGACCTTGGCGATCCTCATAAATGTGATTGAGTCATTTACATTGACCTCATGTGTGATGCTTGTGAGGAAGTATTTTAAGAGAAGATCATGATATTCAGCCCATGTTATGGCTTTAATAATTGGTAATTATGTCTTCTAATGTTGCAAGGAGCATGATGATTTTGTTGTTGTTATGGCTTGCAACGGTGGATGAAGGACCATTTGGGGTAAAATGCTACTACTTGAGAGAGTGATGTTTATCTTTGTGTCTAGTGGAACTAAGTTTGGGGTAAAATGCTATTAGATGAGAGAGTGATGTTTATGTTTGTGTCTAGTGGAACTAAGACCCACAATTTAAGGGTCAGATGGATGCAAAATGGGTTGTATCCCCTAGTAAGTATGTGTGGGATGGCTCATGTACACATAGACAAGTTGTTTTTGGGATATATCCATTGTTGTGACGTTGCTTTTTTGTAATGATGTCAATTCTTATACATGTGATGGCCATGATGGGTTAACCACTTATGTTGTACAATGGGTGGGCTATAATTATGGAAATAGAGGAAGTTGGGAAGCATTTCTTATGCATTGGATCATCTAGGACTGTGATATAGTGATGAAATGATTCCATATTATTGATAAATACTTTTTTATGCCTAGAGTTGTGTATTGATAAATGTATATTTATCCTTTTTATTTACATCTTTTAGATATCTTTTTAGGATTGTTTTTTATTTATTTTCTTAATTTTGTAATTAATAGTATTAGTTTAGTTTTTTCTCTTTATTTAGAGTTTTAATTATATTTGGTTGATTTTTTTTAGGAAAATGGTCTAACCACTCCAATGATTAATTTCTCTTGGAAAATGTTTTGCATAATTCCCGCAGTGCCTGAAATTAATTTATACCCATTTCCAAAAGTATCATAACTTCTGCGTACGAACTCCAAATTAGGTGTACAAGTATTCATTGGAAATGAAGTTTAATTTTCTAAAATAATATTCTATTATTTGGACCTCGTTAGAGACTTTCATGGGAGAGAAATCCGCTCCAAATTTCTATTGTAGGAATTTGCAGCAAAAAGAAGGTGAACAGTCAACATAATTAAAAGTAATTAACCATTTTATCTATTGACCATATCCAGAAAAATATCAACCGCCGGCCAGGAGTTTTCTAGAGAGTCTTGTATCTAGGGTTTTCACCCCTCCTTCCCCTATAAAAGGAGTGGGAATTCACAAGAAAAAACATCTAGTTTTTAGTTGTAGACCACATCTTACATAATGTTGGATATCATTTTAGTTTGCATTTCTTCCAGTCTTGTTATGTCTGAGTAGATTCTTCAGGGGCATGGGGAGTAGCCCCTTAGCCCGGTTCTATTCAATATAATCAGTTCTATTGCTCCATTGAAAAAATGTCTTCTCTCTATTTATGAATGGTTATCTAGATGATCTGAAATATTCTTATGAAGTGATATGACTGCGGATCTCTGTAAGAATAAAACAACAATCCCTCAAATGCAATTATCATCTTTTCATCTTTTTAATCTTATTTCCATTATAATCCTTAGTGACGCAAACACCTGAGCCTTGGGTTTAAACACTAGCTTGAATTCACATACTTCTTGATATGACCGTGGATAGTGGCATGTTGGACGGTTGGGCAATGATCTGTGAATGCCAGGACTAACGAGTTCATGAGAAGTCTGCCACTTTTGAATGTCTGCAAGGACATGCAACCACAAGGTCTTGATTTGATCCTTAGAGTTTAGAATTTGATTAGTTGAATAGAAACATGGTTTTGGTGGTGTTCCTTCGAACACCCATATCTTTATTTTTTGATTAGTTAAACTTTATTTCAACACTTTTATTTTTGTTCTTAATTTTAACAACTCTCCCAAATCAGAATTTAATTCTTGTTTTTGTGATCAGATTTGGATCTTGACTTTTCTTTTCCACTGTCCCTTTGATCAATACCTATCAATACTAAATTGACTTGTTGTTCGTAACAAGTTGACAACTGGGTTAGAGGGTTAAACTCTAGGACTTTTCCTAGTGATTGTTGTGTGTACAATGACCCGTATCATGTATATGCTGGGTTGTTTTGATTTTTTTAATTAGTCAAGTAGAGTGATGCAAAGTGTCCATGTACCAATCATTATTGACATCTCCATGGGATGAACATCCAAAGTTTCCATGCGGAGAAGTGTAAAATATAATACAAAACATATAGTTCTATTTACTACAAATTGCCAACACACAATCAATATTATAAAGAAATTTATATGAACTAGATAAACCAAGATTTTATAATGAAGTGAGTCATAACCACTATAGCCATCATATATTGTTACCCATTTCAGATGTCAACTAGGGCATATTTTATGACTTTTTTCTTACTCCCCCCATACAAAACAATTGAAACCTATGTAATCGTCTTTCTTTAGGCTGAACCCTTGTTCTATGATGTGCTATTTTCATGTTGGTGTGATTTTGGTTTTTTTTAGCAATTTTGAGACTCTCAAGAATCTCCCATTTTTCCATTTGAATTGGCTAGAATTGAATGAATCATCTACCATATAGTCTCCTCAAAGTGTGTGCCTTAAAGTTCATCAGCATAATGACTTTTAGGTCATGACTGACAAAGTCGACGAAGGTGGATATATAGAGTTCTAACCTCACAAACATGGAAGTTGTGATCTACTTGAATTAAAAATACATTCAAACAATAATACTATATGTTAAATTTTGGGAATAAAAATAAAAGAAAGAATGAAAATTTTATCCAAGGGCATGCTAGATTAATAGAGCTTCTCATGTCATTGAACGAAGACATAAAACTTGGGTAATACTAAATTTTTTTGACATTCAAACAAAAAATGGAAATACAAAAAAGATGATAATCTTTTCCTCTATCTTGCAAGCACACTTATATGAAACAATTGGGTAGCGTGTTAGGGCAAAATTACATTTTTTCATTTATTGTTTGTTTTATCTGTAAAGTACCACTTTTCCTATTTTAAAATTGATAGTTTGAGATCTTGGATAGAATGCAAAATTTTGGTTATTGAATGACATAATGTAACATTTTGAAATATAACAGATAACCATGGGTTTGGACTACAAAGAATCCTATTTTCATTTAGGATGTATTAAGTCTTATATAGTTTATTGACTTGGCCTATGCCTCACCTCTACTAGTATTAATGAGATGTACTCAACTAAGTCAGTATCCTAAGGTAATACAATGCTTGACAAAGGAAGAAAATGAAGCTCCATTCACTTTCAAGGAAGATACACTAGATGGAAAGACGGTACCAATGAGTCCTCTAGGAAACAATAAAAGAAATATGATAATATGGTGTACTTTAAATTTGACATCGGTATATGTGCCTTTTTAACATTGATTGACCAATGACAAAAGATATGCCCTAATGGTTATATAAATTCTACAAATGCAAGATATCAATCTTGCGATCTATCGAAAGATAACTAGTTCTCATGTAGGTGTTGTTATCCTAGTCGACATTAAATATTTTTCTCATAATGAGTTTCATATATCAGTGAAAGGGAAAATCATTTTCATTTGCCTCTTTCCTATTGACTTAATTTCTAGACGCTTCCTATCCCATGACTAGGTAGATGACCTAGATATCATCCCTAGTAGAATTAGCAATGAAAGCTCAAGTTGTCAATTGAACTGACACCACCACCAACACAAGGTGACACCATCACATGATCTACAAGTTTCAATAACAACAAAGACAACTCACAAGCACTATAACCAGAATAAACAACATTAGAAACTTGAGAATTTATATTTATAGATATAATAGAAGATAGAGATGCCTAAGGTAGAAGATGTAGAAAAAATAACTATACTACATACAAGTTCCACCACCACTTGAGGTGGAATCAGGTCATAGTACCCTTTACATTCCTTAACTAGGATCAATATGTTACCACAATATGTTCATCACTATGTCCTATAAATTTTGAAAATAGTTATATACACCACCAATAGCATGATAATCCTACTTTGGATGCCCAACATTACCCTTTAGATAAAAAAAATGGATCTTGTATGAATTTTATATCAAACTCAACCTTGATTGTAATTAAATTTCCATAGTGCAACCACATTTAATATTATTTGGTCTAGTGTGACATAATATGATGCAATATTTACTATTTAAGTCAATAGATTCGACTTAATTCAATACAACTTTATTTAATTTTAGTTTGAACTATTTGACCTAATATGAAACAATATAGTCTAATTTGGTTCTAAATAATCTACTGACCTTCTTTACTAGATACTTGACTTAAATTTGGTATAATTTGACACTACTTGGTCTAGTTTGATTAGATGCTACATTTATGACATAATTTGCCTACATGCCTACAAATGTAGGGTTTTAGAGTCACAAACCTCACTGATTATGCAAAAAAATATGCCATATTGAAATACTATTGGGATTTATGTCTACTAATTAATGATAGATACATAAACGATAGTCGCCACACAAATTTAACAACATTCTCTCTGATTATATTCTAAAAACAAGAACAAAAGCACAACTAAATAAAAGACTTTAAATCCCATGATGGGAACATGCCCATCTTCATCTAAAAGTCATTGAATCCTAGTCCACACTTCCTGCATTAGAGTGTTGGGAAACATCCATGGTTAACAAAAAACACAACACAGAAATGCATTCTAAAAAATTAGTAGTAGTAAATTGATTTGGGTAATAAAGAGAATATATATATAGACACACAATAGAAAATAAGTAACAACTTCCATATAACATATGTATTCAACCAAGACAAATAGAACATATATAATGATAATAAATAATTTATTTAGGCAACAAAATGATCAAAGATTTAAATAAATATACAAATACTTTCATATAACAATTGAAACATATGAACAAGTGATTAGGGAACTTACCCAAAGAAATTTGCATTACAATTCCAATATGTTATCTGGGAGAACATAAAAAAGTAGGGACGAGACAACACCACATAATAGTAGTGGGAAGAGGCATCACCACCTATGCCCCTATTATATATAAGTATGTTTTTGGTATAGGGACTGATTGACCTTTTTCACGCGTCCGGAAATGAACGCCGGACAAAGGAAGGAATCAAGCTTTGAATTTATAGCCCGAAACCTTCTAGGCCCCCACAACTTTATTACAGGGTCGAAGTAGATATACGGGGTCGAACACAGGGACGTGGTGACGTTTAGGATGCCACAGATCTCGTTCTTTAGTCAGATAAGCCAAGACGATAGTCGATAAAAGTAAGTGCTAGAACTAGTCTAGCGGGTTGTCACGATATAAAACAAAACAAAGAAAAGAAAACAAAACAAAACAGAGCTCGTGAGTCTACTAATCAGAGAAAGAGAGTTCCTGGCTATGTAACCACAAATGGGGCAGTCTATGCACTCGTTCTCGGGCATAGACAACCCTCGAACACCCAAGCAAGCATCTAGTACGAACAGTGGCATCTGTCCTGTGGGGTCGTCCCACTCGCTCTCGCGATGCGTGACTAAAACCATGAACAATATATCAATGACCCTCTCTCGAGGAATGACATATCAACACCTCGGAATACACTAAGTTCCCTCTCAGGTCTTAGGATATGCCGGGGTGTTAGGAACAGAATACCTCGAATCGCCCTCCTCTCAGGTTCAGATCCAAACTATCATCTCTTAGCTATTCCTACAACGGATCTCTCGATACAGGCAGAAACAACAGTTCAAGCGAGTAAGAGATCAACCAAACTAGCAATCATAACTTGGAAAGAGAAAATAGAATATGCAACATACTAGATCTGATATGAATCTACTTGCTTAAGGCAAAAGTATATAAACATGCCCAGATCGGGCTACATAGCCAAGAAGGAGCTAACTAGCCATAGACAAGCATAGCAGGCACCGAACAAAGATGGATAAACATCGTTTGTACAAGAAACAAAGGAATGCAATAGAATGAAAGAGAAGAGGGAAGAGATATATCCCGTAGAGGAGAGGTGGCTCTCGCTCCTCGGCCTCTGTGTAGGTCAAATCTCCTCCCTTGGGTCTTCTCTTCATCCCTCTGAACTCCTTGGCTCTCTCTCTCTAGACCGTATCGGGCATGCCGTATCGGGCAACCGTATCGGGCAGACCGTATCGGGCAACCGTATCAGGCAGACCATATTGGGCAGACCGTATTGGGCAGACCGTGTCGAGCAGACCGTATCAAGCAGTAGACTTTTGGGGAACTCGACACACTAGCTCCTTGGTCTAGGAACTAGCTCTTGTAGGGTCCTCCCTCTGGCTCCGGCTCTTTGTAGGTTGGCAGTTGCTATTTATAGGCAGCAAGTTGATGGGTGTTGTAGCTTTTATTGGTCCACGTGTCCTTCATCTATGGCGTTGATCTTGAGGCATCAGGTGGGCCAATATGACTATCGCTCGAAGACCGTGTCGGGCAGGGGGAGTGTCAGGCAGCTGTATCGGCTAGCCATATCGGGTAGTCGTATCGGCCAGACCATATCGGGCAGCTGTATCGACCAGGCCCTACCGGGCAATCATATCGGCCAGGCCCTATCAGACAGCCATATCGGCCAGCCATATCAGGCAGGCCGTATCGGGTAGACCATATCGGGCAGACCATATCGGGAAGCTGTATCGGTGAGGCCCTATCGGGCAGTCGTATCGGCCAGGCCCTATCAGGAAGCTGTATCGGCCAGGCCCTATCGGGCAGCCGTATCGGCCAGCTGCAAGAATTCTTGTCTTTTCAGGTTCGGTACTTGAGAGTCTGAAAATTGGCTAGTTTCGGTGCCTGTAAGTCTAAAATAGGTTAATTAGCTACATTATTGGCTATTTTCACTAAATTATCTAATGGAGAGATAGAAAACATAAAACATGAACAAAAGAGTGCATATTAAGACTAAAGTGGCACAAAACTATAGATAAAATGCATAGAAAATATGCGCTAATTTGGGTGTTATCAACTACCTCAAGCAAGACTGGGCTCAAAGAACAAAAAGATAACATCCAAATTAAGCTTGGCAATAAATACTAAGGTTAAGAAAAATAGTTTAAAACATCAATACTCTTGATCCATGTCATTTCAGAACAAACCCCCACCAAATAAGCACAATCCTGCCAAAGCAAGATCAAAGAGTGTCCAGGCAAGATTAAGCGAATTAACTACAGCCTGCTGATACTCATGAGGGTTTGAATCATAATTATTTAAACATGAAAGAGCTATCACATAGGTGATCACGCAGGTGATGAGTAATGAGCCATCACCATGAATCCATGCAAACCAATCAGGAATACCACACCTCTCACTTATTCATGTCCTAAGAAACAAAGCAAAAAGACTCTAATGACTTCTGAGGATCCCGATCTGCTTCAGGTTGGTCCATGTAGCGAGCAACAGTCCCTGCAGTCTGAACCAGTTGGTCCAAAGCAGTGAGATGAACTCCTCGTACTATGCCCGAACCAACCCTGCTACTGAGATTGTCTCATAGGTCACCTGGGGGTTCCTAGTGACTCTCTAATGAGCTTTTAGAGTGGTACTACCAGGCACGACATATCTGCGTTCATGAGCATAGTCATATACTGGCTGGGCACCATCCTCAACTCTCCTAAAAGAGAAAACAACACTCATTTATTGTTCACACTTAGGCTTTTATCATATGCATTCTATTTGTAGGCTTGGGTGAGAACTATATAGATATTTTTGGGATTTTATGGGCGGCCAAGCCTCTTTTGTACATTTTTATATTTTTCATCTTTTTGACTCAATCTAATGTGAGAAGGCACGTAGTCCATCAAGGAGAAACATTTCATCTTGATCATAGCTCAAAGCCCATCATAATCCACTTGATACTTGTGTGAGAAGTAGCAATTATGATTCAAGAATCATTAGAATAGAGGCAAGCTTGTGAAATTCGCAGCTAGGAGACTTTAATCATGATTTAGCTCATTCCAACGGTCCTTTACCATGGATTTGTCATTCATAACATAGATCAAGGGAATTTAGCTTTAAGCTATGAAAAAGGGACATAACCTTAGATTTATTACCAAACTCAAGGAAAGAGTCAAAGAGCAAGTCAAGCAAGAGGTCAAGCAATTTTTAAGATAAAAACTGTGCAATTAGGCATAAAGTCGAGCATTTATCTATTATAGTCACATCACAACCATAATTGCGAAGCTACAAGCTTATGATATATGCAAGAAATAAACGTGCATGCAAGAAGGGTGAAGAGAAAGAAGGGCGAAGCCTACCACCCCAAGCTTAAGAGTTTGCTCATCCTCGAGCAAGACTTAAACTTGAAATAGTGAGGCAGGAATGCATGATTGTTAATGGCAGTTATTGAAGTTCTAAAGATGATGCATGGATGCAAGGATATAAAACAGTTAGAGGAAAGAAACTAACAAGAAAATGAAAAACAAAATTTATCGTAATAAAAGGGCGGGAGGTTGGGTAATAGAAAAGGGGGTGGCTTCCCCACGATACCGACACTGGGATCCCAAATTCTGAGCTTTGGGACCAGTGTCACATGTGTCTTGCCGACGGGTTCTGCCACATAATATGAGTAGAATAGGAGAATGTGTTGGCCCTGCCGAGTCTGAAGAAGAAAAGTAAAATCTGGCGACTCGGTGAAGTCATCTTTGTGCTGGAAGTGGCTTGAACTGCACTGGGATGAATTCTTCAACATTTCATCCTCAGGGTACCTTTCATTATATGATTCTAAAAATGAAGGTCCTGGGATGTCGACACAGGATGAGATAGATGAGAGAGGTTGGACGTCATCTTGAGGACTCATATCTTCTCTCTCCATCTCTGCACTTGAGGTTGGATGCTCAGATAAATCTTCATGTACTGTGTGAGTCATCCAATCATCTTTTGAGCAAAAAGTACCCCCCTGAAGAATCTGTTTGTGGTTCTACCACCCCAAGCTTATCACCTGGCGTAGAGTCAGCGGTATCTTCATGCTCAGTAGCCATGTTGTAGTGAATCGTCCATCCTACCCTCTTGACGTCCACCAAGCCTTGTAAAATTATGGTGGCGAATGATGGCTCGTACTGCTCCAACTCGTCTTCATTACTATACTCACTGCTCCATGTCGAGCAGATGTCATCATCGTCGTCATCGAACAAATTATTCCAAACCATGGTTGGTGTACTGCTCAAAGTGAAATGACAAGTCTCAATATGAGAAATGTCACTCTGGTCTGGTTCAATATCTGACTCTGGTTCCTCAAACCAACCTTTTGGTTGTGAGGTCGATTGGCTCTTCGAGTTTTCATCATTGTCATCATAGACCCATTCATGTCTATGACTCATTTCTTCCATTGGTTCATCAGTTGGGTCATCTGGATAGAATGAAGGGATTCCCCAAGTTGGTTGGTCTTCTCAGAAAAACCCTGGTGAATCCAGTTGATGGTCTGAATAGGATGGTGATTCATGCTCCACTTCATACCCAATGGAATGGTCCTGATGACCAACATCTTCATTATCTTGTGATGGAATTTGTAATTGGATTGTAACTAAATCAATGAGCTCTTGGAGCCTCCTGCCTTGTTCAACATCTTTATCATGAAGTTGTTGTACTTGAGCAGCAATGCTTTTTAGACCCATCGATTCTGCCATGCACATCGGTTGCTGACTTGCTGTACCAAACTGATGTGCTTGAACGAATCCTCGCTCAACAGTTTGAACTAGACTTCTAGTGCAGTCTGCAGCCTCGGTGGCTACTTTGAGATGACGATCCCGCTCTTCTAGCAGTTTTTGCATTGGATCGACATCTTCTTAGAGTTGAGGCGCTAAGGAGGTGAGTGCTTGAATACTTTCACTAGACAACTCCACTGCCTTAATCAGTTCTTGATCCCATGATAGAATGGGGGTCGATGGTTGACTGGCAGTCTCCTTTGTTGGAATTTCAACATATGACGACGGTGGAGGTGAGTATAACTTGACTAGTTGTAGAGCACGACCTTCAATTATTTTCTAGCAGTCAGAACTATGGAAAAACTCAGGAGGATAGGTGGACAAGATGACTTGTCTTGCGAAAGCAAGGTCCATGGCTGAAAAAAAGGTATGAGAAAAAGAAAAGTGATTTAGTATATATGAACAAGTATGTGTAAAGCAAGAGGAAAACTATGCATGTATATACATACTTATAGTGACAGAACAAAAATCTACTAGGCGTGTAAACGTGGAAAACCACGTCCCCGACAACGGCGCCAAAAGTTGATCGGCCTTTTTCACGCGTCCAGAAATGAACGCGGGACAAAGGAAGGAATCAAGCTTTAAATTTATAACCCGAAACCTTCTAGGCCCCCACAAATTTATTACGGGGTCGAACACAGGGACGTGGTGACGTTTAGGATGCCACAGATCTTGTTCTTTAGTCAGATAAGCCAAGACGATAGTCGATAAAAGTAAGTGCTAGAACTAGTCTAGCGGGTTGTCACGATATAAAACAAAACAAAGAAAAGAAAACAAAACAAAACAGAGCTCGTGAGTCTACTAATCAGAGAAAGAGAGTTCCTGGCTATGTAACCACAAACGGGGCAGTCTATGCACTCGTTCTCGGGCATAGACAACCCTCAAACACCCAAGCAAGCATCTAGTACACAGTGGCATCTGTCCTGTGGGGTCATCCCACTCACTCTCGCGATGAGTGACTAAAACCATCAACAATATGTCAATGACCCTCTCTCAAGGAATGACATATCAACACCTCAGAATACACTAAGTTCCCTCTCGGGTCTTAGGATATGCCGGGGTGTTAGGAACAGAATACCTCTGATCGCCCTCCTCTCGGGTTCAGATCCAAACTATCGTCTCTTAGCTATTCCTATAATGGATCTCTCGATACAGGCAGAAACAACAGTTCAAGCGAGTAAGAGATCAACCAAACTAGCAATCATAACTTGGAAAGAGAAAATAGAACATGCAACATACCAGATCTGATATGAATCTACTTGCTTAAGGCAAAAGTATATAAACATGCCCAGATCGGGCTACATAGCCAAGAAGGAGCTAACTAGCCATAGACAAGCATAGCAGGCACCGAACAAAGATGGATAAACATCGTTTGTACAAGAAACAAAGGAATGCAGTAGAATGAAAGAGAAGAGGGAAGAGATATAGCCCATAGAGGAGAGGTGTCTCTCTCTCCTAGGCCTCTGTGCAGGTCAGATCTCGGCCCTTGGGTCTTCTCTTCGTCCCTCTGAACTCCTCGACTCTCTCTCTAGACCATATTGGGCAGGCCGTATCGGGCAACCGTATCGGGCAGGCCGTATCGGGCAGACCGTATCGGGCAGACCGTATCAGGTAGACCGTATCGGGCAACTGTATTGGGAAGACCGTATCAGGCAGTAGACTTTTGGGGAACTCGACACACTAGCTCCTTGGTCTAGGAACTAGCTCTTGCAGGGTCCTCCCTCTGGCTCCGACTCTTTGTAGGTTGGCAGTTGCTATTTATAGGCAGCAAGTTGATGGGAGTTGTAGCTTTTATTGGTCCACGTGTCCTTCATCTGTGGCTTCGATCTTGAGGCATCAGGTGGGCCAATATGACTGTAGCTTGAAGACCGTGTCGGGCAGGGGGAGTGTCAAGCAGCTGTATCGGCCAGCCATATCGGGCAGGCCATATCGGGCAGCCGTATCGGCCAGACCATATCGGGCAGCTATATCGGCCAGCCCCTATCGGGCAATCATATCGGCCAGGCCCTATCGAGCAGCCGTATCGGCCAGCCATATCGGGCAGGCCATATCGGACAGGCCGTATCGGGCAGACCATATCGGGCAGACCATATCGGGAAGCTGTATCTGCGAGGCCCTATCGGGCAGTCGTATCGGTCAGGCACTATCGGGCAGCTGTATCGGCCAGGCCCTATCGGGCAGCCATATCGGCCAGCTACTGGAATTCTTGTCTTTTCAGGTTCGGTACTTGAGAGTCCCAAAATTGGCTAGTTTCAGTGCCTGCAAGTCTAAAACAGGTTAATTAGCTACATTATTGGCTATTTTCACTACATTATCTAATGGAGAGACAGAAAACATAAAACTTGAACAAAAGAGTGCATATTAAGACTAAAGTGGCACAAAACTATAGAACAACTGCATAGAAAATATGCGCTAATTTGGGTGTTATCAGGGACCACCACCCAAATACTCACAGTTAGGCCCCACCACCGAGACGTATGACCACTCTTGCATTACATTATCTACTACACTCATAACATGCAGATAAGGTAAAGGAATAACTAAGAAACATAAATAGTTCATTAGAAAATGAATCCACATTAGGAATATTCATAAGAGCTAAATATATCACAAAGGAACCATCAAGTGGCCAAAAAGTTTCAAGGATTCACCAAATATAACAATGGTAATCAATAAAAGAGAGACATATCAAGTTTGAGTATAGGATTGCAAAAGGGGAAAAATGTCAAAAGACATGAATTAGGATTTAAGGAGAAACCAGTACAACATTAATAGTGGTTCTTATACCTATCAATGGGTGAGGGGGTTGGTTTGGGCTGGGTCATCGCTGGTGCAAGTCTTGTGGGTGCATGTCAAAAGACATAATTTCAAATAGGGGGAGCAAAAGCACACCCAAACTGACCCAACATGTGCCCATAGAAAATGTTCTTAATCAAAGATAAGTTTCTAACTGCTTATTTTATGTTAAAAATAAAAATAAAATAGTTTTATACTATATTTTCAATGTGAATATAGTACTAAAAAGCAACCAATTATTCTGTTTGACATAAAACACGACCGATTAGTTGTTCATTTTGTTTTAGATAAAACTGAAAGAAAAATTAAATCATCCTGCTATTGTGTTTGATATAAAATGGGAGAAAATATTATAACTATTATAATTAAATATGACAAGGGAACACTTAATTTTATCATCAATATTAAACATTTCTAGTGTGCAAGTACTTGTGGTTGCCTGCTGCACAACACAAGATTGAAAATACAATTGATGTAATTGGATGTAAAACGATAAGTTGTGCTAATTGGAAACTTATCTTAAAAATGTATACATGTATTAAACATACACTAATATATTAACTTCATTTAACTGGGAAACCATGGGTGCCCATGGGTCACACATGAGACCCATTAACTAAATGGATGGTATGAGTTTGGGTAATTTTAAGCGAGTAGCAAAATTCATCACTCAAACCCAACTTTAACAGGTCATCACACTGCTGCCAGTAGATTATGACCCAGTTTGAGACAGAAATGTTGGTTTTTTGATATGCCACACTCATATTTCACAGATGTAAATATTTCCCAAATTATATTACTAACATGTGTATTAAGTATATCTGGTTATCAAGGAACTCAGTCAAAGATCAAACTACAAATACCTCACAAATTTTTACATGTTTGGATACTTGAAAATAAATTTGTATCATGTATTTAAGTGTACACATTTATTTTTGTACAACTTTATAGACATGATGTAAGCACAAGTGATGATCCTCCAAAATCTACCCCAAACTCTAACCCACACTCATACGAAGCCTCTAGGGTTGATAGGTTTTATTGGTTAAGTCACTGGATAAATGTTTTTACACATTTTGCACATTCAAATAGTCTACCTCGATTGAGAAACTTGTCCACCGATATGGAACGAGAATTAGACCATTAAACAGTTTGACCAAGTAGTTAGAATGACACTTAGCTGTTAGATCTAGTTTGACACTTAGACCAAACTCAGCCGAAATATTTCTCGACCGTGCAAGTATCCGATCTAATTATTTATCGACCGAAAATGTTCTGGAACCAAAAAATAATAACGATCAAATTAGTCATTTCAAGTTAGTTAATTTTGTCCAAATGACTAATTGACCTTTAAGAACACTCTAGACTCTCCCCACATCTATCCTAACCACTTGTAAACATTTCTTATAAATAAGAGTGGTCTTAGGACACTTACACACAGCAATTGAACAACAATTAAGATCATATACACATCCTTAAGCATACTACATACTTGCCATCATTCTCAAGAGCTTAGGTTCAGTACTTCAAGTTGCTATCATTCTAGCCTAATCTCTTAACTCAGATATAGTATCCTGTCCACTTAATAATACATTGCATAAACCTTTTTGGAGTGGATCATCACTTGTCCATTATAGATTGATTGTATATCTTGTGAACTTATTTTGTTTTTTGTTTCTCCATTGTATTTCTTATTTGTTGTATTATTCTTCAGATACTTCTTGGAGAGAAGATTGTATAGGAACCAATGAAAAGAAGGAACCTTCTCAACTTGGTGCTCTTCCGCTGGCTGTTAAAGAAGAGGTGAAGCAAAGGTGCTCTTCCACATCTGGCAAAGAAGAGGTGAAGAGGGTTACCTTCTGCGGCTCATCAAAGAAGGTGTAGTTATCCTTGAGCTGAAAAGGAGGGTTAGTCTTATGCCACAAAAGACACCAATAAATTTTGTGTATTGTGTATCAATATATAAAAGGGATAAAATACATGATTTAGAAATCCTAATTGGAAACAACTAGGTAGTAAACTGACATCTTTTGATAGAACTACTCTAAATCTTTGTATCCTCTTGTGGTTTCTTGCTTCTCTAAAATTTTTGTGAGCTAAGTATTTTAATTTTCTTAAAATTAACCAAAATATCTATTCACCCCCTCTAGATCTTTTCATTTGGTATCAGACCAGGTCTTTAAGGAGCCCTAACAAGTCTTAAAGCATGGGGGAGAATGCGACTAGCCACCTCATCTTGGAAGGAGCTTATATAAGTAGGACACCATTGTTTTATGGATCAACTACACTTATTGGAAAAGAAGGATGCATTTCTACTTTCAAGGAATCAAGTTTTAACTATGGAAGATGATAGCTTGTTCATTGGAACTTCCAACAATGGAGTTAGAAAAATGGAATCTTGATACGGTAAAAAATCCGCACTCAATGTGAAGGTAGCAAGCATTTTATATTCTTCTTTTTTGTTAGTGAATTCAATCACATATTCTCATGTGAAAAAACTTATCAAATTTGAAACAAATTAGTTGTAACACATGAAAGAACTACTCAAGTTATAAATACTTAAATTAATATGCTCAAACATAAATTTGAATTATTTCATATGCAACCTAACGAGGGTATTGTAGAAATGTGTGTTAAATTTTCTTACATTGTTAATAGCCCAAGTGTGCTAGGGAAGAACATAAGTGAGGAAGATCAAGTATCCAAGATACTTAGATCACCCCCTCCTAGATACAAGTCAAAAGTCACTGCTATCGAGGAAGCCATTGATCTTACAACACTGGAGAGAGAAACTCATCGAGAATCTAGAGACGCACAAAGTCACCCTTGAGGAGGAAGAAAGGGTGGAAGCTAAACAACAAAAGGAGAGAAGGAAGGATCTTGCTTTCAAAGCTGCCACTAAAGCATCATCGGGAAACATCATCCAAGAAAGCAGTGACATAAATGATGAACATGATGAAGTCATCTTGATTGTAGATGGTAAGAAATATAAGAGATCTCTATCTAAGAAAACTTATAGTGTACCTTATTCTTCTTCTAGGTGTTTTGAATGTAGAAAGAAAGGCCACTTGGTTTTTGAATGTGATGCATGGGTTTTGAGTCACTTTTATAGGCTTATTTTATATCGGTTTTATGTATGTATTTGTCATTTTCTTGATTATATTTGCATAATTCACTATAGTTTGCCTTTAAACTCTTTTTGCATCAAATTATACTTCTTTTATCATATTTATATGATTTTATATAATCCTCGGACTTATACACATGTTTGGACACTTTTGTAGGCACTTTTGCATTGTCCAGAATCGATACTATCGACCCTAGTGTCGATAGTATCAACATTTCATCAGAAAGCAACCCCAAAATGTGATTTTGGAAGGAAATACCTGTATCATGGTCGATACTATCGACAACGTCGGGATCTGGCAATTTTCAGCACTAAAACAGAGCGTTTTAATCCGACAGTTGAGCTTTTTTGAAGCCGTAAAGTGGTCCTATGATCTAAGATGAGCATGGCCAGCCCTAGAGGAGATCTCATATAGTGTTGCACAACATCCAAGAAGGAGAGAGAGAGGGAGGATATGACAGATGAAGGCCGTCAACCGAGCGATCCAGGCACCTCCGAAGGGCAATTTTGCTGTCGGAAGACTGCAAAACGCACGTTTCTCGAGGAGGATCTCCAGAAACACCTTTGTATCAGGGGTTACATGAGTTTGCTCCATGTTTTCCATGTTTTTCTTCTCTACTCCTATGTATTTTCCATTGTCAACCATGCGGGGCTAATCCCCTTTGTCTTTAGGACTGGGAGTAGCTCAGGTAATCGCTGTATGATACTTTTTACATAGTTTATCATAATTTGTCTCTCAATTTCGTGGTATGATTTCATTTTCTCCATTCTATCATTATGATTGATCACCTTAATGATAGTATAATGCCTTTAATTACTTTAAAAGAAGAATTAACGGTTGAAAAGAGACGAATATCACATTAACTAATGAATTCCTTGAACAAGGTGATGTACAGTTAATGGTGGAAACCCATAGTTTGTTTCTCATGCACCTAATTTAGGGTATAGGTTACTAGTATCGTGGAACCGACCTAGATTTAGGTAGTGAATTGTATCGCGAAAGCGAGCAATTTTGACTACAGGCCACTATCCAGAATAGGAGACGAATTAGGATAATTGTGTAGAAATTAGTACAGTGAGAATCTACGGTGAAACCACAATCCTAAAGATTCCCATTTGAATTGGTTAAACTAAACATTTAATCGATTGCTTTGTTTTCTTTTATTTTCTTTTCTTTTTCAATCAACTCTCAAACTCTTTTAATCAGTTTAGCTGATTGCAACTAGTTAGTAGTACTCTACTAAAATTCACGTTTCCCTGAGTTCGACTCGGGCCTCACAAGGCTTATATTACATTGATACATATACTTGCATTTGCACGCATGGTTTACACATGTCAAGTTTTTGGCGCCGTTGCTGGGGAAACAGTGAATTTTAGCACTACGAGTGCTGCGAGTGGCCACACTAGGCCACTTTTAATTCCTATATTTTTTCTTTTAATCTTTTGAACTAAATTGTAAATCTTATTCATTATTTTAATTATTAGTACCGGTTCATACACTACCATTTGAAATTTCAGGTACTAGTAAAGTAATAATGGGTGACGGAGCAACAAATGAGGAGCAGACGATCTGGGAGAAGATCAAGGCTTCTTCCTCCTCTACATCTAAGGAGCCAATCAAGAGGCAGGCCATCAACATTCCTAACTACAAAATTAATCCAAGGCTAATTAATTTAGTCAAATCTAATGCATTCCATGGGCTGAATAATGAAGATCTGGTGACCCACATCAGCATGTTCGTGGAAAATTGCGATATGATAAAGATTGACAGGTTCCCGCAAGAGACACTTTACTTGAAGTTATTTCCCAATTCTCTGGCGGGAAATGCACGAGAATGGCTACATAATATTGACGATGAGTATGTGGAATCGTGGGGTCACATGGTTGAGGTATTTTTCAAGAGGTTCTTTCTGCCTGAGAAGACAAATGATCTTGTGCGAAAGATCCACAACTTCAACCAGAATGCCGGTGAAACCTATTTTGAGACATGGGAGCACTTCCAGATCATGTTGAGAAAGTGCCCACATCACGGGCTAGATAAGGAAAAATAGGTTAAAATTTTCTATTTTGCTCTCAATGAGCATGACAGAAGCAATATGGATTCAGTAGGCTCGGGGTTCTTCTTGAACAACAAAGGTACGAGGTGCTGGGAAATTTTGAAGAATATGGCAAAGAAGCAGTCTTGGGGTGAAAGAGATGCACCAGAGCAGGTTGGCGTGACACATGAAGCAAAGGCCATCAAAGCGCTTAATGACAAGATGGATCTTATAGCCAAGAAGCTCCTAGAGAAAGAGGACAATGGGTCTGATGATGAAGCACATGCAAAGTATATGCATCAAAAGGGATATAGAAATAACAATTATGATTGGAGGAAGGAACAAAATTTTTAGAAGCTACAGCCTAGCCTAGAGGAAAGGAACAATGAATTTCTTATCCAGGTGGTGAAACAAAATCAAGAACTGATGAGTATGTTCGGCAAATAGTTACAATCCTAGGGTGAGATTTTGAATCAATTTGGGCAGATGTTGCAAAGTCATGGAGCACATATGAGGGCACTAGAGACGAGTGTGACCCAAATTTCCAACGAAGTGGCTGCCATGAAGCATACAAATAAATAAAGACAGGTTGGGAATGCAGAGGCTGTTCAAGCACATCATCAAGTGAAGTACATATATGTGATTAAGGAGACAGAGCCCCCAGTGGTGGAGGTCCATGAAAAGGTCAAAATGCATTTTGACACAGAGGCTAAACCCAGTGTACCATACCCCTACAACTTATATGGACTACCAGGTGGATATTTCCCATTTAGAAAATCCCACCAAGTTTCCACTACTACCGTGCCCACATCTCATATTTCTAAAAAGACTCCTATGTCAGAAGAGAAGGTGAAAGCTTTACTTCATAGTGGAGCAACCACTATCAATAAGGAGAAGCAGCCACAAGTCATGCCATCCACAGATGATGTGTCAAATCCTATCCTAGAAGGTGGTGTTGAAGCAAGCTTAGGGGAGGAGACCCCTAAAGTTCCATATGTGCCACCATACAAGCGAGCAAAGGACCCAAATGTGCCTTTCCCGGATAGTCTGAGGCTGAAGAAATAGCATAGGCACTGCAAGAAGTTCTTGGAGATGTTTCGGAAGCTCCACATTAACATTCCACTAGTGGAGGCGATAGAGAAAATTCCTTCACATGGAAGATTCATGAAAGACATCATCAACAAGAAATGATAGATCAAAGATATAGATGTTGTGTGTGTTGATGAAAAAGTGAGTTCTATAATCCAAGGACGGATACCAAGGAAGAGGAAAGATCCATGATGTTTCTACATCCCATGTTCCATAGGTGGCCAACATTTTCCACAAGCACAGTGTGACTCAGGGGAAAGCATTAATCTTATGCCACTTGCCACTTTTCAAAAGCTGGGATTGAAGAAGCAAACACAAACTTCTATGACAATTGAGTTGGCGGATGGATCCATTGTGAAGCTACAAGGTATATGCGAGGATGTGCTAGTCAAGGTCGAAAAATTTATCTTCTCTATTGACTTTGTGGTCATGGACATGCATGAGTTGGAAGGAGGTGAGATGCTATTGGGAAGGCCGTTCCAAGCTACGACTGATGTAATCACTGCCATTGGGTGAGGTTACTTGACACTTGGGATTGGTGATGATAGAGTTAAATTAAAATTGCCAAATGAATCATTAGAGACATCCCTTGACAACCCAGGTTAAAGGTATCCTTATGTCAAGCCTAGGACATTAAACAAGGGAGCTTGTTGGGAGGCAACCCAACTTTAGGTTCATTTTTATGTTTGGTTATGTTCTTTTATGTTTATGTACTTAGTTTTTGCTTAGGTTTTGATACTTTTTGTAAAAATGGTACCCTAACTCATGTTTTGAAGTGTGCAGAACTTTAAAGTCGATACTATCAACACCCATGTCGATAGTATCGAGTTTGGAGCAGTAAACGCTAAGCAAGAGTTGATACTATCGACCCTAGGGTTGATATTATCGAGATTCCTGAAGATTTTCAGAAAATATTTATCAGTAAAGTCGATACCATTGACCCTAGGGTCGATAGTATCGACACTTTTGAGTTCCTAAGATTTTAGATGCGTTGATACAAAAAAATTGCTAAGCCTGGGTCGATACCATCGACTTTGTGTCGATAGTATCGACACCTGCAGGACAACTACATAAAACAGGCCAAAAAAGGTATCAAAATGAGATTTTTTTGCACCGTTTTTTGCAAAGAGAAGAAGGATGAAGCAAGTCACGTCTTAGAACCACTAAGACACAAAAGTGGGCCACAAAAAGGAGGGAGATATCAAGCATCACTTGGTCCAGTTGAGCATCTAACCATCCTTCTTCACCACACTTCAAAGCGAATGGTACCGCTGTTCCACCTCTTAAGTGAGAATGTTGACTATGAGGCCATAGTCATATTCAAGCTTAGGGGGGTGTTGGAACAACCCTCTATCTTAGTTTTTACTTAATTATTCATGTTGCTTTTACTTTTGAAATATTAGTTGTATTTATTTCTAGATTTACTGCTTTTGTAGGATCCACATCTATCTAGTGTAATCCGTGGAGTAATAAATGCATGGTTTCAATTGGGAGTATTATTCTTGGGTTGTGTGAATATAAAAAAATGAGCATATTGTAAACTTTTTGAGCTTATTCTTGTGAGTAATTTAGTTTCATAACTGAGGAAGTGCTTGGGTGAGTCAGCTTCAGGACACAGGGACACGAATGACTATCTTTATTGTCCAAGGAAAAGTGATTGACAAGGATGTCTGAGCCCAAACTGACCAAATGCTAACATGACCTTAGACTAAAGTTTAAGAGATAAATCCTTTAGTTACCCTGTACATAGGTCTTTAGAGAGGGACATATGATATTTTCGGAAGGTTCTGTCAATTAGTCTGGTGATCTGATCTACCGCAATTTCATTCACACTCCACCATAAGAAATGGGAGCACATTACTGTGTTTCACTCTTTGATTGCATCCCATGTAGATAGGTCTTGCATTACAACTATTTTCACATATTTTTGCATGAAAATGAAAAGAAAAAAAAGATAGAGTAGTTATACATGCACATTATCCTTAGGTGCGTGTCATTTAATTGCATAACTATCATTTTGTAGCTGCATTCACATCTTTTGTGCATATAGTACATCATGCATCTTATGTCTTATGAAACATTAAAGGTGGTGAACTTGTTCCATATATTCTGAATGCTTCAAATGTATAAGTTATGTAACAAGAAGTGATCCCGACAAATAATTCATTATCATCTATGAAAATAAGGGCTTGAAAAAAAATTAAACAAATTGAAAAAAAGAGAAGAAAAAAAAAGAAAAAAAAAGAATTGAGAAGTAAGTAGGAATGAGAGGGAGAAAGGAACCTGTTCTCACTTACATACTAAGAAGAATAAGCACATGGTGTACTTTTCTTAGATATTCCATCTCACCTTGAGACGGAATGATAGTGCATGCATCATTCCACCAAAAATGTAGCATTAGGACATTTTCACTTGCATTTTGCATCATGATAGGTCATTCATTTTTGTATTGCATGATTGACTGGTATGCGCTTCCATCTCTTCCACAACCACATATCCCATCCACCTGTTGCTCAAATCGGTAGGCCACCCATGACATTCTCCTCAATCATTAATATCAGGAGATCTGCTTCCATTTAGATGGTAGTTAGGAAATGAGCAATGTAGATAGGAGATCACAAGATGCATCAAGTATGGACCAAATGAGTTTATCATATTAACTACTTTGATTGATAGTGTTTCATTGATTGGGGGATGAACATCTTTTACATAGGTCTTTGGTCGCCTGGATGGCAGTTAGTGTTCAGTGGTCAATGAGGGCCGGTTTGTGGAAAGAAAGTGGGGATGATGTAGATTCATTTCATGTATTTATGTCCTATTACTGACTTATCTCAACCAGATCCAAAGTTTTGTTGCTCGAGGTTGAGCAAGGTTTAAGCTTAGGGGAGTTTGATGCATGGGTTTTGAGTCACTTTTATAGGCTTATTTTATATCTGTTTTATGCTTGTATTTGTCATTTTCTTGATTATATTTGCATAATTCACTATAGTTGGCCTTTAAATTCTTTTTGCATCAAATTATACTTCTTTTATCATATTTATATGATTTTATATAATCCCCAGACTTATACACATGTTTCGGCACTTTTTCAAGCACTTTTGCATTGTCCAGAATCGATACTATCGACCCTGGTGTCGATAGTATCGACATTTCATCAGAAAGCAACCCCAAAACACGATTTTGGAAGGAAATACCTGTATCATGGTCGATACCATAGACATGGGGTCGATACTATCGACAACGTCAGGATCTAGCAATTTTCAGCACTAAAATGGAGCGTTTTAATATGACGGTTGAGCTTTTTCAGAGCCGTAAAGTGGTCCTATGACCTAAGAAGAGCATGGCCAGCCCTAGGGGAGATCTCATATTGTGTTGCACAAAATCCAAGAAGGAGAGAGAGAGGAGACGAGAGACGAAGTCCGTCAACTGAGTGATCCAGGCACCTCTGACGGGCGATTTTGCTGCCGAAAGACTGCAAAATGCATGTTTCTCGAGGAGGATCTCCAGGAACACCTTTGTATCAGGGGCTACACGAGTTTGCTCCATGTTTCCCATGTTTTTATTCTCTACTCCTATGTATTTTCCATTGTCAACCATGCGGGGATAATCCCCTTTGTCTTTAGGACTGGGAGTAGCTCGGGTAATCGCTGTATGATACTTTTTACATAGTTTATCATAATTTGTCTCTCAATTTCGTGGTATGATTTCATTTTATCCATTATATCATTATGATTTATCAACTTAATGATAATATAATGCATTTAATTACTTTGAAAGAAGAATTAACGATTGAAAAGAGACAAATATCACATTAACTAATAAATTCCTTGAACAAGGTGATGTACGATTAATGGTGGAACCCAGAGTTTGTTTCTCATGCACCTAATTTAGGGTATAGATTACTACTACTGTGGAACCAACCTAGATTTAGGTAGTGAATTGTATCGCGAAAGTGAGTAATTCTGACTACAAGCCACTATCCGAAATAGGAGATGAATTAGGATAATTGTGTAGAAATTAGTACAGTGAGAACCTGCGGTGAAACCACAATCCTAAAGATTCCCATTTAAATTGATTAAACTAAACATTTAATCGATTGCTTTGTTTCTTTTTCTTTTATTTTCTTTTTCAATCAACTCTCAAACTCTTTTAATCGGTTTAGCTGATCACAACTAGTTAGTAGTAGTCTACTAAAATTCACGTTTCCCTGAGTTCGACTCGGGCCTCACAAGGCCTATATTACATTGATATGTATACTTGCATTTGCACACACAATTTACGTGTGTCAGAATGCCCAAAACTTAAGAATAGCATAAAGTCTTCATTGAAGAAGAAAGACAAAGCCTACTTTGCTGGACAGGCTCAATCAAGTGACAATGGTGAAAACAACTAAGAAGAAGAGGTAGAATGTCTCATGGCTATAACAGATGAAGAAGAAAAAATTGAGGTAAGTACTTTTGATTTATCTAAAGAAGAATGAGTTGATAGTTTTGAAGAAATTCATGACAAATATATTGATTGCAAAAGACAAAAGAAGAATCTTGCTAAAATTATTGATGAACTTCACATTAATCTTGATAATCTTAGTTCTGAAAATGATACTCTGAAATATTTAAGTAATGCTTTATAAGAATCTATTGAGAGCTACAAGACACAATTACTTATTCTTGAAAATAAAAATATTCTTCTTTATCAATAAAGGTTGATATGCTAACCAAATTAAATGATTATCAAACTCATCCTATCTTATGCACACACTCAAATGATGTTTTGGTAAAAGAAGGAGATACTTTACTTTCAAATCTTACTCAATTAGATTTTGATTTAACTAAAAATATTGCTAAAAAAGTTGAATTACAAAACCAAGTTTCTAGATTAATGCAAGGAAATAAACTTCTTGAAACATCTTAGAAAATGCCTCTAAACAAGTAGGAAGGAGAGGTTTAGGATATGTACCAAAGAACAGATCCTCACATATGCCTAAAACTAAAAGGACATATGCTTATAAGACTAGAACTACATATTTTTCTATATGCAAAGTTGTAGATTTTCGAAATATTAAAAAGATAAAATAAATATTCTTTATTTCATGTCATTATTGTTAATGTCTTGGACATTATTCCTTTTCATGTGAATATCGGAGGAAAGGAGCCCTTGACATGGTTTGGGTTCCAAAATTCCCAACTTAGAATGAAAAAGTAAAATTTTTGAGATTTGACCCATACTTAATTTGATATAATTATGTCTTATATCAACTTAACTTGTTGTAAATGTGCATAAATCACATATGTCGTCATCGTATTAACAGTAAAAATTAATCCATGAAATTCCCTTGTTTTGAGAACAATTGAAATTTAATAAAATTAAACATTGAACCTTTTGAATAAGTCTTTTTTTAGGAATGTCACTCATGCTTTCAAAATGTTCAAATTTATTTTATTTACATTTTGAAATACCTACAATTATAATTTTTTTAAATCATTTAAATCATTGATTAATTTGGCAAAATCCACTTCATTTCAAAATGAAATAGAACATTTTTGGTTGAAAAAAAGTTTGACAGAAAGAGAGCTCGATCACAAAACATTTGGATTGACTGATCCCTTGGTTTAATATTTCAATTTAAATCTAGTGAGAATTCGGTCAAGAAAAATTTTGACTGACTACCACCCCAGTCTAGAAAAATTCCGACAAAATTTTCCCAATTAACGATCCCCTCGACCGAACTAGCCATTTTTTGATCATTAGAGCATTTGGTTGAGAAAATCTCGACCGAGAATGTGTTAGGAACCTATAAAAGCATCCCAACTTGGCCATTCTTCTTACACACTTCTTTCTCTCATCTCCAATCATTCTTGGGTGATTTTTCTCTACTTCCATTCTTCTTTGTGAGCTGCACTGCACCTCTAAGATTCTTTCTATTCATTTCTCTTGTACTTTTGATCATTCTTCTCCTTTTCTTCCACCAAAACTTCAAATGGCGTCATCTTCATGTGGTGGGAGAAAGAAGAAGCTCTCTGGAAAGAAGCAAGATGATCAATTGGTAACCATCAATGACATCACCTTCATCAACTCTATAAGTTCTTCAACTTGTCTTTAAGGACACCTTTTCCTTAATGACCGGTGGATGTAGAATCATTCTCACGGGTGATTCAACTTGTTCCCCTCTTTAAAGCTCAATATCTTGAAAAATTTCTTACCCCAAGTTATTGTTTTTGGTCATCCGAGTTGCTCATGAGTTCTTTGCTAATGTCACTTGCATAGACAAAAATAATTTCTCCTTCTCTTCCATTGTAAATGGCAATAACTTTACTTTTGATGAGGATTCTATATGCACCTTGCTAGACATCAACCAAACTAATTCTACACGCCATATTGATGTCACCAACAAAAATCATCTATCTGATTTTTCAAATTATTTATGAGAAGAAATTTCCCTCACTTCTATTAAAACTTTTGTTCTTCTCCCTGGTTCCACTTATCATGAGATAATAGGAACTCACTCAAGAAGCCAGAATGATCAATCTCATTATATGTTCAAATTTTCATCCTCGAACAAACAAATCCAAAATTCCTCAATTTTTCTTGTACCTCATATATGTTATTCTCAAGAAAATTCCCATTAATTTTGTGAAGCTTCTCTTTCATGAAATGCTCGAATATAAGGGATCACTAACCTTTTCCAATTTCATATATCATCTAATTGAACAATCCATTGGTGAACCTCTCTCTGAATTAGGCTACTATTGGGACTGTCTTCCCCACAAAATTAATCTTCAAATTGTTGAAAAGATGGGAATTGACTTTGGTCATAAACGGTCTAGAAATGTAGAAGAGGACCCACAAGAACCTACTCCTACTCCTCCACCTTCCTCTTCCACTGATGAGAATGAATTTGCATATTTCAAAGGTGATGCCTATCAACTTGGAAAACACATGGATTATCAACACCATGCAATGACATATCTCAATGAATGCATGCAAACCTTAACACCAAATGTACCAAATAAATATCCTTCTCATCTTTATCCCGGGATCATCCCTTCATACAACCCAAACTTCAAACATTCACAACCACAAGCACCATCATCCAACCTCCTCACAATTTTTTTTCTGAATCCTATGCTTTGGGGACCACAAATGCATTAACTTGGGAAACTATTGTGCAATACTATGGAGATGCTTCGTTTAGATGACATGAGCCTTATGTGGATTTCATTCTCGATCTCTTTAAGAATTTGTAAATATTTTCTTTATATCCATGTCACTTTTTATGTATTTCTTTCTATTTCCAATCATTCTACTCTTGTTGAGATCATCATGAATGTATTAAGAAATGTATGTCTCCCTAAAGTTCTTATGGATAAATTTAACTTTTTGGAGAAGTAACTCAGTAAATCATATTAATCTTAACATAGATTTAAATAACATGTGCTATTACATTCACAATTAATGTACTCAAATTAATTTTCAGTAAAAAATATGTGAGAATATCGGTCGAATAATACTTGGACCGATCAGAAACTCAGTAGAAATTTCTCTCAACCAAAATAGCATTAGTAACAAAACTTATTTGAATCTTTTAAAGTATAGGTTTTCATATTCAAAACTTTACTGATTTCTTGGTTTCTATATCTGACATAAATGCCTTATCATGAAATTTGAATGGCAATTTTTTATGAATCCTTTTTCTTATGTTTGAGCTCTATTTACTTGGTAAGAGATTAATAGGGAGCTCAAATTCTCTTTCAATATAATTTGCATATATTTTTTCTCTATATTGATTTTCTATATCAGTGCAAGCTTAACAACCTTTGACATTTGGTTTAGATATTCTCTTAGAGCTATTATAATGGCACTTAATGGATCCTCTATACTGATATGGGCTTAACATCCCTTATTTTGGGTCCAGATATACTTTGTTGACCTCATTTTTGTGCTTAATGGATTCTCTAATCATTTATGGGTTTAACATCCCTTAAAAATGATTGATTTGACTTTTGATTTTCATGGCATCTCTATATCATGGTGGACTTAACATTCCTTACCATTGGTTTAGTGCATCTTTTTGATAATTTATGATTTATGGGATCTTTTTGTCATGAAGGACTTAACTTTCCTTTCATTGGCAATTAGGCAACCTTCTTTTTATGTTCCTCGATCATATGATTCTTTGACTATGCCTTAATGTCTGTCTTTTTGATATTTGTTTTAACCAATACATCAAGCACAAGTTTTTCTCTCTCTAAAATGACTATATTGTTGAGGGGGAGTGTTTCCTTGAGGGGGAGCATTGGTAAGACCCTTTTTTACTTCAACAAAAGGGGGAGAATAACCCATGAGATAAATTGGAGATAAATTTTGTTATCAACTATTAAAAAATCAATTTAACGACATGAAATTTTAAATTCGCTACTTTCAATTTATCTTATGGAACTTTTTGTCATCATAAAAAAGGGGGATATTGTTGGATTTTTGATATATGACACTCATATTTGAACGATGCAAAAATTTCCCAAATTATATTACTAACATGTGTATTAAGTATTTCAGGTGACCGAGGAACTTAGTTAAAGATCCAACTACAAATACCTTGCAAATTGTACATCTTTAGATACTTGCAAATCAAGTTGTACCATGTATATGAGTGCACATGTATGTTTTTGTACAACTTGATAGATATGATGTAAGGACAAGTGACAATCTTCCAAAACCTACCCCAAACCCTAATCCACACTCATATGAAGCCTCTAGGTTTGATAGGTTTCATTAGTTTAGTCATTGGATAATTTTTTCACACATTTGCACATTGACAGAGTCTACCTCGGTCAAGAAACTTGTCCACTAAGACATGTTTGGTCAAATTTTTTTTTGGATCGAGAATTAGACCATTAAACCATTTGACCAAGTAGTTAGAATGAGACTTATATGTTAGAGCTAGTTTGACACTTAGACCAAACTCGGTCAAAATATTTCTTGACCGAGCCCGTGTTTGATCTAATTATTTCTCGACCAAAAATGTTCTCGAACCAAAAAATAATAACTATCAAATTAGCCATTGCAAGTTAGCCAATTTCATCAAAATGGCTAATTGACCTCTAAGAACACTCTAGACTCTCCCTATAGCTGTCCTAACAACTTGTAAACATTTCCTATATATAGGAGTGGTTTTAGGATACTTAGACACAACAATTGAACAACACTTGAGTTAATATCCAATTTAAGACAATATATGACTCCAACGATAATACCCAAAAGGATAATAGAAATCCAATAAAGTGTAAAAAATTAAATTGAAAAAAGGCTTCAAAAGTAGTATAATATAAATCAAATGTGGAATCATAGACCAAAAGAAAAAAACCAAAAAAGTAGAATCTCAAAAGCGGAAATATGGAAATTTGCTACACTTTGAGAGAAAAAATAGTATCAAAGAAGAAAGACCAAATAAATTAAAAGTAACAACCAAGCTTAGTTGACTTATTATAAATGTAAGACAACCATATAAACTGAATCCAACATTCAAACTACATTACCACATTATCAAACATTATACCAATTATATAGTTTGATTACTATACACTTTTTACTTTCTTAGAACCTCTTGATAATTTTATTAAAGGCTTGAGTTTTTGTAATGACCCCACCTCCCAGTAACCCCCCATTAAGGGGGACCAAGAGGTCAGAGCTGTTATCCCAATTTCTGGATCAAAGGTTCAACAAATAATCAATAATAATTATCAAATTCTACTAAAATAAATTGAAAGGCTGTAATAAAAATTAACTTTGCATACCTTTTTAAAAAACTTGGATATCTACTTTTATCCACATCTGGAGTCTATTCTAACTAAACCTCCTTTGTACTTTAATTCTCATTTAATTCCACATTTGCCATTTTACCATTTGTTCTTTTCACTTGAACCTAAAACGCCGACAAACAAAACGTTGGTCAACATAAATGAATTATGCTGGTATGTGGAGGAAACAATAATCATGCAATTAACTGTAACAATATATTGTAGTCAACTATGATTTAACAAACAACTTTATGTTTTAAATATAACAACATGATCCACACATATCCTATCCTCTGCGCGGTCTCTACAGTGGACCTGGATGCTACCTTCATTATGGTAGATCCCCATTAAACCCATCATGATCCTATCTAACAGGTGAATAAATTTCTAGGGTTGAGTCACATGGCACTACCCGTAGGTAGCCCACTCCTTAACTCATGGTGCGCTAAAGAGTTGCATGACACTACACATAGGTAGCCCAATCCCTAACTCTTGATAACCTAGACCTTGCTCTATGTTACCCTTTTTTTTAGCCTTTGTAAAGCCACAGAGGAGGACCCAGATCTATGATAGTTATATATATATTTATGGTGATAATCATAGTCACTTTATAGTTGCATGAAATAAAAGTCATCCAAGCAGTTATTTTCAGGAAACTGATAAGAATGTTCGAGAATCACCATGAAACTAAAGCAATTATCCATAAGCGTAACCACATACCTGTCAGGTTGATTTGAGATAGAATAATCCAATCAAGAAATCTAAATAGGCAAGCAAGCACATTATGAGATCCTGAAATATGCATATAATTTCCTATTATTAATCATGCCATCAAGATCTACTAAACCTAGCTCGCTTCCTAGGGTTTCTAGTCCATTTTTAGGGTTTCCATTGCAATTAGGGTTTCATTTCATTTTTACTATTTTAAACCCTAATTTTATATAATTACTCACAAACCCTAATTATCTTATCTATTCTTCATGAAAGATATTAAGGTTATCTTTTAACAATATATAATCCTAATCTCAGATTAAGGCATAATTAACCATCAATTAAGTCCATTAAGCCTCTTTTACATTAAAGCTACCATCTTTATCCTTTCATTCCATGACAAGATCATTATGCTCTTCTATCATCAATTCATTGTTCATTATGGTCTAATTCACATATGAACTCTATTTGTCATTAATTCTACCTTTATCCATTAGAAAACCCTAATTACTATATTAAGGGTATTTATAACCAATTAGGAACATTTATACTCGAAATAGCTTAGAATTATCTTATCTCAATTGTAATCATGAAATTGATCCATTAAAACCATTAAGAGTCACATTTACTAATATTAGGGTTTCAAGGCCCATTAAAACATATTAATGCACATGAAATTCTAAATTAAAACAATTACATGCAAAGTTCAACCTTTTTGTTCTTAATATACCTTTTTACATTTAAAAGGTTAATATCAACTTTAATCATCCATAAAGCCCTTCTAAATAGATTAATCATCTCAAAATAGGGTTTCTTAATCATTAATACATTAAAGTCAATAACTTCCATTACTTTTTGAATTGCAATTAGAATTAGGATTCAAATATATTTTTATCGCATTCCTTGAGTTCTCCTGATCAAAATTCATATATAATGCACATCCATCTGAGGTATCGTCAATTAGTTATGAATTTTGTAAGAACTTACTTACTTGAGCCAATCAACGCTCGCCACATCACCCATGTCATGCAACGTCACCCAGCTGGTTTGGAAACATAATTGAATGATGCTTATACCCTTGGTTAAGTTGTGGATGATTTAGTTTGTGGTGGGGCATATCGGTCCAGAGCTCATTTAGTCATCTTCCTCCTATGGAACCCTACGCTACTGCTGACCTGCAGCCAAGCGCGGACTGTCCCTTCCTCCCTAGGCTACAATCCTCACCGGAAGCTGCTGCTCTGCCTCCTCCGTGCTTTGGTGCACACGGGGCACCTCCTGTTCTCGGCCAAGGTGGCCGTTTTCTCGCTCGTTAGGCCATGCACTAGCGGCCGTCACTGCAGCCTAGCTGCTGCTGCTGCACATGCTCTAGGGTATAGCCTCGATGGCTATGTTGCTCCTTGGCACCGTGGTACACCAGGCTTCCATCAAAACCCTGCGTTGGCTCCATCTAGCTTCGTGCCCATGCCGCTCCTCATGGTTAGGGTTTAAGGATGAAAATGTAAAAAAAGAGGAGATAATGATGTGTGGGATCCTCTAGACTCGACCCAAGGTCTTACCCCTTATATAGGGGAGGGTAACGAAGCCCAAGGTTGGATATCCACGAGATCTAAGTCTCTTTCCTACTAGGAAACAACATTCCTTCACGAATAAGCAAAACTTCTCTTTCTAAACAAAACTCTTTGATATCCTTTATTTTTTGGATATTAGGATTTTTGAAAATTACCTCTTTCTCTTTACACTTGCCTTTTAATCATTTGTCATGAAATTATATTTTCTTTTAATAGAAAATACCGCCTCTTTAACAATACTACAAAAATCATTTATTATGCATCATATTATCCTCTTATTTTCTATTTTTGGTATTTTCTCTTTCGTTTTCTCCATTGAGGCTCCTTGGACCCCAAGAAACTCTAATATTTCGAAATTTCTTTTTAAGGATACTTATTATCCTTCTAGATGCATCTATATTCATTATTTCTCATTATCTTGTTTATTTCTTTATTACAATATCTCTTTTTGAGGATTTCTCTTTATCTTTCTTTTTATTTTCTTCATTGGCATTCCTTTTAACATTAGGAATCCTTTAGATACGAAAATCCACCAAGGATAACTCAATTATACCTCTTTCCACTTATTTTTCCTCATTTTATCATTGTTTTCAATTGCTTTCTTAAATAAGAAATATTTAATTGATCTTTTCTTTTCTGCATTATCTTTGCAAATTTGGACTCATTGGGCCTCAAGGAACCCAAGAGGCACGAAATCCACCTTTGAATTATATACTTTTGCCTTCTGGAAGTTTCTACATCTTTCTTTTCTCCATTACTCATTAATAATGGAGTTTTCTTTGTCTTTTCCTCTTTATTTGGCCCAATAGCCAATAAAGCCCATAAAACAACCAACAAGTTATTGTAAACGAAATACATTTATTCAATACAAATTATATCATTATTTTTTCAAATATATTTAATAGGAGAAATTAAATTTCTCACCAAAAGAACCCAAAAATTGGGGTTGTAACATCCTTCCCCTCTTATAGGAATTTTGTCCTCAAAATTCCATCAAGCAAACAAACAATTCAGGATAAGACTTTTACATGTCCATCATTGGCCCCTATGTGGCTTTGCCCTATCCATGGCGCTTCCAAAGAACCTTTATCATCACATATTCCTTTCTTTGAGTTCTTTCACCTTGGCATCTATAAACCTCATAGGTGACTCGGGTTATTTCAACCTCCCTTGGGGATCACTAGGTTCATTGCTCAGCAAATGGCCCGGGTACCTCACATAGTACTCTAAATTGGACACATGGAACTCATCACACATTACTTTATCCTGAGGGGTAAAGTCAAACTTAACCTTCTCCACCAATCCATCTCAAATGGGCCCAAGTATCAGGGACTTATCTGTCTCAGCTATAGCTCAGAGGGGTCGGATTTTCATATCTCATATTCTCCCATAGTGAACTGTATGTCAGTCTACTTTGCATTAGCCTACGACTCATGTTGTCCCTGGGCTCCTTTCAGCCATTGCACAATCAAAGCGACTTCATCTACATACAATGTGGTCCTTTTCTGACCTTCGCGATGTCCATTCACCAACATCTTCTTAATAAAGTGGTGACCGACGCAACCTTCCTTACAAAGTTTCTTTACATCCCAATACTGGCTATGGTGGTTAACATCACATCTTACATAGGATAAGAACTGTCTCCATGTATCACCCTGAATGAGAACACATGCTCTCATCAGACTCTCTAGTCTGGATCGTACTAACCATTATCTAGGGTGATAAACTGTACTAACATTGAGTTCTTCATGTATCTACTTCTACCTTCTGGAAGTGAATCTTTAGATTATACTCAAGAATTTTTGAACTCTCATCATGATGTAGTTGAACCATCTCTCTCTCTCATATGTAGTTCAACCAGATCCTTCCCTTGAGTATTCTTTCTCTCTCATGTCATCTAGGTGAGACAATCTACCATAACCCATATTACATCTTGACCTTCCTTGGTCTAGGGGAGACTTACCACAACATCCATAGTGATGAACTCCCATTCCTTCTCAGGGATTCTTAACTTCTATATCATTACACTGGGTTACTGGTGTTCGTCCTTCACCTCCTATCATGCATGGTAACAAACCACATACAACTTCATCTTAGGCATCCAAAGTACTACTATCACTTACTATTTTTGTAGTACCAAGGTGTATCATGATCTCCTGCATGTCATGATTCCTCAAGATTGATTCCTCAGAAATCCTAAACCACTGTAGTCGGGGTTTCATCACCTTCTTCTCTAGAGAAGTGCATCTGAGGTTCTACAACCATCCTTTTATCATGATAAGCCCTAGGCTGGTTAGCTAAGAAACCACTACTCGATCAATGATCTCGTTACATCTATGTGTTAGCCAAACATATCTCCTTTTTAAAACTTAGGGCTAACCCAACATCCTTTTCTAGCCTCTAGCTAAACTAAATAGCTACATCTCAACCAGAGCATCCATTAACACTTTACATCTTTAGGTGATAGGAAATATTGAATACATACACCTTCACTTATTACCTCAGCTCAACTTTAAGTCTATCTTCATCAAGAACACTATGAGCTCATCTTCTTGGTTATCAAACTCAACCTTATATCACTTGCAAATTCCACATAGCTCATGTTAAAACATCCTCAAATTATCTTGAGGTTTATAAACCATCTACACATCATTTACTCCACAAGGGTATGTTATCATCTCTGTCCTCATACCTCATAGAAACATTCCAACTCACATCATCTTTATCCTTGGTGTATGGCATGCATACTGTCCTATCTCTTACTCCCATAACAAGAGGAAATAAGCATTTGGAGGTCGTCCAAACACAAAGTTCTTCCTGTTCTAAGAGTAGAAATGGTACATCCCACCTTGCCAGTACACCTTCAAATCTAAGTTGAAACGTGCAACTTATGTCTCTATATCACAATCATCTCGATATCAAGGTTACTTGCATGAAGAACTAGTCTCGAACCTACTTGGGTCCACACACATTCCTTGGTCATCTCCTCTAGGTCTATAGGGTGCTGACACTTTGGGGTCATCCCTCTTCCCTTATGCATCCAGAGACTGCCCTACTCATCTACCCTTTGGGTCCCATGAGTTCATGAAGGTGATCAATCTCCTAACCCATGGCCCTCAAACAATGATAGCTGTTACCTCTCGACCCTATGGTCATCTGCAACTAGGGAATTAGGCAACTCCCACTTCCATTGGTCTTATCCCTACCTGACCCTAGGATAGACTTAGGATTCTATCATACTACATGTCCAACCTTACCCAAGTCTCCATCATCTCTCTTTGCATTCCTGGGCTGACTTTCATCCTTTCATAGGGGTCATGGCGACCTGCCTACCTTGGTCAGGCCCCATACCAGTTACCTCCATGGTAACACATCCACATGCATCTAGAGATGGTTATCTATGGGTCTACAAGTTCATTCTCTTACTATGTACTTTTCACTTAACTTCTCAAGATCCTATGAGACCTCTTTAGGTTACCTAAAACCAACAAAATAGGTATACACCCTACCAAAGGGTCCCTTTCCCAAGATGGGAGGAAACTACAACTTGATAATAAAGGTCATAAAAGCCCTTATGTTCAGGGTTTACATCCACATGAGCATGCTTAGCCCTAGCAAGCTACTAAGGCACAAGCAGACCACCTACTAAACCCTGCTAGGTCACACTTGTTCTTACCCTCGACATTGGATCAAGATCAAACCTTGTCATGTCATCAACTTAGCTGTGAAGGGTTCATCAAACATACCCTAAACTTAAGAGGTTTCCCTTTCCTCTAAACATGAGGAGTACCATGCTCGAATCTATAGAAACTCAAACCTTGTCATGACCATCAGGTACACCACTTCCCCTCTTAGGCCTAGGAACCCTAGGTTCACTTCTCTGATGTCCAACTGTCTGCTCAACCTCTTAACCATGATCCAAACATGTACAAGGTATGACATGCACTTCCTATCATCCTTCTACTCGAGCAACACTTCAGAGTGGAGTCCTCCTCAAGGACAACCAACAAGGTATAAGGCCTGATGTGATGATTTTGAGTCACATTTATAGACTTGTTTTATGTGCGTTTTATGTGTTTATTGGTCACTTTGGTGGTTAATATTGCATAATTCACTTACTTTAGTCTATGATCCTTCTCAGTGTCAAATTTCTCTTATTTTATTGTTTTTAGCATAAATGATTACAATAATAGGTTTTATCCCGACTGATGTGGTTTTGTTTTGCAATTTCAGGAAAAACACATATCTGCTGCTGTCGATACCATCGACAACAGTCGATACTATCGACACATCCACATGCAGGCATCTGCAAGGAGCAGCGCAGAGTCGATACCATCGACAGTGAATTCAATGGTATCAAGTTACCTTCAGGTTGCCATCGACTAGCCAGTCGATACTATCGACAACAAAGTCGATACTATCGACAAGTGTAGCTTCAGCGATGGAAAAGGGATAAAATCGATGCCTAAGGGTGTCGATACCATCGACCCACATCGATGATATCGAGTCAGCATCAGGCGCAACGACGAAAAGAAAAGAAGGCTTGCCAATATCGCAAGGGGTCGATACCATCGACCCACGTCGATACCATCGACCCGCGTCGATGGTATCGACACCGTCATATCAGAGTTTGTTTCAGATCAGCTCTAATCCAACGGTTGTAATATTTTTGCAACATAACTCGGTGATTATACCTAATGACGGTGGCCAAGAGTAGGGTATCACGTCATTAGCCGCTGCACACGTCCCGAGAAGGTGTGGAGAGAAGAACGGAGCCCAGAAGCACACCCCAGCCATTCCGGAAGCCAAAGAAGACATTCTCCACTGCCGAAAGGCTGTAGATCGTGCATTCTACGTCGAGGAATGCTTGGATATTCTCCGTTCAGGGGTTTCATCACTTATTCACATTTTTCTCCATGTTTCCCCTTTCTTCAACCACGTTTTGCTCTGAGATGAACATGCGGGGCTAATCCCCTTTATCTTTAGGATCGAGAGTAGCACAGGGAAGCATTGTATGACATTTTTATCATAGTAATTCATAATTTACCTCTTAAATCCGTGGTATGATTTCATTTTCTCAATTATATTGTTATGCTTGATCACCATAATGATAATCTAATGCCTTTAATTACTTTGAAAGAAGAATTAACGGTTGAAAAGAGATGAAATTCACATTAATTAACAAATCCCTTGAACAAGGTGATGTAAGGTTAATGGTGGAAACCCAGAGGTCGATTCTAATGCACCTAGTTTAGGGTATAGGTTACTACAACGGTGGAACTGACCTAGACTTAGGTAGTGAATTGTACCATGACAGTGTACAATTATGACTATAGGCCATTACCCAGATTGAGAGATGAATCTAATTAACTATGTGGAAATCCATACAATGAAAACCCGCGATGAAACCACAATCCTAAAGATCTCCATTTGAATTGATCATACTAAACACTTAATCGATTGCCTTGTTTTATTTTATTTTATTTTATTTCACAACAACTCTCATAACCTTTTTATTGGTCTAGCTGATTGCGAGTAGTAAGTAGTAGTCTACCGATAATTTAGTGTCCCTGAGTTTGACTCGGGCCTCACAAGGGCCTATACTACATTGATGCGTGCACTTGTGTTATACGCACGGTAAAAGCGTGTCAAGTTTTTGGTGCCGTTGCTGGGGACACGGCAATTGTCAGCACTACGAGTGCTGCGAGCGACCACTCTAGGCCACATTTTTATTTTGTTATTTTATTATCATTTTTTAAATTCATAATTTATCTTTCATATTTAGAAATCGTCTAGCACGGTACTGAACCTAAATTATTATTTTGCAGGTACTAGTGCATGGTGAGGACGCGTAGCATAGAATACACACATCTATCACCAGAGGTTCCACTGTTGTGACCAGACGACTAGGAGAACTATATTCAAAACTGACTTGAAGATATAGATTCAGACTCTGAGCCAGAAGCTATGGATGAGGAACAAACAATCTGGGAGAAGATTAAGGCGTCTTCTGCATCAACATCAAAGGGGCCGATCAAAAAGCAGGCTGTCAATATTCCGACTTATAAGATTGACCCGTCACTGATAAATTTGGTCAAATCGAATGCATTTCACGGACTAAAAAATGAAGATCCGGTGACTCATATAAGCCAATTTGTGGAGAACTGTGACATGATCAAAATAGATAGGTTCCCGCAGGAGACACTTTACCTGAAGCTGTTCCCCAGCTCTCTGGAGGGAAATGCGCGATAATGGCTACATAATCTTGATGATGAGTATGTGGAATCATGGAACCACATGGTTTAAGTGTTCTTTGAAAGATTCTTTCCACCCGAAAAGACAAATGATCTGATCAGAAAAATACATAATTTCTGTCAGAAAGCGGGTGAAACATATTCTGAGACTTGGGAGCATTTCCAGATAATACTGAGGAGGTGCCCACGCCATGGTTTGGACAAGGAGAAATAGGTTAAAATTTTCTATTTTGCTCTTTCTGAGCATGATAGAAGTAATCTGGATTCAGCAGGTTCAGGGTTTTTTTGAACAACACTGGCACAAGGTGTTGGGAGATTCTGAAAAACATGGCAAAGAAGCAATCTTGGGGTGATAGGGATGCACCAGAACAAGTCAAAGTTGTAGGTGAGTCCAGGGCCATCAAGGAGCTGAATGAAAAATTAGACCTTCTAGCCAAGAAATTGCTCGCCAAAGAAGATGCAGAATCCGACGAGGAAGCCCAGGTCAAATTTATGCAACAACAGGGCTATAGAAACAATGATTATGCTTGGAGGAAGGATAGGAAATTCTCGTGGAAGGATCCAAACAACTTCCTACAAGATCCAGATGTAAAGCCACAACCAAGGGCTGAAGACGAAAGCACCGAGTTGCTTAGTCAAGTGGTGCAGCAAAATCAGGAGATGATGAGCATGTTTAGTAAGCAGTTGCAGTCCCAAGGTGAGATTTTGACTAAATTTGGGTAGACATTGCAAAGCCATGGAGTGCAGATGAGGGCACTAGAGATGACTGTGACCCAACTTTCCAATGAGGTGGCGGCCATGAAGCTTACAAATCAACAAAGACAGGATGGGAATGCAGATGTTGTTCAAGCACATCATCAAGTGAAATATATATCTGTGATTACTGAGGCAGAGCCCCCGGTGGTGGAGGTCCAGGCGAAAGACAAGATGATTTTTGATACGGAGGCTACACCGAAAATACCGTATCCTCACAGTCATTATGGACTACCTGGCGGATATTTTCCAGTTAGAAAAACTGGCCACGAGCCCAGCACGGTCGTGCCCACACTTAAGCATGAAGAGCAGGTGATGGCTATATGTCATGTTGAAGCTGCAACCACTAAGAAAGATGAGCAGCCACAAGTTACATCAGTTGTAAATGAGGTGCCAAAGCCTACGCTAGAGGGTGACATTGAAGCAAGATTAGGAGAGGAGACCCCGAAAAGCCTGTATGTGCCACCACATAAGCATCTAGATGAGGCAGTTGCATCTTTTCTCGATAGTCCGAGACCGAAGAAAGTACATAGACATTACAGGAAGTTCTTGGAGATGTTCAGGAAACTTCATATTAATATTCTGTTAGTGGAAATGATAGAGCAGATTCCAACATACAGGAGGTTTATCAAGGAAATTATCACTAAGAAAAGGAGGATCAAAGAAACAGATGTTTGCCTGGTGAATGAGATGGTGAGCTCAATTATCCATGGGAGTTTACCACAAAAGAGGAAAGATCCAGGAGGTTTCTACATTCCATGTTCCATAGACAGGCTACATTTTCCACAAGCACAATGTGACTCAGGGGCCAGTATCAATCTTATGCCACTGTCCACGTTTCATAAGCTTGGAGTGCAGAAACTAAAGAAGTCTGCTATGACGATTGAGTTGGCGGATGGGTCCATTGTAAAGCCACACGGGGTGTTTGAGGATGTGCTTGTCAAAGTCGACAGGTTTATCTTTCCGGTGGATTTCATCGTCATGGACATGCCACAGCTTAAGGGTTGCGAGATGCTATTGGGTAGGCCATTTCAAGAAACGACCGATGTTATCACTGCTATTAGGAGAGGTACCTTGACATTGGGAATTGGCTAGGATCGAGTTGAATTTAAACTGCCGAGTGAACCCATAGGAATTCCCCACCGATGAACTCTCTCTGAAGCTCCAAGATGAGGAGCTTGATTGCGTCTAGCCTAAGACGTTAAATAAGGGCGCTGGTTGGGAGGCAACCCAGCCATTGGTAGTTTCGTTTAGTTTCTTTTACATTTGTAAGTTAGTTTGATTCGATTTTGTTTTTAGTGTAAAAAAGATACCTTGATCGTTTGTTCAATGTGCAGGACTGAGGCAGGGTCGATACTATGGACCCTTGTGTTGATGGTATCGACATGGGCACAGTTAGATGGCTGCAAAAATATCTCTGAGTCGATACTATCGACGACCTCATCGATGGTATTGACCTACCATCAGAGCATCACCAAAATGGGTTCGATAGTATCAACATGGCTATCGATACTCACGAGGTCCCTGAAGATATTCAGACGAAATTTGTCTCAGTGAAGTCGATACCATCGACGGGCCTGCTGATGGTATCGACCCAGTTACAGGCAGGAAGCGGCGGCCGAGCCTCGCAAAGGTGTTTTCCCTAAGAAGAGTCGATACTATCGACTTGCGTTGATGGTATCGACGCGAGATGTCACCGATCCGCGAGAGGAAATCAATGGTGATCGCTACATCAAGAGAATCGATCCGTGGGATGGGTCAATACCATCGACACCCATTGATGGTATCGACACGTCATCGATCTGGGCCCCCACATCAGGCTATCGACAACTGTCGATACTAGCAGAAGACTGGATTGTGTTACATGTGTCGATACCATCGACCCGCGTCGATGGTATCGATGGGTGCACAACAACGACAACCGTGGTTATAAATGAGAGGTTTTGTTGTCAAATTGATTCACACCTTCAAAGACTTTTCATCCACTTGTGCCTTGCGTATTGTTGTGCAACTGGAGCCCGACTACGAGCATCCAAGGAGATTGTCTTCTCCGACCTTCACCAAGCGGAGATTGTCTTCATCGAGTCTTCACCAAGAGAATATTGTCTTCTCTGACCTTCACCAAGCTCCATCTTCTATTCCTTCTTTCTCGGCGACGATGGTGCGTACATCCGGTGCATCTTCTTCACAGGCGGCTCCTACAGAGATCCTCGAATTCATTCCTCCACCTACTGCATCGATTCCTCGACCAAGGATTTTCCATCCTTCCACAGAGGTCCGGAAGGTCTATGAGGAACTGATGAAGAGAAAGATCGAGCCCACGCGCTATGTTGATCGGGCGATGGTCCGTGAGCGAGGGTTCGAGGCCAACCTCGCCTACATCTTGAAGGGGCAGGAGAGACACACAGGTAGGATGCCCGACGAGCTAGAGTTCCACGCAGACGGCCAACCATTCTTTGGTGAGTGGCCGACTTACAAGGAACTCATGGCGGAGTTCATGGCATCATTGGACATCAATGTGGTGCCCAATGACTTGATCGCCACCGACAGAGAGTGGAAGAAAGGACGGGTGTCGTTTAGACTCTACAACAATAGCTACACTCTCACTCTTGACCAGTTTAATTCTATATATAACTGGTATCATGATGACTACCAGCACTGGCAGCCAGACAGCCGGACGGACTACGATGCCATCTTCACCCAGTTGGTGACTACGCTTCCGGGCAAATCCGTCAGCTACTACAATGCTGCAGTGGCTGATTTCGAGCATCCATTTGTGTGGATTCTGCACCGCATGCTCTGCACCAGACTATTCGCTCGTGGTGACTTGTCTCTCAACAAGTTTCAAGAGACAGATTTGTTCTTCCTATACGAATTGCTGAAGCGCGAGGAGTGCAATTGGGGCACGTTGTTCTTGACGCACGTATTGGCCATGAGGAGGAGTATGTGGAAGGCTCCTATCCACTTTGGAGGGCTCATCACACCGCTGGCCCGCTATCTTGGGTTAGATTTCTCCCAGCTTACTCCCCTTTCTAACAGGAGCAAGGTCAACTTGCAGCATCTACACCGCTCCAACCTCCTCCTGCTCCGTGATGGCTTGGCATATGCACATTGCCATGTCAATCACGCATATCAAGAATGTGTGCTTCCAGACCCCATCTTCAACATTGAGGGAGCTCAACATTTCTGATGGCCTGTCATTGCCATCAATGACTCCGATGAAGACAGTGGTGATGATGACAACAATGATGAAGGCGACGAGCATGAAGAGGAAGAGGAGGCTTTCACTCCTCTTCGGGCACGAGTAGCACCCCGGAAGCGTCCCTGCATGCATCTGGGTGCATCATCTTCTTCGCAGCCTCCGCCACCACAACCCTCTCATCACGGAGAGGATGTCTATTCCATGCAGGGGATGTATACAATGCTGCAAGAGATCCAGCAAACCCAACTACATCATACAACTTCATACGCCGGTATTTAGGATACAATGAACTGGCTGTTAGATAACCAGAGGGCCATTTTCGAGAATGAGTGCCTCCTCCTCGACAACCAACATCACATCCACGACAGGTTGCATAGGATGGAGATGCAGCAGCAGCCCTTCTAAGATCATTACTGGAGCCATAATTATTTTAGGGGGTATCCACAACCTCCACCAATGCCCCAGTATGATCCGAGCTTCCAGGGGCAATACCCATCTTGGGACCCCACTGCTCCACAATACCCGCCTCCTCCTGCAGAATGATCGGTATCACTGTTCCACCTTTTAAGGTTGTTTTTGACTATGAGGCCATAGTCGAATTCAAGCTTAGGGGGGGAGTGGAACATCTCTATCCTTTATTTTTCCTTTATTTTTCCTAATTTGTATTGCTTTGTCTTTTGTCATTTATTTTTCTTAGTAATGAGTTTGTTTGTAGGATCAAACTCTATCTAGTGTAATTGTGGATGTCTTAAGTCATGTGTCATCTAGTTGCTTGTACATGGGAATCAGGGGCAAATTTAAAAATTTTAGTGTTGTTACAAGCTTGTGTTGTTCAACTTTGAGCACATAACTTAAGGAAATAATTGGGTTTGTCAACTCTAAAATAGGAAATCACAACTGTACATTCCTATGATGCATGAAAAGTGGACGGAATTGGTTGCTTGAGCCTAATCTGACCAAATGATAATGAGACCTTAATTTGAAATAAGAGAGAGAAACCTCTTAATTACTACACAGGTCAGTAAGGAGGGACACATAATAATTTCCAAAGGTTCAGTGAATTAATCTTGTGATCTATCCACCCCATTGTTTTCATATTCCACCATAAAGAACTGGAAGTACATTACGGTTTTCATCTCTTTGATTGCATCCCATGTAGATAGGTCGTGCATTGCAACTATTTTCACATATTTTTGCATGAAAAGAAAAAAAAATAGATAGAATAGTTGTACATGCACATTATCTTTAGGTGCGTGTCATTTAGTTGCATACCTATCATTTTGTAGCTGCATTCACATTTTTGTGTATATAGTACATCATGCATCTTATGTCTTCTGAAACATAAAAGGTGATGAACTTGTTCCATACCTTCTGAATGCTTCAAGTGTATAAGTTATGCAGCAATAAGTGAGCCCAAAAAATGATTCACGGTCAACTATGAAAATAAGGGTTTTAAAAAAAATATAAAAGTTGAAAAAAAGAGAAAAAAAAAGAGAATTGAGAAGTAAGTAGGAATGGAAGGAGAAAGGAACATGTTCTCACTGCATACTAAGAAGAATAAGCACATGGTGTTGTTCTCTTAGATATTCCATTTCAACTTGAGACGGAATGATAGTGCATACATCATTCCACCCAAATGTAGGCATTAGGGCATTTTTATTTGCATATGCATCATTTAGGTCATTATTGTTTTTGTGCATTTTAAAACCGTATAATGCTTCTATTTCTTCCACAAACCACCCATTCCATCCACCCGTTGCTCGAATGGGTAGGCCACCGTGATTTTCTCCTCACTCGTTAATACCAGGAGAGCTGCTTCCATGTAGATGGTAGTTAGGGCGAGCAATGTAGAATAGAAGATCACAAGATGCACTGAGTCTGGACTGGAGGATTTTATTATGTTAACTGCCTTATGTGATAGTGTTCATCAATTTTGAGGTAGATATCTTTTATGGATGATTATTGTTGCCTTTAGGGTAATTATCATTCCGTGGTTAGTGATGGCCGGAATGTGAATGTCTGGCGGGGATCATATGGTGATGTCTGTTGTGATAATCTGTTCTTTAGTTGACCCTCGCAATTCTATTATACAGTTGTGTTGCTCGAGGACGAGCAATGTTCAAGCTTAGGGGAGTTTGATGCGATGATTTTGAGTCGCATTTATAAACTTGTTTTACGTGCGTTTTATGTGTTTATTGGTCACTTTGGTGGTTAATATTGCATAATTCACTTACTTTAGTCTATGATCCTTCTCAGTGTCAAATTTCTCTTATTTTATTGTTTTTAGCATAAATGATTACAATAATAGGTTTTATCTCGGCTGATGTGGTTTTCTTTTGCAATTTCAGGAAAAACACATATCTGCTACTGTCGATACCATCGACAGTAGTCGATACTATCGACACAGCCATAGGCAGGCAGCCGTAAGGAGCAGCGCAGAGTCGATACCATCGACAGTGAATTCGATGGTATCAAGTTACCATCAGGTTGCCAGCGACTAGCCAGTTGATACTATCGAAACGTGTAGCTTCAGCGACTGAAAAGGGATAAAACTGACGCCTAAGGGTGTCGATACCATCGACATGTGTCGACGATATTGAGTCAGCATCAGGCGCAACGACGAAAAGAAAAGAAGGCTTGCCGATATCGTGAGGGGTCGATACCATCGACACACATCGATGGTATCGACACTGTCAGATCAGAGTTTGTTTCAAATCGGCTCTAATCCAACGGTTGTGATATTTTTGCAACCAAACTCGGTGATTATACCTAATGACGGAGGGTATCACGCCATTAGCCGCTGCACACATCCCGAGAAGGTGTGGAGAGAAGAACGGAGCCCAGAAGCATGCCCCAGCCATTCTGGAAGCCGAAGAAGGCGTTCTCCACCGCCGAAAGGCTGTAGATCGCACATTCTACGCCGAGGAACATTTGGATCTTCTCCGTTCAGGGGTTTCATCACTTATTCACGTCTTTCTCCATGTTTCCCCTTTCTTCAACCACGTTTTGCTCTAAGATGAACATTCGGGGCTAATTCCCTTTATCTTTAGGACCGGGAGTAGCCCGAGGAAGCATTGTATGACATTTTTATCATAGTAATTCATAATTTACCTCTTAAATCCATGGTATGATTTCGTTTTCTCAATTATATTGTTATGCTTGATCACCATAATGATAATATAATGCCTTTAATAACTTTAAAAGAAGAATTAATGATTGAAAAGAGACAAAATTCACATTATTAACAAATCCCTTGAACAAGGTGATGTAAGGTTAATGGTGGAAACCCAGAGGTCGATTCTAATGCACCTAGTTTAGGGTATAGGTTACTACGACGGTGGAACCGACCTAGACTTAGGTAGTGAATTGTACCACAACAGTGGACAATTATGACTACAGGCCATTACCCGGATTGAGAGATGAATCTGATTAACTATGTGGAAATCCATACAATGAAAACCCGTGGTGAAACCGCAATCCTAAATATCTCCATTTGAATTGATTAAACTAAACACTTAATCGATTGCCTTGTTTTATTTTATTTTATTTTATTTCACAACAACTCATAACCTTTTTATTGGTCTAGCTGATTTCGAGTAGTTAGTAGTAGTCTACCGATAATTTAGTGTCCCTGAGTTCGACTCGGGCCTCACAAGGGCCTATACTACATTGACGCGTGCACTTGTGTTATACGCACGGTGAAAGCGTGTCAAGGCCTCACAACCTGTTACTAAACCCCTTCATGGTTTAAGGAACTCTTCTTCTCATCTATACCATAGGTACAGAGGTACCAGCAGTCTCATCCTCTCTCTAGGGTTTGGTTCCTCTCACGACAACCAAAACATCATCATCCACTAGGGATCAAGCAAGAGGCGACCACTATCATCCACTTAGGTTGCATCATCCTCAACTCCCCACTTTTCCTCATATCTTAGAGTCTAGGCTTCCGACCTTCTTGCATGGGTCCTGTTCTCTCTCTCTAGAGATATTACACAACCAACCTTATTACTAAATGTCCCCTCTCCATGAAGGTGGATCAAGCCCACAAGCATACCTCTACGTGGGTGAAGTCTATGATCAAGCCCCGCTACCCATGTTTTCATTTCATGCAATGTAATTCAATAATTTGTAATAGAGATACTCTTCTTTTCAGTTCAACATCAATCGTTTAAATGAATGCTAGTTGCCTGATCATCAACTTGTGTTACTTATTATCTTTTGGTATGAATTGTCTATGTTTATACCCTTAGATCTGAATATCGATTGAATGTTGGTCTTAGATGTATGTATTCACCATATGTCTGTTTCGGTATCTAGGAGTGCTTTCATGAGTGGAGTAAAACTCACCCCCATCATTGCACTTTCATACTATGAAATGGAATCAGTTGACGTATGGAAGTGCAATCTTGGTAAGGTCGAGGAACACATTTCATGAAGGAGTAATGTAAAGCATGTGACCATTCATTACGGTATGGCTGGCATTGCAATACTCCACACTTCTCGTAGCTAGTTTTCCAAAAGGAAGCTAGGACTACAAGATACTAACTGATTTGACTCTCTTTGCAGGTTGTTTTATTATGTTGCATGTCTTGATCCATGTGTAGTGGTGTGAAACCCGATAACATCCTAGTGACTTTTAATCATTGTTTACAACCTTAAATATCTACTTTCTTGCTTTACTTTCCTTGCACTTAGTTTAAAAACCAAATCAAACTTTCGATCTAAATATCAACTGTTAAGTAGTTAAGTTCAACTAAAAACGTTTTCCATCTTGATTTCAGCAAGACCGTTGTCCCAAGGATTCCTTAACTATACTACGATAAGACTTCCGCGTGTCTTAGCATACGCGGGTGGAGTTCTTACCATAGTACTAGCAAGGCTAAACTTAGGGATTCATCATCTCTAGGATTTTTAGTGGTGTTGCAAAATTCCATCAAAAATTGGCGCCGTTGCCGGGGACAACAGAACATTTTAGTCTTTACTTAACAACTTCTTGGTTGATTAGGATTTTACACTTTTTCTTGATAACTACTCCAAATCTTCTTGCTTTCTTCATTTCCTTCCATTATCCTAACGTGTGATTTTCCTTCTACTCAGGTAGAAAATGTGTATGCAACCCCCGCATAGCATCGGATTCTCCCCTGAACCAGAATACGACTCTGAGGTAGAAAGAAGTTTCCACCGAAGGATTAGACTTAACCGCCAAAGAGCCAGACAGATGGCTGAAGAGCAACGCCTTGTTGCAGAAAGAGTTAACGCCGCCATAGCAGCACAACGAGCACAACTTATTGCAGACACTCATGCTCAGGTGCAAGCTGAGATTCGAGCTGAGGAACAAGCCCACATCCAAGCAGAGCATGCTGCTGCTCAACTTGTGTTAAGAAACAAGCAACTTCGGGACTACGCAGTCCCGAAGAATTATGAAGACGATCATCCTGTCCAACCACCGATTATTAACATACCACACTTTGAAATCCGGACGCAATGGATCCAGATCATGCAAGGCATCTCTTTCTCTGGAGCACCCAGAGACGATTGCATGGATCACCTTAAGAGATTCAAGTCACTCTGCCGACTTGTACCCCAAGCAGGAATCGCCTTGGAAGCAATAATGTTACACCTTTTCCACTTCACCTTATCTGGAAGAGCACTAAGCTGGTACAACGCTTTGGATAGACACCCCATCATCACTACTTGGACTCCTTTAGAAGAAAAGTTTCTTGAGAAATTCTTCCCACCTTCGCTAACCTATGAGATTAGGGGACAGATTAATCACTTTTCCCAACTACCTGGAGAAACACTTGCTGAAGCTTGGGAAAGATTCAAAGAACTCCTGAGAAAGTGTCCTCACCATGGCATATCTCAAAATCAACTAATAGAAACATTTTACAGAGGAGTAAGTGATGATATCAAGCAATTTCTAGATTCCTCATCTGGAGGAAACTTTATGAGAAAGAATTATGAAGATGCCTGGAATATAGTTACGCTAGGGGCCGAGAACCAATCCAATTGGGGAAGGTCATCTAACCAACCCAAAGGCGTTCTCAAGGTTTACAAAGCAGAAGAATCCATGGAACTCAAGGCCATTGCTGAGGCCTTGAAGACTATTGCTAGCAAACAACAATCCCTCGAAACTTCTTTCGGGGAATATGACAAGAAGAAAAGCTCTCAGGTTCAACAAGTTAAGGCAGCTACTGGAACTTGTGAAGCCTGTCATGCATCCGATCATCCCACATTATCATGTGGCCTGTTATACAATGTCATGATGGATTTACAACCACCTATGCCGCAATATGAACCCATTATCGAGCATCCCGAGGACCAAATGCCAGAGCAAGTCAACTCCATACATTCAATACCTGGCCAGGTGTATTACAATCCAGATAAACCAAGGAACCATCCTGGTTTTCAATACGGGAATCCTGCAGGGACCGCCAACCCATAACAACAGGCACAAGGTGGATCTTTCAATAGACAACCACCATGATTTCAAAATAACTTCAATCAAGGAAACTATAGACAAGGTTTCCAAAGATCTAACTATCCTAGAAATCCTTCCTACCAATATACCCATTCAGGACTACACCCGCAGCTGCAACAACCTCAGTTACAGCAGCCACCCCAACCTCAGTTGCAGCAGCCACCACAACCACAGTTAACTGCACCTTTACAACAACCACAAGGACAGCAAGTTACTCAGTATCAACAAAGGGGTGCTCCTCCTCAATCATCTGATTAGATATCCTTGATTAGACAAATGCTTCAATCGCAACAAACCATGCTTGCAAACCAGCAAGCTCAACAAAAGGCCGTAGAAGCCCAACTGGCACAGATTGCCACTCAATTGAAACCTCAAGCCGACACTTTTGCTGGGCAACCAGAGGCAAACCCGCATCATAACCCAAACAGACCAGAACAACTTAATGTCGTCACCACGCGGTCTGGCCGTGTCTTGCCTGATGTCACCAGAATCGACCATGATGATGACAACGTAGCCATTCTTTCCCCAACAGGGAATTCAAGCAAAGAAACAGAAAATTCTGTAGAGAAAGAAAAGGTAAAGGAACCAATCCCAGAAGTCCCACCAAGAATTCCTTACCCAGACAGACTAAAAGGAACCAAAATGGACACTAGGTTCCAAAAATTTAAAGAAGCTATGAAAAAGTTATACATTGATATTCCTTTTCTTGATGCCCTTTCCGAAGTGCCCGCTTGGGCAAAATACCTGAAAACCCTCTTGTCGAGAAAGTATATGACAGAAGAGCATGAAATAGTGAAACTTGATCAGACCACTTCAGATATTCTGCTTAATAAAATGCCAAAGAAAAAGAAGGACCCAGGTTCCTTCGGCATTCAGTGTTCCATTGGAAATGGCTCCAGCAAGAAAGGATTGACATACCTAGGAGCAAGCATATCTATTATGCCCTATTCAATGTGTAAAAGATTAGGCTTCACTGATTTGTTACCTACGACAATGACAATTCAGTTAGCCGACTCTACCATAACTGCCCCTCTTGGAATTATCGAAGACATCCCTGTCAGAATAGGAACAAATTCTTATGTCCCGTGTGATTTTGTTATTATGGACATACAAGAAGACCTGAGATATCTGATAATTTTCGGAAGACCTTTCCTAGCTACCGCCCGAGCTCTCATTGATGTAGAAGCAGGAAGTATTATTTTGAGACTTGGGAGGGAGGCTTTCCAGTTCAGAGTTCTAAACAGCATGAAAGGTCCAAGCATTCAAGAGGAAGTCTTTCTCCTGGATGCTATATATCAAATGTCCCAGTTAGAAATGTCTGAACCATCCGATGAATTGGAAAATACTCTTACAAATCCGGAGGTAGAATTCTCGGCCAGTGAACTAGTGCAACAATGCCTGCAATACTTAGATAAAGCTGAAGAAGCTCCGACAGCCACGTTTGAAGAACTTAAGGCCGTCACAATTATAGAAGCCACTGAGCCACCTAAGGCTCCAGAAATGAAAGCCTTACCTGAGGGGCTTAAACATGTTTTTCTTGATGATGAGAAGCTCTGCCCAGTAATCATCAGCTCCACTCTGGAGGATGATCAAGAAAACAGACTCCTCGATGAACTGAAGAAGCATAAGAAAGCCATTGGCTATAAAATGACTGATCTGACAGGCATAAACCCTGCTTTATGTATGCACAAACTGCCCATGGTTGAAGAGTTTAAACCATCACGAGAACACCAGAGAAAGTTAAACCCCAACCTCAAAGAGGTGGTTCGCCTTGAGGTCCTCAAGCTTCTAAAGGCAGGCATTATCTACCCAATTTCTGATTCTCAGTGGGTAAGCCCAGTGCAGGTGGTCCCTAAAAAGGGGGGAACCACCGTTGTTCTTAATGACAAAAATGAACTGGTGCCCACTAGAACCGTTACAGGGTGGCGTATGTGCATTGATTATAGGAAACTTAATAAATCAACACGAAAAGATCACTACCCCCTGCCCTTCCTAGATGAGGTCCTCGAGCGCCTAGCTCATCAGAAGTTTTTTTGTTACCTCGATGGATATTCCGGTTTTTACCAAATCCCGATACACCCGGACGATCAAGAGAAAACTACTTTTACCTGTCCTTTTGGGACGTATGCTTTCAGAAGAATGCCATTCGGGCTCTGTAATGCACTAGCTACTTTCCAAAGATGCATGTCTGCTATCTTTGCGGGATTGACAGAATCTATAATGGAGGTATTCATGGATGATTTCTCAGTTTATGGAGACTCCTTCGACAACTGTCTGCTCAACCTGGTTCAAGTTTTACAAAGATGTGAGGAAACAAACCTCATTTTAAATTGGGAAAAATGCCATTTTATGGTAACAGAGGGTGTTGTTTTGGGACACAGAGTGAGCGACAGAGGGATCGAGGTGGATCAAGCAAAAATTGACGTTATCTCAAAATCGATGCCACCAAAAGACGTAAAAGGGGTACGTGCCTTCTTAGGACATGCTGGGTTTTACAGAAGATTTATTAAAGACTTCTCCAAAATAGCAAAACCCAAGACACAACTGCTGACCAAGGACACAGAGTTCAACTTTAACCAAGAATGTTTGCAAAGTTTCACAACTCTGAAAGATGCCTTGATTTCTGCACCAATACTACGAGCTCCAGATTGGTCGTTACCTTTCGAAATCATGTGTGATGCGAGCGATTATGCCATAGGGGCCGTTTTAGGGCAAAGAATCGACAAGAAACCCTATGTTATATACTACGCATCTAAAACGCTGGATGAAGCACAAAAAAATTACACCACTACAGAAAAGGAATTTTTAGCTGTCTTCTACGCGTTCGAAAAATTCCGCTCATACCTGATAGGAGCTAAAGTCATTGTCTACACTGACCACTCCGCTATACGATATCTGATTCAGAAGCAAGATGCAAAACCTAGACTTATCCACTGGGTACTAATGCTTCAAGAATTCGATTTGGAAATTAAAGACAAAAGCGGAGTGGAAAACGTCATCGCCGATCATCTCAGCCGTATTAGAGTCGAGGATGAAGACAAAGTACCTATCCAAGATTCCCTCCTGGACGACCACCTAATGAAAGTATCCAATGGATTTCCCTGGTATGCCGACATCGTCAACTATTTGGCAACAGGAATCATTCATCCGTCCGCAACCTATCACGACAAAAAGAAGTTCATTCACGACGCTAAGCAATATTTCTGGGACGAGCCCTATCTTTTTCGCTTATGCGCAGATGGACTCTTTCGTAGATGCATCCCAGAGACGGAAATCACTTCGGTCCTTGAGCACTGTCACTCAGGCCCCACTGGGGGCCACATGAGTTCTAAGAAGACAGCCCTCAAAGTCTTGCAATCTGGCTTTTATTGGCCCACCATCGCAAAAGACGCACATGAATACGTGCGATCATGCGACAAGTGCCAACTATCCGGAGGGATAACCAGAAGAAATGAAATGCCATTGAACATATGGCAAGAAATCGAACTCTTCAATGTATGGGGAATAGATTATATGGGCCCTTTCCCCTCATCTTATGGATTCATGTATATCTTGGTTGCTGTGGATTACATTTCAAAATGGGTAGAAGCTCTACCGACCACCTCTTGCGATTCAAAACCGGTAATCAAGATGTTTAAAGAGATAATATTTCCCAGATTCGGCATCCCAAGAACGATTATATTTGACGGCGGATCACATTTCTTGGAACGGAGCTTTGAAGCCTTACTAAGAAAATATGGAGTCAACCACAAAGTTTCTACACCATATCATCCACAGACATGTGGACAGGTTGAAGTCTCCAATAGGCAAATTAAAGCTATCCTGGAAAAAACTGTCAATCGGCACCGCACCGATTGGTCCACCAAACTATCTGACGCTCTATGGGTTTACCGTACAGCTTTCAAAACACCCATCGGAACAACACCGTTTCGATTAGTGTATGGGAAGTCTTGCCATTTTCCAATTGAATTAGAGCATAAGGCTTGGTGGGCCATTAAGCAACTAAATTTCGATCTCAAAGGTGCTGGTGAATTCCGACAACTTCAACTCCAAGAGTTAGAAGAGCTACGAATGACAGCCTACCACAACGCAAGAATCTACAAAGAACAAACAAAGATGTGGCAGGGTGGCCACATCAAAAGAAAAGATATAATCGTCGGAGACAAAGTCCTATTCAACTCCAGATTAAAAATGTTTCCTGGAAAACTGCGTACTAAATGGTCGGGGCCGTTCACAATCAAACACATATACCCGACAGGAGCTGTTATTATTCTCGATGATAATGGAGGAGAAAGGACAGTAAATGGTCACAGATTGAAGAAATACCACACTCCAGCAGACAAATTATCAAGGCAAACCATAGAGATCCATGATCCTATAAAGTCAGCATAACCAGAGCAAAATCTTGTCAAGCCAGCGACGTTAAACCAAGGCGCTTCTTGGGAGGAAACCCAAGACCTGAGTATCACCTTCCCTAATTTCTCTAGCCTTTTCTTTTGTTTTTAAACACCCTTTTGTTTATCTTTGTTTTTCCTTTTTCTTTTTCTTTCTTTAAATCCAAAAATACATAAAATTCCACATGATCTTGAGGTCAAACGGTCTCGAGACCGTTTGGGCCCTCGCGGTCTCCAGACCGTGAGGCTCCTCGCGGTCTCAAGATCGTGAGGCTCCTCGCGGTCTCAAGACCGTGAGGCTCCTCGCGGTCTCAAGACCGTTTGGATCCTCGCGGTCTCAAGATCGTTTGAGCTCTCTCGGTCACCTGACCGAGAGGGCTCCTAAAAACCTATAAATACACCCCCACCTACGTTTCCCTCTTCTTGATTCCCGAATTCTCGAACTCTCCTGTTTCATTCCGCTCTGAGCTTCGTCTCTGCACTCCCGCACGTCGCTGTTTCAAGTGCTTCGCCGACGACTCGGCTTCGTCGCCGTCGTTCTTGACTCCTTCGTCGTCGTTCCTAGCTCATCGTCGCTCCCGGCTCGTCGTCCGCTCTGCAGTAGCTAGCCCTTCGCCGACCCACCGACCGCAGCGACAGGTTGACGCAGCACTGTTTAAAACTCGCATTCGAGCTCCTTTCCGCCGTTGTCGCCATCATCGTTTCCGCAGCTCTTAGCCGACGAACGGCCGCGCGGTTCGTCTCCCGTGCGGTTCATCTCCCTCGCGGTCTCCAGACCGTGAGGCACCTCACGGTCTCCAGACCGTGAGGCACCTCATGGTCTCAAGACCGTTTGGATCCTCGCGGTCTCAAGACCGTTTGGATCCTCTCGGTCTCCAGACCGTGTAAGCCCAAACGGTCTCCAGACCGTTTGAGACCAAACGGTCTCAGGACCGTTTGAACTAAATCAAACTAATAAAACTCAAATTCAAAATAATTTTACTTTGTTATAATTTCAAAATTTAAGATTTCTAACTTTTGTTTCTTATCAATTATTTCAGAATGACTTCACCTGCTAAGCAAGGACCAACAGACGCTCCCTTCTGGACAAAAGAGAAGCTCATTGCTGAACGAGCAAATCTGCAAAGCATAGTTGACGACTTCAAAAGGACTGGAAAAGCCCCAACAGAAGTGAACCTGACTGCTGTCATGAAGGACATCAAGCGAATCAACCACTGCCTAGATGAAGAACCTTCTGACGAGGAAGTTGAAGAGATATCGTCCGACGAGGCCTCAGAGTACCTGCCTTCCCCTGAGAAAGAATCACCCACTACAAAATCCAAGGGGAAGAGAATGGCTCAAGAACCCACAACCGAGCCAACATCTAAGAAGAGAGCCAGGAAGCAGGTCCACCCTACCTCTGCAAGGGAACAAATCCTAGCAGAGTACACCCCACCACCCTCCACCACCGCCACCAACCCTGCCACAATAACCGTTCCTATTTTTCCTCCCATCACCACCACATCACCACCACCCGAAAACCTTCATCTCCATAACATCCCCTCCATCAGCCAGCTCCTTAAACAAACAAAGTATGTCTGCCCCATCATACTTATGAAGATGGGGATCTATCACAGAATCCTCACTCTTCTTGACAATTCTAACCTCTCTCGGCTATGCTTTGTAGCCGAAATCTCTTACACCGAGCCAACTACAGAAATTTTCACCTACTTTAACAAAGAAGTGGTGGACATCATGCATCGAGCAAGGGATGGTGGTGACCGCAAAATAACTACTAGAATCTTTAACAATGAGGTGGTCATCACCGAAAATGTTCTGAATGAAATTTTCATCGACAATAAAGACCAGCTGAAGAAAGCCAAAGCTGCTGGCACAGACCACCCCGGGTTCAACAAGCATACCTTCTGGAAGTCATTAACGGGGTTACCAACCTTCGATGCAAGGACAAGCAAGGCCTCCAACGTTCATTCTGGCCTAGTGCGCACGTTACACAAAATTATCGTCGGCGCACTTTTCCCCAGATCTGAAGGAGGAAATGTTCTTATATCCGACCTTTTTGTCCTCTGGTCAGTCCTCAACGGAATGCCTGTCAACATTGGACGGCATATGCTGCTCAAGCTATCAGCCTTCGCCCTCGGGAAAGAAATCTGCACGGGTGGTCATATCACATCTATCATCAAATATCTTAAGATGGATAGACTTCTACCCAAATGCAGCCCAATAAAAGGCGACATCCATACCAACGAACAGACACTAAAGAACTCTTACATCTTAAAGGATAAGGATGGAAGGCTGAACTACGTGTTCTTCCCCACAAAATCTTCAAGAACCCTGCTTCCACTTCCAGAGCTTGCTGACTATGATAAGGACAAGCTCCTATTCACTGAAGACGAGATCGCCAAAATCATAGCTTCAGTCAAAGCCAGAGAAAAGAAAGCAAAGGTAGGGTAGGCAGAACTTAGTATAACTTCCCCGATAGCTAAAACAACAAAGCTCCTAGTCAAACGACCTTCCAGAAGGCTCGTAAAAGCTCATGAGCTGTCGGGGACACCTACATCGAAGCCTAACCCCGAAACTGAACCCCCCCCCTGAAGAACATATTACATCCTCATCACTAGACTCTTTTATAATGAGTCTAAATGTTGAGCTCACTACCACCTCTCCACCCTCCACCACCCCAATATCTACCACCCCACCACCATCAACTACCCTTCAATCATCCTCCGCTCCACCTTCCTCTACCACCCCTCCACCACCCCCACCCTTCTTCACTTCGGGCACCCCATTCTCCACCACAATGCCAGAATTCTCCTCCTTCACATCCACCGACTTTCCATCAACATGCCCGGATCCATTTCTCTCTTCGGGAATGCCACCATGTTTTCCACCCACCACCACCCTGACATCACTGGTGACCCCATCTACAGTCACCACACAATTCGCGGGTCCATCAACAATGTCTTTTCCGCATGACACTATCATTCCACCCCGACCCCAGCCACCTCACCCTTCGTTCACTGGGGTCCCTTATACTAACGTCAGTGAGGAATTCAGACGTCAATTTGACACCATCCGAAACCTCCTCACCGACCCATCTAACATTTTAAATTCTATTTTTTCATGTGTGCAGGGTCTAACTCAGCAGGTTGCCCAGATTGGCGAGCAGAACCGCGCCATGCCAGACATCCTCCAAGGCATCCAACAACGTCAAGATTCAGTGGCCAAGCAAGTCGACCACATCGACGGCCACTGCAACAACTTTCCCGAGTTGATCCAGGGAGTACAACGCCAGCATGAAGTGTTGGCAATGCAAGTCGATCAGATCTCTGCGCAGACTCTGCCTCTGCCAGAGACCCTCCGTGAGCTGAAGCAGCAACAACATGCTTTCAGCACGTGCCTGGACGACATCACCACGACCCTCACGCAACTACATAATCGCCAGGAGGAGTCATCAAATAATGAGCTTATTCAGTTAAGAGCTCAAGTAACCGACCTCTCAGCACGACTCCTCTCAGCCGAACAACGTTATTCAGATCTTAAAGAAACCCACGAAGCACTGCTCGAAACACACAAGCACGTGCAAGTGGCATATGATGAACTCCAATCCATCCATCGTCTGTGCAAGAAGAAAGCACAAAAGAAGAGAACTGATGACGATGAAGATGATGCTGATGACGAGGAAGATTCTGACTCCTCCACTGACTCAAACAATAGTTCCTCCTCAGCTGATGACTCAGACAAGCCAGATGATGCTGGGGCAGGCCCCAGCCAAGGAGAAGAACCAAAACAACAGCAAGATCACCAAACTGGTGATAAAGATCACAAATCCCCTACTCATACAGAGAATGTCAACATATACTTCGGGGATCAGTTTCTAAACTTTTCTGCGGGATCTTTGGGGGAGGCTGCCAAAGAAGTGGCTTTTACTGAGTTCGAAAGGTGCATTCAAGGAACCAGCACTACTGCACCAGCCACAGCAGCCCAGCAAATCTCTGCACTCGAACCATCTGCGCCTGAACTTGAAGAATCAGAAAGAGTATGCCTAGACACTGATGAAGATTTAGACACTCCTTCTGATTCTGATAAAGATTACGATCTGCAGCAGTACATGGACAACCTGGAACAACCTTCTCCCCCCACACCGCAAGAGCTACCTCCGCCGCCACCTCTACCTTACAAAATGAAAGACTTAGATATGGAGGCCATCTCTACCTTAGACGCACATGATATTTTCATCCTCAACACTATCGTAGATGATGCCAAAGCAGGGGAGGATGTCATATATCAAAACACAAAGACCAGACGCGATCAGACGCGTGAAGATTTCCGATCACTTCTTCGATCCCAGTCGCCGGTGAAGATGGCAATCTTTCGTACTCTCCTTGCCAACTCTATCGAGATCTACAAAAGTTCTCGGCGACAGCAACCGGTCCTCAACGCCTCACCCACACTGGGATTGTGCTTACTGTATAAAGAATTACAACACAAATCCATTACAAGGTTGCAAAGGGGAATCGCAAGAAAAGCGAGATACATAACCGTGCCTTTCCAAGTCTGTAAACACTGGTTACTCATGATTGTGGACACTGTCACCCGCGACGCCAAAGTGTACAATTTCTGTGCCAGTGACCTAAAGGCCGGGATAATAAATTTTGTCGGACTTGAAGTCGGGGAGGCACGGTGCATCCCTTTCCGGCTTCTCAAACTCATTTGGGCCGCGTGCCCTTCTCTTCGCCAGGACTGGAGCTCCCCCTGGTTCTGAATTATTAACCCACAAGTCCAAGCCGCTGAAGGCTCTTGGGACAGCGCTTTCTACGTCATACGACACATCCTAGCGCTAAACCAGCAGGTCCCTTTTACTGAACTAATCAATGAAGATTTCCACTCCCTACGAGGACGTTACACCATGGAGCTTATTTGCGATAGACGGTTCTTCAATGACCCTACCATGGCGGCATACGACGTCCCTTGTTATCTCTTTTCATCTATACAACGACCGCAGAGGAGACCTTTCAGACAAACTCTAGCGGCGTTGCAAAAAGAAAAACAACCATCTAATGTCACCAAGCAAAGCCAATGGAACCCTTACATCTTCGATCTGGCTCCAGATAAAGGTGACATTGATCTGATATCAGGGGTAGCCATCAAGACATCCTCATCACATATGGAACCCCAATCTGCCATTAAACCGTCATTTCCCGACTTCGACCCGGAGGCTTGCAAAACACTTTCAGATAATGAGCTCCGACTAATAATGTCACGGCTATACGCCGAAAAAGACGAGCTGGTATATATCGACGGGGATATTTTAGTTATGGCAGATGCCCTCCGTGAGACCCTACAATTCAAGGGTTCCATGTCTGTAAGTATAATGACCGCCTATCAATACTTACTTGCACGGAATCACAACACGGTCTATATGGTGTCAGCTTACATGAAGGATGATCTTCTCGGGCTGAAGAACTTCGGAACAAAGGAGTCAACCATCTCCTATCTCCAGCATACAACTCCGAAGTTCATCATGCTACCTTTCCTTCATCAAGAGCACTGGATGTTACTGGCAACCAACCTTCATGAAGGAACAACAATAATCTACAATAGTTCCGACAACCAGTATGATCCAAAACAGAAAGCATACACTACAACTCCAAGGACACCAATGGAGGAGGTGGCAAAGGAGTGTGTTGACAAATTACACGATCTTTTGGGTCAGCACACGCGGGCATATGACAGAGATCATTTCCAAGCACCAGCCTTCTGCCACAGATGCCCCCAGCAAATCAAAGAATCAAATGACTGCGGCTTCCACGTCCTCTATTGGATGTATACAATCCTGGCCCTCCACAAACCGGTAGAGGACATGACAGAGGTGGATTACCACGCGCTACTAGGGAAGTTCGCCGCCAACTTACTTAGAACACATGGGGCTAATAAACGATTAACTGACGCCTAAATGCCCTTGTCCATGCATTTCTCAACCTATCACTTTGACACTATGTGGACAGAGTGCGTGATAAGTTAGGGGGGGAGTGCACCGGACAAGGGCGAGGTATCATTTCTGCTTCAACCTTTCTATTTTTCCCGCTTATCTTTAGACTTTTTCTAATAATTTTTTTCAATAAAATAACTTTATAAGTATAACTTTCACCCTGGAAAGAATCACCCCTAGCTAAGTTAGAGATAAAGTAGCCCTCAAAAATAAAAAAAATAAGGTTAGCATACAGGCATGAAATGGTGAATCCATAAATTTCATTCACTTTTGGTTTCTATACTTTTACTTCAATTCTATCTTAGACTCTTCACAGGTCAACTTCAGGGCCAAAGCGAACCAAAAACTCTCAAAGTCAAGAGGGAAATAAGGGAAATCCAAAATCAAGAAATCTCGCGAGCGGACCACCCATTTCAAAATAAGTGCATATCAGGAACCCTAAGAACAGATTTCTTCTTTCAATAAAAGAGGCTTGGCCGCCCAATCAAAAACCTTAACAAAACCCACTTCCCAAACCTGTGAGATTCGAATAAAAGCCAGAGTGTTGAATAAAAACATGAGAGTTGTGCCACGCATAAGGACCTATATGAAGAGCCAATAAAGATCTCAACCGACCGGTACATACAGCTGCCCTCATGAAGGCATATGTGTCGTGCCCGGTTATGAGATCCTAAGGTTTCCTAATATATGAAAAGGCTGATAAAAGAGCTCACCCGGCCGGTACATCCAGCTGCCCTCATAAAGGCAGATGTGTCGTGCCCGGTAGTGAGTCTCTAAAAAGCATAGACAACCCTTCCCACTAAAAGGGGAAGTTACACAATAAGCCTTTCAAAGCCAGCCCTCATACCCACTCTAGCCACCGGTAGGTTTCTCTAAAGAAGTATAAAACTGATTAGAGTCGATGATATGCACAGAAAGGTGGTCCCAATGTGAAATTCACAATATTAAAGGAACCTGAGATCCACGCAACTTTTGATACTCGAAAGAGTTACTGTAAGCAGAAGCCCCAATAAGACCTCAGTAGATCTCTAACCTAGAATTGAAGCAAGAGTATGGAAACCTTAATCAAATAAAATCGCCTCGCCCTTACATGCCTCAACTCTATCTAACTTGAGGACAAGCTAGACTCTAAGTTAGGGGGGGTGATAACCTCCCATTTTGTGGCGTTATCTTATTAGTTATCTTTAGTTTTCCATACTCTTTCTTAGATAAACTAAATAGAATCATTAAACTTTCTTACTTTATTTCAGATACATCAATAAACTAACTTTTCTTATCTTTCCATTACAGAAAACACAAAAAAAAATTAATTACAAAGACTCCTCACGGTCTCAAGACCGCGAGAAGCCTCACGGTCCCAAGACCGCGAGAAGCCTCACGGTCCCAAGACTACGAGAAGCCTCACGGTCCCAAGACCGCGAGAAGCCTCACGGTCCCAAGACCACAAGAAGCCTCACGGTCCCAAGATCGCGAGAAGCCTCACGGACCCAAGACCGCGAGAAGCCTCACGGTCCCAAGACCGCGAGAAGCCTCACGGTCCCAAGACCGCGAGAAGCCTCACGGTCCCAATACCGTGAGAAGCCTCACAGTCCCAAGACCGCGAGAAGCCTCACGGTACCAAGACCGCGAGAAGCCTCACGGTCCCAAGACCACGAGAAACCTCACGGTCCCAAGACCGCGAGAAGCCTCTCGGTCTCAAGACCGTTTGGGCTCAACTTGAGCCTATAAATAGGACCTCAAGGGTCACTTCAAAAGGATCAATTCTCAGACGTCCAGAGGCTATCTCTCTAGCTCCAGATCACTTTTGTCTTCCATCCACTACCCCAAGGCTGCCAGTTTGAGATCCGCGTTCCATCACCAAGCTATCTTCTCTCTCCTCTCAACAGCAAAGAAGGTGGGAAGAGAAGATCCTTCATCAAGTCAACCACAAAGTGCGAAGATCGTTGCTCTCTTCACCAAGGGTTCAACTTTCCCTCCTCCGTGGAGATGACGTTCTTTCTCTCTCTTCTCGCCTCCTTCTTTGCCCTTGACATGAGCGAGTAGTTTCATTCACTAGGGTGCGGGGAGTAGCCCCGCTACCCATGTTTTCATTTCATGCAATGTAATTCAATAATTTGTAATAGAGATACTCTTCTTTTCAGTTCAACATCAATCGTTTAAATGAATGCTAGTTGCCTGATCATCAACTTGTGTTACTTATTATCTTTTGGTATGAATTGTCTATGTTTATACCCTTAGATCTGAATATCGATTGAATGTTGGTCTTAGATGTATGTATTCACCATATGTCTGTTTCGGTATCTAGGAGTGCTTTCATGAGTGGAGTAAAACTCACCCCCATCATTGCACTTTCATACTATGAAATGGAATCAATTGACGTATGGAAGTGCAATCTTAGTAAGGTCAAGGAACACATTTCATGAAGGAGTAATGTAAAGCATGTGACCATTCATTATGGTATGGCTGGCGTTGCAATACTCCACACTTCTCGTAGCTAGTTTTCCGAAAGGAAGCTAGGACTACAAGATACTAACTGATTTGACTCTCTTTGCAGGTTGTTTTATTATGTTGCATGTCTTGATCCATGTGTAGTGGTGTGAAACCCGATAACATCCTAGTGACTTTTAATCATTGTTTACAACCTTAAATCTCTACTTTCTTGCTTTACTTTCCTTGCACTTAGTTTAAAAACCAAATCAAACTTTCGATCTAAATATCAACTGTTAAGTAGTTAAGTTCAACTAAAAACGTTTTCCATCTTGATTTCATCAAGACCGTTGTCCCAAGGATTCGACCCTTAACTATACTACGATAAGACTTCCGCGTGTCTTAGCATATGCGGGTGGAGTTCTTACCATAGTACTAGCAAGGCTAAACTTAGGGATTCATCATCTCTAGGATTTTTAGTGGTGTTGCAAAATTCCATCAAGTATCCTTCACTCTAACATGCATGACCCTTTCCAGGGCTGGGTTGCCAAAGGTGCTAGGTCATCCAACCTCGCATGGCTCATATGGGCATCCAAAAGAACGTCCACCCTCACGCATGGCCTATCATGACATCTAACTCATCATGTCATCTCTCTAACCAACACTTAGGGTTAGGGTTAGCATCATCCAGAGGATGTGCCATGTCTCCACTTATAATGGGGGTCTCTACCTCCAAGACTAACTCTCCTCCTGACAAGAAGGTCTAGCCTCAGGTCCCCCCCCTCCCCGAGGGCATGACAACTTATGTCATATGACGTAAACATGTATCTATTCTTTAGTTTATTCTTAATCTATTAAGCTTATGTCCATGCCATCTTATTTACATGCTTTTCATTAATTTGGTGGAGGATTCCTTAAACCTTATCAACCTTACCCATACCTCAAGAGGGTGAGAAAAAGAGAGAAAACCCTAATCCTTATAATACTTAATAACATTTGAGTTGAGAAGGGATGAACAAGATGAGAGAGTCATAAAGGTATCTTATTTTGAGTCAAATCCTGAGACTTTGGCCAGACAGTCACACTAATCCGGGAGTCCTCGTATTCCGAATAGCGGTGCGGAGGAAAATCTTGCCATCCCTCAGACGTGATCCTTTTCGAGACACCTCTGTCTTTTGAAAATTCCTCTAGTAACTCCCTTGGGTTCTACAAAGTTTGTAAAATTTAATAATTATTAAAGATTAGATGAGGAACCTAGGCTCTAATACCAAATGTATTGACCCCTCCTCTGAGTAACCCCCGATTAAGGGAGACTAAGAGGTCAGAGCCGTTATCCCAATTTCCAGATCAAAGGTTCAACAAATAATGAATAATAATTATCAAATTCTACTAAACTAAATTGAAAGGCTGTAATAAAAATTATCTTTGCATACCTTTTTCAAAAACTTGGATATCTTCTTTTATCCACATCTGGAGTCTATTCTAACTAAACCTCCTTTGTACTTTAATTCTCATTTAATTCCACATATGCCACTTTACCGTTTGTTCTTTTCACTTGAACCTAAAACACCGACAAACAAAACGTTGGTCATCATAAATGAATTATGCTGGTATGTGGGTGAAACAATAATCGTGAAATTAACTGTAACAATATATTGTAGTAAACTATGATTTAACAAACAACTTTAAGTTTTAAATATAACTGCGCGATCCACACATATCCTATCCTCTGCGCTGTCCCTACAGTGGACCTGGATGCTACCTTCCTTATGGTAGATCCCCATTAAACCCCTCATGATCCTACCTAATAGGTGAATCAATTTATAGGGTTGAGTCACATGGCACTACCCGTAGGTATCCCACTCCTTAACTCATGGTGTGCCAAAGAGTTGCATGGCACTACACGTAGGTAGCCCAATCCCTAACTCTTGATAACCTAGACCTTGCTCTAGGTTACCCTTTTTTTTAGCCTTTACAAAGCCACAAAGGAGGACCTGGATCTAAGCTAGTTATAATTATATTTATAGTGATAATCATAGTCACTTTATAGTTGCATGAAATAAAAGTCATCCAAGCAGTTATTTTCAGGCAACTGATAAAAACGTTTGGGAATCGTCATGAAACTAAAGCGATTATCCATAAGCATAACCACATACCTGTCAGGCTGATTTGAGATAGAATAATCCAATCAAGAAATCGAAATAGGCAAGCAAGAACATTATGAGATCCTAAAATATGCATACAATTTCCTATTATTAATCATGCCATCAAGATCTACTAAACCTAGCTCGCTTCCTAGGGTTTCTAGTCCATTTTTAGGGTTTCCATTGCAATTAGGGTTTCACTTCATTTTTACTATTTTAAACCCATATTTTATACAATTACTCACAAACCTTAATTATCTCATCTATTCTTCATCAAAGATATTAAGGTTACCTTTTAACAACATATAATCCTAATATCAGATTAAGGCATAATTAACCATCAATTAAGTCCATTAAGCCTCTTTCACAGTAAAGCTACCATTTTTATCCTTTCATTCCATGACATGATCATTATGCTCATCTATCATCAATTCATAGTTCATTATGGTCTAATTCACATATGAACTCTATTTGTCATTAATTCTACCTTTGTCCATTAGAAAACCCTAATTACTATATTAAGGGTATTTATCCACAATTAGGAACTTTTATACTCAAAATATCTTAGAATTATCTTATTTCAACTTTAATCATGAAATTGATCCATTAAAACCATTAAGAGTCACATTTACTAATATTAGGGTTTCAAGGCCCATTAAAACATATTTATGCACATGAAACTCTAAATTAAAACAATTACATGCAAAGTTCATCATTTCTATTCTTAGTGTACCTTTTTGCAATTAACAGGTTAATATCAACTTTAATCATCCATAAAACCCTTCTAAATAGATTAATCATCTCAAAATAGGGTTTCTTAATCATTAATACATTAAAGTTAATAACTTCCATTACGTTTCGAATTGCAATCAGAATTAGGGTTCAAATATATTTTTATCGCATTCCTTGAGTTCTCCTGATCAAAATTCATATATAATGTGCATCCATCTGAGCTACCGTCAATTAGTTATGAATTTTTTAAGAACTTACTTACTTGAGCCAATCCGCGCTCGCCACGTCACCCATGTCATGCAACGTCGCCCAGCAGATTTGGAAACATAATTGAATGATGCTTATACCCTTGGTTAAGTTGTAGATGCTTCATCCCGCGGCGGGGCATATCGGTCCAGAGCTCATTTAGTCAGCTTTCTCCTATGGAACCCTACACGGCCGCTGACCTGCAGCCAAGCGCGGGTTGTCCCTTCCTCCCTGGGCCACGATCCTCATCAGAAGCTGCTACTCTGCCTCCGCCGTGCTCTGGCGCACATGGGGCGCGTCCTGTTATCGGTCAAGGTGGCCATTTTCTCAATCGTTAGGCCATGCAATGGCGGCCATCACTGCAGCCTAGCTGCTGCTGCGCATGCTCTAGGGCACAACCTCGATGGCTATGTTGCTCCTTGACATCGTGGTACACCAGGCTTCCATCGAAACCCTACGTTGGCTCCATCTAGCTTCGTGCCCATGCCTCTCCTCATGGATAGGGTTTAAGGATGAAAACATGGAAGAAGAGGAGAGAATGATGTGTGGGATCCTCTGGACTCGACCCAAGGTCTTACCCCTTATATAGGGGAGGGTAACGAAGCCCTAGGTTGGCTATCCACGAGATCTAAGTCTCTTTCCTACTAGGAAACAACATTCCTTCATGAATAAGCAAAACATCTCTTTCTAAACAAAACTCTTTGATATCCTTTATTCTTTAGATATTAGGATTTTCGAAAATTACCTCTTTTATTCTCTTTACACTTGCCTTTTAATCATTTGCCATGAAATTATATTTTCTTTTAATAGAAAATACTACCTCTTTAACAATATTAAAAAAATTATTTATTATGCATCATATTATCCTCTTATTTTCTATTTTTGGGATTTTCTCTTTCTTTTTCTCCATTGGGGCTCCTTGGACCACAAGAAACTCTAATATTTCGAAATTCCTTTTTAAGGATACTTATTATCCTTCTTGATGCATCTATATTCATTATTTCTCATTATCTTGTTTATTTCTTTATTACAATATCTCTTTTTGAGTATTTCTCTTTATCTTTCTTTTTATTTTCTTCATTGGCATTCCTTTTAACATTAGGAATCCTTTGGATACGAAAATCCACCAAGGATAACTCAATTATACCTCTTTCCACTTATTTTTCCACATTTTATCATTGTTTTCAATTTCTTTCTTAAATAAGAAATATTTAATTAATCTTTTCTTTTCTTGTTGCATTATCTTCGTAGATTTGGATTCCTTGGGCCCCAAGGAACCCAATAGGCACGAAATACACCTTTGGATTACATACTTTTGCCTTATGGAGGTTTCTACATCTTTCTTTTCTCCATTTCTCATTAATAATGGAGTTTTCTTTGTCTTTTCCTCTTTATTGGGCCCAATAGCCAACAAAGCCCAAAAAACAACCAAAAAGGCTATTGTAAACGAAATCCATTTATTCAAGACAACTTATATCATTATTTGTTCAAATATCTTTAATAGGAGAAATTACATTTCTCACCAAAAGAACTAAAAAATTGGGGTTGTAACAATTTTCTTGCAAAACTTTTTCTTTTCATGAGTTGCTTTCAAAATATAATGATTCAATCATTACTTTAAACAAATTTTATTAAATTTAAGAAATAAAAACAAAACTCACTCCTTCCATTACAAATCTACATTCTTAGATCTTCCCTCAGACCCATTCCATCATGCTTAAACTATTGACTCAAGGTATAAATTGACTAAACCTTTGTTTTGATGATGACTAACCGTTGCACTTATTTGTGTCTAATGCTTCTGCTTCTATGATTTCATATTAGGTATAGATACACTCGAAATTCCCTAACTTGCGGATACTAACTTGGAGAAAAGCCAAGTCAAAATCAATGCAAGTGCCCTTTTGTGGAATATGATGTATCTCTACTAGAATCATATTTTAAATCACTTGTAATGATTGTATGACTTGTAATTAAGCTTAAAAAAAATTCAGAACACCTAAATTGAATATTTAAGCACTCTAATGACATTTTACAAAATACATCATAGAGTGTCTATTCGATCGAATTTCTCATGTGACAAACTCGATCGACACCCTTGATGCATTTTGAGAATGTCCAGGTTCAATTGAGTTTCCAAAATATACGTACACTAGAAAATTAGAATTAAGTGACCGGTTGAGTTTCATCCAGGATAAACTTGACTGATGCTTCAAATTTGCTTTGTTTCATAGCACAATTGGTCAAGTTTCCCAAAAGTAAACTCGACCGATCGCACTGTATGGAAAATGCATAAAAAGTGTTTCTAGCCATTGGAGTGTTGCAAAACTAGAAAAAATATTTGTTGCAACACCCCAAATGGATAGTATTTGTCCTTATGTATTTCTAGTTAATAGGATACATCCCTAAATATTAATATGACCCCTTGGGATTCATACCATGGTTAAACAAGCACTATGAAGGTCCCTGTATTATAGTTGAGTACCTCAAAGAGCCTCCCTCTCTTTTTAAGCTTAATCACTTGCTACATTCATTAGAGTGAGTGAGAGATTTGTAAGAGATATAGTCCTATGTGTATATCTTGTGAGGCTCTCACTTACACCTCCCAATCTCTCATTTCTACTATGAAGATGAAGATGAAGACAATCTCTATTGGCTAAGAGAGGTGAATAAGAAGAAGGGAAGGAGTCCCTTGGTGAAATCTTCTCCTAGGCGAAGGTGAAGTCAAAGGCGGAAGATCCATGAAGAGTGGTTAATTCCTTCCAGGTGGAAGACTTTGGCAAGAGTGGGTAAGTCCTTGGTGAAGGCAGAAGACTCATTACAAAGTGGGCATGTCCTTGTAGAGATTAAAGAGTCTTGGTCATGGATAGGTAAGTCCTTTGGTAGGTTTTTGGCTCCCTTGTCTTTAAAGGGAAGGTTGGGTATCCTTGTCCTGGAAAAGGAAGGTCATATATTGTATGTCTGATAATTGAATATAAGTATGAAATGATTGAAAAATCTTAGAGCTTGACCTCTCTGGGTAGTGGTACTCCTAGTTTGGAGTATGGAACCACTCTACATAGCTTGTGTTTTTGTGCTTGTTCAATCTTTAACTCCCTTGATATGTATGCTATGTTGCACTAAAATTCCATATTAGAAACCCTACCTTGTTATCTAATTTGAAGTTCTAATGAATCTTCTTTAAGTGCTATTTATCTCAATTCACCCCCACCTCTAGAGCCCATCCTAGATCCAACATAAACAACATCCCTCTAGTGAGATCTATGTAATATAAGAGTTTCGTAATGACTCTAGCCTACTACAACTATTCCCACAACCAGGGAAGATGTTATAGCAAGAAAAGGAGAACTCCTTGACTAAACAACAATACCTCAATTGATCAACAAAGGAAGATGGAAACAACATAAATCCATTTAGGCTACAACATGTGTGATGAGGTGTTGATGTGGACATGGTTAGGGGAAGAGGTGACACTCAAGAAGTTATCACACCAAATAGTCAAAACATTATAATTGTCTTTGGAATAATCCCTATATCTGTTCACTTAAAAATCTAAAACAAATGTATATTGACCAAGAGATACATCAGTTTATGAACCCTATTAATGGTATGTGCATGTTCCAAGGAAAATGTGATAACAAAAATTTCAATGATATACCCAACACTAATGGTATAGACACCTGGGAGCCTTTGAGGACCTTGCATATTTATGAGAATAAGTTCCATGTGGTGATGACATATAGAGCTCTATCTGTTACTACATGTAGGATTTGGTGAATAGATCTTGCACAAACCCACACTACCTAGAGAGATGGAAAGGCTGAATAATCTAAATGGGATGGTTCATCTTCAGGTAACTGGAACGATGGACCCTAACTAGGTAGGACATCCACCTCTTCTATGAGAACATAGTTACAGTTCATTGGAGAAAGGAATGCACATGCAAATGGAATTAAGGGGGCGAGGAAGTTGATAAATCATTTAGATCTTTAGAAAGAAGGTAAATTTACATACTTTATGGTCTATAGTCTCATGATATGTAGGCAAATGAGGAGAAAGAGATGAATTAGGGACTTTTTTTTATTGATTTTAAGGTTTGTATAATGGTTATCTAGGTTCATATCAAAGTGAGGAATATAATGGAGAAGAGAAAGCGTAAAAATATCAAATCAAGTGGGAGAGAATAGTAAGAGAAAAAACATTATTACTTTTGGTGGATGAGTGGAGGTAGGATATGATGTTCAGCCACCTCACCCAATCTAATGGTTCTAAAAGGAGTTCACATCAAACCTAACGTTATGAATCATGGAAAATGGTCATGTAATTGAGTATCAATGTCTACTAGTATGATTGAACTTGGATTAACTTTAGAGTACCTATCATCTATGTATCATCTTGTATAACCTTTTTAATATTTAAATGGTCCCCAAATCAGTTCAAACATGGACAACATGTTCCATTATTTACTGTATTAAGTAATAAAATTGTGCTGATACGACTCCTAGGGTAACAATACACTTAATTTTACATTATCCAAAGTAGGTATTTTTGAGTGTAATTCAATCCTAGAAAATATCTAGATTTCAAAATTTGGGTATGTTATTACTCACAACTTACTTCATAATATGTGTAGTCCTATTATTACATGTTCAATACAATTTAGTGAATAATTTCCATCATTTACCTAGTTATCTTATCCTTTTTGAAGGTAATAGGATTCCATTAGGTTAAAGAATGCCACATGCCATCTATATGGGTGACAAACAATAATTCAGATAGATCTCAAAGATACAACAACACAACATTTAAATTTGATGTAGACAAGACTCTTTTTCCCATATCCTAGTATTAAGTGCACAGACACTAGTTTTCTTCGGAAAACAACCTAATTGATCACCAATGTTTGCAATTCAACATGATTGTCCATTATCTACATCATTGAGATAAACACCAATGCAAATATAAACATATCCCTAAAGTTACATAGAAACATTAATAGACACAGACACATCCAAAGAACAAATGAGGGATCAAGGAAACCTCAAATTTTGAAGATAAACCGGGGAAAATCCAATTCATGCCAATATCCACTAGGGAAAGACTACCAACCTCTACAAAGGGAGGGAACCTTATTACAAGAAACCACGATCAATCCACAAGACCAAGCGGTTGATATATAAACAAACATAAAAAGCCACATAAAAAGAAAACACCAAAATAAGGTAATATGGGGGGAGAGGGTGAGCTATCAACCTCACTAATAGACACCACCCATGCCCTATATAGATACATATACTGGGGTTCATCATCCCTTATCCAAAAATCATGTCATTGACACCCACCTGGCATCATAACCACTGACACCACCCACCGTTGCTTGGAGCATGCCCATGATGTCCCCAAATACTTCCAAGGATACATCCACAAGCTGCTTTGAATCTGGCTTGAAAAGAACCAAGGTGTCTTCCAGATTGAGGAGAAGGTACAATGGATGAAAACCTAGAACATATGGGTTGGTGCACACAATCCTCAACCCACTTTATTAGGTTGATGAAAGTAGCAAGTGCTTCCCTTGATCGTAGATGCAGTCTCCATGGGATATTGGATGCTAGTTCAATCAATAACCAATGAGCTTATGAATGTACATTAATAAGAGGTGTGACATATTAAGCAATTATATTGGTTGTACATTTAGATTTAGGGTTAAAATATATCTCACATATTATGATATGGATCGCTAGGGCCCATTATTCAAATCAATTCATTCGCTAAGTTAAACAATGGGTACTTAATGGGAGTAATAGTGACAATACTCTATGTATAGAGATTAATATCCACTTACATAAAAGGTTCATCGTTAATTAGAAATATTTATAATGGTATGGATTTTTTCATAGTTGATTGATCTTTAGTACTTTTCCTTTACTTACATTTTTATGCATATCTATTTTATTATCTTTATATCCAATGTGATGATTAGGGTTAGAGCCCAGTTGAGAACTATGTATAGGTATTTGAAATATCTTATATGTTATTTGATTAATATTAGACTTGAGAACCCATGATCCTTATGTTCACGACCTTAGTGTATCATTAGTACATATATCCAACTTTTGGTATGTTACAACACTTCATCCCAAACAAGAGGATTTCATCTTCAAAATTAAGCCATTGTAATCTAGTATACCATCACATCTATTATCACACTAGGTTATACTTCAAAAACAACGAATATGGTTTTATGTCAATATCAGGATTGGGATATGGTTAGGGTCTTTGTAGAATTAGGACATCTCACATTATGGTCCACTCCCAATTCCCACCTTATTACTCTAATATGTGTTCATTTACATTCTCACTCTAGTTGTTAATTTATGAATGTTACCTAAGAAGTAGAGTTTTCTAATGCCATATTCTATTTAAAATCGAGGAGTTGATTATAGTCATCATGTACACATGAACCAAGTTTGTTGTCACTATCATCTTTTCTATCTAGATACTATCACAAAGTTTGGTTTTCTAATACCATTGAACCTACAAGGAAGCATGACTGATGTAGTTACATTATCTTCTTTCCATTATTAGTGTTATCATCATTAGTTGGCATATTTCATTAAGTGTGTGACAACTATATGCATTGGATTACTAGGGTTTACTTACGATACTTATCTTCTACTATATCATCACGAGTTAGCACGTCTCCTTAATTGCATTTTCTATAGGGTCATATATATTTTATTTGTAAAACCAAGAAATTGTTATTAATTCCTAGTTATTTATAATAGGTGGGTGCACACGATAGAATTAGCAATGTCTATGAACTTTGTTTGGTTATAAACTGTAACCTTGTTTTGGATTATTATTTACTCTGATTGGAATAAATGCACACATCAATAAAGAGTGTGCCATTCATACATATTATTTAATAAGTCCAGATTTGGGTGACTACTTACTCTCAGATTCATCAAGTGAATTAGTTATATCATATCTTTTGATTACATTATAAACTTGTATCATAATATATATTTAAATATGATGACCATCTAGGTAAGAGTAAATCTACAAAATACATATTATTATCATCAAATATGAGCATTTTACTATATAATTTCTTAGTCTAGTTGTTAATTTATGAATGTTACCTAAGAAATAGAGTTTTCTAATGCCATATTCTGTTTGAAATCAAGGAATTGATTATATTCATCATGTACACATGAACCAAGTTCGTTGTCACTACCATCTTTTCTATTTGGAATCTATCAAAAAGTTTGGTTTTCTAATACCATTGAACCTACAAGGAAGTGTGACTGATGTAGTTACATTATCTTCTTTCCATTATTTGTGTTATCATCATTAGTGGGCATATTTCATTAAGTGTGTGGCAATTATATGCATTGGGTTATTAGGGTTTACTTAAGATACTTATTTTCTACTACTTCATCACGAGTTAGCACGTCTCCCTGATTCTATTTTCTATAGGGTTATATATATTTTATTCATAAAACCAAGAAATTGTTATTAATTATTAGTTATTCATAATAGGCGGGTGCACACGATAGAATTAGCAATGTCTATGAACTTCATTTGGTTATAAACTGTAACCTTGTTTTGGATTATTATTTACTCTAATTGGAATAAATGCACACATCAATGAAGAGTGTGCCATTCATGCATATCATTTAATAAGTCTAGAATTTGGGTGACTACTTACTCTAGGATTCATCAATTGAGTTATTTATATCATATCTTTTGATTATTTTATAAACACATATCATAACATATATTTAAATATGATGACCATCTAGGTAAGAGTAAATCTATGAAATACATATTATTATCAAATATGAGCATTCTAATATATTATTTGACATGTTTATTTATATATTACCTGACTATAATATTAATTACATGGATATGAGTATTGACTTCATGCTATGCCCATGGTATGCATAAATTATTGACATCTTGATTTAATAATATCATGAGACACACGGGTGCACATTTATTATGTTGAATGTTCATCATGATTTTAGATTTATTAATAAAAGTCAAGTTATACATCTCACTAATTTTATATCCACCTAATGTAAAACCACTCACCCTCATTTTCTTTTTTATATATTAGGAAAATTACATTATAATCACTCAATGCATCCATTATTACACTAGACAAGTCTTAAACTTAATATGCACGTATGAAGACTAATATGGTACATATCTCAACCCCTTTAAAGGAGTAACCTAAATAAAAACCAAAATCAAAGTATAGTTGTTAGGTGTTAATCTAAATAGCCCCGTGGTCCTCTTGTATAGGGTCTCAATACTACTTCATACTCACCATATCATGAATTAATTCAATAAATAATCACTGAAATTGAATATTATTTTTTATATATAATATAATAATAAATTATGTTAGATGAAAAAACTTTTATAATGGATGAAATTAAAATGCAAGAACCAAAACTTATTTTACCATGTACACTTCTCAACTAGCTATATTTATATCATATACATCACTTGATTCAACTAAGAAGTCAAATGATCACATAATATAGAAGATGACAACACAAGAATAAATTAAAATATAGAGTAGAAGGATATGATTTTATTATACATGAAAATCAACTACTACAAAATCCTTATTGGGTTAATCCTCCATTTCTTTTCCTACCTTTAATTTATGAGTCCAAAACTCACAAAAAATGGTTGTCTCCACAACTTATGAGATTAATATAACCTATACTACTACAATTGCATGATACAAATCTAAGTTTGGTTAACATAATTGAGCTAGTCTAGGCTACCACCAGGTATAGGGGGTATCATAATTCTAAAATGTCAATTTTACTATCAAAGTTTTTACCTAAAACATGCTCCTCTTTGACAAGACATATTTGAGAAAATACTTAAAATAACACAAATAATAAGTTTAAGGTATTCACTATGCAAGAAACTACATAAAGGTGTTCATGATAGCAGACTATGTTGATATCTGATACCAACCTGTAAAGATGGGCTTTTGGGGTCCATGACTTCACAAATTATGTAACAATGTATGGAATATCCTGCTGCATTTTTCCTCATTATAATACTTAATTAGTGTCCTATCCATGACAAATTAGAATCCTAATGTTTTTCATATCTTGTACCGCACAATATCACTAGATAAAATAATCACCACATTACCAACAATGAATATCCAACTACACTGAAATGATATATATATAAGCATGTCTATTACAAGAACACATTACATCCCACAATGAGCTCCATGCCATTTTTATCTACAAGTCACTTCTAGTCAGGATCCTCTATAAGTGAACTAAGTCCTAGTCCATGACTTAATGCCTTTGAGTATTGAGAGACACCTAGGGTCATAGGAAAAAAACTAAAAGAAATACATCAACAAAGAAATGACATGTTGTAGTAGGGAATCTATTTGGGAAATAAAAAGAAGATTACAAAAGATATTTCCACATAACAAAAAATAAGAAATAATTTCAAGAGGTCATGCATTCCCAACTAATATAAAAGGATGAAAAATAGCTACAAATTATTATTGAGGTAATGAAGTTACTTAAAATGATTATGCAAATATCTTTCCGTATGACAATTGAAACAATTGAACAATAAGTTAGGGATGATGCCCAAATAAATTTTCATGATGATCATATTGTAGCACATATAGAAATATAAAAGGTGGGAATAAGGCAATAACAATTCAAACTAGTGGGGAGAGGCACCATCACCTCCATCCTTGATATGTCTAAGTATGTATAGTAGGTATGATAACCACAACTAAAATACTCGTAATTAGGAACCACCACCCAAATTGAAATAAATATAGTATACTATGTGAACTAGGAACCACCACCTAGATGTACGACTACTCTTCCATTAAAATATTTACCACATTCACAATAAGCATATATAAAGGCAAGCCAAAGTAAAAGACTCACCCAAAAATGAATCAACATATGCAAATCTTATAAGAGGTAAATATATCACAAATGAACCAGGATGTAACAAGGAGTCATACACTATAACAATGGGACTCAATAAAAGAGAGGCACATCAAGTTAGGGTTAAATATGCCAAAAGGAAAAAAAATAACGATAGGAGTTAGAGCTTCAGGGGAAACTTGAACCCAAAATAATAGAGGTTATGAGATTCAAACTCATCAAAACTATGAAAACATTTCAAGAGGGAAAAATGACATGTCATGGTAATAAAAGTATATAGAAGTATATTAAATTATAATAGAATATCCAATTTAAGAGAAAATACCAAAAGGATATTAAGATCACAATAAAGTGAGGACAATTGTAATAAGAATTAGAGCTCTAGAATTAGTACACTATAAACTAAGATCATATTTTTGGACAAAAGGATAAAAGATATAAGTGCCCCTCCAATTAGGAATATGGGAATTTTCCTCCCTTTAATAAAAAATAAAATATGAAATAAAAATTCTCAAATAAAGTTAAACTAAAAAACATTATACCTTATAGTCCTAAGGAATCTAGGAAAAAAATGAATGGGAAAACCTAGGGGATGAGGGGGCAGTGGCGGCGGTGTGAGCGATGCCAGGGAAACCGATCCCAAGGCGGATCAGAAGAGAAGTTGACTCCTGAATGAAATCCCTTTGATCTCCAAGGAAGACATAATACACACATAAGAATTTTTTATTGTGAATAACCATGGTCGACGGGCGGCTGATCTTACTGTACCTGAAGTCAGCATCAATTTCACGTTCTGTGGTATGCGAGGGGGAGTGATTGAGGAAAATCACGTTTTGCCAGATCCAAGAGCATCACGCATAGTTGAGATCAGGGAAGAAAGCCCTATTAACCAGGTGGCAAGTGGCACAACACCTAACACCACAAGATCAGTTCCAGTGAGGGAAACGACAAAAAAAAATCCAAAATCCTTTAGCAGCGTGGTCTCTGGTACGCATGAATCGACAAGGAATGACTCTTTTATTGATAACTTATTTGAAAACAACCTATCTGCTATAGACGTCACACTCAACAAAATGATGGCAAGCCAGCTTGTCTATCATCCCGAAAGTAGAAGAAAGCCTAATCAAACCATGGAAGTACGCGGTAGTGGTCCGCTTGCTCGGATCTGACATAGGTTATATGACCTTGAGAGATAAGCTGAAGCTTCTTTAGCGTATTACTGGTCACTTAAATATGTATGAACTAGACTTGGGGCATTTCAGGGTTCAAGTGCCATGCCTACATGATTATGAGAATGCTCTTATGGGCAGACCATGGAAAGTTTTTGACTTAAATCTCCCAGTCTGGGACTAGTATCCTTCCTTCAAGCCGAGAGAAGAAATCCCGGAGCTCGTGGTCTCCTAGGTTCGTGTTTTGAATCTTCCACTTCACCCTTATGTGACCACTATCTTTGAGTATATAGGATTGACTCTTGGCAGGCTAATAAAAGTTGACACGCACACGATGAACATATCAAGAAGCAAGTTTTCTAGACTCACTCTGGAACTAGACACAACTAGGTTGTTCCACCCTTATATTCTCATCAATGGAGTTGAATATGAAGTTATCTATGAGGGTTTCCCCTGTACTTGTGCTCACTGCGGGGAAGAGGGACATACATAAAAAAAGTGTCATTACAACCATGAGATGAGAACGGAAGCCATAGATCTGGTGCAGGAGCAGAATGTGACACATGGAGTAGATGTTACTGGAGTTCAAAATGCCTGGCAAACCCAGAGACGAAGAGGAAACAGACGAAGGTACCAGGACAATACTGAACAACGCACAAATCAGACCAGTAAGAACCGTTTTGCTACTCTGGAAACGGAGGAGCAACACATGGAGCACAACCAGGAAAATTATGTTCAGCCTGACATTGACAATGCCCTAAAATTCTTTAGTATATTTGAGAAGATATGGAAGAAAAAGAAAGCTAGTGTCCAGAACCCAGAAACTGATGAAACCAGAGTGTTACTGGGTGACGTATCGAATAAGCAGACAGAAAAGGATGCCCCAAAGATGCAAAAGAAGCTTGCCCATACTGCTGTTAACCCTAGAGTGGATGAGGTTGTAGAGGTGATCTGCATGGACACCATAAATAGTCCAACCAATAACATAGCCATAGCCAATGCAAACACGGAGGAGGACGTGCTTGAACTCATGAACGAAATCAACGAAGTCCTAGCAACTTTTCCGACCTATGAGGGGAGAAAATCCAAAGCACATGGGACTAAAATGAAACGAAAAGGGAAAATACAAAGTACCCCTACTGAATTTGTTAGAAGAAGCCCTCAAAGTATAGGGAAAGAGGTAGGGAACATAGCACATGAATGCGGTACTAACACCAACATTGAAATAGTGATGGAGGATGGAGAGGAAGAAAGTCCATTGAGAAAGCATCTTACTTAGAAAAACAATGTGAATTCCTTTGGTCGCCTGATCTATTGAGACTTTCATGTTATGTTGTAAAAAAGAATATATGAATGGGGAAATAGGTTGTTCAAAAAAAAAACATTATACCTTGATTTACTCATTGCCTTATTAAGAACATGAACTAAGACCTAATCCAAGATGCCACCTATAATTCAAAATTATCACTCATTATACATATATACCATGATATATTTCATTATCATACATATATTATTACTTAGTACCTCTTGTATTTTTATTATAGGTTATGGAATTTCGATGCAAGTTCGTATTATGTGAATTTTTTAATATTTTTAAAAAGTAATCATTATGAGCCAAATTTGAAAACCCATAAGATGAAAAGTCACCTCAAATGGTTCGCCTTGGGAAGCATGATCTGGATTCTTAGATCTTCTCTCAAACCCACTCCACTACGGGTTAACCTCTTCCTTCTTTCTCACACTCTATGATATAAAGAATTGATGACATCTCTATTCTAATGATGCTCTTACACAACATGGTAGAGGTCACATAGAGAACAAGACCACTCCTCATATTTAATAGAAGAAGCTTGATTGATCAATGAAGACAACTGTAAAAGAACATAAACCTACTAATTGTAAAAGTTTTTAGTGAGGTTATAATTTAGAAATGGGAACAAGTGACATAGAATGATTTATACACTAAATATTTAAAACATGAATATTGGCTTGTGAACAATCCCCAAAAGTTGAACTAATAAAAAATCTAAATGAAAACACTAAAAGCAATGTATTTTTTAATTGGTGTACAAGTACCTGAAGAAGGTGTAAAACTCAGTTTCAAGGATTTACTTGACATCAACAAAATTAACAACATAGGAGCTTCAAGGACCGTCTCTAGACTCAGAGCCATAAGTTTGATGTGGTGGTGATGCATGGTGCATCACAAAAGACCATATCTAGTAGACATTGCACACAGGGATAGGAAGTAACATATTGCAGTGAGTTGGAAAGGATTCATATGACATATAGAATGGTTCTACTCCAGATAATTGGACAGAGAAACTCAAACTTGGTAGAACAACCATCACCTCCAGTAGAACGAAGTTGTGGTTTTATGAAGAAAGAAGGGGATTTGTGAATGAAATTGAGGGAGTAAGAATATTAATGGAACATTTTAGATCCTTGGGGACATTTTTTTAAAATATATACCATATTTTGACTTTTATACAAGTGTAGATAGATAAGGAAAAAGTAGAAGAACTAGGGATTCCTTATATGTTGGGTTTCAAGGTTCACATAACTGGCTGCTGGATTTAAATTAGAGTGATGAAGCTGATGGAGAGAGAGCGTGTAAGTATATGAAGGAAGAAAGAGAAAAGAATTAAGAGAAGACATGATACCATTGGAAGACTACTAGAGATAGGAGATGACCTTTGGTTCAGTAAAATTCGATCCAACAGTTTAGGAATGAGCCCACACAAAGCATAGCCCATGAATAAAAAAAATGCATGACTTAAATATCTAGGTATGCTTTTTGTGATTTAATTAGTATTATGTTTAGAATACATGTAACATCCGGGCCCAATGCCCAAGGTTCTAGTAGAGTTTCAGGAATGACGACTAGCCCCACAAACCACCACTAGCCTTAACTACACAGTTTGTCCACACTGACGCGCAAGCCAGGATCAACTTCCCGACTGGTCACCCATCCTAGTACTACTCCAAGCTGAGCACGCTTAACTATGGAGTTCTTTAGTGATGGGCTCCCGGAAAAGGAAGTGCACCTTGGTGATATGGGTAGTCCAATCATTCCTTTTAAGATCAACTTATCCAAGGCCTCAAATCCTGGGATGTTACAATCTCCCCCACTTAGACTCTTGATGTCCTCGCCAAGTCTCAAATATATGGCCTCATAATCTGACCCCATTTCAGTACAGACCCACAATGGCCCATGGACACCCAGCTCCCGTCCACAGCTACCAGCGCAAGGGCGGCTCCATCTCGTCTCTACGGATAGCCCTTTCCAACTTGACTGGACCGCACGGCTCAAGACTGGCATGCCACATGCCCATGTAGGCCCCTCCTACTGGAGGGGTTATGGCTCTGATACCATTTGTAACATCCGGGACCACTACCCAAGGTTCTAGTAGAGTTTCAGGAATGACGACTAGCCCCACAAACCACCACTAGCCTTAACTGCGTAGTTTGTCCACACTGACGTGTAAGGCAAGATCAACTTCCCGATTGGTCACCCATCCTAGTACTACTCCAAGCTGATCACACTTAACTATGGAGTTCTTTAGTGATGAGCTCCCGAAAAAGGAAGTGCACCTTGGTGATATGGGTAGTCCAATCATTCCTTTTAAGATCAACTTATCCGAGGCCTCAAATCCTGGGATGTTACAATACCCATCCCCTTCATATTATCTTAGATATTTTTGCTTTATATTAAGAAAGATTTTAAATTTGTTGAATATTTTCCAATATGTTATATTATATTCTAAATTAATTAATAAAATTCCTAGATACATTTTTAATGTAATATTACAACTAATTTTTTACTATCTAATGATAGGTATTTTATTTCATATACCTAAGTTATATAATGTATTTATATTCAAAGTCGGAATACATTATCAATTAAAACTTACCCGATACTATGGTAGTCATATATTACATGTTTATAACCATTTAATGGCTAACTTTTATTATTAAACCAATCATGTGTTATATGTAAATAAGAAGACACATGAGATATTGATGCAGTGAATTTGAGTCGCATTTATAGGCCAGTTTCATACTTGTTTTGTGTGGTTATGTATCATTTTAGGACTATAATAACATAATTCATATTCCTTTAGCCTATAATCATCATATGCATCAAATTTGGTTTATTTTATCTTATTTTGCATAAATTATCATAATTCTTGGATTTGATTTGTGTTTCTCTTTCTGTTTCAGGTACTTTGTATATCTGGACTCGTCGATACCATCGACGACCCTGTCGATACTATCGACATGGAAATAGTGACCAGGCCGGAGGGAGAGCATCCAAGTCAATACCATTGACCAAAGCCATCGATGGTCTCAAGATTGCTTCAGCAGGAATTAAGTCAAGTCGTTGATACTATCGACAGCTCCGTCGATAGTATCAAGAGTCACCAGGTTCTAGTGACGGATTCCATTGTTTTTAGCGTCGGAAGTGCACCTTAAGGTGTCGATACCATCGACACCCCGTCGATGGTATCGACACCGTCAGATCTGAGTTGCACCCAGAATCGCCACGATCAAACGACTGTGATATTTTGGCGGCCGTAAGTCATTCCTATACCTAGGAAAAGATGACCAAACCTAAGTATCACATTCTATCTCGTTACACAAGTACCAGAGAAGAGGAGAGCGAAGAGCAGAGCCCAGAGCTACACCCCAGACGTTTCCAGAGCCGTAGACAAACAATTCTTCCACCGGAAGGCTGCAGAACATGCATCTCGCACTAAGGATTATCCAAATCTTTTCCGTTTCAGGGGTTACACCATATTTCCATTTGTTTCTCCATGTTTTCCTCTTTCTTCACTAGTACAGAAAGGGTCTATAGCGTCGGTTTTTTAAAGCCTGCAGCGTCACTTTTCGACCGACGCCTAGGTGGTCGTCGCTATAGAATTTGGTCTATAGCGTCGAATTATTTAACCAAATAAAACCGACCTTACAGAGTAAAAACTGACAGAAAAGGTTGTAAAAATGCTGACCTAGGCGAGAAAAAAGGAGCCTGTAAGGTCGGTTATTTCATAAAACCGACCCTAAAGATTGAATAACATTTTAGTGGTAACTCTCGGTCGAGAAAATTCTCGACCGAGAACATTTACAGGGTCGGTTTTTATGAAATAACCGACCCTAAAGATTGAATAACATTTCAGTGGTAACTCTCGGTCGAGAAAATTCTCGACTGAAAGTATTTCGGTCTCGACCGAGAACCCTCTATAAGGTCGGTTTTTTTGAAAATAACCGACCCTAAAGATTGAATAAAACATTTCAGTATAACATTCGGTCGACAAGTTTGTCGACCGATAGATATTCGGTCGAGAATGTTGTCGACCGAGTCCTACACTGAAATGTTTTAATCAATCTATAGGGTCAGTTATTTCAAAAAACCAACCTTATAGAGGACATTATAGACTCGGTTTTTTTACAAAACCCGACGCTAGAAGTTCTATTTTGGTCGAAAATTGTTCGACCGAAGAGTGTACAATCTCTAGGGTCGATTATTTAAAAAACCGACACTAGAAGTTACGATTTTTTTTAAAAAAAATTCTGCAGAAATTGATATAGAACAGAAGAATAAGAAGATTCATATATTCTGGGAGAGGGGAGCATTGATGCTCAACCGTCACCATTCAAAACTACACATTCATAACAAAAATGATAATCAATATCATAATTTACAAAATGATAGAGTGCAAGTCTGAGATGACATATTACAAAAGTAAAAATATGAAAGAGTACGTACTCAAACCACATACATAAATGGAGCCAACATATTTAATCCAATACTATTTTGACTTCACTTATAAAACACTCTGACCACTCTTCTTGGAATTCATTCAAGTCCACATGTGTGTAAGGCTGAGTTGTAAAGATCTGTAACAGAAAATGCACATGTTAATATTTTATAAAAATGACTACAATCACTTGTAAATTTATGATGTTATTCTTTATTACCTGACTTATAGTCTGAATGTCATGTGATGCTTGTTTGAAAATAGCTTGCATGTATTTCATTACATAGTAGCCACAAGCCCAGTCATTATTTTGCATAGGACACTACAAATAATAAATTATACTTAATGTTAGTAAACTACTATAAACAACAATTGAGATAAGAGTATAAGAGTTGACATATTACAGTTGAAAATTAATACATAAAGAGTAAGCAGTTGTCAAAGTAGCTACCTTGACATTTTTCAAAGTCAATGTCTTTAATTTTGTGGGTATTTGTCCTCCAGCTTCACGAAAAGCCTTTATACCCCTATCAATTAAACGATAGTTGGTAAAATAGAAATTCTAAATAAAAATATCATGTTGAAGCAATTGATTAAATTTATGCTTACTCCATAGCTGACAATTTCAGTTTGTGACTCCTTGTTGTTTTACCCATTGGGTCAAGATAATAAAGAGTCATCAATTTTGGGACAATCACCAGTAATTCCCAATGTCTAGCTCTGAGTAAGAGTAAAACAAACATTAAAATAAATAGTTTCATTCATTATTAAAATTATATTGAATAATAATACTTACTGGATGTTAAAAGGAATTAGGATAATTTCCTTCCCCTCACTAGCAAAATATTTGAATGCATCAGAGAAGTACTCATTCACATCCTCAATATTTGTCTCCACCTGACTAGTGACCGAAGGAACTAAGAATGCAATATTCTTTATATCAAAGTTGGTGACCTCAGAATATAAATGGCTGTTAAACATTTGTAATTATTTTCATATGTAGAAATAAGCTAAAATTTGTATTGGAATTTTCTATATATTATTGATATATCCTTACCTTATCCATACTTCTATTATCGAAGTGTTCAGCCAATCATACCGGAACAACTCTATAATATCATCAAGAAAAATAAAATTCTCAAAGTCCCTCCCAACTGCATCTTCTGTTAACTTGACCATCATATTTGATCCCGATTTTTGGTTGGCTAAGTATCGACACAAACCTTTAGATTTGCTTCTCAATTCGTCGAATGTAGTTTCGGGAATGAAAGATGGCTTGGGCATAGGAGGACGACTAGCATAAGTTTTACTTTTCGGTTTACAAACCTGTTAATTAAATTACATACTTATATTACATGAGTTCATATATGCAGTCAAATATGAAAAATATGATAGAAATAAGGTATACCTTGTCATTGATAACCAAGTGTCTAGGCCAACCCACCATAGCACCCTCAACTTCTTCAACTGTACTATATTCAGCATTAGGTATGGGTAGTGGTTTGTCCCCCATTCCGTCATACACAAGATGGATGGACACACGACAGATGTCATCAGTAATTTGTTGGCAATGCAATGTACCACCAAGGTTGTACACTTTGCCCGCTGCCACAACATTATATTCTGGAACCTCCACTGCAAGTTTACAGTTCATACCAACCTAGATTGAAATAATATAAGTTATATAAGAAACAGTAGAACAAATACATGTTACAACTATATATATTATCAATATATTTATCATATTAATAACACAACATAATAGAACAAAAACTTACTACAGATTGTTGTGGTGGTTCATGGAGAGTGCTCCCATGACCTTCTACAACTGTAGCATGGGCTTTTACCTCATCACTTGAGAGACGTGCAGTATGAATAGGTTGAGAAGGTTGAGTAGGCTGATATGTAGACATTATTTCTTTTACTTTCTGCGCTACTAATGCTTCAAGATACTCTTGTATAAGACCTCCTACACGACATCTTTTAGATTGCGAATGGCCAAAATAAGACTTGAATCCTATGCCAGCTCCTAATCCCCTAACACGACCAGGATGCTCCTTCGTACCAAGAGCAACTGCTAGTTCATCCATGTAGACAGTTGGGATGAACTTTCCTTCCTTCCTTTGCTCGTGGAGATCAATCTATTCTTAGTTAATAAAAATATTAAATCACAATATCAATTAGATATAAATAAATCTAAGTTTGTGGAAGTTACTCTTTACTTAGTTGGGATAAACCTACCATCTTTTGTGCCACCTCCTTAGTTGCAGGGTTGACAATTTCACCGGCTCGATTCTTTCTAGCATCAATCCATGTCATGTGTCGGGGTGGTCTCTCAACTTGAGTTGTACTAGATTCTTCTCCAGAAGATGATTGCTTCTCTTGTAGTTGGCGGCGGAAGGCATAACCATCGGGCCCCAAGCGATGGTCATGCACATTTTTAGCCCGTCTTTCCTTTTGAGCCTGGTGAATAGCCTGATCATTTAAAACGAGGTATTGCAATTTAGACTTGGCAAACATGTATAAAAAGATTCACCTCCTCAATTGTATAAAATATTCATACAATACCTCACAATCTTTATTACCTGAAACTCTTCCGATCTCCTAGCTGCAACAAATCTTTCCCACACCTCAGGATCAATAAAAATATATACATTTGTAGCTTTCTTCTTTTGTTTAGGATTATTTATAAATTCCCTTACAAGATATGTCTTAAAACCCCTCCATCGTACACCACAACGTTGTAGCACTCTTTTCTTGTGATCTTTTTCATTTAGATGAAAAACACCCTATACATACAAAAGAAGCAATTAATAATGTTGTTTTGAAAAGGAATTAATTCCAAGAAAACTAAATTAGAATCAATAGATAAAAAACATATTAAAATGATATCACTTCCACTCACAGATATATCTTTCCATATGAGGTCTTTTTTGGCATTAGGAACATCATGCCAATTTTCTATATCTATTGGCACCTTACTGCGCGCGGTCGCCCCTACGTAATGCTTGAAAGCACTAGCATGTTCCCCAACAGGTGCTCCTGTCATATCAAACTGGACTGGCAATTTATCCCCTTTAGCCCTGAGCTCCTGCAGCCTACGCATCAATGTAGGACCTCTACTATTCTTAGTATCACCACTACCATCCTCATGGTGCTCATGCTCAGAATGTTCATCTTCATGGTGCTCATGCTCAAAATGTTCATCTTCACTCGCCATTTTAGAACCTGCAAGTATACATGATAAAAAAAATAAGTGATAATAAAAGCACAAGTGATAAGGTATACATGATAATAAAATAAATAATTCAAAGAATACATGCCTTTAGTATTGGTTGAGTTGTTAGTCAAGGAAAATTCCTTCAGCATGGTCTTGACGTTTATAATATTCATCAGTGTTATCTTCAACATTTACACTTGGCAAACCAACTGAGAATGGACTAGAATCATCATACTTTTCGTAGTATTCTTCTTCATATATAGGATCTACAGTAAATTGTCTTTTTCCATTAAGAACAACAGACCAATTTTTATTTGCCGGGTCATCAATATAAAATACTTGTTTTGCTTGGTTTGCCATGATGAATGGCTCATCTTTGAAACCAATCTTTTCAAAATTCACCAATTTGAAACCCAACTCATCCACCAAAACTCCTTTATTGTTGTCAACGCAATTACACCTAAATATAGGAACTCGAAAATTTGTATAGTCCATTTCCCATATGTCCTCAATGACGCCGTAATATGACATCTCAGCTTCGCGTGGTCTTTTATCTTTGGCACTAGCAAAATACAATGAACAAGCTTTAACAGTGACCCCACTATTTTGAACTACACTACTTTCATCTTGACGCTTTGTGTAGTATGAAAATCCGTTAATGTCATAACCTTCATATGACATGACATCCATTTTTGGCTTAAAGGCGAGCCATTTTATGTTCTCAGCAACATTATTTGGCAATTCAGATAGTTGATTAAATACTTTCTCTTCAAACCACCTAATAAATGTTCGATTATGCTCTCTTGCAAGCCACATTGAACTGAATCACGGATGATTTCTCTTGATAAGATCATTGTGTTCTGTGATGTAGCTACTAACTTCATCGATGTTGTGTAAAATATACAAATGTGCTTGTTCCCACAACTCACGACTGATTCCTTTCACTCGTCCTCCCAGAGTTCCTTTGCCACAATAAGATCCAGTGTGATGCGAATTTTTTTGATCGCTACAAGTTTCATTGCAATTCAAAAAATCATTACAAAAATCCATCACCTCCCTAGCCACGTAACCCTCAACAATACTCCCTTCAGGACGATAACGATTCCGAACATCACCTTTAAAAACACTCATGTAGCGTTCAAATGGATACATCCAATGTAAGAAAATTGGACCCAACATCTTCACCTCCCTTGTAATATGTACTACAAGATGAACCATGATATCAAAAAATGAAGGAGGAAAGTACATTTCAAGTTGACACATGGTAACAATTACATCTTTCTGTAATTTATCGAGAGTATCAGGATGTATCACTTTGTTGCATATTTCATTGAAGAAGAAACATAGTCTTGTGATTGTAAACCTTACATGCTTCGACAATATAGATCGAATAGCCACAGGTAAAATTTGTTGCATTAAGGTGTGACAATCGTGAGATTTGAGACCTATCAGTTTCAGATCCTTCATTGATACCAATCTACGAATATTAGAAGAGTATCCTTATGGAACCTTAATATTATACAAGCACTCACAGAAAGTCTTTTTCTCTTTATTTGACAAAGTGTAACAAGCTGGTGGAAAATATGTGCGGTGACCCCTGATCTCCACTGATAATTCTTTTCTAATACCCATTAATTCTAAATATTTTCTAGATTTGATGCCATCTTTAATCTTTCCTGGTATGTTCAATAGCGTACCGATGATGCTATCACAAATATTTTTTTCAACATGCATGACGTCAATGCAGTGTCTAATTGCCAAAGATCTCCAATAAGGAAGATCCCAGAATATTGACCTCTTCTTGTATAGAGATTTGTCACATGCGAGTGTATGACTACTTGAACTCTTTCCAAATTCATTAACAATATGTTTCACCCTATCATATACAACATGTCCTGGTATATGTTTAGGAGCACTTCGTTCCTCAGTTGACCCATTAAAGGTTTTGCGTTGCCTTCGATAAGGATGCACTGGTGGGAGAAATCTCCGATGACCAAGATATACGATTTTACCACCATGTTTCAGTCTGATTGAATCAGTATTTTCCTCACAAACAGGACATGCTTTGTATCCTTTTATGCTATATCCAGATAAATTTCCATAAGCTGGAAAGTCATTAATCGTGCAAAATAACATAGCACGCAAACTGAAGATCTCTTTACGTGAAGCATCATATGTCATACTACCTTCTTCCCATAGTTTCATTAGGTCATCAATTAGAGGTTGAAGGTAAACATCAATATCATTTCCAGGTTGCTTGGGCCCTGATATCAATGTTGACAACATCACATACTTATTTTTCATACACAACCAAGGAGGAAGATTGTATATAACAATCATAACATGCCACGTGCTATGTTGGCTGCTTAATATACCATAGGGATTCATTCCATCTGTACAGAGTCCAAGTCTTAGGTTTCTTGGTTCTTTACCAAATTGAGGGTATAATAAATCAATTTTCTTCCATTGTGGTGAATCAGATGCATGTCGTAGGACGCCATCATCATTGACCTTTAACTCCCCATGCCAAGACAAATTTTGCACATCTTCTGTATTAGCAAATAAGCGTTGAAACCGTGGTATTATTGGTAGATACCACATCACCTTGGCAGGAGAGCCATTTGTAGCCTTAGCTGAATTTGTAGTCTTATACCTTGACGCACCAAATTTTGGACAATTTATCAAATTACTATAGTCCTTCTGAAATAACACACAATCATTTGGACATGCATGAATCTTCTTAGCCTCCATTCCCATTGGGCACATTATTTTCTTTGCTTGATATGTTGAAATTGGAAGCTCGTTGCATTCAGGAAGAATTTCCTTTAACAAAGACAACAGTGAAGTGAAACTCTTATCGCTCCACCGGTTTTGAGCTTTAAGAGTGTATAATCGCATCACATCACTCAACCTCGTGAACTTAGTACAACCCTTATATAATGGTTTTTCAGCATCATGGACAATGTTTGCAAATAAAGAAGGTGGATCAATGACATTGTCCCGAAAACTACATAGCATCTCATCAATCATATCATCCTGAATCTGGTCATCTTCAATCAGTTCATCATTAACATTATCATCATTATCTATATCTTCTATGCCACAACTATTAGTATCGACATTTTCTGCTCCATAATTCAATTTCTCTCCATGCCAATACCATTCATTATAACCTTGTATGATCCCATTGCATATGACATGATTCTTAATTTCCTCACCAGTATCAACTTTCAAATTGTTACAACAATTTCTACATGGATAATATAGCCTATCTGTAGGTAGTTTCCTATGTTCCTCAGCAAATCTGATAAATTCATCAAGACCTTTGGCAAACTCTGGACTGCAACGGTTCTTGATAGACATCCAACTTCGATCCATTTTCTATATCACATTAAAATTAATTATAAAACTAATAGTTTAATATTGATACTATAATAATATGTAAGTTTTTATTGATAGAAAATGTACCACCTATCCCATTTTTGAATATTTAATCTCACTAGTAACTGTATAATGTATGTTTAGTTTTGAAGAAAATTTCAGCAGCATTTCCCCTAAGTTCTCCAAGTACACCGATGTAAATGGAAAATAACCACTCACATATGTACCCAGAGAACAAATGGAGAAATCCTACTGAAATAATCTACAAAACTAAACACACATTATACAGGTACATCCTAAGTGAGATTAAAATATCCAAAACAGTCCCAAACCGGGGACTATCCAAAGTTTACTCCTAATGAGTAAATTTTGAACGGGTTTCTAAGTTAATATATAAATGCATTATTTTCATATTTATATATTAAGTTAAACATCATGCATCAACCCTAAAGTGTCAATCTAGGAGTACACATGTCTAATCTAGTATTAATTTCTAAAATTTATATAATGATTACATATGAAAAAAAACATGCATGTTTTGATTACTTGTACAAATTAGAAAAGTCAGGCCGTTTCCAACAGTCCAAAAATTGAAATCATTATAATATTCAGAACTATTTGTGAACATTACAACAAATATGATTAAAACATTTATAGCTTCAACATAAATAACTTCCAGGTCCATCTCGGTTGACAATTAGTCGACCGAGAGCCCACCTGCACGTAGCGTCCAGGTCCACTCTCGGTCGACAAATTGTCGACCGAGAGTGGACCTGGACGCTGCGCGTAGGTGGGCTTTCGATCGACTAATTGTCGACTGAGATGGACCTGGAAGCAGCAATGGCGGCGGGCGGAATGAAGGGAACAAGGAGAAGGAAGCTCGAACTTACTTGGAAATGGCAGCGAGCTTTGTGGAGGAAGAGATGAACTTCACAGAGAGAAGGCAACCTTCGTGGAAGAGTGGAAGGCGGCGGCGACGATGAGCTTCACGACAAAAAAAAGCTTCACGGCAAGGAAGAGAGCTTCGCGGCAAAGAAGAGAGCTTCACGGCAATGACGGGCTTCGTGGAGTAAGAGTGGAAGGCGGCGACGAAGAGCTTCACGATCTTCTTCACGGCGCCGATGAGCTTCACGATCCTCTTAGCGGCGTGGAGAGGTGGCAACGGTGGAAAAAGAGGTTTCGCGTTGCCGCGGGAGAGAGATTAGAAAAGAGAAAAGGGTTTCGCGAGAGGAAGAAAGACTAAAATTTTGGCTTTTTGCACGGAGCGAAAAACTCTAGCGTCGGTTAACAACCAAAAACCGACTCTACATATAAACGGTGCCCGTGTCGGGTTGTTTAATAACAATCAATCGCAAACTCAGTCGACGAATTTGTCGACCGAAACGATCTATAGGGTCGGTTATTATGTAAAACCGACGCTATAAGTGCTAATACGAAGAAATCTGGCTGGTTTCGGTCGACGATTTGTCGACCGAAAAGGAGCAAGACTTCCTTCGTACAAGCACCTCTAGGGTCAGTTTTTTCGTATAACCGACCCTAGAGGTGCTTATACATATGTGAAAAACTAAACTGGATATTGTCGGTCGACAATATTGTCGATCGAGAACCTTATAGGGTCAGTTATTATAAAAACCGACCCTAGAGGTGCTTCTAAGAAAGAAATCTGGCTTCATTCGGTCGACAGATTCGTCGACCGAAGATGTGTGAAAACTGGATTGAAAATTCATTTCGGTCGACAAATTGTCGACCGGGTATTGTTCTAGAGTCGGTTATAAAGGAAAAACCGACCCTATAGGTGCTTATACACGTGAAATCTGACTGTAACTCGGTCGAAAAATTCGTTGACCAAGGAGCTCTAAAGTGCTTCCACAACCCTAACAATGATGTTATGTGAAACTTTAATATATGGTGATGTCGTATGAAACCCTAATATGGGATAATGTTATGTGAAACCCTTATATGGAATGATGTTATGTGAAACCCTAACATGGAAATGTTATGTGAAACCTTAATATAGGGTGTTGTTGTGTAAAAACCCTAATATGGGATAATGTTATTTGAAAATTTCAATATGGGATGCTGATATGTGAAACCTTAATTGATAAAGATGGAAACTCTAACCCTAATGAGGGAATAGAGATGTTATTTTTGTATTGCATGATGTTGATATGAAATTGATATGGTTGATATGAAATTGAGATGATTGTGTAACAAATATCCTGAATACCTTGGTCAGATGACCTGAAGGTAATAGTTACCTGATAAGTGATAACCATGTTTAGTGATGAACTAAGGGTTTAAATACCCAGAATCAGCAAATGTGATGATGGTGGTATTGAGGGATGTGAATTCCCAACAATGAGACAAAAGATTGAGATCCCAATGCTTTATAACGTTTTGAAAAATACTAAACTCTATTCAAAAATTCTGTCGGTCGACTATTTGTCGAACGAAAAAGCTCTAAAGTCATCCTCGATCGACTATTTGTCGAACGAAAGAGCTCTAAAGTCATCCTCGGTCGACAATATTGTCGACCGAAATTAACCCTGTTTCAATGTTTTAAATGAAGTATCAAGTGTGTGTGTATGAGATTAACCAAGTGATGCTTTGTCAAATTTAGCCATAATTTATTTTTCAATCATTTGAAATAACAATATTCTTATATAACATGTATATGTCCAAATGAAGCCATGGAAAACACTTTTATTCATAACAATTTAATGCCCATACACTTTATAAGATGAAACATGACATAATTGCTTTATAAAAAGATTAACATTACATCATTACAAAGATATCTCATAATCTCACTGAAAAGACCGAAGGATTACATCAATGTCTGGATCTTTTCCAAGAAAGGGCTCAGCTCCATAATAATTGACCAGTGTCTGCCACTCCAAGGCACGTATCTTGGTTAAGGCATAAGCCTCCAAGAAGGTGGGAACACGATCAAAGCGAAAGTGGACAACAATGTCTTGAAGTTGAATTGGGGAAAACTGAGTATGTGTGAGATCAGGAGATGATGGAGGTGGAATTTGATAGTAGTTGTAGGAAGGATTGTATGGATTTATCATGCTAGGATTAAGGGAATAGGGATATTCATCAGGTTGGTTAGGAGAGAGAGCTTGCATCCTTTGGTTTAAATAAGTCATGCCATGGTGATTATAATCCAATTGCCTACTTAGGTGATATTGGGATCCAGCAATGTATGTCAAGGTGTTTGTAATAGGATCATGGGGTAGGTTGGTAGGAGGAGGTGGTGGAGGTATGTCTTGGGTGGATGTCTCCCCTTCAGTCCTAGCCCTTTTGTGGCCAAAGTCGATTCCCATCTTTTCCATCGTATTTTTACTTATTTTTTGGGGTTTTCTATCCCATGTGTAACCTAAGTCGTCCTCAATATTCTTCTTAAGAAAATGTTGAGTGATTTGGCATACAAAGTCGGCATATGGTGGATTTCCAAAAAACTCAAACATATTCTTAATGATGATACGAATAAAGTTTATGGGAATACTTTTGGGAATGGCATAGATAAGGTACATACGAAAGGTGGGTACCTCAGATTTGTTTGCTCTAGGATGGATATTGGTGGCAACAATGAGATTTATGATCCTAGCTTCAGGTTTTAAATTTATGGCATAATAGGTACCCCTATCTTCATGACAAGTCGTATTGGATTGAAAGATGGCTGTTTTGACATCACTAAGGCTAATTGTAGTGTTATCTTGGGAGAGTTTGTTGAGTGGAGTTCCTCTAGTGAGATCAATAAAATTTTTATATTCTTCTATATCTATGTCAAGCATTTCAAGAATACCCTCCTCAGTAAAATGGAATCCATACCCACCAACCATAGAGGAGAAGGAATCATGGTCAGGAAGTTTGACTAAATTGGCATAGAATTCATTAACTAGTTTAGAGGAGTAGGATTGGAAGGAGGGATTTAGAAAATCAGTCAAATGTTGCACCTCGAAAAGTTCCTCCAAATCGACAATGCTTTGGAAGTCCATGACGTCGACTGGCCATCGTGGAAGAGGAGTTTTTGAGGAGAGCCTGAGGTAGCGGTCGCCTGCAGCTTGGTCGATGAAAGGGACGTCGTTGATGAATGGCAGCGGTGCAAGGCCCGTCCTTCCTTTCCTACCTGCAACTTGCTTCTTTCCGTGCATAGATGATGAAGCCATTTCATTTCTTTGAAATGGAGAAATACCAAGCAAGAATTGGATGTAGAGAAGCTGAAGATTTTCACAAGAATACACTAGAGAGGAGCTAGAGAAGTGAGAATGTGAAGGTGTGAAGAAATGGATCGTTTTGGGTGCTATTTATAGCAAAACAGACCCCATTTCGGTCGACAATTCGTCGACCGACGCCCCCAACAGTCGTCTTCTAGACCATTCTCCTAGTCGCCCAACGATCGTATTTATGGCCGTTACGACGATTGAAATTCTAGCCGTTATGACGGTTGATTTTTTTAGCCGTTACGACGGTTGATTTTCTGGCCGTTGTGATGGTTGGTTTTTTTAGACATTATTCGGTCGACAAATTAGTTGACCGATATGATTCGGTCGACGATTCGTCGACCTAGATTGAGCCAGAATTCATTCGCTTAAGTACCTATAGGGTTGGTTTTTAGGTTAAAACTGACCCTACAGGTACTTATTCATGTGTGAAATACTAAACTGGATCCTAGTTTATCTCGGTCGACAATATTGTCGACCGAATGTGCTTCTAAGGTCAGTTATAAAAAAAATACTGACCCTAAAAGTTGCTTATACACTTGAAAACTGACCCTTATCGGTCGACAAATTTGTCGACCGAGAAATGCTCTAAGGTCGGTTATAAGAGCAAATTCGACGCTAGAGGTGCTTGTACATGCGTGAATTATCTAGATCCAGAATAGATATCGATCGACAAATTTGTCGACCGAGAAATGCTCTAAGGTCGGTTATAAGTGCAAATCCGACGCTAGAGGTGCTTATACATGCGTGAATTATTTGGATCCAGAATAGATATCGGTCGACAAATTTGTCGACCGAGAAATGCTCTAAGGTCGGTTATAAGTGCAAATATGATGCTAGAGGTGATTATACATGCGTGAATTATCTGGATCCAGAATAGATATCGGTTGACGAATTTGTCGACCAAGTATATCGGTCGAAATATTGGTCGACCGAGGAAGCTCTAAGGTCGGTTTTAAGTGCAAATCCGACACTAGATGTGCTTATACATGCGTGAACTTTGATCCAGAATAAATATCGGTCGACAAATTTGTCGACCGAGGACGCATTTAAGGTCGGTTTTGTAGAAATAACCGACCTTAGAGGTGCTTAACCGAGGAGGACTGTAAGGTCGGTTATAAAGAAAAAACCGACCCTATAGGTACTTGTATACGTGAAATTCAGCTCATTTTCAGTCGACAAATTTGTCGACCGAGGTGCCCTTTAGGGTCGGTTATAAGGTAAAACCGATGCTAGAGATCGAGGCGCGAAACCAAATTTTTGCCACGGGAAAAATTGTCTATAAGGTCGCTTATTTTAGAAAAACCGACCCTATAGAGATGTACTACAAGCTCGGTTATTTTAAAAAAAGCGACTCAAAAGGTCATAAGTGGTGCCAGCGATTTTTATAGACATATAAGGTCGGTTATTTGAAAAACCGACCCTATAGATATACACTACAAGGTCGGTTATTTTAAGAAAAGTGACCTAAGAAGTCTTAAGTGGTGCCCGCGTTTTTTATAAACATATAAGGTCGGTTATTTGGAAAACCGACCCTATAGAGTTACACTACAAGGTCGGTTTATTTAAAAAAACCAACCTAAGAGGTCTTAAGTGGTGCCCGCATTTTTTTTAGACATATAAAGTCGGTTATTTGGTAAAACCGACCCTACATGTAGTGACATTATAACCCATTTCTGTACTAGTGCTTCTCCATGTGTAAGGTTGATTTGAACATGCGGGGCTAATCCCCTCTATCCTTAGGACCGAGAGTAGCCCGGAGAATCACTATATGACAATGTTATATTGATTACCATAATTTGTTTCATTTTCCCTTGATACATTATCGTGTTTCCAGTACAATTTACTATGCTTGATCACCATAGTCGATTTATAATACTGTTAATTACTTCTGACGGAGAATTAGTGGTTGAAAAGGCACGATTAACACATTAATCAATAAATTCCTGAGACAAGGTAGCGTACGATTAATAGTGGATACTCAGAGAAATAATCAAAGCACTTAGATCTAGGGTATAAGTTACTACTGGCGTGGAACTAACCTAGAACTAGGTAGTGAATTGTATCGCAGAAGCGAGCAATTCTGACTACGGACCATAATCAGGGAAAGGAAGCAAATTATGTTAATTGTGTAGATTTGCGTACAGTGAGACCCCGTGGTGAAACCACAATCCTAAGGATTCCCATTTAATTAGATTAAACTAAACATTTAATCATCTGCTCACTTTTATTTTCTTTTTTACTTTATTTTCTTTTTAAAACCAAACAATCAACTTTTCCAATCGGTCTAGCTGATCACGACCAGTTAGTAGTAGTCTACTAATATTTCCATTTCCCTGAGTTTGACTCAGGCCTCACAAGGCCTATATTACATTGATACATGCATTTGTGTTATACGCACGGTAAAATCGTGTCAAGTTTTTGGCGTCGTTGCCGGGGATACGATAAATTTTGGCACTGCGAGTGCTGCAAGCGGCCACTCTATGCCACTTTTTCTTTTTTATTTGAAATTTTAATTATTGAGATTATTTGTCTATCTTTCAGATTCTTTATTCGTCTAGCACTGTACTTACTCGATTTTACACATTTCAGGTACTAGTGCACAGTGAAGACACGTAGTACAAACTACGCATGGTCGACACATGAGGTTTCATCTTTGGGATATGAAGAAGAGAACATAAATACACCACCTGAAGACGTTGAAGAAGAACTTGAGACTTTCACAATGGCTAAGGAGCATACCATTTGGGAAAAGATTAAATCTTCTTCTTCCTCTGCACAGAAGGGGCCAATCAATAAACATGCTATCAACATACCTAGTTATAAGATTGACCCAGGGCTGATCCAGTTGGTCAAGTCACAGGCTTTCCATGGGCTAAAGAATGAAGACCCAATTTCCCACATAAGCACCTTTGTGGAACACTGTGATATGGTGAAAGTGGATAGATTTCCACAGGAGGCAATTTATTTGAAATTGTTTCCATCTTCTCTAGCAGGAAACACAAGGAAATGGCTCTACAACCTAGATGATGAGTATGTGGAATCATGGGACATGATGATTGAATATTTATTTGAACGATATTTCCCTCCCGAGAAGACAAATGATCTCGTGAGGAGGATTCATAATTTTAAACAACAGGCAGGTGAAACATACTCAGATACTTGGGAGTGATTCAATATCATGCTGCAGAAATGCCCACATCATGGGCTAGATCTAGAAACTCAGACAAAGATCTTTTATTTTGCCCTTAATGAACACAATAGGAGTAATTTGGACTCAGCAGGGATAAGTTTCTTTCTGAACAATAAAGGCTTGAAGTGTAGAGAAATCTTAAAGAACATGGCTAAGAAACAATCCTGGGGTGAAAGAGATGCACCAGAGCATGTCAAAATCACAGGGGAATCCAAGGCAATCAAAGAATTAAATGAGAAGATGGATCTGATAGCAAAGAGACTACTAGAAAAAGATGAGGAAGGATCTGACGATGAGGCACATGCTAAATTCATGCATCAACAACAGGGCTATAGGAATAATGATTATTCATGGAGAAAGGACAAGAAATTCTCTTGGAAGGATCCAAATAACTTTTTGCAAGATCCAGATCAGAAGCCACAACCCAGTGCAGAAGATAAGAGTAATGAGTTGCTCAACCAGGTGATAAAGCAAAATCAAGAGTTGATGAGCACTTTTGGCAAACAAATTAAATCTCAAGGAGAATTTATGAACCAATTCGGCCAGACTTTGTAGAGCCACGGGGCACAGATGAGGACGCTTGAGACGTCTATTGCACAGATGACAACCAAAATTGCAAGTTTGAAGAGGCCAACACAACAAGGTTTTCCAAGGAATACTGATGTTCCAGGAGGAAACCACCAAGCCAAAGTAATTTTGTTGAGGAGTGGGAAGAAAATTTGAAACTCCAAGGCCAATGAACCAAGCACACCATATCCAAAAGCTACAGGTGAGGCCACAGAGGATGCCGTAGTCACAAAATCAGTGGAGGATGAAGTAGAGAAAGCCATAGAGGAGCCCATTGTAGAGAAAGAGACTGAGAAGAGGACACCTTATGTGCCACCACATCAGAGGGCACAGACCATCCCAATTCCTTATCCAAATAGTCTGAAAGCAAAGAAGGTGGATGCACAGTTCAAGAAGTTCCTGGATAGCTTTAGGAAACTTTCAGTCAACATTCCTTTACTAGAGGCCATTGAGAAGATACCCTCCTATGGTAAGTTCTTGAAGGATATAATTACCAAGAAGAGAAAGATCCCTGACACAGAGGTGGTAGTGCTTAAGGAGCAGGTCAACGCCCTTATTCTGGGAAAATTGCCACCAAAGTGAAAAGATCTGGGCTGTTTCAATATTTCATGCTACATTGGAAAGGTGAAATTCGGTGAAGCACTATGTGATTCAGGAGCGAGCATCAATTTGATGCCTCTCTCCACTTTCAAGAAACTTGGTCTTAAAGAATCCCAGAAGAGTAACATGACAATCCAGCTTGCAGATAATTCTATTGTAAGGCCTTACAAGATTTGTGAGGATGTCCTGGTCAAAGTGGACAGATTTGTATTTCTGGCAGATTTTGTGGTGATGGAAATGCAAGATGAGTGAGGAAATGAGTTGCTTCTAGGTAGACCCTTCCAGGCTACAACTGAAATGATTCTGGAAATGGTAGAGGTCGGTTGACCATGGGAATATCAGATGACATATTTGAAATAAAGATGGCAGCTGACTCACAATCATCACAGGAGCAAGGACAGTGTAGAAAAATTAGACACTTCGATCACAACGTTTCCATTTGTCTAGGGAAACTGTTTTTTGATATGGCTCACGTCATGACAAAGGTAGATAAGGGAATACTTGCTATGGACATCATGGACCAAACAAAGGTGTTTTCTCTTGTTAAAGCTGTGGGTTATCCCAATGATGAAGAAGAGGAAGTTCCACCATCTACTGAGGATGATGCTATAGCAGTCTCCATGCTTGACTCATATCCACAATTACCTCTTGAGGCTTGCTTGTTCAACATCATGGATGATTGGATGAGGAGCATGTCATTGCAAGAATGTGTGAAGATGCTTCGAGTGCTTCCTTGCTACTATGCCAAGCACTATGAAGAATTAGGACTACTGCCACCACCGCTTCAATCTTCTCTGGTTAGCCCGCCGAATTTAGAGCTAAAGCCGCTGCTCCCTCACTTGAAATATGCATTCTTAGCGGTTGATGCAAAGCTACCGGTGATCATTTTGGCATATCTGAGTGCCACTGAGGAAGAGAAGTTGATGATTGTGTTGAAGAATCACCATGGTGCATTCAGGTGGTCAGTTTCTGACATCAAGGGGATAGCCTCTACTCTCTTCCAACACAAGATCTGACTTGTTGAAGGAGCCAAACCTGTGATTCATCCACAATGTCGCCTCAACCGCATCATGATGGAGGTCTTCAAGAAGGAGGTGATCAAGCTTCTCTCTGTGGACATCATCTATGCTATTTCAGACTCTACATGGGTGAGCCCAACACAGGTAGTCCCTAAAAAGGAGGGAATCACAGTAACTCAAAATCTTTCAAATGAACATGTCACCACCCGATTGGTGACCAGGTGGCGTGTTTGCATTGATTACCGTCGTTTAAATTCCTCCACTTTGAAAGATCATTTTCCCCAGCCATTCATTGATCAGATTTTAGAACGACTGGCTGGCTGCTCTCACTTTTGTTTTTTAGATGGCTATTCCAGCTATAACCAGATTTCCATAGACCCTAAGGACCAAGAGAAGTCTACCTTCACTTGCCTTATGGGACTTTCACATATCGCCGTATGCCATTCGGTTTGTGCAACACACCAACCACTTTTCAGCGCTGAATGCTTGCTATCTTTTCAGATATGGTAGAGCGTTGTCTAGAGGTGTTTATGGATAATTTTTCCATCTACGATGTGTCTTTTGATGAGTGCTTATATAATCTAGATAAGGTGCTACAAAGATGTGAGGACACACATTTAGTCCTCAATTGGGAAAAATGCCACATGATGGTTAGCGAAGGCATAGTGCTTGGACACAAGGTGTCTAGCCAGGGACTGGACGTAGATCCAGTGAAGATTGAGGTTATTTCCAAACTACCCCACCGAGCTCGGTGAAAGGGGTGAGGAGCTTCCTTGGTCATGCAGGGTTTTATCGCCGGTTTATCAAGGATTTTTCTAAAATCTCTAAGCCATTATCGGAATTGCTTGAGAAGGATGCAGTTTTTGATTTCAATGAAAAATGTATGCATGCCTTCGAGGTTCTCAAGCAAAAGTTGATTTCTGTGCTGATTGTTCAAACGTCAGATTGGAGTAAGCCCTTTGAGCTTATGTGTGATGCATCAGATTTTGCCATGGGGGCCATTCTTGGGCAGCGCCTTGAGAATAAACCCATAGTTATTTTCTATGCTTCTAAAACTTTGAATGATGCGCAACTTAATTACACTACCACAGAAAAATAATTGCTTGCTGTGGTTTTTGCATTTGAAAATTTTAGGCAATTTTTAGTGGGGTCTAAAGTAGTGGTATGGACGGACCATGCCCCCATAAAGTACTTGATGGAAAAGAAAGATGCCAAGCCTAGACTCATTAGGTGGATCCTACTCTTACAAGAATATGACATTGAGATTAAGGACAAGGCGGGCATCGAGAATGTGGTTGCGGACCACTTGTCTTGGTTAGAGTGGGTAGATGAGAGAGATACTAACATACCCATTACCAAGACCTTCCGGGATGAGCAAATCCTTTCTATTCAATCTAAGGACCCATGGTTTTCGCACATCGTGAATTATCTTGCATGTAAAGAACTCCCAGATGATTGGACTTACCAAGACAAAAAGAGGTTTTTCCATTCTCTGAGATATTATTTTTGGGATGACCCTATTCTTTTGAGACAATGCATGAATGGAATTTTACACAGGCGTGTGCCCGAGAGAGAATATGATAGTGTGCTCAGTCACTGTCATACATTGCCCACTGGCAGTCATCATGCGAGTACAAGGATGACGACTAAGGTATTAGAGAGTGGCCTTTATTGGCCCACACTTTTCCAAGATGCCTATGATTATGTGAGGAGGTGTGACTCATGTCAAAGGGCAGGTAACATCTCAAAGAGGAAAGAAATGCCCCTTAATGTGTTTCAAGAAGTTGAGGTATTTGATTTGTGGGGCATTGATTTTATGGGACCCTTTGCGTCATACAATTTTAATTTATATATCTTGATTTCTATTGATTATGTGTTGAAGTGGGTAGAGGCAATACCCACAAGGACTACCGATGCTGTGGTAGTGTGCAGGTTCATGAAAGAGAGTATCTTTTGTAGGTTTGGTGTGCCATGAATGATCATAAGTGATGGCGGCACCCACTTCACGAACAAGAAATTCACTTCACTATTGAGTAAATATGGGGTCAAGCATATTGTAGGTACCCCATACCACCCACAGATGCAAGGCCAAGTGGAGGTGTCCAATAGGGAAATCAAGAAGATCTTGGAACACAAAGTGGCCTCTTCCAGGAAAAATTGGAGTGCACTACTACCAGATGCGCTATGGGCATATCAGAATGCATTTAAGACACTGATAGGCACCACGCCTTTTAGGTTGGCTTACGGGCGAGCTTGTCACTTGTCGGTAGAGTTAGAGCACAAGGCGCATTGGGTGCTAAGGAAGTTAAACATGGACATTGATGATGCAGGGAGAAAGCAAATGCTAGATCTCAATTAGTTGGATGAGCTAAGGATGAATGCATACGAGAACTTGAGGATCTACAAGGAGAGGACAAAGCAAATACACGATCACCACATTCAATTACGAGTTTTCAAGAAGGGTGATAGTGTGTGATCGTTCAATTCAAGATTGAAGTTGCATCTCGGGAAACTGAAATCCCGATGGAGTGGACCCTTTGTGGTTGAGGAGGCATGACCCCCTGGTTCTATCACGGTGAGAGATGGTGCGAGAACATTCTTGGTGAATGGTCAAAGGTTGAAGCACTACTATGGGGAAGACTACGCAAGGAAAGTGCATGAGATCAAACTCATGACACTAAAAGATGAATGAGGAGCATGATTGCGTCTAGCCCAAGATGTTAAATGAGGCGCTTGTTGGGAGGCAACCCAACCTTGGTAGCTTACATGGTTATTTCTTGAAATTTTTCATATTCCTAGGTAGTTTTCATTAATTTAGCACATAGTCTCTAAAAATGATACCCTGATATGTTTGTTGAGTGTGCAGGCTGGGAAATGGTCGATACCATCGATGCTTGGGTCGATGGTATCGAAATTGGGACAGTGAAACATTCTACCAAAACTTCATCCCATCGATACTATCGATGGCCTCATCGATGGTATCGATATGGGAATAGGTAGAAAGATGGTAGACATCGATGGTATCGACAAATCGTCGCTGGTCACGAGATGTCTGAAGATTTTCAGACTAGTTTTTCTTAGTAAAGTCGATACTATCGACACCCTGGTCGATGGTATTGACCACTATTAGAAAGAGCACTGCCAAACCCTCGTGAGGATCAAAAGAATTCATAGGTGTCGATACTATCGACTCCCAGTCGATGGTATCGACATACACATCAACGATCCACATGTTTCCATCAACATTACCATTGACCCATAGACGATCCGGGCCCCCACATCCAGCAATCAACAACCGTCGATTGCAGCGAGCCACAAATTTCAACAGCCGTCGATACTATCGACAGATCCGTCAATGGTATCGATGCGCCAATAGCAGCGATGGCCGACTCTTATAAAAGGGAGTGCAATTCTTCAATCACAACTCACACTCTCAAGCCATCTTTTCCATCTTCAAGCCCTAGTAGCCCTGAGCACCCAAAAGCTTACGAAATCTGCACCGACAGTCTTCCTCACACGTCTCCATCGACGTTCTGGATCTCTGTCTTCTTCGATCTTCATCGACAAATATTCTCCGAGCTCCATTCTCCTTTCTTTCTCTCACTCGTTGCCTGTGCAATAATGGTGAGATCTAGAGCTTTGTCATCCAGGACTGCACCACCTGCCCTACCCGCCCCACAACAAGGATTAGTTCCTCGCCCGCGGCTAGTCCACCCATCTATGGAGGTTAAAATGGTGTACAAGGAGCTATGGAAGCGCTCCATCAAGCCGACCTAGTATGGAGACCGACAGTTGATCAAGGATCTGGGTTTTGCGGCCAATATGGCCTATGTGCTGCAGGGACAATTGGGCGAGTCCCCTAGGTTGTGCCGTGACCATGCCGACGGTCATCCATTCTTCAGTGGGTGGCCCACTTACAAGGAGATCGTCATCGAGTTCATGGCATATTTGGACATTTGTGTCATTCCCAATGAATTAGTATCGGCATGCATAGAGTGGAAAGAGGGGCACATTTTGTTCCACCTCTACAACAAGGAATATACGATGACCCTTTGCGAGTTTAATGTGATTTATGGGTGGGCCCATAACGACCTCCGCCAGCCAGTGCACAATGCAAATTATGACGCCATGGTTGCAAAGCTGGTTACTGTATCGGTGGGGTACTCGATCAGCTGGCACAATGCCTCCATAGCTGGTTTTGAGCATCCATTTGTTAAGATCTTGCACCAGATTCTCTCCAACACCTTCTTTGCAAGATCAAAGCTGTCTCAAAGCAAATTTTAGGAGACATACCTATTCTTCCTCTATAGTTTGCTGGAGTGGACACCCATCAATTTTGGATCCTTCTTCCTCATGCGTGTAATGGCAGTTAAGAGGAATATTTCTCGCAGGGCTCCCATTTATTTTAGGGGTCTAATTACACCAATTGCAATGTACCTAAGCCTAGATCTGTCTGGGCTATCCAAGATGGAGTGTAAGAACACGCTCAATTTGAGCCATTTTGTGAATGCAAGCCTCGTTGAAGCCCGTCATGGCACTGTCTACGCCACCTGCCACGTGGAAGGAGTCTTTCAGAGGAGGGAACTGCCAGACCCTGGTTTTGACATCAGGCCTGTCCAAAGCTATAGGTGGCCTATCATTGATGTTGAGGAGGATGAGGAAGAACAAGATGAAGAAGTAGAAGTTCAAGCTGGTGACGATGATGATGAAGAGGAGGAAGCCACCATTCCTCTTCAACGAGGAGTTGCTCCGCGAAAGTGTCCACGACACTATGGAGCCTCCTCTTCTTCCTAGCCACCGCCACCACAATCCTCTCAAGGTGGAGAGGATGTCTATTCAATGCAGAGGATGTATACAATGCTGTAGGATATTCATAAGATGCAACACCAACATACCACTTCTTTTGCGGGAATTCAATAAACAACAACTTGGCTATTTGAGAATCAACAAGCAATTTACGAGAATGAGTGCCTCCTCTTCGCCAACCAAGAAACCATCCACAACAAGTTGCATAGGATGGAGATGCAATAACAACCATTTTACGACCGCTACTAGAGCCAAAACCTTTTTGGAGGATACCCACAGCCACCACCGATGCCCCCATCTGATATGTCATTCCAGGGGCATTATCCTTCTTGGGATTCTAGCGGCCACCAGTACCCACCACACCCACCACTGGAGCAAAAAAAGGGGTATCGATGTTCCACCTCTTAAGTTAGGATTTTGACTATAAGGCCATAGTTGAGTTCAAGCTTAGGGGGGTGATGGAACATCATCTATCTAGTTTTATTTTATTTTATGTTTTTTGCAATTTTCATCTTTCTTTATCTTAGTTTTCTCAATTGCTAGATTTATTATTTTTTAGGATCCACTATCTATCTAGTGTAATTAGTGGAGTCTACTTTAATTGCATGTCATCTGGTTTTCACTTGGGGCTTTGTGAGAAAATGAGTTCTTTAATGAAAAAAAACCTTAAGAAATTGTAAGTTTGTCTTGTGAGAACTTGAGGACATTGCTTGTGAAACTCATTGGGTAGGTCAACTTAAAAACATATGAACATGATTGTGTATCTGTATGGTTCATGTTAAGAGGATTGATATGGATGTTGAGCCTAAACCAACCAAATGATAACATGACTTTAATTTGAAGGAGAGAGAGAAACCCCTTAATTAATTGGTACACAAGTCAGTAAGGAGGGACATATAATTTTATTTGAAGGTTCTGTCAATTAGTCTTGTGATCTAATCCACCACAATTTCATTCACTCTCTACCATAAGAACTGGAGCACATTATTGTCTTTCACTCTTTGAATGCATTCCATGTAGATAGGTCATGCATTACAGTTATTTTTGCATGTTTTGCATAAAAATGGAAAAAGAATGATCTAGAGTAGTTATACATGCACACTACCCTTAGGTGCATGTCATTTAGTTGCATAATTGTCATAATGAAGTGCATTTTCATCTTTTGAGCATATCGTTGTACATCATGTGTTGTATGTTCTTCTAAAAAATTAAAGGTGTTGAACTTGTTCCATACCCTCCGAATAGAATGCATCAAATGTGCCAGTTATGTAAAAAAGAAGGAAGCCCAACAAATAATACATTACCGTTTATGAAAATGAGGGCTTGAAAAAATGAATGAAAAAAAAGAAAGAAAAAAAAGTATGAATAAGAGGGAGAAAAGAACATGTTCTCACCTATATATTAAGAAGAACAAGCACATGGTGTAGTTTTCTTTTGAGCATATTGTTGTACATCATGTGTTGTATGTTCTTCTGAAAAATTAAAGGTGTTGAACTTGTTCCATACCCTCCGAATAGAATGCATCAAATGTGCCAGTTATGTAAAAAAGAAGGAAGCCCAACAAATAATACATTACCATTTATGAAAATGAGGGCTTGAAAAAATGAATGAAAAAAAGAAAGAAAAAAGTATGAATAAGAGGGAGAAAAGAACATGTTCTCACCTACATATTAAGAAGAACAAGCACATGGTGTAGTTTTGTTAGATATTCCATCTCACTTTGAGACAGAATGATAGTGCATGCACCATTCCACCAAAAATGTAGCATTAGGGCATTTTCATTTGCATTTGCATCATGATAGGTCATTCATTTTTGTTTTTGCATGATCGAATATACTGTGCTTCCATTTCTTCCATAGCCTCCCATTCCATCCACCCATTTCTCTAAGTGGTAGGCCACCCATGATATTCTCCTCATTCATGTATATTAGGAGATCTGCTTCCATTTAGATGGTAGTTAGGAAATGAGCAACATAGATAGGAAATCATAAGATGCGCCAAGCCTGAACCTGAGGATTTTATTATATTAACTGCTTTACTTGATAGTGTTCATGATATTGGGATGGAAATTTCTTATGAATGATTATTGTCGCCGGAAGGGTAGTTGTCATTCCGTGGTTGGTAAGGGTTGGTATGTGAATTGCAGGCGGGAATCATATTGTGATTATGTTCTTTAGGTGACCCTCTCAATTATATTTTTAAGTTTTGTTGCTCGAGGACGAGCAAGATTTCAGCTTAGGGGAGTTTGATGCAGTGAATTTGAGTCACATTTATAGGCTGGTTTCATACTTGTTTTGTGTAGTTATGTGTCATTTTATGACTATAACAGCATAATTCATATTCCTTTAGCCTATAATCATCATATGCATCAAATTTGGTTTATTTTATCTTATTTTGCATAAATTATCAGAATTCTTGGATTTGATTCATGTTTCTCTCTTTGTTTCAGGTACTTTGTATATCTGGACTCGTCGATACCATCGATGACCCTGTCGATACTATCAACATGGAAATAGTGACCAGGCCAGAGGGAGAGCATCCAAGTCGATACCATCGACCAAAGCCGTCAATGGTCTCGATATCGCTTCATTGGGAATTAAGTCAAGCCATCGATACTATCGACGGCTCCGTCGATAGTATCGAGAGTCACCAGGTTCTAGTTACGGATTCCATTGTTTTTCGCATCGGAAGTGCACCTTAAGGTGTTGATACCATCGACACCCCATTGATGGTATTGACGCCGTCAGATCAGAGTTGTACCCAGAATTGCCACGATCGAACAAATGCGATATTTTGGCAGCCGTAAGTCATGCCTATACCTAGGAAAAGACAACCAGACCTAAGTATCACGTTCTATCTCATTGCATAAGTCTCGGAGAAGAGGAGAGCGAAGAACGAAGCCCAGAGCTATGCCCCAGACGTTTGCAGAGCCGTAGACAGACGATTCTTCCGCCGGAAGTCTACAGAACGTGCGTCTTGCATCGAGGATCATTTGGATATTTTCCGTTTCAGAGGTTACACCATATTTCCATTCATTTCTCCATGTTTTCCTCTTTCTTCTCCATGTGTAAGGTTGATTTGAACATGCGGGGATAATCCCCTCTATCCTTAGGACCGGGAGTAGCCTGGGGAATCGCTGTATGACAATGTTATATTGATTACCATAATTTGTCTCATTTTCCCTTGATATGTTATCGTGTTTCCATTGCATTTTACTATGCTTGATCACCATAGTCGATTTCTAATACCGTTAATTACTTTTGATGGAGAATTTGTGGTTGAAAAGGCATGATTAACACATTAATCAATAAATTCCTTAGACAAGGTAACGTACGATTAATGGTGGATACTCAGAGAAATAATCAATGCACTTAGATCTAGGGTATAAGTTACTACTGGCGTGGAACTGACCTAGAACTAGGTAGTGAATTGTATCATAGAAGCGAGCAATTCGTGACTACGAGCCATAATCAGGGAAAGGAAACAAATTATATTAATTGTGTAGATTTTCATACAGTGAGACCCCATGGTGAAACCACAATCCTAAGGATTCCCATTTAATCATAAACATTTAATCACTGCTCGCTTATGTTTTCTTTTTACTTTATTTTCTTTTTAAAACCAAACAATCAACTTTTCCAATTGGTCTAGCTGATCGCAACTAGTTAGTAGTAGCCTACTAAAATTTCCATTTCCTTGAGTTTGACTCGGGCCTCACAAGGCCTATATTACATTGATACGTGCACTTGCGTTATATGCACGATAAAATCATGTCAGATATGAAACACATGCATTGGTCATAACTTTAGATTTATGGTTACATTATGTCTCACCTACTATTATATGACATACCAATGTACATTATTCACTAAATTTATTCATTAAGTCAATTAATTGGTATTTACAGGGAGTCAACGTGAAATATTGCATGTATAAGGGATATTCAATCATTTCGGGAATATTGTTCATTAATTAGGTATAATTATTTATATCCATATAATGATGCCACACAAATTGATCCTTAGTATTATTGTTTTTTCTTTGTTTTCATATTACATGTATGTGTGTGATATTAATTCTACTTAACAAGATAATTAGGTTTGGACCTAGTTGAAAATTATATGTATATTTCCTTGATTACTAGGGATTATAATGTGCCTTGATTATTATTTGATCAATCTATATGACTATGACCCCTGATTTAATATTCATGAGTTGAATTTCTCATCAGTACACATATACACATTTTGTATGTTAAAATAACTATATGAGGGTTACTCACTAGGAAGAAATCCAGATAATGCCCAATTTTGGTACCAATATGTACAATTGATCTCAACTAGGATGTTAGTGTCTACGATGTGTACTTATTTCCATAAAATTTAAGTGGCTTGCTTACCTAATGTCTTTTTGTTTAGATATGTGGTAAAACAACTTTCCTACAATGGTTTACTTGGATAATTGTATGGAAATTCTATAAAAATTATAATTGAATATTAGTGAATGAATTATACATTCACTAGTGTTATCAAGTGTTCAAGGTAGGTCAACATGATACACATACATATATTTTGTTTGTTCTATTTTTTTGATAAATGTGTTGGCATTGATTATATGATAACATTATTTTTGGGTTTAGGTAGTTAATTATGAACTATAAGTTTTGACGAGAATGGTTAATATTGTACTCTTATAAGCTCAACAAGGACAATTCAATGAGCATTTTTTTAGAAAACCAAGCCTACACATAAGAGTTGGAATAATTCTCTGTGTATTTTGTTTTCAAATTTTCTTTTTTGTTTTGTTTTGTTATAGTGTTCTTATAAAGAATGTGAGGTATGATTAATATATCCTTAAGTTTCTATGGGAAATGATTCAAATAAAGTGGTACCCATATGATCAATACTTAATTAATTAAGAGTACTAAGTAGACCAAAAGTGGAGGCAATAGACTTCAACAACATATAATACGAACTGTCCATTTTACACTACATATAGTGATACAATTGATAGGGTTGGAAGAACTCTAGTTTTAGTAGAGGTAGAAAATACTAAAAATAAGACACCTTAAGATGTAGTGGAATATTTCTATATCTATTTTTTTAAACTAGGGAATCTATTCATCTCATCCCCATTTAGTTACAAACTAGTGACTTTGATCTCACATATCTACTCAACCACTCGAGTTCCACTAGTTTGGTATGAACATATCTAATATTTGATCATTTATAATTTTATTTTAGTTTTAAATGTTTGGTGACCAAACTCACCACTAGCTCAAAAGAATGAGTGGTGAAAGGGATGTTACCATATTTATTCTAAAAAAAGGAGAAGAATGAAAATCAATAAGAGATAGGGTAAGAAGATGGCATCATGAGATTAAAGAAGGAGAACATAATGCATGCGAATGATTTTACAAAAAAAATCATTATATTTATCTACTTGTCTTTTACCTTGAAATTGTTCCTGCACTTATTTTTTTCCTTATATTTTCAAGAGCATGAGATGCATTTCGTTTGTTTAAAGTTTGATTTGTAAGTGGACATGTATTTGGGGGTGGTGTTTGTGCATAGAACCAAAACTCACAACAAATCTAGTTAATGATTATATTTTCACTCTTCAATTTTGTATATTATTGTAAACTTTGAAATTGGTTTTGTAGCAAAAAACTTACTACCTCTAAGTAATGAGTACTTAAACAATGTTTGTTTCTTAAGTTATAATTTATACCATTATTCTTCTTTCATGATAATGGTATTGCAAATAATGAAGAATCATCACTATGTACAATGGGTATAACTTTCACTACTTTGATAACAACTAAAGATATATTAGTTTCCTAAAGTTCTCATTATTGCAGAACACTAGACACTGTTAAAGAACACTAGAAATTTTTGAGATTGAATTTTAATATTCTCACATGATGGTGGATATATATTGTGATTGTAGAGCTTTTGTTTCCCCTAGATATTAAATTAAGGATTTAAAAGTTGTCTTCTACATATTTTCTTGATAATGTTTGAATCTATTAAACTAACACCTATGGGAATGATGGATAATTCATTTTAACCAAATTAAACATTTCTCCAATTTCTTATTTCTAATATCTACTTTGAATTGGTTTGAATGACTTCGTAATTTGACAACCTTGATCATGATAATAGTAATTGTAACTATATATCATACATCCAATCATTATCAATAGTAATTTATAAGTAAAAAGATGACAACTACAACTTCTTATATCTATTTTTATCTCGTCAATTCCTATTGGAAAATGTTGAAGTTTAGCACAATATTGTAATTTAATATAGTAATTAATTTCTTTCGATGTATTTATTTTCATTTTCTCATTGTTTGTTTTGAGAAGATAAAACTGTTGCTTAGCCACACATGCACCACGAATGGCAAGAACTTGGTGTACGTGGAGTATGTGTGTAATTATACTGCTCAACATACTCATATAAGGAAGAATAAAAACCTCTACATTCAAACAAAATTAGTTTTTTCACTATCAAGAAATTGTCTTAGTGAAAAAAACATGAATGATTGTTCCATTTTAGACTATTATCACCTCATCCATAACAACATGTCATTCCACTATTGTAATACTAGAAATAACTAACATATTAATATTGTGCAAAACAGAAAAACATGTTTTGGTCTCCTCAAAGATGACCCTAACCTCATCTCAAAAAAGTTGTTTGATCTACTTAATATTATGAAGAGTCATGCGTGAACAATAATGGATTACAACTTTGTATATTTCATTTATCATTGAAACCATTGTAAATAAATGGATCCAAGGTTCATAAAAATATCATAAACAACTTGGGATGCACTTTAAATAACTTTATGAATACATTATTATCTCCTATAAATATAATAGGTATCTTGATTTAAATATTAAGTTTAGTAATATGATGGAAAGTACTTGTCGAGAGATTGGGATCCATACAAAAAGAACCATACCTTCTCAAATGGAACTAATTGAACACAATCTCTAGTGGTTGTCTCTAAATTTTAGTATTTTAATCGATGAATGGTTGGTGAATGTTTCTTATGAAAAAGTTCGGTGATGGAAATGATTGACTACATATTATGTAACAATCTCAATTTTTAGGACTTTATAACCCATTTTATATGTCGTAGGTTTTCACACCTATGGGCTTTAAGCCCAATATGATGACCAAGTAATGATACTTTAATGAATAATACATATATATGAACCAAAATAGGAGAAATGGTTTTGTGATGATGCAATATATTTGTGATAAGGAGCCAATCCTAGGTTACCTTGTGAATTTGAGGTTTTGATGTTTCCGAATGACCCAAAAGTTGGCAATTAAGCTTAGAATCTTGAACTAGACCTATGTTAAATATTTTATATTTTTAGAGATTGCTTGAATAATAATAAAATTCAAAAGGGCCAAAAATGATAATCATTGGTGATATTTTAGTTGGATGGAGAAATGAATTTATTTTTGAATGAAACTTGGTGGGAAAGTTGTTTTGGTGATATTTAATCTTTATATAAAATTTTAGACAAACCAGACCTTGTTTGATAGTTCAAATAAATTATACAAGAACTATATTCAAACTAGATTTAATGGTTCAAGTCATTTACATTATTTCATTGAAATGGTAAAACTTTGATATGTCGAGATTTTTTTGTCCAAAGGAGGTGAAATTTGAAAACTAGAGCCTTTGAGTATAATTTTGGATTTTGATAAATTTTGGAGAAATATTGGATATCTAATTTTGATAATATAGTTTATTGTGTTTGAGATCATGTTTAATGAATAAATTGATAAATAATTGAAAATGATGAGATATAAAATGATGTGAAAAGTGTTCATGAAGCAAGTCTTATTGAAGCTTTGTATTATTTATTTAAGGCTAAGTGAGAACTTTGTAGACAAGGATGTATTTTGGGAACTAAATATGATCAAGTGAAGATCATTTGACGGTTTGGTGAATCTTAATGATAATTATGGCTTTTAACATATATCTCATTGACAATTATTTAGTCCCCATAACATTTCTATTTTGATCGTGCTTTTATTGTCAAAACACAATGAGTAACATAAAGTTTTTACACAATAAGGAATATTTGTTCAACATTTCATATCATTGGAAGTTATGGTTTTTTAGATTACAATATTTTAGAAAGTAAGATTTGAGGTACATAATATTTTCTTTAAAGGTTCCGATTTAATATTAATAGTAAGTTGGTATTATACATCATCTATGAATTTTGCAGGGAGTATTCATATGATAATGATACACATGAGATTAAATTGTTGTGTTTATCAAAGAGAAAATGTAGAAAGATATTAGTGTCTATGTGGGCATATGTCCAATTTGTTGGATAAGTAATACATATATATCTATCTCACTTTTTCTTATTGGACAAACACGTGTAGAAATGTAATTTTTAAGCAATTGTGTTGCCTTGGAAAAATCTTTGACGAGTATTGCAAGCATAAATAATACTAATGGACTTTAATGTATCCCATGACAAATAAGTTGTTGAACAAAGTTTAATGGAAAAGAAAATTTGAGAAAATAATGAATGGTCAACTTTTGGTAGAGTTGGAATCACGATGAAAAGTTATAAATTTCTAAAAGTAAATTGTTGTTAAGAATATGCTCAAGTGCTTAGTATTAACAAATTTATGACTAGAAAGTAAGTTTTCTCTTAAGTAGCTGTTTCCTCCCTTAGAATTATCTTTGACCGTGACTATTTAGAATATGATAGCAGTCACAGTTGGAATAATGGAAGGAAAGGGAATATTGACTAGAAATCTCATCCCACAACCTCGTGTAAAATAAGATTGAAAAGTTCCAACATAATAGCGGCTGGTCATAAAACTTACTAGAGACAGTGCAAATCACCACTTCCACACCTATATATATAACCCCTATCAACTCCATCTTGCATCACTGGACCCTGAAGGAACACTTACATGCTCTCTCTCCCACTTTCCCCTCTTCCTCACCAACTTCCCTCCTCCATGGCTCTAAGGATCCTTGATCTATTATTTGATCAATCTTCCAAGATATAAGTTCTTATACACACAAGGTACATTTTATCCTCTTTGAAAATTATCTATTGTATTTCCTGGTTGTACAATATATCTATAAGTCATGAGGCTCAACTTATGATTATTATTTGAAATAAATGAATTTTATGGTAGCTGTTCCATTTTCCCACATATATGTATGTTGTTTTCTACAAACCATGAATAATGAGTATTTTTTTAATAATGATAATGGGTGCAAAGAAGTCTACACCTATTGGTATAGAGAGGACTGAATGTATGAGAAATTAATACAAAGATACCCACACCATTTGGTGTAGAGAGGTTTTAATTTATGAATAGTAAATGCAAAAAGATCCATACTTATGAGTATAGAGAGGGTCAAATGTATAGGGAAGCTATGCAAAAAGATCCATACTCATAGGTGTAGATTGGGTTGAATGCTTATAGAATAGTTCATGTGGTCATGCATGAATAAAATATATCATGGTTTCACAAAGGATGAATTTGAAAAATACCATTTCCTTTTTGCTTACATATTAGTTCCTAGCAAATGTTTTGTTATGACATAGTATTTATTTCCAAAGTTACGATTGTATTTGTAATAATGTAGTGATTTTCCTCTATTAGGCTAAAGAAGAATATTGATAAAGACCTACTATGATCCATGCTTTCAACATTCGATTATATAAGTTCACTTAAACATGAGGGATGCTATTAATTGATATGACTTGTTCTTTTTAATCTTTTATGTTCTGATATATTATTTTTTATTACATATGCTTGTGTGTGATTCCTTTGCGCCCCCTAGGGATGGACACTTTAATCCCTACACACTCCCACATGCGCTAAGTAAATAATTTCAGAGCCTACACACTCCAACATGCGCTAAGTAAATAATTTCTCCAATTTCTTAAACCTAGAAAACCCTAAAAGTCCACAATGGTGATAAAGAAGTGTCTAGGCTCGGGGTTCTCACTAGTAATTGCCTCCTATCCATCTCACAACATTGGATGAGGTTCAATTATGTACATATCTCTAGATGATTGGGGATGGACATAAATGTTCTCCTTTAAAACCCTAGAGAGTCTCCCTTGTTTTTTCTCTAAGGGATACCCTGAGACCACCTATCAGATAGAACTAGGATGAATCCTCATCTCTTCTCTCCCTTTCTATAAATTTTGACTTTATCTATGCTCTCCTGATTATGGATAACATGGGAAATAACTATAATTTGATTTTTTTTGGAAAATTTGACAAAACATTTAAGAGAGATTCATTGATGATGAGAATCTCATCCTTTTGTAAGTTATGTCTTCCTACCCTACTAGAATACTAAGAAACAGAGTGGAGGTGAGAGAGTACCCATGCTTAGAGTGACATCTAGAATTCTTGATATATGGCAATACTTGGTGCCACCCCAATTTCTTAGGTGACCTATCGGATGGTACATGAAGGAAGTAGAGAGCTATAGAAAGATTTATGTAATTAGATATGTACCTTTGAGTGTAGAGATGATTTAATGCATTAATTAATGACATGTAAGATAACCATTTCAAATTATGACCTAGAGTTGATCAATATAGTCAAATATGTTAGGTCGACCATATTACACCATGATTATGATAAGGTGGCATATGGAAGTATTGATGACATGAAAAATAGTTTTCCTTACATGTTTTGAGGATAGTTTAAATTTTGGGGGAAAGAAATTCCCTTTAAGGTGGGAAGGATGTGGCGACCTCGATCTTTATGATTTTATAACCCAATGTATATCTCTGAGGTTTTCCCCACCTATGGGATTTAGGCCCAATTTGATGACCAACTAATGGTACATAAAGGAACAACACATATATATGGAACAAAATAGGAGAGAGATTTTTGAGTTAGAAGAGACATTAGTCTCCCCCCCTCCCTCAAAGAGCATGCCAGAGCCCAGATAACTATAAGGGTGGTAAATACGGTACGCAACAGGAGGTGCAAACTGGGGTCCCCCAGGGAGGACCTACCATGCTCAACCATTCACGCTACACATGCCGAGTAATAGGAGAGAGATTTTATGATGATGCAATATACATGTGATAATTGGTTGTTTCAGGTGGGGAAACTAGGGAAAGAGGTGCCTATGGTAGTGGAGGTGGAGTGGGATGGATAACTGATCCCAAGGTTGATCATGGAGGACAAGACAACATTCACGACAGTGGAATATCACAAGCAGTACATGGGGAAAACATGGGGAATATCTCTTGTGGGGTATTAGGCTCAACATAAAATTGAATTTATTATCTGTAATATTGGATGGGAGTTCAATTTTATAGGGATGAGAGGTACACTAAAAGATGTAGGTGACATGGAGCGCATGCTTGCTGGAAGGATAGCCATCATCGTAGTGAAGATAAGTGTAGTTAACCAAGAACAAAAATATATATCAACCCTAACTAGATGGAACAAAACTTGTGTAAGACGACAGAGATATAACCCCAATTTCATTTAGCGGCGTGGTCATAGGGAATCTCTGCACTAGTACAAATGATTACTTTCTAGATAAACTATTTGAAGATGACCTACCTATGAAGGATGCAACCCTAAGTGAAATTGAAGGCAAGCCTGCCCTATCTATCATACAGAAAGCACATGATTCTTGATGAACCATGGAAATTCATGGTAGTTGTACACCTCCTTGCTCTGACATAGATTATATGACCCTGAGAGACCATCTTAAGATGTTATGGAAGATAACTGAAAGGTTCAACATGTATGAACTAGAGAAGGGACACATCATAATTCAACTTGCATGTAGAAAGGACTTTGAGGAAGACCTTATGGGTCACCCATGGATGATATTTGTCATTAACCTTCTAGTTTGGGAGTGGTATCCTACTTTCAAATCGAGGGAAGCTTATGCAGAATTGATTATATCTTGGGTACACATACCAAACTTTCCACTCCACATGTATGTACCAATTTTTTTTTGAGTATATTGGCTTAGCTTTGGGCAAACTTATTAAGGTAGATGCTCTTATGACAAGAAGAACTAGAATTAAATTTGCACATTTAGCTCTTAAACTTGACACCATGAAGGATCTAATTCCATCTACTTTCATTAATGGGGCGGAATATGAAGTAGTTTATGAGGGATTTACCTAGGTGTGTGCCTTGTGTGGGATGTAAGGATACATCTCTAAAGATTACATGTCACAACAGAACATTGGGGATGTAGAAGCTAGACTGGTCAACAAAGGGAATCAAGAATAAATTGGAGTGAACAAAAATCCATGGGATACATGGAAAACTCAAAGACAAAAAGGAGGAAGAGGAAGAAGCCATAACCGTATGGAAAATACACCTGACCCCAATGTAAACAATATGTTTGCCAACCTATTAGAGGTGGATAACCCAGACATACAAGAATTGGACACATCAATGGTGAATATTGTCAATCCTATCTCTGGTACATTCCGACACCCTGACAAGGTACGAAGGAAGAAGAGTACCAAGTATGGAGGAAATCAAGATCAAGGAAGAAATGTGCTGAGAGACATATTGAATAACATGGTAGCCAGTAAAGTAAATACAACTCCTCTGAAGGACATCCATGTTGTAGTAAACCTAGGATGATGAAGTTGTGGAGGTAACTGAAGTCATTAAAGTTGACAATGAAGAAGAAATAATAACCAACAACGTCAGCTTTGGGAAGGAAATGAAGACAAAACTACCTCAACCTATCAAGTATGTCAACGAAGACATAGCAGCCACGCTGCCAAGCTTATAAGAAAGAAAAACCAAAAGTAGTGGCACAAAAATGAAGCACCTAGGGAAAAATCACACCACTATACCATTAGAGTCGTGAAGAAGAAGAAGTTCCAAAAGACCTGAATCTGACATCAACCTCATATAATTTCTAGTTCTACCAAAGGTTATGGCACAAACAAATAGAAACGAAGATAATAGTGAAGGGAATGCTAACATGGAGAATGAAGCCCCTAAATCTAGGGATTAAGTGTAGCTATCTATTTATATTAGTTATCAAAATGCTTAACATCCTATGCTGGAATGTGTGCGGTATTGGTAAGATAGAAATGCATCGAAACCTCAAAGAATTTATTTGTTTACACAAACCCAAGATTTTTTATATCATAGAACCGCAGTTGAGTGGAAATAAGGTTACAAAAATGATCACAAAATTCCACTTTGATAGATCCTTCCGTGTTGAATCTAGAGGGTTCACATGCGGTATATGGGTCTATTAGAAAGACCATGACTGCCACATGAAAGTCATCAACTACCATTGTTAGTTTGTAACATTATGTATTAATAACACTACATTGATCACATTTGTTTATGCTAATCCTCACGTTGTAGTGTGAAAATGCTTTTGGAAACATATATTGAAGATGGGTGCAAGCTTCACTAAATGTTGGATTGTCCTAAGCAACTTCAACTCTACTTGCAACCCCAATGAATGCAATGGAAGTCCACACTACAACTTCATTGAAGCTAGCGTGCTTCAAGTTACCCTCATGGAAGCCAGACTCAGTGATATGGGCTTTTTGGGACCTTGATTCACTTTCAAGAGGGGATAACTACAATAATAACTAGATCAAGTAGCAACTAATGCAAACCTTCTCTGAATCTACCCATATTTTTTTTATAACATCTTCTACGGTCGTAATCAGATCATAGCCCACTATTAGTCAGAACACCCTATAGGTACGCAAAACCTATTAGGTTTGTGGCCAAGGCCAGTTTGTCAAATGATGAAAATTCTAACTCTTTATTGGAGGCCAACTAGGATAATAAAGCTGAGTTCAATGAAGCTCTAAATAAATCCAGAGACTCCATCATCAAGTGGGACAAAGGGAACACAAACACCAAGAGAAGAAAAAAGGAAGACTCTTGAGAAATATCATGGAGATGGGGAAGGACCTGGTGACCTGTTACAACCCAATCAAGGATGGAATTTATATAGATATGGAATTCAAACTTGATAGCATTTTAAAAGAGGAAGAGGAGGAATGAAAATTAAAGAGTCATATCAATTGGTTGAAGCATGGTGATTCCGATTCTAAATTCTATAACACTTTTGTGAAAAAAAGAGGAAGGACAAATACCATCACCATGCTGAAGAAGAGGGAAGGTATTTGGGTCATAGAGGAATGGAAACTGAAAGAACTGGTTCATTCCCACTTCTAATTATTGTTGTTTGGACAAGTGAGAGACAATAATAACACTATTGAGTCGATTCCTGAGAAATTCAAGAAACTTTCGACAACAAAACAATAGGCCATTACAGTTGATGCTAGAGAGCATGAGTGTCTTGACATCATTAAAGAAATGAATCCATACAAGACCGCTGGACATGATGGAATAAATAGACTATTTTTTAAAGCACTAGGAAAGAGTGAAGGAATCTGTGATGATAATAGTGAAGAAAACCTTGCACAAAGATGAGTTCAATAAGGCACTATGTGATTCTAGCATAGTCCTCATACCCAAGACTCATAAACCTATGCCTTATGACCTACTATGGCCAATCTCTTTAAAAAACTTTTGTGTGAAGATGATTCCCAAAATCATGGTGGAAAGAGTAAATATTTTCTTACCTGTGTGGATTTCACAATATCAAAATTCTTTTTCCTAGGGAGAAGAATCATAGACAACATAACCATAACACATAAGATAATTCAAATGATGAAGAGGAAGACAAGCACAAATAAAATGACTATTAAGGTTGATTTGTCCAAAACTTATGATAGGTTATCTTGGTCATTTATTCTTGATACTCTATAGAAAATTAGTTTTCCCACCAAAATTATTGATTACATCATGAACTCCCTCACTACATGAGAGTGATCGAATTGTGGAATGTATCCAACACTTTCCCTTTCAAACCAAGTCACAGACTAAGGCATGGTGACCCACTATAACCATACATCTTTGTCCTTTGCATTGAATTATCGATCCAAATGATATGAGTGTGTTAATGTAGGTGATTGGAAGCTAGCTACTATGGGAAGAAGTAAGATTAAGATCTTACACTTATGTTTTTCTGATGATCTTATCCACTTTGGGGAAGCAACCAACAAGCAAATGCCCACAATCAGGAGTTATTTTAAACAATTTGATACATCATCAAGACATGCCATTTGAATATCCAAGACACATGTATTCTCTGGTTCTAGTGTTCCTTAGGATATAAGAAAAAGAGTGAACAAGATATGAAAGTTTCAGGAAACAATTGACTTGGGAAGATATCTGGGTGTGTCCACTATTCACTCAAAACTCACCAATAAAATGTATGTTGAAGGACTTGACTCTCGAATCAATGGATGGGTATCCAAATGATTGTCCCTAGCTGGACAATGCTGCCTAGTGAAATCCATACTGGAAGCCAGTCTGACATATACTATGCAAACTACAGTCTTGCCACTAAGCTTCTATGATAGAATTGACAGAAGTATTATAAGATTTCTATGGGGCAGGGGAATCATAAGGCACATCTAGTATCCCTAGTGGATTGGAACAAAGTAGCCTGTAGAAAGGAGAATGGAGGACCTAGGATAAAAATAATGCGGGAATGGAATACAACACTCCTGGCCAAAAATGGCTAGAATATTTAGAGTAACATGGAATTCATATGGTGCCAATTCATCAAGAGCATGTATAATGATTATACCATCGAGCATACCAACAATGTATCTAGACATGCACGATCTACCTTGCAATGTAAAAAGTTAATAATCGATAACTCCTTTTTGCTACCAATTAATGGTAAAAACACTCAATTCTGGTAAGATGAATGGGTTAAAGTTGGTCTTTAGCTGGAATAAGTATCACTACACATTATCCCTATGTATCTGAAGGATGTTCATGTGGCGAGCGTGGTCCTTGACAACATATAGTGGGACACAGACTTCCTCTATTACTGGCTACCCTAGGAAGTTGTAGGACATATTGTAAGGATGGAGCCCTTGACTAAAAATTCCACAACAGACACAAGGATCTAGAAAACAATGAAAAATGGTGCTTTCTCTTCAAAGTTATCATACTAAATCCTCCTTCGACACAGAGACATTGTAGTGGAACAAGAGTGGAACATCACGTGGAAGGAGAAAGTATCTTCTAAGGTAAAATTCTTCATGTGGGTCCTACTGCATGGTGCACTACTAATGAATAGTAGACAAGTACAAAGACATCTGACCATGAATGTCATATACTATAGATGCAATTCATATGAGGAAACATTCCTCCATGCTTTTTAGGACTATTATCACACAAAGGAAGTATGAAATTTGCTATTCAAAAACCAAACCCCATACTCCTTTGTTCTTCTGGATACCAAGGAATGGCTAAAGAAAAAACTACATAAGGAAGACCCAATGTTGCATTTGTTTATGATTGCTTGTTAGAGTATTTGGAAAGTAAGAAACAACCAAGTATTTGACAATCACACCATACCTACACCCCATCAAGCTCAACATATCTTAAAGGAGACATAGGTCATGGAGAAATCTTAGAAGACTGATACACAACACCTCTATGAAGAATGGAGATGGTCTAGACCTCTTACTAGGTGTATTAAGTTGAACATTGATGCATACTGTGATAAAAACAAAGCTACAATTGCTATGGTTATTTAGGATGGGGAAGGAAACTAGGTGAGAGGAGATGCAAGGAGAATGATAATTGGGTCACTTATGCATCCTGGGATGGTTGCTGTGGATCTAGCAATGAGATTGCTCATGAGAATAACTTCCAAAAAGTAATTATAGAAAGTGAATCAAAGGTGTTTGTGGAAATGCTAAAATCAGAGCCAAGATGTAACCCTGAATTTGCATGGATGATTTAAGGGATACAATAAGGACAAGTGAGAATAATGAATGGAATATAGGCTTCAAAACACGGACTTGTAATAAGGCTGCTGACACATTGACAAAGTTCCATAAATCCACTAATGGGTGCTTTGATTACAAAGGACCCCAGATTGTATCAAAGTCATCATAAAAGAAGAAATGTATAATGGTAGTAACACTACCAAATTTACTCTCAATGCTAGTTTTGAATCTTGTAATTGTTTATCATATTGCCCTGTAAGAGGAGGGTGAGATGAATAAATAGCCTCCTGGCTTCTCTAAAAAATATACATGTGATAAGGAGCCAATCCTAGGCTGTCTATGAATTTGAGGTTTTGCTATTTCTGAATGACCCAGAAGTTAGTCATGAAGCTTAAAATCATGAACTAGAGATATGGTAATGATTCGAGAACTTTTGGAGATAGTTTGAATAAAAATAAAGTTCACATGGCTAAAAGTGAAGATTTTTGGTGATATTTTAGTTGGACGAGGAAAATGTATAATATTTAGATGAAACTTGGTGAGAAAGTCTTTTTGATGATGTCAAGTTTTAAACAAAATTTCAGATCAATCCAAGATTGTTAAATAGTTATAATAAATATAAAAGAATTATAGTTGAACTGGATTTGATGGTTCATGTCATTTTGGTTATTTTAGTGAAGCAACAAAACTTTAATATCTTGAGCCTGCCCTTGTCTGATTGAGGTGGAATTTACCGAGAGACTTTTAAGTGCAAATTGAAAATTTATAAATTTTGGAGAAATAATGGATAATTAATTTGAAAGTATAGTTTATAAATAGTGTTTGAAATCACGTTTAATGGAAAAATCAATAAATAATTAAAAGGATGATATTTGGAATAATTTTAGAAGTGTTTATGAGAAAATCAAGTCTTATTGAATTTTTGGTTATTTTATAAAGTATAAGTGAATTTGGTAGACAAAGTTGTATTTTGGAAATTTATTATGGTTACAAAAAAATCTTTTGATGGTTTGATGAATCTTAATAATAATTATGGCTTCTAACATGTCTTGTCAAGAGAATTATTTAGACCTTCAAATCTTTTTATTTTGATATCTCTTTTATTTTCAACACAAAAAGAGAGAGATATAATTTTCACACAATAAGGAAGATCTGATCAATGTTCATATCACTGGAAGTTATGAGTTTTAAGGTTACAATATTTTCAAAGGAAATCTTTGAGGTACATAATGTTTTTCTTAAAGTCATGAATTAATTATTAATAATAAGTTGGTAATAGATATCATCTACAAAGTTGGCATGGAATATTCATATAGTAATGATATATGAAAGATTAAGTTGTCGTGTTGGTTAAAGAGAAAAGGTAGAAACATGTTAATGGTTGCATGGCATATGCCCAAATTTAGTAGGATAAGAAATGTACATATCTATCTCTCCCTTTTTATTGGATAAATGAATGCAAAAGTATACTTTTGAGTAGGGGTAGCAATCGATTTTGGGTTGAGCGGGTTTTATTTTGAGTCATTTCGGGTCAACACTTTTTGGCTAGACCCTAAACTTGCAAAAGATGGATTTTGGGTCAAAACCCTTGACCCTAACTCGAGCGATAAATAATTTTGGGTCTATCGGGCCTGACCCGTAAATCCAACACCAAGACAATAGTTTTAAAAAAAATGCTATGATTTATTTAGTCATTGATAATTCCCATGTGTAATTAAAAAATTTCATTGTGATAAAATTACTATGTGATTGAGAAACACATATAAAGCCTATTGTAGTTTGTTTGATACTTTTAAACACAAATTTCTAATATAATTAGTATAATAAATCATACAAATCAATATAAAGCCATGTAGAATTGTTAAAAAAAACCAAGTAGAATTGTCAAAATAAACTTCATGATTGATGGATTAGTATAGTAATGGTCCATCGGATGTCTTAAAGTATATTATTTGTAATTTTATTTGAAAATATAATTCTGAATTTTGGGTCAATTAGGTCAATTCGGGTCGAAATTCCAAATCTAGATCCAATGTTAAATTAATTTTGGGTTCTTCGGGTTCTGGTCAATTTTAGGTAGGGTCAAAAAACCTTAGACCCTAAACTTTCTTAAAATTTTGGGTTCGGGTCGGGTCGATTGGTTCGGGTCTTATTTTGTTTGCCCTACTCTTGAGCACTTTTGTTTTCATGAAAATTCATTGATGAGTATTGGTACAAGCACAAATGAACTAATGGAATTTATTAAATGCATTAAACAAAGTTTAACCGAAACAATTATTTAAGAGAATAATGAATGGTCAAATTTTGGTTGAGTTGGAATCACGATTGGAAATTATAGACTTATACAAAGGTAAAGTGTACTATTTTTAAATTTTTTGATCAATTGATTAGTTTGACCAGAGTTAATTTTATTTTAGTGTGAAGTATGGAATGAAAAGGTTATAATAAAATAGAAGTTTTCTCTTAAGAAATTGTTACCTCATTTAGAATTATATTTGAGCGTGGTTGTTTATAATATAATAACATTCATTATTGGAATGACAAAAGGAAAGGGAAGGGTTTGACTAGGAATTACGTCCCACACCCTTGTGCAAATAAGATTGTAAAATTCCATCACAATAGCGATTGGTCATGGAACTTAGTAGAGTTAGTGAGAATCACTAATATCCCACCTATATGGATGATTCCTATCGAGTTTGTCTAGCATCCCCAGAACCCAAAGACACACTTACATGATCTCTCTCCCTCTTTTCCCTCTTCTTTGCTAATGACCATCCAGTGTGGTTCTCGACACTGTGTGCCTCTCCCATCTCTGTGATCGATTTTTGCTAAATGTGGGATCGTAGTCAGCATTGACCAGAGACCACAATCCACAAATTTGGTATATTCCTCCCCAAGTATCCTTGATCTATTGTTGGATCAATTTCTCAAGATGCAAACTCTCATGCAAATAAGGTATGTTTTATCCTCTTTGGAAAGTATCTATGGTATTTCTTGGTTGTATAATACATTTATGAGTCATTTGGCTCAAATTTATGATTACTATTTGAAATAAGTGACTCTTATGATAGTTGTTCCATTTTTCCATATGTAAGTAGTTTTTGAAACCTTAACCAATAAGTAAACTTTTGATATTGATAATGGGTGCAAAGCTGTCCACACCTATGGGCATAGAGGCGTTGAATACATGAGAAATTAATACAAATATACCTACAACATCATGTGTAGAAAGGGTTGAATCTATGAATAGTGAATGCAAGAAGATCCATATTATGAGTATAGAGAGGGTCGAATGCATCAGGAAGGTATGCAAATAGATCCATACTCGTAGTTGTAGAGCAGGTTGGATGCATAGAGAATAGTCTACATGATAATCTATGATAAAACATATTGTGGTTTCAAAAAGGATGAAGTCAAATAATGTCATTTCCATTTTTCTTACATATCCTAGTAAATATTTTGTTATAACATAGTGCTTTATTGCCCAAAATAACTATTGCATTTGCAATAATGTCATGACTTTCCCCTCTTAGGCTAAAGAAAAAGATTTGAAGACATGATATGATTCATGCTTCCACATTTGACTAAATTACTTTGATTAAAAGTTCACTAAATCATGAGGAATAATATTAATTGAATGGTTAATTCTTGTTAATCTTTATGTTTTTAGATATTATTTCTTATTGTATATGTCTTTGTGTGATTCTTTCAGGCTGCCTAGGGACAACCACTTCAATCCCTCTACAAATGTCTAGGTAATGGGATTGAAATTGGGGTTAGAATAGTTCTATGACATATTATATCCATGAATTAGTCTTCCTAGGCGTATCTAGAGGGCATGGCCAAGAAATAGAGTGGTATTCATGATGGTGATTAAATTTTAGTCTGTAATTCAAAAACAACTTGTTTAAAAAATGAACTATGCACTGAGTGTGAAATAAGTAAAAATGAAATGATGTACCTCTTATGCAATTAAGCACATAAAGTAGTACACTACATCATACCAAGATCACCTGGAACAATCCAAGAAAATAATTTTCTTAAAACAACACCAGTGGAATAATATTTATTCAATATTACAACTTGAGAGTGAGGTACCATATTTTTTTTGTTGGAATATTCAAGAGAAGCAAAACCATTATCACTAAATATGTAAATAACAACAATAAGAATAGATTGACCAATGAAAACATAATTCTTATATTGTTTACCAATATAACTTCTATCTATGCAATCAAACCACTTATATAAAAGGCAAGTACACAAATATTGACAATAACTTTATACTTAAATGATGTAAAGGAAGAACATCGCTCACATCCTAGTAACACTAAAAACAATCATAGGGATCATGTGAAGTCTATTACAATGAAGAGTGGGAAACCTCTGGAGCAAGAATAAAAAGGAAATAAAATACAAGAAGGAAGAAGCCATGATATTAGAGACAACTGTAGTGAAGAAATATTTCACTAACTTGAGACAACTACTAAAACTAGATTCAAATGTTTCCCTACATAGTTCTAGAACCTATGTACTTCCTCATTTTACAAGCAAGGCCATGCTGATCTGATATCTAGATTTTCAAAGGCAATAGAAGACGAACCAACAACTTGAAAATTTTGTAGGTATAAGAAATTGATGATACACCAATATATGCCAAACTTATAATGGAGACACTGTACTAGAAGTGCATAATAGATGTCAATGAATAGTGGCACTTAATTCCAATGTTAGTGCACTCAATCAAAGATATATTCTACCAAAGCATTAAGATTCCTGTAGGTTTTACACATCCCATTAAATTTTTTGATATATGTCTCAATTGGATTTATATGTGAGCATTTCACAAGAATGAAGTTGTAACATCCCAGGATTTGAGGCCTCAGATAAAACGATCTTATAAGGAATGATTGGATTACCCATATCACCAAGGTGCACCTCCTTTTCCGGGAGCCCATCACTAAAGAACTCCATAGTTAAGTGTGCTCAGCTTGGAGTAGTACCGGGATGGGTGACCTATCGGGAAGTTGATCCTGACATGCGTGTGAGTGAGGACAAAGCACTCAGTTAAGGCTAGTGAGGGTCTGTGGGGACAGTCTTCATTCCTAAAACTCTACTAGAGCCTTGGGCAGTGGGCCCAATCATTTACAAATGGTATCAGAGTCAATTCCCCTCCAGTAGGTGGGGCCCACATGGGCATGTCATGCCAATCTTGAGTTGTGTGGTCCATGCATGTAGGACAGGGCTGTCCATGGTTGACGTAGCCACCCTTGCACAGGTATTCTGTGATCAGGAGTGGGGTGTCCATGGGCCATTGTGGGTCTGCACTGAAATGGGGAAGAGTTTATGATGCCTTATAGTTGAGCCTTGATGAGGACATCAAGAGTCTAAGTGGGGGAGATTGTTACATCCCAGGATTTGAGGCCTCGAATAAAAAGATCTTATAAGGAATGATTGGACTACCCATATCACCAAGGTGCATGTGATGGATTGGATTTCAAGTTTAATTTCGAGGATGAAATTTCTTTTAAGGTGTGTAGGATGTGATAGACTAAACTTTTGGAGTTTCTAATTACTTAATGAAAAATTATTAATCCTAAGTAGGGTTTTGATCATTTGGATGAACTCCAATTAGTTTGGCAAAAGTTGAAAGTCATTGAGGTTAGTGTTATGATTAATGCCCCTAAGTATGTGCCATATTGGATCAAGCGGTGGACTGTCAAATAGTGATTATTTGACACCAAAATCTAGTGTAGTGTAGCATGAGTTATTCTAAAGCTATGTTTGAAGTCTCACTAATCTATGATGTCCCTATTAAAAGGTATGGATGATTGAATGTTGATTAAATGATTAATAATTGAGGAATGTAATGAACTAGTGTATAACCCATTACCCTAAGTTGTTGGAATGTGCCTTGTCATGCCTTGGAGAAGTGGGCAGGTGACGTTGTTGTTTTCCTTATGGGCAGCACAACCCATACACAACCATCACATTTCAGATTGGTGGCATGGAGGTTTTATGGCCCTTGGATGGCATGCTTGAGAAGTTACATCCTACCCGAGTTCAAACTAACATGGTTGGGATCAAGCCACCACGATCACCATTGTGATCGTGAGCAAAGACGTGTGATTGGTTGTGGGGGTAGTTTGTTCATGTGAAAAGAACGGGGAACCAGTCCATTCTCCTTGGGTTGCCGATAGCGTAGTTCAAGCACTCATATAAGGCAACTGGATGCGGGAGATATACAAACCCCACCCTCTAGCTCTCCATCATCTGTTGTAGGTGGGAGGCAGAAGTTACAGAAGGAGGAGATCGGGGAAAGATCATGACACCAAAGAACAATGATGAGGACCTCACCGACCTAGATCAACCTCGCAAAGGTCCGTAGGGATGAGATCGTGATAAAAGGAAGACTCCAACATCAAGCCACCATGCTGGCGGTGTGAAGAAGGTAACGACGGGGCAAGGCCAAGCCTAGCGGCAGTGGCATCATTCCATGGCTTAACAGAGCTGCCAGAAGTTTGGTGTGTTGAGGACAGAAGACACAATGGGCGTCAGGGCAGGCTCAAGGTCGGCAATGCTCACATAGGCAGAGGGAGGAATAGAGAAGTGTTGAGTCACACTCATGACGATAGTTACTTGGGATCCCTATGGAGCCCTAGCTCCAGCCGGACCGGCGCCCCTTGAGAAGCCATGGAGGCTGTGAGGCAGGGTGCACATACCCATTTGGCGGAGAATGAGCGGAGGGTGCCCTCTTCACGTAGATTGTGAGGAGAAGAGGTCGGTCATTGCCTTGTTGTGCGGTGGCAACATCATCAAGTAGCATACCACGACGGTGCCAGGGACCATCACCACACTGCCGACTCACGCACAGTAGACCAGGGTCCATGTCCGCACGTTAGGAGTCCTCACCGACTTTGATATGTGTGGCAGCGGCATGGAGGCCAGGGTATGTCCCCTTTTGCTTCGTCACTATAGAAGTAACCACTCCAGGTGAGATCCTTGAGTCTGCAAGGAGGAGGAGCCAACAACAAAGATTTTGTTTGCCGAAGGTGGACCAGGTGGAGGCGGCTGTGGCACACACGTAGACATCATGTGAGGAGAAAGATCACATGAGTCTGTGAGCAAGTGAAAGAGGGATGAACCGGGTCCAGTTGCCAAGAACCAACAAAACCCAACCTCCAACTAGCCGAACTGAGGACTGTCTAGTTCAGCATGGGCCAGAGAGGAGCAGACGCCTCTCCATAGCCACGTGGCAGCACACTGTTGTGTCGAAAGAGGTAATTATCCTAGTAATGTATAGATCTTCAATAAATCATTGAAAATAGATTGATTATCAGAAAAATACAAGTAATATACCGAAATTCTCAAAAACGTAAGTAGAACACAGTAGAATGATAATATCAAGATTTTGATGCATTAATAACAAATATATCATGTAAGATATGTAATGCTTATTTATTGGTTAATAAATATCAAACGATGTTCTAAAATTATGAGAACATGTTAGTAAATCTATATTCATGCTTATAATCCATCTGATGTTAGTGATTATGATGATGATGCACAAAAACATATAATTTGAATAATATGGCTAATTAGGGCTAATAACACTAAAGATAATGCAATTAATGCGTACATGCTCAATAAATGATGAGATTTAAAGAAAACCCTCATATATGTAACTGGAAGATAATATATAAATCTAAGATCAGCTATATACATGAAATTCATGTTATATGAAGAGCACCCTTAATACATGTGATGTCACCCTAATATGGTTAATGGAAGTGACATAATGTTACATATGTTCACATAATAATGTGACACATGAGTATATCCAGTTGATGAACTATAATCTGGAATATGCCATCAGTAAGATAAATATAAGGTAAGAATACAAGTAATCATGAGAATATCATAAAGAGATAAACTAAACCCTAATGAACACAATTTGGGTTAAGATGAGATGTAAGATGATGAGAACTTGATGATAGTATATGATCTTGTCTTAATCAAGTTCAACCAAGGATATATTTGATATCAACAATATGTGGTGATTAGATTATCTCTTTGGAAGGTATGCCATTACCTCTTACTTGACTTATTATACATTATTCGTGTGTTATATGTAGTATAATACTTGGCATATGGTATTGGATGGAATGATTGTTCTTGTATGATATCATGCTTGATTTTCCATACTTATGGCTATGAACACATGAAACATAAGATATATGATCCATCACATGATAGCACTAAACTCTTTGGTAGTACGGTGTATTGAAGTGATCTCAAACTCTTTGGTAGTAGATCACATGTGTTAGATCTCAAACTCTTTGGGAGTAGATCACACGTAATATGATCTCAAACTCTTTGGTAGTAGATCATAAGGCCTAAAAACATCAAAGCCCTTGGGGCAGATGTACGAGATAAATGATGGAAATGTGCTTAAAAGATATGTGTTCTCTTTTGTTAATGAATATCTTTTTTTCTATATACGCTTTTCCTTATATTTGTTTAATGCTGCCAAGTATTAGTTTTATCTTATTACCAAGATATGATGAGAGGTATATAAAAGACATGTAGGCGTACTCAGTACAATATTCTTGAATATTGTGCTGACGTGTACCACATGTAATCTTTTGTTTTAGGTATGTGGACATGTGATCATATCAAGACCATGATAGTTTTGAGAGTTGTGTGGCGAGTTGATGTACAGGTGGACTTGTTGTCTTATGATCCTGATGTTTAGTTGTAGTACATGTATATGTAGAAGTTTGTTGTACAATATGTAATATCAAATGTTGTAACTATTCATTATGTAATTATATGTTGAATGGTGAACATGTGTTGTATGGATTTATTATTGTTCATGTGCATGTGATACTGATTGTTTCCTTCTGATTCCCTTGATTTTCTTCTTCTTAGCCTAGTGTGGGATGTTTAAATTGGGATTCTCGCCGAGGTGAGGGTTGAAATTTAGACGTCACACATTATATTAAGCTTTAGAAAATCCTGGGACGTCACAGTGCACCTCATTTTTTGGGAGCTCATCACTAAATAAATCCATAGTTAAGCATGCTCAGCTTGGAGTAGTACTGGGATGGATGACCTATCGGGAAGTTCATACTAGCATGCAAGTGAGTGAGAAAAAAGCACATAGTTAAGGCTAGTGGTGGTCTTTGGGGACATTAGTCATTCCTGAAACTCTACTAGAGCCTTGGGCAGTGGGCCCGGACGTTATAAAAGTTGATGCCACTAAATGTTTTAAATATCTTGGTTCAAAAAACCAAACTAAGTTTTAAGTCTTTTCATATGGCATATTTATCATTATAGTATCCCAAGTGTATTGTTGAAGATGTCTTAGTGAAAGTTTATATATATATATATGTGTGTGTGTGTGTGTGTGTGTGTATGTTAGTAGTCATCCAAAGAGGTAAATATCTTCCCTTGAGTTAATACTATGTAAGTTAATCATGTTAACAATTTTAGACAAATATTTGAAAGAGTCTAAAGTGTGAATCCAAATGTAAAAATTTATCGGGAGGATCACTGAAGTATATGGGAGTCCACAATTCTTATTGTGTATGACTCCACTGCCACCTACTTTAGATCAAGTAATTAAGTAGAGAATTTTAATAATAAAGTGGATATGTAATTGATGTGTATACATCATTAAGCTTCATATGCAATTTTAGTCAACACCCCTCTTAGTACCTTGTACACGAGGCCGAATAGTAGGTAGAAGGACATTAAGCCCCTACAGTTAGATATTTTTACATCCTAGCAGACTGAGGTACATTATCATACTCAAGGGTTTTAGTGACCCTAACTCTTGTTATATTTGTCACCAGGTCATTCCATATCATCTTGGTAGGTACATTCTAAGGCACTATTTGTTTGGGCTGAGAATCAAGTCACGTGTTGCAACTACACAATGTTTTCTAACACAAACATTTGGTTGCTTGTGTGGTCAACTCTGCCTTTGAAATCCAACTGCACCATTTTCTTGAAGGCTTACAAAAGTAGGGGAAATCAACCGTGTAGAAATGGGGCATGTTACTTTTCCACTATCACTCATACAGTTGAATGTCTATGATGGTTGTATTTGCTGCACACATACATGCCGAATAGCCATGTGAGGGCTGAATCCATTGGTTGAGTAAACTACTGATCAGGTAATAGCCATGTCAAACCAAATGAAAACAAGTTGAACAGTTTAGTAGTAGCTGCATCCAACCAATAGACTATAGTTGTACTTCAATTTCTTGAATTACATTCCCTATTTTCAAACTAATTGTTGTGTTGCAAGTATAAGAAACCAGACGAGCCCTAAATCAAGTGTGCCAAAGTCCAAAGTAGCAATGCAAGATGAACGAATGGCATCTTCTTAAAATTTCTTAATATTTAGTAGAATATGAGTATTTTTTATGCTAGTGACTATTATTGTTTCACACCCTAGATTATATTATTTTTTTATTAGTCAACATAGTTTTTGTTGATTTTAGTTCTTGTCAAACACTAGGATTCTCAAGTTTCTATGAGGTTCTTTTCCACTCTTCTAAGCTTTCAATAGGAGGCTCCCAAGGATGTAGAGTTGTTATATGCCTAGAGATAGTGGTGACTCCCTTGTTTGGAGTGAGAATCCCTTTGGTTATATTGTTACGATGGAGGTAGTACTTTCTCCATTTACACTCTAGTCTTGAGGAGTGTGGGAGTTTCTTTTCCCTAAAGTGATTTGTGATCATATATATGTTATGGTGTTCTTGTATTATGTAATTTCTCTTTGATTGATACAATATCCTTGTATTATTACATTGTTTCATGTTATCCTCATGAAATGGGACAATGTTGTGGTATAAATCAATGAAAAATGCTAAGTGACTGCACATCTAAGAATATTTATTTCTTGTGTTTTTCCTATAAAAGAGCATAAGATTAAATTGTGGAGTTATGTCATTGTATTTGCACATAACTTATGTGTATTATCAATGTCAAGCTTTAGTTTGGGTTTAGTGTGAGACAAAAACTTGGATTGTATTTATGTTTAATCTCTAGATTGGGGTGATTGGCCCCTACTTTCAAAATGTATTAGAGTGTTGAAGGGTGAAAATTGGCAAATGAAGTATATCATTTTGGATATAGCATAAAATATGACTCCTTGATTTGTTATACCATAATGAAGGTTGATTCCACATATAGGGCCATTGTTTCTAGACTGAGGCTAGAATTTAAACATGTTATATATGTGTATATTAGAACATGAGCATCATAATGATAAATGATACTAGTATAAGCTTTAGGATTAATAAAGTAGATAGTCTTTGTTGAGCACTCATGATAGCTGGAAGAGTAACTCCAAAAGAATTGAGAAGTCCCATGTTTGGTCATGGTCCTTGAGCTTGATATTAAAAAGTGGTGTCACCATAGGAACATATGAGAGTGATGTCATTTACATGGAATATGAATATTCACTCCCTACCACATGAAACTCAATTGAAGAATTGTGTGGTTAGTCTTTCAAATGCGTGAATATTTTCTCCCCATATTGTCAGAGGAGTCTATATAGTTTTTGTTGACCAAGGAAATGGTGCACATATGTGCTATATATTTATGTAAAGAACATTGTCAACCCATTACCATAATGGTATGCATTCTAGGAACACATTATAATATTCTTTCCTATTTCTTCCAAGACTGACCGTTTTGGTTTGGTTTTGTGGTAAACATATGTCATGTAATACATAAATGTAACTATCAAGGCTTCACATCACCAGTGATATGAGGACAAAAATTCATTTAGAGGGATTTTTTCTTGCAAATTAACCACCTCCCAATTCACTTGGACAATGAGAAGTTTTTTATAACAGAAGATGAGTTGCTACAAAGACAATCCACTCATATGTTGGCTAATATAACTTGAAAATGATGAGGAGATAGATAAATCCAATTAAATGTGTCCATCATGGGAGGGACAAGACAAGCTAAATGTGGGACTTTCCTTTTATAGACACTAGATATGATGGTGGGATAATACATTCAAGTGTGGGGGTGATTGGAGACCACCTACAGGATGTATAGTAGTATATTTTAGGATATGAGAATGGCAAGATTGTGACAATCCAAACCTAGGTTATCCGTCATTCCTAGATTAGCCTTGCTACTAAGATGAAATATCGACTAAAGTCAAAATGCCAATATGTTGATTGAATCAAAGTGATACCTCTTAACCCTAACACATGTGAGTAAGAGGAAGGCAAATGCACTAAGTAATTGGAAATCCTAGTTTTGGATAATGATTGAATGGGTACATGTGGTATGAATTGTGAATCCTAGTTTGCTTGTTTCATGATTAGGTTAGTGTTGTGATGCTTGCGTTGAAATATTTGAGAATTTAGATGTTGGATTTATCTTCTAAATGTAAGCTTAACCTAAGCCAAGTTTAATGTGTGATTTAGTCTATGACATGAAATCTAGCCTTGTTTGTCCTAACTCTATGATAACTTAATTCTCTTGCATGTGGTATATGTATTGATAATATAAAGGGGATAAATATGATGGAATTTATTTCTTTAAATGTTTAAAATTTAGTTGTTTATGTTGGTCATGTAAAATTAGATGTGTTCCCCATAGATTAATTCAAATGACTTTTGAATTCTAGAAGAAATGTAAGTTGTGAACTTGGGCAACATCTAGTAAAACCTTGGTCGAGTTGGATGGAGTAGGCCATATTGAGAGTTTATTGAATTCTTCCATAGTTTATGTGAACTTGGATAGAGTTTTCCAACTCAAGCATAATTCATATGAACATGAAATTCATTGAGTTCAAGCCAAATCGACTGATTTTTATGACCCTTTATGTGAGTTTGAATATATGTTGCGTATTTTGATATATTTTTTATGTTAGAGGTTTTGCCCAAGGAAATTGACTAATTTTTTGTGAGATTAGCCCAGTTATCCAGGCTAGATCATTGATTTAGCTAATTGTCGTTTCATATTTTATTTTGCTGATGTGAACCCATAGAGTTAACAATTCAGTCAAGTTTTCATGAAAATGGTCAATTTTTTTATTAGATGGTCATATATACTGGCTGCCTCTCTTTGTTTCAGTATTTTATTTCTTAAAAATTTGTTTTCTCACTATCATGGTTTGTTTTGGTGATTTGGGTGTCTGAACGTGTTTAGATCCAAAGCTTAGGATTTTCATGAAGATTCTTCCACAAGAGAAGTGTGATTCCCCCACCAAATCAAGGATGCATAATTAGTTTCATATTTTCTCAAAGTTTTCATCTTGTTATTCCTATTTGTCTCTATCTTTAGTTCATATTTCATGGATTTTTTTGAGTTTTCTTGAATCTGGTTTTCTATTTCTTAAAAGTCTAATTTGAGGTTATTTCAAGGTTGATCTATTTAGAGATAGCCTCTTGGATGGGTCTCTTGCCTTTTTTAAAGCTATAGAGTTCCAACCTCCCCCCCCACATAATTAAGGAGAGTAGATATGTATTTCGAGATAATATGTAAGTATCTCAATTTTTAGCTTATGCAACATGCTAAAAATGACCTCTAATGATAAAAAAACCAAAATATACCCTCTTTCTTGAGCAATTTAATATGTAGTTAGTTCTTATAGATTGTTCTTTCTATGAAAATGTATTGCTAGACTCATAACTTGGTATATTATATTTTCTTTCATGCATGTGATGGTATAGCCTTAGATCTACGATGACTGAATTTGAGGGATTCCAGACTTGATTTATGAATGTGTTGTCTTAATAATATGTGAGAAAGTTAAGAATGTGTTATTACTATTAGGGATTGTGAAGGTGATTGGTGCAACATAAACAAAAAAATCTTCTTCATGTATCCTACAAGCATATCTCATTGAAAACAACACATTTGGAAAGAGGGTGTCTAAGTTATACCTTGTTGTGAAGCAGATCTAGCGATGAACTCCTTGTGTGGTGGTGTGTGTCACTCCTAGCATGGACAAATGGTTCTCGAAGATGTCCTCCAAACATAGATGCACAACACATGCGTCTCTAAAAAGTCCATGTTGATGGATTCAAACTTCTCATCGTGTTGTTGGAGCTAGTGGGAAGGAGAAGCATTTCTCTTGGTGACCTACTAGCTTTATGCTCTCTCTATCTCTCTTAGGGATAATGATGGCTACGATTCACATGTAAGAGTGTGTCTAATGATTTGGCCTTCATGTCCCTTTAAACATGAGAGGAAAGGTAGCAGGGTTTCCAAAACCCTAAGAAATGAAAGGATGTGGCTGTGTTTAAAGCGGGTCTCTTGTGGATTGCCAAATAGGAAATTATAATATTCTAGAATCATGTCGTTAATTTTTAATCAATTAATCACATTAATCAATTTATTAATTTTTAGTCACCTAGTTGTCAACTCTTATTGATCACTCAGGTTAGCGAGTCGCTAATCATATTAGTCAACAATTTAAACCCAATTAATTGGCTTAAACCTTTTAACTAATTAACTTGGATTCTATTCCAACATTATTCTAATTGATTAGCAAAACATTTTAGTAATCAATTTGATTTGTAACATTTTTGATCATCTCCACAATTATAATCCTATTCCAATCCATCCTTTGTGTGGGGCCCTATGGGCTCCAAATTGTATTGATGATGTTGTTCATAATCAAATAATGACTTCACATGCAATCATTGGTATCGATCAAGCCTTGAAATTCACCCAAGTAATTAGAAAAATTGGAGAACAACTTTAACCTAGTATTGTGACCCATTTTATAATGATTTCATTAGTCCCTTTGTCTATGATATCCTGATTGAATCTAATCTATGGAAACATCATTCTATTAAAATTCAATCATTGTTCCTTGATCTAGAGTAGACTATTTGATATGCACATGAGATCAATATCATATATTGACTCACATGAGCATGGCCATGCATTTCATAGTCTCACTCATCAAGTGGTTGGGATGTCACTCCAATGGGAGGGATAAATTCCATCTACATCACTCACAATAATCCACATGTGTCACGATGTGCCTAAGCACTACTTGTATAGAAACCCTTTTCGAGGTCATTTTCAGTAGTGTTAAAACACATTGAACAACACACAATCACTATACTAACTTCAGGTCTAAGGACCACAATCTCGACTATCACATTGAGATGTGATTATGAATACCGTTATTGGCTTTAATGTATGCCAGTCAAAGTTTGTCTATCCAGTACACTTGTTCAAAACAAGTACTATGTGTTTCACTTGATATCCAATATCATGAGTAATAATGATGTAGTCATCATTCAACACACGTATTGCTCTTATTGTATTATTGTTGTCCTAGTTTCCACAATAATATATAACCAGGGACCCAAATAAGAATGAATACTCTTAACATATACATGATCTCATATCGATGTACTCAACTTGAAATCACATGTCATTATCATAAGTTCTTAGGACACTATTATATTTATTCATTACCCCATATTGAAAAATCATAATAATTTAGTTTGCCTTTATTAATAATCAAATCAATTACAAGATGTGCCACGCCAATCATGATTGTCTCTCAGGGCATACAACCAACAATTCCAACCATATGTGTTAAGTATTAAGTCTTATGGATTTGATATAAAGGTCAAAGTGATGTTTTTCTAGCCTTGTTGTAAAAGGTTGTGATTATGTGTGATACAATGAAGCCTGTGAAGGCAATATGTGGCTTACTTGATTTATATGAAAGCCCAAGTTACCGACTCTAAGGTTTTAGATTTTGGATTACTCTTTTGTGATGGTAGTGATGTATGAATTGTAGTTATTGTATCATGATGAATAATATGATCACTTGTGCAATCTTATGATTGAAATTTTAAGACCAATAATCTACTTAATAATTATGATACATCCTAATAGATCATGTTCAAGTTCCCTAAACACTGTGAGGCCCCCCCGCCATCTGGAGTGGTGAAATGGGCATGTCTTCTATTGGAAAAAAACCATATGAAGAAGACCTAGAGAACATTACGAACTAAGGGGAAATCTCTGGAGTGTTAGGGGAAGTCCCATATATATGGTAGAGAGACCCCAAGTGTCGTTGTTGTGTTGAAATGTAAGAATTAGGGGATGGAGACCGGAATTTGTGTTATGTGATTAGAATATTATGTATTGAGACATGAAATGAGATATGAGACATGATGTTTATATGACTTATGATGTGGTACACCCCAACTAGGGCTGTAAACGGGTAGGGAAGGGTAGGGTAAAGGCTTGTGCTTACCCTTACCTTCATGTAAGTTACGGGTAATGTGAAGTGGAAGTATCATTCCCTTGTAAACCTTTACCCTACCCTTACTTGTAGTCATTTACCTGTAGGGTTTATGGGTATTGTAACTGGTAAAATGGATAAAGCAACATACAAAATTGATATATAATATTTTCAACAAATAATAAATATAGTATTCCCTACAACAATCATGAGACACTCCTCAAACAAATTTAAACAGTCATGAGTCATGTTTCTTGTGATATATAGCCAAGAACTAATATTTATCCCAACATGTATTTTTATATAATGTGTTGTTAGCATACTACTAACTATTGGGGAATCTCTCACTGAGTGGTGTATGATATAAAAATATTGATGTGATATTAATTGCTTAATCAAATTCTTAGAATCAAATAATAGTACATATTAACAAAGTAGTGTGAAGACTTGTAGGAAATTTTTTTACCAAATAGGAAATGTGTTAGCACCCAAACTATTATTTCAACCTTATATTAATTGGTAAATGGGTAATGCAGCGGTAAAACTTCTCCCTTTTTTACCCTTTTAGGCACGACTAATAAGGGAAAGTGTAAACATGTGGTGGGTAAAAAACTTGCTTTCCCTTACCCTACCTTACACGACATGGATTGTGAGTGAACGGGTAGAACCCTACCCATTTACATACCTAACCCCATCCTCATAATAGTGTATGGGATGAAAGATTGAGACATTGTAGGCTCCTACCTAGCCTTGTGCTAGATGTGGGTAATGATGAAGTGGAATTTCCTACATTATTACTCAATTAACCTTTTTACCCTACCATGTACCTAATGTTGCTCTCGTTTATCCTACTTACCATTTCAATAATCATTGATCATGTGTGACACTTTGATTTAGAACTTGGAGCTTAAATTGAATGTATGCACTCATTTTCAAGTTACCATCTTAGGAGATGAAGTATTAGTATGATGTGGGTGATGACCTTTCAATTGACATGAGACGAGTTGTCTAAAATTTTAAAGAAAATCAAGTTGATTATCATACCATGGTCTTTGGGGTCCTCTACATAAAATTACCATGTCTTAAGGAAAAATTACTTTTTGGAATATAGGTTCATGAATGATTTTTTGAGACACTATTTAATTAGAGAAAAATGAGTAATGTGGGTTGTGGATCTAATAAAGAATCAAAGAATAAGTGATACTTTTGGAATTTTGCAATCGATTTGAATTTATGTTATACCAAGGAATGTAGTCTCTTGATTTTTTTTAAGCTTAAATGTAATGGAATAAACTTGACAAAATTTGCAAGAATTTAGGATGAATATTGGATTTATATGTATGCCTTGTCAAAGAAGTTGTTTGGGTGGTCAAACAATATATTTAACGGAGCATTCTTCATAAAAGTGTAGTTTATAGTGTAACAAACTACAATCAATTTTTTTATTGTTGGAATTGGAATTTGCAACATATTTTAGTCTTGAAAAGTAAGGCTGAATGATTATTGATTATTGTGATGCCCAATATGCCAAAAAAAGATTACTTAGAACAAAACACCAAATTACAATAATAAATATCATCAACCAATAGATTATGATAAGTGTTGACACCCCATTGTATTTCATTAGTAAATAATTGAGATATAGTTTAGTCTCTGTCTAATGACATAATTCATCCCATTTATTATGTAACTTTGCATATTTTTTTGCCTATTTCATCCACTCATTTCACCCATTTGCCATAGTTGATTCACATGCAAAAAGTATATTTGGATTCACATAAAAATTATCTTTTATTTGGAACTCAAATGAAATATCCCTTTAGTCGAGCAATTTACAAGCCTTGTTCATAAATTTCATTATATTCATAAAAATTCATATACTTCCATAAAAAGGAAGACTTGGCCATCAAGTTTTATCTCTTATCTTCCTTTATTTTCTAATTGAGTTTTATTCGTCATATAACTCAATATTACAATCAAAATTGCTTCTTATTCGAGATATCCCCATAACACTCCTGAAAATCTAGAAACCCAGATAATTTCTTTTCCTTTTCCCTTCCTAGGGAAACCCAATAAAATCATGTATTCTTCAAGGTGACACATGGCTGAATTTCTATGATCCACCAATGGTTGGCCCCATAGAATGCAACCTTCTTCTTTATTGGTTCTATAATCTTCTATTCTAAATTATGAATCCTAGAACCCTATTTCTAGACTACAAATACCCTTGCTAGTATCCACCATCCACTGTCACCCATTTTGGCACTTCTAAAACCAGAATGCAAATTATACATCTATTTCAATTTATTTTCCCAAGTGACTAGATCATCATTCTTTTATCCCAAACGGTTCTCCTATATTGAAAGTTTTATGATATAGCAAGAAGGAAACATGTCTACTTGTTTAGCATATAATTTGAATAACTTCTCATAAAAACTATCCTTGCTTAACTACTTATCCATGTGTTCTAGTTGCTTACTCAATTTCTCTAAGGGCATGTTCAGTGTGTGGTGAATGGATGGGAGGGTAAGGGAGGAGAGAAGTCTGAAGTTGTTTGGTTGGACAAAGAGATGGGGAAAGGGAGGGGAATATGGGGGAATGAATGGCAGTGAAGGAGAAATAACCATGTGTTCTTCCAACCACTTCTCTCCCCACCAAATTGGAATACATGTAAGAAGAGAAGGGGAAAGTCTTAGCAAGAACTTTGTTAGAAAGTTCAAAGAGAAATATGAAATGTGGGAGGCAAACATAAATAGTATGATGGGAAACATCAGTATATTTAACAACCAATAGGAATGCAAAGATGTAGTCTCTCACATCTATTCTATGTCACCTGGTAAGATATATGGTATGTTTAAGGATGATTTGGAAAAAAGGAGAAATTTAGAGGAATAAATAAAAATAACATAAAAGTAAGCTAATTTTTTTTGTGCACAATGTAGAAGGAAAATAAAAAAGTACAAAATTTTGGTAGGAAACTTGAAAATTATAAGATCAGAAAAATTACAAACATAAAAAGTAGATGAAAGACATATGATTGGAGGGAAGGTTGAGGGTTGTGAAGTGAAATCTTGAAGTATGCAGGGAACTTAAATAAAATGTACTTCCAATACAAAAACCTGAAGAGAATTTTTTTATTGGGATCAGGTAAAATATTACTATCTCAAAAAAGGCGTATAGGGAAACCTATATAGTACAAAGGGTGGGTTAACTACAAAAACCCCACTGTGTTTTGGTAACTGGCTCTAAACCTTTATAAATTTCAGGTTTAGTCCTTACATTAGGAGGTAATCTACCACCCAAAGCCTCAAAAACATCAAACATATCAGTAGCCCATCCCCCATGGCTTCTGGTATTTCTCTCAAACCAGATACAGTAGACAATAGCAGCTACTCCCGTGCCTCCAAAAGCTCTCATGCTGGAGGTCCTATTAGTTTTCTACCGTATCCACTTCATCCCGTCCTCCATGCAGCTGGGAGGACAGCCGCCCAACCATTTTTGAGGGACCATCTGCACCAAGGGTACCTAGAAAAACTACAGTGAAAGAAGAGGTGTTCATGTGTTTTAGCTACAACACTGCATAACATACATTTTGGACAGACATTAAGGCCCCAAGCTGCTAGTCTATTAGACTTGGGGAGGCACCCAATAACAGCCCTATATAAGGTGCAAACCCATTTCGACTGATGACCTTTTTTCCAAATGATTTTGGCCCACGAAACATGCATACCGCAAATCTTCAACTCCCAAGGTTTGGCAACCAAGCTATCCCAGCCTCCATCAGATCTCAACTGATACAAATCTTTCACCTCTTACCAATTATCCAACATTCTTTTCCACACTACTGAGTTGTTCCCCGCAACCACAGTATCCAGGGAGCAACCATATCTTTCCCTCATCCACACTATCCAAATAGAATCCAGTTGGGTGATAAACCTTTGGATCCGTTGAAAGGCAGTTGTAAGGACCCTGACCTGCGTTTAGGGTTTACCCTGTTTGTTTTGCTTAACCTTGGTGGTTTGATGCTTGCTAATCACCTTTGAGTGGTGATTAGGGTTTGGTTGTGCTTTGTTGAGAGTTTGAGGGGCTTCTTGCAAATAACCCAAGTTTAGGGTTTTGTGTGCAAGTTTGCCATCTTGTGAGATGTTTTCCCCTCTTTGCTTCCTCTAGGGTTGAGAGGAAGGCTTGAGCTTGTTGTTTGAGTTCTCTGGGCCTTGGTTGAGCTTGTTTGGGCCTTGAGGTACCTTGTTTGGGCTTGCTTGAGCCTTGTGTCATCCAAGACCAGCTTGTGTCACCCTAGGTTGGTTTGTGTCGGCCAACAAGGTGGTGTGTCGACCTGGAGTAGTGTGTGTCACCCAACAGAGCTGCTAGTTGTGTCGCCCATGTTGCTTGGTCCAACCTTGACCATGTTTGGTGGACACTTGGTGTATATCTTGGACAAGTGTCTCTTGGTGTGCTAGTGTGTTGGCTTGAACCCTAGGACAAGTGTCCCTTGGGTGGATGACACTTAGCATGGATCTACCTTGGTTTCTCCTCCCCTTCTTTCTATATATGTGGCTCTTTCCCTTGCCTTAGCTTCCTTTGCTCTTTTGGTCTCTCCTCCACCTTGAGTGCACGACACTCCTCCCTCTCTTGCTTGTGTCGGCCGAGACACTCTCCTGGAGTTGCAGTGGTGGCCGATACCCTCTCTTGGATCATCTTTGGTGGACGACATCCCTTGGAGCTTGAAGTGCATCTTCTCCCTTGGAGCTTGGAGCTTAAGGCGGGTTGCATAGCTTCTAACCCTAACTCCTTTACCTCTAGCTATGATCTTGTTGCATGTTAGTAGTTTAGCTTAGTTCTTTGCTTTTGTACCTTGCTTGAGTTTCCTTTGGTGGCCGATATCCCCTCTAGGGTTTAGGGTTCCTTTGTGCACCTTGCTTTCTAGGGTTTTTGCTTCCTTGTGCTGGAGGTAGGTGATGACCCTTGTTGGGCGACATCCTCTCTTGCCTTGATGATGGGCGATATCCTCCCTTAGTTTGGGTGTGTTGGGCGACACCCTTGTTCTTGTGATGGGCGACATAGTGGTGTTCTTTGTGTTGGTCGACATGGTGACCATGTTGGGCGACATGGTCCTTGTGATAAGTGACACCCTTGTTCTTGAGTTGAACGACATGATGTGTTCTTGAGGTTGGCCGATAACCTTGCCCATGTGTTGGGCGATAGGGTGAGATAGGGTCATGTTGGCCGATATGATGGTGACCCATGTTGGCCGACATGGTAACCATGTTGGGCGATATGGTTCCTATGATAAGCAACACCCTTGTTCTTGAGTTGGGCGAGACCCTCTCTTATCTTGGTGTTGGGCGAGATGGGTACCTTGTGATGGGCGACATGGTGAGTGCTCTTGTGTTGGGCGATAGGTCAAGCTAGTGAGGAGTTGGCCGATATGGTTGAGTTGGCCGTTGGATGTTGTTGGGTGATACATCTTGGAGTGTTGTCTGATATAGCCTTATCAAGCTTGATGGTTGTTGGTGTCGGACGACATGGCCATATGTAGCTTGCCCCCTTATGTCGATCGATAGGGCTATGCTTGGTGTGATGGCCGATAACCCTAATGGCTGCTAGCTATGTTGGGTGACAGCCTTGGGTGGTGATGGTCGATAGGGTTGGTGTGTGTGTCAGCCGATAGGCCATGATAGGTTTTAGTGAGGGTTGATAAGAGTTATGGTGAGAGTCTTGTAATACTATAGTAACGGCCCTTGGTGATGAGGAAGTGGTTAGCTATGCACCAATAAACGATGGTGGTGTCTTGTTAGTAACAACAACAATGAATATGATGCCTTGCAATAATAACAGTACTAATACTAGTAATGATGCCAATACTAATAATGTGAGTAATGATGATAATGGTAGTAGTGATGGTAATGAGGAAGGAAATGGTAATAAGATGCATGGTGTGACCCTTATGATTATTTGTTGATAATAAAGAATATGATAGTAATAATGTTGATCATAATAACGATGACATTAATGGTAGTAATGATATGCATGAAGTAATCCTTGTACTTAATTGTTAAATGAGAATGGTGATAGTTACACTAGTAGCTTGTATAATGATAATAATAAAAATAATGATGATAGTGACATAATGGTAGTGGTAACAATAGTACTTGTTATGTATGTTTGGACCCTTGATTACTTGTATAATCTTGAGATAAGAGTAAGCATGTATATGGCGTGTTAATGATGTGACTTGATCACCAAATAGTGTAAGAATGATAAGTAGAAGTATCTTGAATAGCATTTCATGATGGTAGCATATTCCTTATGATTGAACCTACGATTATTGTGTACTCTAACCATGCAGGTGATGATTAGCCTTGAAAAGGGCCATGAGACACATGTGATGAGTAACATCACTTGGTAATTGCTCTGGTTAATAAAATGATATGTATAATGTGTTAAGTTCCATGATGATGATGTGAGCCTTGAGAGGCATTGACAGTACATGATGAGGGATTGAGATCCCATGGTATGTGATTATCCTTGAGATGGATCTGGATGGTTGGTAAGAGGCCAAGTGGTAACATGTGATGTTGGATCCTTGTGATGGATCAGGTTGATGTGATTAAATAATAATATAATGTTGTTTACTTTCCATTATATCTTGCATGTTATACAACTTGGTTGAATCTTGCAATCCATCTAAAAGATACTAAATAATTACAGTGGAATTATATCATGAAATTTGCCCTGGCCATAGATCCATCATCGTCAGGACTTGGTGATGGTGAAATAGGTTCTCCTACGGGTTAACCTAGAAGTGCATATTGTTGAATATGTGTAGGTTGCTCCTAGCCTGAAAATGAGGAGGTAAGAGTGTAACTTCGGTTACAGACTCAGATACGTATGAAGAGCATGGTGAACAGGACCATGGATCAGGATATGTGATGTGTGGAGCATGAATGCATTCATGGCTCAGAGCACGGTGAACAGGCCCGTGGCTCAGTTTTTACTAGCGCCGAGACCTGTACCAAGGCGGGCTAGAGTGAGGGTAGCCTATGGAGCTGACCCTGTGGCTTAGACCACTTCAGCATGAGACTGCGGTCCTGCTTGTGTTGTACTCATGTACTGACCACGAGGTGGGAGGTTGTGGAGTCTGGCTCTTCCATTGACCTTGTATGGCAACGGCTTGGGTTTCGTAATCGAAGGTTGGATCTGAACGGTACGGTTCAAATCCTCAGGGCATAATAATACATAACACAGCCGTTTAGTATTTACTGCTTAGGATAAACACGAAACATTGGTTGAGGCCTTGTTTGTGTAATATCTTTGTTATATCTTGCAGGTTATATGATAATATGTCTGATCTTGATAAGCAGGTTATGTGACATCATATCTTGTTCTGATAATCATGTACATAGGGATACATCTTATCTTTCTAATCATATTCCTTGAGATATATTTGGTTATATGCTTTTGTATAGCGGGTAAGCTTGTCGGTAAGAATAATATGTATTATATAGATTGCTCTTGTTATACCTGTTATTAGATATCTGTTGTTATAATCTATCTTGATGAGGTTCTGTAGTTGCGGTGGGGAGTTATGTTTCCCGCTGGGGCAATTGTTCAATTGTCTCACCCTGCTGGTTTAACCCCTTTTTAGGTGGTCGAAGTAGACGTGGTCGTGGTCGTGGTGTTGCGGCCGAGCAGCTTGAGGAGCAGTAGAAGGCAAGCGATGGATATGCTGCTGTTTTGGATGTTTTGTAGTAGAGTCTAGAGTCATCCCTGTACTCTCAGGTCCTTAACAGTGTTTTGACGTTGTTTCACGATGATCGATCGGTGATGTTTGTATATCCTCCTGTTGGCCGGATGTGGGCCTTTATGTATATGAACGGGTGGTGAACTCATGTGATGGATGAACAACTGTTCTTGAGCTGTGGACATGTATCAGATCTCGTGTATGTGTATATATATGACATGTTTCTGTGCAGGATGAGGACTGAAAAGTAATAGCTTCACAGTTTATCAGTTTTCCGCAATCAGTTTTAATTAACCCGTGTTTTCATAATCTGTGGTTATGGTGATTTCCGCATGTTTTCACGTAACACCTCATTATCTGTGTGATAATGGGATGTGTTGCCACAGTAGCAGTCCCAGCCAAACTAATCGGATCAGCAACACCCAAACCACCTTGAACCCGTTCTTTGTTAACGATATCCCATGCTATCCCATGCATCTTCCCACCCCACAGGAAGCTACTTGTCAAGCTTCTTAATTTATCCAAGATGAACCCGGGAAGCTCATCCTGTCTACACTAGAATCTGGTCTTGTCACCCAGAACCATATTACACAAAACTAATCTCCCCACCATAGATATGTGTAGGCCAACACACTTATCGATCCTGGATCTTAGCTCATCCACCAAACTACCATAGTCTTTGCCTTGGCCTTTACCACCAGAGATAGGGATGCCTAGGTAATTAGCAGGAAAGACCCCCTTGTGATACCAGCTGCTTCCTTCAGTCTCCCCCAACTCGAGTCATTAGATCTTGATAAGAAGACTTTAGATTTAACTTCATTTATATACAACCCAGTGAGGTTCCCAAAGCTCGTGAGGATGAGTCTGACCTGTCTTAGGTATTTGTAATGACCAACAGTGAAAATCATCACGTCATCCACAAACACAAAGATGTGAAATGATCGAGGTGTTCTTCACCTTGAACACCTTCAATTTCCCATCATTCACGGCTACAGAAATGACGGTGGACAAAGCCTCCATCATAAGCACAAACAACATGGGTGATAAGGGGTCACCCTGTCTCAACCCGTTAGACACAGAAAACAAGCCATGAGGAACCCCATTCACCAAAATAGAAAAAGAGGTGGCTTCCACACACTAAATCATAAGATTGATCCATCTGCTGGAAAACCCCATAGCTGCCATAATTCTCCAAAGTGCTGCCCACTCCACATGATTGTAGGCCTTGGTAATATCTAATTTGAAGCAAGCCTTTCTATTAGAGTTCTTAACACCAAAATGGTTCAAGAACTCAGCAACAAGTAGAGCTCCCTCTGCAATATCCTTCCCCTCAAACAAAGGCCAGCTGATTGGGGGAAACTATCTTGGGCTGAATTTTCTTAGGGCGCCTAGACAACAACTTAACAAAAATCTTGTACAACATTGAGCAGCACGCTATAGCCCGAAAGTCTTCCATGGAGGTCGTCAGGTTCTTCTTAGGAATGAGTTTAATCAAAGAATGCTTGACTTGCTTGAGCATAGTACCTCCCACCCTGAACCATCGTATGGCTCGACAAACATCCTCTTTAATAATGTCCCAACAATACTAAAAAAAACTTATCATTAAATTCATCTGGCCCAGGCGCCTTGGATGGACCAATAGAGAAGACCGCCTCCTTAATCTCCTGTTCCAACACAGGACCACATAGATCTCTATTCATCTCATCATCCACCTTCATTTCCGGCAAATTTCCCTACAAATCAAGGTGATCTTTGTTGTACACATTTTTGAAATAAGTAACAGCTTCCTCCGCTACTTCTCTTTGCCCTCTCACAACAGTCCCATCTTCCTTCATAAGCCCACAGATACAGTCCTTCATGTGATTTTTCTTCGTGTCATTGTGGTAGACCTTGGCATTTCTATCACCATCCTTTATCCATCTCAATCTTCTTCTTTGCCAATGATACAGTTCTTTGACCTTCTCTAATTGTAGTAGTCTACTATCGCTTTCCTCTTCCTTCTTCATTTTGTCAAGAACATCCAAAGGGTTCAGCCGTAATTGACCAACAACTTCCTTATAGTTCTCACGAGCTTTGCTCACCAAATTGGCCAGTTAACCAAACCTACAAACCCGTCTTTGAGGCCTTTCTTAATCCTTTTAAGCTTTTCCACCATGCAAAAAATAGGATTTCCTATCACCTTCTCCTTCCACGCCTCCTGGACCACATCTCTGAACCTAGGCCACTCCACCCAGAAGTTGAGGAACCTGAATAGTTTGTTCTTCTTCTAGCTGTCCCCCATCTCCAGGACCATCCACAAATGGTCACTATTAGGATGTCCCCCCAAAGAAATATTAGCCTCAGGAAAAATGTCCAGTCACACCGAGTTGACCAGCCCCCTGACAAGCTGACTCACAATCCTATGTTCCAGACTTGTTTTATTCTGCCAAGTTGTGATCCCACCATTCATATTCAGCTCAATCAACCTTGCACCATCCACACCATCATTGAACCTATTGAGAATAGAATTAGGTATGGGAAGCCCCCCATACTTTTTGCCTGACTTCCTGACATGATTGAAATCCCCCATCACCAAATGCGGCACTTGATGTTGGGTAGTCTCCCTAATGGTATTCCAACAAAACCTTCGTCTACCTTCGTCATTGTGCCCATAAACACCAGTGAAGACATAATGAAAACCCCCATTATTGATGCAGCTAGCTACCATAACTTGATATGTAGCATGGATGATCTGAACGTCCCACACATTGTGATTCCAACCCATGGCCATTCTACCACCTTTGATCTGATTGAAATTAGTTTACATCTCCCATCCATCAGGGAATAAGCCCACTACCTTCACTTTGTATTGTCTTTTGATTTTGGTTTCTAACAACAACACTAGATTTGCTCCAGCCTCAGTAATCACCTTTCTTATTCTCCTCTGTCTCTTGGGCCTCGTAGTCCCCTCACATTCCATGTGAGTACAAACATATTAACTTCGACTGTGCACACCCCTTCCTGGGATGTTCATTCTAGGGGACATGCATCTGCCTCTCACACTGGTCGACCTCTGATGTCTGTTGTTTCTCCTCCTTGTCCCAGACATTTCATTGAACATCTCATATATGTCTAAATTCCCCAGCATAGAGAACTGGTTGCTGGTATTCTGTACGCCTGACGTTGCCCATGTGCCCAAAGCTTCATCAGTGCCAAAGTGAACCATTATTTCCCCTATCTCCACCACATGCACTGCCTCCACATCCTGAACCACCTCAGGCCTAACTATATCATCATTTTGACTACCTGGTGCTTGATTAGCTTCATCAGCAACCTGTTGAATGGTCTCTCCACCTACATGAACATCTGAGGCCTGGCCCTGTTGAGACTCCAAGCCCTCTACTTCCTTGCCGCTGGGTCTTCTACTTTTGTTGGACCTCCTTCTATTTGTCTGTTGTCTACTGAACGCTTGACCTCTCACAACAGGAGGAGCCTGGGTAGCTGACCTAGAACCAGGGCAACATCTTGTTTGATGGACGGATGCCTTACAGCTCTTGCACCGCTCAAATAGAGCATCATAGATGATTTTGAATTCCAATTCCTTGCCATCAGGCATCTCAACCATGACAGCCGGTGGCAGCATGCGGTCGGCTTTGAGTTCCAAGCAAACATGGGTGGCACCTGCAAACCTACCTTCACCATGGAAATCAACAACCTTCAGCTCACCCACTCCACATGCAATGATGGAAATCACCCTTCTGGACCAGTGGGAACCCACTTCAGGCATCGTTACCCAAACTGACACCAATGTAAGAGCAGCCCGATAGATATCAGCTTTGGGGGTCCATCTTTTGGTAATCACCAGCTTCTGGTCAAATAACCATGGGCCACTGTCTAAGGCTACCCTCATGTCCTCCTCAAAAGCAAACCTGGCCAGTAAAAGCCCCCCCACCAAAGGCAAACATTGGAGTTCCCCCTTTAGCCGCCAGCATCTTACCATCCACCCATAAAGCTGTTAGAAGATGCACATGGCCCCCATGACTTCAACGATCACTGAGAACCTGTGGAAAGTATCCATCTCCTCCACCACAGTCTCCGACATCTTCATCCAGGGTCTCATTTCCTCAACTCTGAAAGAGGGTAACTTGGGATCCTCCGGGGTAAGCACAGGGGCAAGATTGGGCCTAGCTATGATAGGTTTGGAAATCATAGCCGCCCAGCCCCTACCCACCGTGACGTCAGTCACCGGATCTCCCCATGCACCAGGGCCCAAGGACAAGGTGGAAGGAACCACCCCGTCCTTAGCGGAGGTCACCATGAGAAGCCCCAGGCTAGAGAGGGATCAGAGCTTCTCACTCTATAAAGAGATCAACCATAACATATTCCTGAAGAGAAATATTTTAATAACTATAATGAATATAAAAAAGATTAATTCATCCAATTTTGTATCACCAACGTTCTACATCACCAAGAATTTTTATATTACATTTTTTCATGTTCTCCTTCCCTTCCCCTCTCTTCCCTATTCAAAAAAGTAGAGTAATGCAAGTGTCCCTTCTATTCCCTTCCTCTCCCTACCCTTCCCCTCCACTCCCCTCCCTCCCCTTCCCCTCCCCTTTATTCACCACATAACAAACATAGCATAACTATCAAATCTGAACTATTTAACTACTTTCACTAATTAAACCACCACTTCCACGATCTAGTTTATATGAAATTATAATGACCACACCTATACATACTATAGTATAATCTACTTGTTCATATATATTGCTAGATATGCTCAAATAAGAATAAGTCCTATGTGCAGTTGAATTATAACTTAATAGTATTTCTCTCTCTCACTCTCACACACACACTGTCTCTCTCTCTTAATTTCCCACACTTCATCCTAATTGCCTAGGATGGTTGTTTGAGATCCTGAGGAAATTATGATTAAATAACTATAAAATTAGGATCTTTTGGGGATGAAGATCGACAATCCATAGTTATCACTACTCCAAAAATATTTTCATATAAAATCATTTTCTCCTTGTTTTACCATTTTCTTTTCCTTAACAAATAAACTATCTCTTTAGCAATACCATTTTCACAGGAACTATGGAGTTGCCTAACACCTCCCCTACTCATAATAGGATTCTTGAATCCAAGTTTGGCCACACTTTCCTTACTTTTATTTGCCTTTGGGTGGAGTAAACCATTTTTTGTTTTTTTTTCATTTTCCAACTGATTTAAGTGATTAGCCTTAATTTTTTTGAATATAAAATATAGTGTTGAATCCAAATGTTATCTTTTTTATCCTTCTTAGTAAGTTTTATAACAACCTTCAAGTCTAGACTCACAAAGAATTTTTTTCCTCATGGGTAAAACTATCTAGAGACTCCACAGGGGAGCACTATACAATTTGTGTTGTTCTCTTTAATGTATCAAGTTTCCTTCTTGCATATTGTCTTTACATTTTTATTTCTCCTCTATATTTTTGCCTTTTAGGGTTTCTATGATTCCCTTTTAGGGTCTCTTGGCTTGCCTTTTAGGGATTTTTTAGCTTCTCTTTTAGGGTTTCCTTCACTTACCCCTTAGGGTTTCCTCCAATTCCCTTATAGGGTTTTGACCTCTTCCTTTTTAGGGTTTTCTCAACTTCCCTCTTAGTGTTTTCGCCACTCTCCTATAGGGTTTCCTCTACTTTTCCTTTAAGGATTCTTCTGCTTCCCTTTTAAGATTCTCCCCAGTTGCCTTATAGGGTTTGTGTCGCTCCCCTTTAGGGTTTCCACCACTTCCATTTTAGGGTTTCCTCCACTTGCTTTTTGTTTTCTAATTTTTGTCTACATTTTTTCTAAAAAAAGAGAGAGATAATAGAAAAGGAAGTCTTCTAACATGATAAAGATGTTACTTTCCTAATACTATTCATGTCTAGTTTCTTGTGTGTTTGGATTGGTTTTTGGAAGGGAGGGGAAACAATGCATGTCCCAATGGGGGATTTTATGACTGTTCGTTACTTCCCTTATCTTGGTTATGTGGAATTTCATATGAAGAGCAAAATATGTACACTTTCATTTCATATATCTATAAACCCACGTGTCTATAAAAGGCATGCCAAGACTCGTGATGAGTCTTGGGGTGTTAGTAAACATATTGACATACAGTAGTGTTGGACATCTAAAGGCCTTGATAACACCTCCTCTCCTAGTAGTCATGACTGATTATGGTCGCCATAGTCACCAGGTGTATTAGGAGTTGTACCCAAACCAGAAGAAACTGAGTTACAGGCATGCAATAAAGAAGTTAAGGACCAACCCATCCTATATATTTCATTCTTGAGTGAGGACCTAAATGACATTTAAACTCATAGACTTGAAAAGGGGAAGTTTTGCCTTCGACACATGCATCCTGAGATTATTTCTTGCTATACAAGTCTAACATTTTTGCTTGTTTTACATTGTCAAAATTGTTGTTTGCTTAACAATGCTAAGATTTTTGTTTGCTTCATGTATTATGATCATACTATCAATCATCTTGAATAGATTGCCAATCATATTAAATAGATTGCTCATTGTTTACTAACATGATTCATGTTCGAAACAAAAATCTCACTGAAACCATATTTTGAAAACAATAATCTCTATAAAACAACAAACTAATTGAAACAATCTTTTCAAAACAAGAATGCCTTCAAAACTACAATCTAACTGAAAAAACTTTTTCAAAACTACAATTTTTCAAAGCAACGATATATTGAAACAAACTTTTCAAAACAACATTCTCATGGAACAATCCTTTCAAAGAAATGATCTCATCAACAAGTTTTCCCAAATAGCTTACCCTATTCTGGAAGAATGTCAAGGTTTCATCATATCATCTTATCAAAATTTCACTTCCCAAACCCCATCATTATGAAGCTGAAATTTACCCTTACACCCCAACTCACCTTAATCTATAACTGTCCATCTTTAAAGTGACCTAATTTGCATCAAAAGGCTTCTAAAATTAATGCTCAAGGTATCTTTTAGTTTGAAAACCTTTTCAAAGATCTTCTAACATGATCCACGGCAAAAGGCTGGCCGATTTTTGTCACACTCACAATAACACTTTATCACCTGCCCAATGACTACCCATTTGAAGATAAAATTCTTCACAAACATTTATATTCTTAAAAACAATTTTTAATCTATAGCCTCATGTTGAATGGCTGCCAATTTTACCAAAAAGTTGTGTGCTTTTATGAACTGACCACATTTAGATTGTACCACACAAACACATGATTTATCACTAAGCTGCACATACCTCATCTTTTGATCAACAAATATTGCTTGAGAGTCCTCCCAATTCAACTTGATCCATTCAAAACAAAGTTTTACCGTTACACTATACGACTATTAAATCCTAAATGTTAGACATCTCCTTTAATTCAAAGATAACCATCAACCCAACCTCTAGTCATATCTATTGTATCTCATTTGAAAGTTCTTCCAAGACACCCAAGATGTCACCTAGTATCACTTGGTCCGCCCATAGTTTCCTACTCCACATCATGTTCATGGACTATAAGCTAAAATTGGACCACCACATAACTTAATTTTCACATTCCACGGCCTAGACCATGACAAAAAATTGCACCACACTGCTTTCATCTGCATATCTATGGGCTCCTAGATTAAGACCTTAAACTTGATTTGTTGGTCTTGGGACAAGACCCTAAAATAGGCTCCATGTTTCTATATCTCCTGTGTTGTCCATCTTCCATAATAATGATAGGGTTTGAGAGCGAGCTAATCAAATTTAATGAGTGTTGGAGTGCCAAATAATATGATTTTGAAGGTCCTAAGACCCTTTTGAATAGCTGAATGATACTCTAGGGGACGAATGGTTAGACAACTATAGTCACTCGTCTTGAGTAGCATACCTTAACCTTTCTTAATCACCTAACTCCCAATCTCACCCTTTACTGAGTATTTCTTTCTTGAACTATTCCTCGAGAGGAGAGATATCCCATGCATTATGAAGAGTAGATGGATACTCATTCATAGTTGCTGGTTCTGAATGGGTCATAGAATGGAATGCATGTCTCTAGATGAGATCTCAGACAGGGATGTGTTGGCGATTGGACAAGGATCTGCAAAAAGTGGGATCAATGGGTTTGTAGGAAGTCTAACCCTTTTGAGATTCTCCAAAAGGACACGAATCCACAAAGTCCTAAATTGATCATTGAAATTTAGGAATTAATTCTTAGAGTAAAGGCTTGGCTACGATGGTGATTCCTCAGACCCCCAGCTCTCTTTATTAATTGTTAGTTAAGTTTATTTCAACATTTTTGCCTACTTAGTCTTTTAATCAAACTCTCACAACCGGAATTTAATTTCTTGTTCCCATGATTGGATTTCAAATTTCAACCATCCTTTTTTCCGTTTCTTGGGATCAATACCTTACTAAACTAAGAGTTAATTTATTGCTTACATAAAGTTAACAACATGTTAGAAGGTTAAACTAATTGACTTTTCCTAGTAATTTGTTGTGTGTGCAACGACACACATCAAAATTTAGCACAGTTTCCAGGGACAACACATGTTTTTTGAATTGGATTGCTTATATATATAGGATCTCTCTTCTTTTTGATAAATTTAGTTTTTTTTCATAATTTTAATCTTGTTTCTTTATTTGTTAGCTTGTTTATAATTTTAGACTTTTTCTATAATTTTGTTCCTTCTTTCTTTCTCCTACCTAGCTCCATTCTGATAGTGATTCTCCTTTTTCTACTGAGTTTCCATTCTGGTAGTATTGCTTTCTAGTTTTTTTTTGTAATTTTGGATGTTTTTATATTTGTTTTCTATTGTAAAATTTTGGTTATCTTATAATTTTTATTTATTTTACTTTCATAAATTTACTCTTGTTCCATATTTTCTTTTTCTAGATTTTTGTAATTTATTTTCCTACCAAGACCCATTCAGGTAGTGCATCCCATCCTTCTACCAGATTTCCATTCTGGTAGTACTACTTTCTATTTACTTTGTAATTTTTAGTCTTGTTTATAATTTCTCAGTTTATCTTTGTAATTTTTAGTTCTTTTGTAATGTCTAGTTAACTCCTTAGCTTGTTCATATTTTTAGTTTCTTTTTCATAATTCTTAGTTCCCTTTATAATTATTTCAAAAAATAATAATTTAAATGACATTTTTTTTCATAATCATATCAAATGGAGTGGTCAACCCATTCTTACATTGTCAATTGTGTGGTTATTACAAGCATACATCACTTTATTTCCCAAATATTCCCCCTCAAAGTATTAAAGTACCTTGTAGTAATGAGTCTTCCTATCATAGTGTACATTTTGAAAATTATAACCCACAATTTTTTGAAGGCCATTATGAGGAACCAAGCTACACATATCAATAAGAGCTATGTTTTGACCAAGAATGTTATGGGGAGTGTGGTGAAGATGATCAATTGGGGGGGGGTTATGAACCTTATTGTCAAACGTGATATACACCTCAATAAGAGGAGCGACTTAAGGCCCTAGAAAAGACAGTAAGCAAATCAACAAGAAATTATAGAAAATTTTAAATCCTTAGTAGCTACTTTATTAGAAGCCCAATCAAAGAGCCCCCCGACGAGGTTAGAGTAACCTAGGAGATTTTTTCTGACTCAAGATGATGATTTTATCCCTATGCCATTTATTTTGTATCGAACTGAAATAGCACAAATTAAGGAATTGCAGTCATTATAAGAAGAGTACACTAGTATTCTGACTTTTCCACTAGTTTCTTTATTACTAGAGTATGAAAAGTCACAATAAAAGAGTCGTCCTTGTTTGTATATAGACCCTGAAGCTCCAAAACCCTTACTATTTTGATATTGATCTAGGTGCTATCAATGACCAACCAAATTTGGTTGAGTATGTTAAGGATAATAAGCCACCATCCCCCAATAATGAACTAGTTCCTCACACTCTATCACAACCAATTTTTATGTCACATACAACTAGTTTATATGGGGAGACTCCACCTTTGGAAAAAGTCTACACGGATCCACTCTTTGATTGCAAAGATGTTATTACCATTTTAATTCATCTTGAACCCTGGGGACCATCTTGCATGGAGGAACTTATTTATGGATTGAAGCAAGCATCTTGGAGCTATAATCTTGGATTTGATGAAATAATCAAAGATTTTGGATTTAGTCAAAAGGAAGATGAATTGTGTGTCTACAAGAAGGTTTTTGGGAACATGAATGTATTCCTCATATTGTATGTAGATGACATAATATTGATGGGGAATGACATCCCACTTCAACATTTGATCCCCTAAATTTTGATTCTCTACACTCTAAAAATCCTAACTAGTCTTATTAGGGATAAAAGATGAGAAAATAATCATAAATTGGTTGAATGAAAACTATATTATGATGATCATGAATATAGAAAAAAGTAATTGAAAATAAGATAAGAAAGGAGAGATTTAGGGCTCAACCTACTTGATTAGATCAAGTTCTACAACAACAAGCCTTTCTAAGGCTCCTCAAAATATCCAAAAAATCTCCATACACGTCTTTACTTTCATTATGTAGAGATAGGACAAATAGTGATTTCTAAAGGATCATAGTAATAATAAAACAAATTTAAGGTGCTTGAAAAAGACCATTCTAGTCTTTGTAAGTTCATAATTAACTAGTGAATTGAATTCTTGAGAAGTTGTTCTACTTCTCACCCTTGTGGGAAAAATCTAACAAGTCAATAAAGTCCATATCCACATCTCAAGTTTCTTTTTGAAAAACCTAACTAAAATTTAGGATAAGTTCCTATACTTATTTAGTCATTGACTTGTAATCCAACTAAGAAGTTGTCTAACCTATGAAAAAGTTTCTCTAACTTATTTGAAAAACTTATTACATATCAATAAGACAAGAATAATCCAATCTAATTTTATGTACACTCACTATTTGGTCAGACTTACAAATAGGTCAGTTTATCTCTTTCTTATATTAGATTAAACCTACTTAACTCCTATCATGAGTAAACTAAACCAGTCCAATCAAAACCAAACATAATTATAAACATGTTTTTGTCTTATGATCCTTCTAATATAAAATTGTTTTTGTTGAAGTAATATTTCCCATATTATACTTATGATAACAACAAATGGGTTGAAGCTAAATTACAAAATTTTAGGATTTTGTCTATTAGAATTACTTGTCATATTCCATTTTAACAGAACTACAATCTTAAAAATATATCCACACATTGTCCACTCATTGTACAAGTAGAAAGGGTTATGGCTGGATTCCTATGGTAGAGTAGGTGTAGAGACCGGAGGAAGTAATGGGTAGCTTGGAGGAAGGTTACAGGGACCCTAGATGAAGATAGATTGGGCAAATCTGACCTGAGCACTTAGTGCAAGGTTTTCATCATGAAGGCTTGTCAGGAGATTTTTGGTGGGAATGCCATCTGGACAGTTACAATCATAGTAATTTTTTGGAAATTAGTAGAGAGTTCATGACTTATCATCTTATACTTGCATCAACCTATAATTTTAATATAAAAACTAATTAAATACCAAATAGATTACATAGACAACTAAAAATCTAAAACAAGTGAAATACCATGTGAAATACAAGTAAATTGCAAAAATAAACTTAAATATCACTAAAAACATGATGAATAGGCATTCATCACAAATACACAGAATAAGGATGAAGTAGACTCCCACCTCCAATGTGATTATAAGAGAGTTCTCCTCACCCTTTAGAAATCCTTCCCAGGGGCCATGTCATTTGGTAGATGGTCCATCAGGGTTGGTGAGACATCTTTCTAAGTGATAGGTGGTGTGACCAACATCTACACCCCTACTCCATGCATTTCTTAGTGATTTGAGATGTTACCAAGGTAAAATATTTCTCAAGTGATGAAGGTGGTAGGGCATAGGATAGCCTAATCCACATGCTGAAAAAGAAGGGAATATGGTTGATCATGATTGTGATGTAGGAGGTGGACATGGGAGAAGACCATTTATTGTGGAATAATGCCTATGATGGTTTCATTACCACTAGGTCAACAAATTGTTGATCTCATGTGAGGGGAGACACACGAGATGAGAAGGTGGGTTGAGATGTGGCTACATAACCTTCTTATAGAGGAAGGCTCTGAGAGGATCCTTACCAACTAAAGAGAAGATTGCTAGGTGCCAAATATGTGTTTCCTCACAGTGTGATTTCTATATAGACCCTTCAGAGGAGACAATGATGCACCTTCTGCAAGGGAGTGAATAAAAAAAGGATGTGTGGCATCGGGTGTTTGATTTGATCAAGATTACCTCAGTGACAAATCTATGATTGGTCCTACACTTGAGGGGGGTTTTGGCAGGATGCTTCAAGTAGGCATAGAAAGGCTGGGTGTGTAAGGTCACAACTAGCCTCATTATTTGGTATATTTGGAAGGCCAGGTGCATTAGGAGGTTTGAGCGCAAGGAGACCACAACTTTCATCTAGAAAGAGGCAAAAACATCATGAATAATAGATACAAAGACAAAAGCTTCAAGGAGATAGACAAATGTAACTCTAGACCTTTGGTGCAATGAATAGGTCTAGGCAAGCATAGGGAGAGGCTTATATATATGAATATTGTGAGGTGGAACGTTATAGACATTTAGAACAAAAAACTTAACCTCACCACGGTAGAGTAGAGGCACAAGTAGGAATATCTAGGAGGTGGGTCAAAAGTTGTGAGGAATAGGGAGGTCCACTTGAAGGGACATGCTTGGGACAACAAGTTTGGGACAATAGATTCAGAGGCCACTTTGAGTACACCTTCAAGTTCTAGTTGAATGCATTTACTCACATGGAGGATGCTTCAAGCGGGGTAGTCATGGCGTTGAAGTTCCTAGATAACAATAACCTTACTGTCTCTTATATTTAGTCATTGGACAATCATCTGATAGGGATGATTTTGGATGGGTTAGTTGCCCATGGACGACGAGGGGCTGACTGAAGGAGATAAATGCAGAGTTCATTATGAATATATTATATGGGAAGTCATCCATATAATGGTTAAATTCACTATTTAGGAGGTTGGGGGCATGCATATCTGCCCTAATAGATTTTTTAGGTGACAAACCCATAAATCTTCCAATGAGAATTATGGGTATGATGGCTTTATCTTGTGAGTAGTACGGTGTATAGAGCATAACACAAAAATGTTTTTTCTTAGTTTTTGGGTTCGGATAGGCTTGAACTTTCTTTCTTGTTTGGAGACATTGTGGTCTCACCTATTTGTGACCTATAGGGGATGGTAGGATGAATGGACAACCTCACTAGTTCTCTAAAATAATTGTCCACTCATAGTTTAAAATTCATTATACAATTGTTAACGAATATAACCAATTAAAATGAGACCAGACTTGACTTCTAGAGTTAGTCTGGCTTAGGATATCATAAAGGTATATATACCATTCACTTTCAATTATTGTCTTGCAAAGAAAGAACACATCTAATGTGAAGAATAAGTTATTGAGAGAAGTACCATATGTAGAAATCTTGTGAACTTCTATTTCTTGGCTTGTAAGTAATTGTTGATATATGGGTGAATGACATCTCCTTCATGAAATCCTTTAGTCACATAGATGGGCCTATCTTTGCCATTTATTCCTTAAAAGTTTACCAAAACCTAGTAAAGCGGCTCTCATAAGTATGCTGATGAAATTTTAAGGAACTTAATACCAAGAAGAGAATTCTAAAAAGTATTATACTATTTATTACTATATGGATTCTAAATAAATCATTAAATAGACATCATATGCTTGTCTCTCATTAACCTCCTCTTTCTGACAATTTATTAGAAGATAATAAGTTTGTCTGGTATTTATTTTCTTGGTATAATGGTAGATTTTTGTTTACAAGATGGGACGACATGAATCAACCTATTTATTGGTACTTCAGTGGGACACTATAAAATGACATTACTTGGGATGGAAGTCCAGACTTGGTTACCATTCTTTGAAAACTCAACATGAGGACAAGAAAATTGAGAAAAATACTAATAACTTGTGAATTTCAGATGAGATAAACACTTTTCATATAAAATCACACACTTGTTTATAAACTACATCAAACAAACTTGGGGTTGATAGAATTAAGTAATTTTCCATACAATCCATAAGATTTTATCTTTCTAATCATTAGGTTATATGTTGTAGTCACCTTGCCATTTGATTGTAGAGTCACATCTTCTGTAACATCCTAGGATTTGAGGCCTTAGATAAGTTGATCTTAAAAGGAATGATTGGAATACCCATATCACCAAGGTGCACCTCCTTTTCTGGGAGCCCATCACTAAAGAACTCCATAGTTAAGCGTGCTCAGCTTGGAGTAGTACTAGGATGGGTGACCAGTCGGGAAGTTGATCCTGGCTTGCGCGTCAATGTGGACAAAGTGCGCAGTTAAGGCTAGTGGTGGTTTGTGGGGTCAGTCGTCATTCCTGAAACTCTACTAGAGCCTTGGGCAATGGGCCCAGGTGTTACAAATGGTATCAGAGCCAAAACCCCTCTAGTAAGTGGGGCCCACATGGGCATGGCATGCCAGTCTTGAGCCGTGCGGTCCAGGCATGTAGGAAAGGGCTGTCCATGGTTGACGTAGCCACCCTTGCGCTGGTATTCCGTGATCGGGAGGTGGGTGTCCATGGGCCATTATGGGTCTACACTGAAATGGGGTCAGATTATGAGGCCATATAATTGAGCCTTGACGAGGACGTCAAGATTCTAAGTGGGGGAGATTGTAACATCCCAAGATTTGAGGCCTTGGATAAGTTGATCTTAAAAGGAATGATTGGACTGCCCATATCACCAAGGTGCACCTGCTTTTTCGGGAGCCCATAACTAGATAACTCCATAGTTAAGTGTGCTCAGCTTGGATTAGTACTAGGATGGGTGACCAGTCGGGAAGTTGATCCTGGCTTGCGCGTCAGTGTGGACAAAGTACGCAGTTAAGGTTAGTGGTGGTTTGTGGGGTCAGTCGTCATTCCTAAAACTCTACTAGAACCTTGGGCAATGGGCCCATGCATTACATCTTCAATTTACTTATGATTACTACTCAATTATTGATCCTAATACAAATACCAAGTTTGTCATGGATCCACAAAAGGCGCCTTCAAACTAATATGAGTTAGAACTTTATGTACACAAGGATTCTCTAGACACATAGTAAGATCACCATTCAACCTAATATATATAGACACATATACATATACATAATATATATATATATATATATATATATATATATATATATGTGTGTGTGTGTGTGTGTGTGTATAACATATATATATAGCATATATATATATATATATATATATATATATATATATATATATATATATATATATATATATATATATATATATATATATATATATATATATATATATATATATATATATATATATATATATATATATATATAAGGGGAAGGTATGCATTTGTAATGAGACAATCCAAATTTGTAATGAGATGACCAAAATTGTAAAACAAAGACTCGTTTTATATTACATCGTTGTTACAGTAATAAATATATATTTATTACTATAACAGTGTTGTACTACAAAATGAGTTTTGGTATTACAATTTCGGTTGTCTCATTACAAATTTGGTTATCTCATTACATATACGTGTCATCCCATTACAAAATTGATGCACGAGTAGTATGCATTTGTAATGAGACAATCCAAATTTGTAATGAGATGACCGAAATTGTAATACAAAGACTCATTTTGTATTACAGTGCTGTTACAGTAATAAATATATAATTATTACTGTAACAACGCTGTAATACAAAACGAGTTTTTGTATTACAATTTCAGTTGTCTCATTACAAATTTGGTTGTCTCACTACATATATGTGTCATCCCATTACAAAATTGATGCACGGGTAGCAAATCTTAGTTACCCGCACGGGTAGCGAAGATATACCCTATATATATATATATATATATATATATATATATATATATATATATATATATATATATATTACAAATTCATTTGCGTGGAAATGATTGGTGTTTGGATCCTATAAAACCCTACATGATGACCATTTTTTTGATTTCATGTTGAGTTAGGTATAATATTACATATATCAGGTTTGTAACATCTTCCTAATTCGCACTAGTCCCCTTTGAATCTATTTAGAAGTACACACTTCCTATAAAATTTTAAAAAAGACCCATTTATTCCGTTCCTACTCTGAAGGTTGAACCATATTTAAGCTTTTGTTATGTTAGTACTAGTAGATCATTTGTCTTTGAATAGTTTCTAACTATCTTTGTAATGAAACCAAGAAATTTTAAAAATTGTTCTATGGGAGGGTTTGGTAAATGAATCATGGGTTGTAACAAACCTATAGTTTTGACAAAAACAAATCAAATAATCTTACAACAACTTGAAATCCTAGCCTAAAATCTCGACCCTAAATATGAAGGCCTAACTTAAGGATGTGCTTTGCTCTAGGTAAGCACATCATGCCATTATACGTGAGTACTCTATTTAAATTTTATATCATATATGAATTATGCTTTAAATTTTCACGTTTATGAAATGAAATTAAGACAATTATGATGACACCAGTGATTATTTTTGTTTCATGATGATTGCTATAGTCATAAGTCCACCATTACTCATAAAATTAATGATATAATCATGTAATAGTGTTCAAGGAGTTGAAGTAAGATTCACACTAATCATATAAATGTTGTTTCAAGAATAAGAGGGAGAAATACCACCATGCCGTAGTGTATTGAACTTGTGAAGTGTTCATCTTAATGCTATTTGCATTTATGTCATTGGTGCTACACATTGGTGTAATAAGATGAGACTTAATTAACTGGTTTAATGATCACTTTGGTGCAATGATGGATGAGGGAGATTTTCATTGATGGAAAGTTGAGAATAATGATGTTAATATTAATAGGACAATTAAGCAACTTATTATATTCTTCTCACAATGATGGATGTTTATGTTTGTCTAACAATGTGGGATATATGAGCATGATGTGCCCCAAGTGGGAAGTTATATAGATAAGTGGTAGAGTAATATTTTGTAATTCATTGTCATACTATAGGATGAAGGGTAATGATAATTATTAAATTTATTTCATGTCCAAATTTATTTTGCTCAAGTATATATGCTTATTTTTAGTTCATATAATTTTCATTGTGCCTCTTACTTATAATGTTTCCTTTTATGCACATGACTGTGAGACAAGGTGTCCCTAGATTGAGGAGAAAAGTAGGATTGAAGTGAGTACTCTAGCATAGCTGACACCAGAGAAGAATAGACTATTGGGGTGTTGTCTATAATTTATAGAATTTAGTGTATAGTTTCTAGAGATACCATGTCATTTAGATTTATCTCAATATTCATGTATTAAATTTTACATCAAATATGACATAAATTATGTTATAGATTTTCCCTTTCAAAAATATCGTATGAATCTTTAATTTTATTTAATATATAGTGTTTCATTTATCTTATTGTTATCTATATTATTTTTTGTGACGTTCCTCAAAGACAACTAATCCATGTTATGGATAATATATGGTTTAGTTGTACATATGTGAATGCACTTGGAAGGGGGGTTACAATATCGCATCAGAGAGATGACTATATGGAAACTAGGCTAAGAGTCATATTTTTCTAGGTGGCCTCTAGGATGAGGATATGAGGTCAAGAGATAAGAACAAATACCTTTATACTTTGTGGATTGGGTAAAGTAACGAAACCCATAAGAAGAATTATAGAGTGGATAAGTATAGTAGGGATAAATGTTTATCTAGTTAGGATTCTATGTATTCACCTAGCCTTCACATATGACGTGTCCTCTCTTTCCCTCAATGGTTGGTTCATTCTAGTTGAGAATAGTGTACGAAATGTAATAAGCATAAAGTATAATTGTGTATCTTCCACTCACATTAGTGCATTTGGTGTGGGACATCTACACTATTGTGCTGATGGAGAGTTTTTTAGATAAGTCAGGAGGTAATGTCACTCATCCTCCCCCCTCATGTAGGAAAAATGATCATATCTTTACATCTAATATAAACCCCCAACCTCACCTCAAATGGAGGTCAAACAATGAAAAACCAAAAAAACTTGCCTAAACTATCCCCCTCCAAAAAAAGAAAGTGAAAGTCCTTTCATTTGAGACCCATATGTAAACAACGTTGTATCTATCCATGTAGTCTTAAAGTATGGTGTTCCTCTTCTGTCTAGTATCAATAATCCTTATGTATGCATGGATACATCACATTGTAGAGTGGCGACCATACCTTCCTCTTGGAAAGACTCCTCCTAGCCTATAGGTAGAGGACCTCAGTTCAGAACCTTATTAGCACAACTCCCTAGAATGGTGTATTCATCTATCATCTCTTTTATTTCCTTCATGTGTGAAAGCAAGTGCCATGGGGATGACCTTTGACCCCATATCATCTAAAAACACTCATCACCATCCACCTCTATAGAGTTTCAATTGATGTTCCTATCGTCTAGTATTTTAAGATAAACAATTATTGCATGAAACAAAGCGTCTAAGTGTTGATGTGGTGTCATCCAAATTCTACAATCAAGGATGAAATGACCTATCCAATCTATAAGTACAATCGTTGTCTACTTCTTCTTGAGTCCAACATACCTAGTCTTCTTCCACATGTAATGTTCAACTTCAAATTATTCAGACCAGGAGGCATCCATAAAAATAAGCATAGTTTTCTCATGTTGAAGTGTGGTACCACTAGACCAACTGATTCGAGAAATCTGTATAATGATGGATCACTCATGCTCTTAAAACATTTCTTGGATATCTTTGTATTGCTTATGTTGATGATGTTTTCCCAGATTCTTCAGAAAGAGGTCTTGGATCTTTTGAATTTAGTAGTGCATTAAATCTTCCATATGGACCAACAAATGAGGGATGGCAGGATCACCAACAATCTATCTTCGTGCATCCTTCAAACTGGCATATCTCTTATATTTTTGAACAAAAATCAAGAAATTGTCACCTTGACATCTATATTCAATCATCATGAGTTTTTCTAGTTTCCTCCAATGAAATTTAGCCACATCTCTTTATAGAAACATATGGTCCCTTGTGATGGACTGGATTTCTAGCTTCATTACAATGATGAAATTTCTCTTAAGGTGTGTAAGATGTGATGGAGTGGATTGTTGGAATCCTTAAATGTCCAATGTCATAAGTGATTTCATGCATGTGGAGTTATTTTGAGAGTTCCAAGTGTTTTGTCAAAGTTTGGATGGAAAATGATATTGATGTCATGATTAAGATCCTTAATTTATACCTTTGTAAAGTATTTAATTGACAAGTCAAATAGTTGATTTTTGTCACCAAATTTGAATAGAATGTATTTTGAGTTGATATAAGACTATGGTTAAATTTTAGTGGCTATTGGAGGACCCTATAGGAAGTTATTTAGGTTTGCAATGTGTGAAATAATGTGCATTTTGATGGTTGATAGACCTAAGTGATGGTTTTAATCAGTGTCACACACCCCTTTTAGTCGTTGATGTGTACAACCACATATCTAGGATGGTGATTATTCCATCTAGACCACACATGAGGGACTGATGGCCAGGATTGTGTCCTCTACCTTGTGGTTAGAGAAAGAAACTAGACTAGTTCAGCCCACAGGTTTCCTCACCACCACTGGTCGAGATCATGGGGCGATAGGGAGATGTGAAAAACCACTAGAGGGGGGTGAATAGGGTTTTAAAGATAATTCAATAATTATTTCTCTCAAACAACCACAAATGAAAAAGCAAGAAGGAGACAAGGGATTTAGAGTGGTTCCTACCTTAGCAAATACTAAGGTAGTCAATCCACTACCCGGTTGCTTACCCAACTGGGATTTTGAAAGTATTTATTTTATTACCTCTTCATGGATTTTACATAAAATACAATACTTTCTTACACCCCTTTGGACAACCTTCACTTTGAAGTAGATGCACCAACTTGAGGCAGCCTTCTTGAAGTAACTCCAAGCTCCCCCTTGAAGTAGCCCTCCTCTTAGAAGTAGCCTCCCGTTGCACCAGCCTTCTTGAAGTAGTCCAAAGCCTCCTTCTTCACCAAGAAGATCACAACCCTCTCCAATCCGCAGCCTCCAACCCTAGGAGTAGCAAGGAGAGTACAAGCAATAAGAGTGAACAAGAAAGGAAAAAGGAATTACACTTAACCTTTGAAGAACAATGCTTGATTTGCCTATATCAAGCGTGTAGATCTCCTAACCAATGTATACGGAAGTGTGATTTCTGTGGATAGGAGATACTAGCCTATCGGACACGAAATTAGAGCAAGAAAAAGAGTAACCAATTGCAAGTATTGCTCAATTGCTCAAAACAGGTTGCTAATGCAAGTGTATGCTCAAAGATTGCTCAAGTGTAGAATAAGTGAGTTTAGGTGTCCTAAGGCATGTCGTATTTATAGAAATGACCTACAAGTGCTTAAGGACATTCTACACACTTTCTAGGGGGTTCTAAGTGCTTAACTAGCCGTTAGGTACACTTTTAGTTGCTTTAGCAATGACTAGTTAATTAATTCTGCAAGTGCTGTCAGAACCCATCTCGGTCGAGAAATTGTCGACCGAGACACCTACTCAGTCGAGGGTTTTTCGACCGACAGGCTCTCTGGAGCAAGTGTTTGCAACGTTCATCTCCAACTGCCAACTACCTTGTCTGCTGTATCTAACGACTACTTGGGTCTTTCTCGGTCAAGAAGTTTGTCGACCGAGAGTGTCTCGGTTGGGGAATTTGTCGACCGAGATTGACCCTGTTTCAATGTTTCAAATAAAGTGCTAAGTGTATGTATGAGTGTGCATATGTGACACTGTTGAAGGGGATGACCTATTTAAGTGTGGTGATTAACTAGGAAAGATCTAACGCTTGATTTACATTATATGTTTGTACAAGTTTTACAATTGATTACATTCATGAAATAATAATAATTCAAGCATATAGATTTCCCAATTCTTTGTCATCCACCTTATTCCTGCAACACTCAAGTAGCACGTTATATCGACAAGAATGAAATGTTTGTCATCATCGAAACAAAGGAATTATGCTAATGTCAATTTAGCCAACAATCTCCCCCTTTTTGAAGATGACAAACATTTCCTAAATATAAAATAAGGAAATATAAATCATGTGAGTTTCATACCTAAATTTTTATAACCATTCTTGTTTTGCAAGTGAATGCTGGCCAAAATATTATGAAACTCTCATTTTATTTTATTTTCCCCCTTTGTCATTTCAAAAAGATATCCAGGAAAATCATTTTATATCTCCCCATTAATTCTATGCTATGCTCCCCCTTAAAGAGATAGTCAATTTAAAAGCAAGGGATTAATACAAAGCAATTATTGTTAATTTTAGCCGCAATTTATTTCTCAATCATTTGCAATGGATGTTAAGCCTTGAAATGATATGAGATCCCTTTAAGATTATATTTAAAGTACATAAAAATATCTCTAACCAAATGCACGGGATGTTAAGCCCTGATTTGTTTGGAGAATTCCATTAAGAACAAGATATATATCATATTCATGAAATTTGTAGATTCCTTTATTTTCATAACAAAGATTAAAAATACTAAGGTCATAACTTGTTTCAATTTATCTTTATGATCAAGATAATTTGTGTGAGCTCCTCCTTAAAATCGAAGGATTAATGCACTCCAATTAATGGTAAATTTAGCCACAGTTGAATTTTCAATCATTTTGCAAAAAATTTACCCTTTATAATCCATTGCATATATTACTCCCCTTTATTTGTATGCTCTACTATAATAGCCATGTATTTGTTCAAATGAATCCATAGAAGAAACACTTTTATTAATAATAACTTAGTGCTTCTACAATTGACAAGATAACTCATGCTTGCTTAAAAGATATCCATTACAATCATTGTAGAGATAACCATCCCATTACAACTATTACAAGAAATACTCATAATCTCACTGAAAAGACCAAAGTATTACATCAATATCTGGGTCTTTCCCAAGAAAGGGCTCAGCTCCATAATACTTGACCAATGTCTGCCACTCTAATGCACCTGTCTTGGTTAAGGCATAGGCTTCCAAGAAGGTGGGAACACGATCAAAGCAAAAATTGGCAGCAATGTCTTGAAGTTGCATTTGAGAGAACTGAGTATGTGTGAGATCAGGAGATGGTGAAGGTGGAATTTGGTAGTAGTTGTAGGAAGGATTGTATGGATTTATCATGCCAGGATTTAGAGAGTAAGGATATTCATCAGGTTGATTAGGAGAGAGAGTTTGCATCCTTTGGTTTAAGTAAGTCATAACATGGTGATTGTAATCTAATTGCCTACTCATATGATATTGGGATCCAACAATGTAGGTTAAAGTGTTTGTGATGGGATCATAGGGTAGGTTGGTAGAAGGAGGTGGTGGAGGTATGTCTTGAGTGGATGTCTCCCATTCAGTCCTAGCCCTTTTGTGACCAAAGTCAATTCCCATCTTCTCTACCGTATTTTTGCTTATCTTTTGAGGTCTTCTATCCCATATGTAACCTAGATCCTCAATATTCTTCTTAAGAAAGTGTTGAGTGATTTGGCACACAAAGTCAGCATAAGGTGGATTGCCAGAAAACTCAAGCATATTCTTAAGGATGATGCGAATAAAATTTATGGGAATACCTTTGAGAATAGCATAAATAAGATACATACGAAAGGTGGGTACTTTAGATTTGTTTGCTCTAGGATGGATATTAGTGGAAACAATGAGATTGATGATCCTAGCTTCAGGTTTTAGATTTATGGAATAATAGGTACCCCTATCTTCATGACAAGTTGTATTGGATTGAAAGATGGCTCGTTTGACATCATTAAGACTAGTTGAAGTGTCATTTTGGGATAGTTTATTGAGTGGATTTCCTGTGGTGAGGTCAAGAAAGTATTTATATTCTTCTACATCTATGTTAAGAATATCAAGAATACCCTCCTCAGTAAAATGGAATCCATACCCATTAACCATGGAAGAAAAGGAATCATGGTCGGGATGTGGGGTTAAATTGGCATAGAATTCATTAACTACTTTGGAAGAGTAGGAGGGAAAGGAAGGATTTAGAAAATCAGTCAAATGTTGCACCTCGAAGAGTTCATCCAAGTCGAAAATTCCATGGAAGTCCATGACGTCAACTGGCCGTCGTGGAAGAGGAGTTTTTGAGGAGAGCCTGAGGTAGCGGTCGCCTGCAGCTGCGTCGATGAAAGGGATGTCGTTGATGATCGACATCTGTGGAGAGACTGCCTTCCTTTCCTAGCTGCAACTTGCTTCTTTCCACACGCAGATGATGAAGCCATTTCGTTGCTTTAAGGTGGAGAAGTAGCAAGAACGAATTGGATGTAGAGAAGCTAAAGATTTGCACAAAGATGCACTAGAGAGAAGATAGAGAAGTGAGAATGTGAAGGTGTGAGGAAATGGCCCGTTTTTGGTCCTATTTATAGAAAATCAGTACCGATTTCGGTCGACCAATTGTCGATCGACGACCGCAACGGTCATTTCCTAGACGCACCTCTCGGTCGCCCAACGGTCGACCGACAAAGGTCATATTCCAACGGTCGGCCCTCGGTCAAGCAATTTTTCGACCGACACTTGCTTGGTCGAACAATTTGTCGACCGGAAGTGTGTTTGAGTTTTGCCCGTATAGTTCTTACTTGAAGATTATTGGTCGAAAGAGATAGCCGACCGAGATGTTTTCGGTCGACGAATTCGTCGACCGAGTTTGTCTCGGTCGAGACGTTTTACTGACCGATAGACTTGCTGTGAATGGACTTTTAAGCTAGTTTTTAAATCAAGTGATAGACTAAATATGTAGAGCATGTATGGGTTTTCTATGGGGGTAATAATGTGATTATCATTACCAATATTTCGACAATTTTTATGGTCATAATTTTAATTTGTCCTTTTATCAAAATCACATTTTTTTACTAAGATTGAGTATAGAAAATGATGTCCAAATAAGCATTGTGTCAAGCTTATTTTAGGTCAACCTTGACTACGACCATGGCGCCCCTTGGTCAATTTTAATTTCAACCAAAAGGTAAATTTTGCAGATTTCATATTTCACTACTCATTTTTGAAGTATAATTTCTGCAGATAACTTTAAATAAATATCAATTTGAAGCACAATAAGTGATACCTGGTATGAAGACGTTTTTCTATGGGTGTATGCATTTCAATTCCTTAGATTAATTATAGTATTCTTTATGTTTTTTTGAAAGCAAGATAGATATCTTAAAGTTAAGATTGTGATTTAGATTTCTTAGAACAAAACAACTAGATAAAACATTAATGTTCTTGTTCTAAGATACACTATTTGGTTTGTCACAGCAATAATCATTATCTATTATGTCAAGATGCTTTTAAGCTAATGCCATTTTCAATGATCTGAAACATAATGATCAAGAGTAACATCCATTCATGGTTTGTACATGTGAATCAAAAATTGTTTTAGACAAACCAATGAAACACAGTAATCATGGTACATAAATTATGATAAGAGCATATCCTCAATACAGTGATCAAGATATAAATGCAATGATTATGATCATTTCAACACATATGGTTCCCATAAAAGTATACCAAGGAGTACTTAGGAAAGACCATGTGGACTGTGATAAAAAAGTAATTTTCTTTGCTAAAACTTATTCATAATTTTAAGCCAAACCATGTAGAGGATAATTTCATTCATGCTTTCAATTTTGAAAACAGACTAATAAACTTTTTTTTAATCAATGAATAAAGTTGGTTCAAGATCAGTCTTCTTATAACACTTTTGCAATATGTTTAAGGATTTCATATTCATAATGTTATATAATACAAAAGATCGATATGTCTCAATTAAAAATCATCTTCCAAGGTTTTATTCTTGATTTACATGTTAAATTAATCATTAATAACAAATTGATAGCAAGCTAGGTTAATTGAAAACAAGTTCAGCAGATTTATTTCAGATTTGACAATAGAAACTTGCACGGTCGACTATTTCTTGACCGACAGTTCTCTCGGTCGACAGTATCTCGACCGAGAAAAGTTCTGTGCTATTTCAGAGCTGTTTTCAGTAATTACTTCCAAGTAAAAACAAAGTTCATTTTCAATTCAATTATGCAATTTGAAAACTTAGCTTGGTTGAGATTGAACATATGAATATCAAAGTAATATTTAGATCAAATCTCAACTAATTATATTTAAGTCTTTATGCTTTAGAGTACTCCAATTAAGGCAAAATTTCAAAGATTTGTCTTTGCATATTTGTATATTTTCAAATTAGAAGTTTTAAATTCCTGAATTAACTTGTTATCCCATTATGTTAAGTTGAGATAGACATAGAAATTTACAACTAGAGTCCTTGGTCATATCCCAACTTAATCTTACTTATTTAGTTTGGGGATTTTGGAACCCATACTAACTCAACATCCTTTTTCTTGTAAGGACATGAAAAAGAATGATGTCCAAGACACAAACAATAATGACAACATATAGAATCAACCTCATATCTCTTTCTATGATTTTGTTCTAGGTTGTTCTTGGGTATGTATTTGCCTTTGGGTACATACATAGATTGACTCTTTGGCACTTGTGTTCTTCCCCAACTAGGTTTTTGATAAGATTTCCCTTTAGGCTCATATCCTAGTCCTCTCCTTCCAATTTGATGATAAGAGTTATTTAAAATTTTATCAAGAGTATCATTGTTACTTAAACTATTAACTTTTTGTTGCAGCTTAACAATCTCATCCATTCTTTTATTTATGTCTAACTTTGCTTGATCTTGATTAGATAACAAGGAATCTCTTTCTTTCACTATAGTATCATAATCTAGATGTGTACACAGAACAGGTTGTTTTTTAAGATCATTTACTTGAGTTTGCAAATTTAACTTTTCTAGAGAAAGAAGATTGCAATTTGCATCTACATATTTTAGCTTAATATCGTGACCTTCAATAACCTTTTTGAGATCTTCATTTTCAGATGTAATAGCAAGAAGCTTAGCATGTAACTCATAATTTGCTTTATTAGATTTCTTTAATTTCTTCTTGCACTCAATATATTTATTGTGTGTCTATTCAAGACTACCAACTAGCTCTTCTTTAGATAAATAAAAAAGGCTTACCTCTTCTTCTTCTTCTTCTTCTTCACTTATTGTAGGAATAAGACATTCTTTATGCGTATCTCCCTTCTTTAACCTCCACGGGCAACCAAGTGTTGTGTGGCTTGTTCCTAAGCACCAACTGCAACTTGTTGAAGATTGGTCCATACTTTTCCTTTGTTTGTGGTTGTAGACACCACCACCCTTCATACTTCAAGACTCGATTAGAGCTCCTTGAAGTCTGCTCTGATACCAATTGAAAAACCACTAGAGGGGGGGTGAATAGGGTTTTAAAGATAATTCAATAATTATTTCTCTCAAACAACCACAAATGAAAAAGCAAGAAGGAGACAAGGGATTTAGAGTGGTTCCTACCTTAGCAAATACTAAGGTAGTCAGTCCACTACCCGGTTGCTTACCCAAACGGGATTTTGAAAGTATTTATTTTATTACCTCTTCAAGGATTTTACATAAAATACAATACTTTCTTACACCCCTTTGGACAGCCTTCACTTTGAAGTAGATGCACCAACTTGAGGCAGCCTTCTTGAAGTAACTCCAAGCTCCCCCTTGAAGTAGCCTTCCTCTTAGAAGTAGCCTCCCATTGCACCAACCTTCTTGAAGTAGTCCAAAGCCTCCTTCTTCACCAAGAAGATCACAACCCTCTCCAATCTGCAGCCTCCAACCCTAGGAGTAGCAAGGAGAGTACAAGCAATAAGAGTGAATAAGAAAGGAAAAAGGAATTACACTTAACCTTTGAAGCACAAGGCTTGATTTGCCTATATCAAGCGTGTAGATCTCCTAACCAATGTATATGGAAGTGTGATTGATGTGGATAGGAGATACTAGCCTATAGGACATGAAATTAGAGCAAGAAGAAGAGTAGCCAATTGCAAGTATTGCTCAATTTCTCAAAACAGGTTGCTAATGCAAGTGTATGCTCAAAGATTGCTCAAGTGTAGAATAAGTGAGTTTAGGTGTCCTATGGCATGTCTTATTTATAAAAATGACCTACAAGTGCTTAAGTACGTTCTAGACACTTTCTAGGGGGTTCTAAGTGCTTAACTAGCCGTTAGGTACACTTTTAGTTGCTTTAGCAACAAATAGTTAATTAATTCTGCAAGTGTTGTCAGAACCCATCTCAGTCGAGAAATTGTCGACTGAGACACCTACTCGGTTGAGGGTTTGTCGACCGACAGGCTCTCTGGAGCAAGTGTTTGCAACGTTCATCTCCAACTTCCAACTACCTTGTCTGCTATGTCTAACGGCTACTTGGGTCTTTCTCGGTCGAGAAGTTTGTCGACCGAGAGTGTCTCGGTTGAGGAATTTTTCGACCGAGATTGACCTTGTTTCAATGTTTCAAATAAAGTGCTAAGTGTATGTATGAGTGTGCATATGTGACACTGTTGAAGGGGATGACCTATTTAAGTGTGGTGATTAGATAGGAAAGATCTAATGCTTGATTTACATGATGTCTAAGTACTTGTACATTATATGTTTATACAAGTTTTACAATTGATTACATTCATGAAATAACAATAATTCAAGCATATAGATTTCCCAATTCTTTGTCATACACCTTATTCCTGCAACACTCAAGTAGCACGTTAGATCGACAAGAATGAAATGTTTGTCATCATCGAAACAAAGGAATTATGCTAATGTTAATTTAGCCAACAAGATGTAAATGAGCAGTTATCTTTGTATCGAGAAAAGTATTTTTTGACCACTCACATGAGGAAAATAGCAAAGACAGTAGGAAGATCTCTCCCTCCCCCTTTTCCTCTTCTCCATTAGAAGCTACAGTAGAACTGGGAAGAAGGAGTCCAAGTAGATTGCATATCAGAGGAAATAGAGAAGAGGAAAAGAAAGAGGGCAAGTAGAAGAGTTGAACTAGGGCATTTTTTATCCCCTCTGTTGTGAGTTCCATGTCCGACGAAGCCAAGTTTGGCTGGAGGAGAAATGGAGTTCGGAGGCCTATGTATGCACTTTCTTGTTGAGAATGAGGGATAAGTACGAGTTTGTGGAGGATCTAAGGAGCTTTCTGAAGATTCATATCAGTACAAGGTTGAGCATAGGCATTTCGCCTCTTTTGCTCCTCCACAGCAAGGTTGGACGCCGGTGAGCTCATGAAGAAGAAGCTTAGAAGCTAGGATGGGGCTAGATGGAAGACTAGATCAGTGAGGAAGAACTCCCTATAACTTTTAGGCATGGTTTCATGGTAAAAACAAGCTTGAAGAAGAAGGATTTTCTCACCAGAGAAGTCCCAGCTACGGCGGAGCCTGTTCAAAGAAGAACAGGTCATGTGTATCACGTGGAACCAGAGGAGGGACAACCTTAAACTGGACTGAATCCACAATAAACAAGATCTCAAACCTGATGTGAATCGGACGGCCCAAGCAATAAGGTACGTCAACCCTTGAAGCCACGTGGTGATGCCAAATTGGCCCAAAAAGGTAAATATTCCAAAAAATTCCAAGAACTTCAATAATTCATAATAATAGCTCATTTGTCCAAAAATTACAAACATGATACCAAAATTCTTAGAAAAATGAGTAGAATATTATGGAACCATTGCATTAGTCCTTTTATGCTTAAATCATAGTGATATCATGTAAGATGTTCTGCACTTACATCATGTGTAATAAATATCAAACAATGATCTAAATGTCAGTAAATCCAAATTCATGTTTTTAATCCATTGAAGGTCAGTGATTATGATGTTGATGCACAAAATCATGTAATTTGCTCCATATGGCTAATTATGGATGATAACCCTAATTAATATGCAATAATTACAAGTATACTCAATAAATCTTAGAAACTCCAAAATATATTCATAACAATATATGGAACACAATGTGAAACCAACATATCAATTTTATGCACATAATCCATATTATATGATGATGATTGCTCTTACCGTGATATAAACCCTAAAATGATGAAAAACCCTAATATGATTAATACATGTAACCTAGGGTTACAATGTTCAAACAATTATATGTAATCAAATAATCAGATTATATATGTAAATGTATAAATGTAAATATGTAATCCAAGACTAGTAACCTAATCTCAAGAAGATAAGACAAGTAATAGTTGGAATATCCAAATGACCTAAGCTAAATCGTAATGGACATCAACTAGGGTTGAGATGATGAGAATCTAATCTTAGTATGTGATCTTATCTTAATCAGGGTTTGACCAATGGTATAGATGACCTCATGGATATGTGTGATGAATATAGCATCTCTTGATCAAGGTACACCATTACCTCTTACTTGGCTTATTATACAATATGCTTGCATTATATGTGTAGTAAAATACTTGGCATATGATATTGTATGAAATGATTGTTCTTGTATGATATCTTTCTTGATTTTCCATACTTATGGTTATGAAAACATGAAACATAATATATATGTTCCATTATATGAAAGCACTATATATCTTTGGTATGCATAGTACTAGTGAGTGATCTATCTCTTTGGTAAGTAGATCACATGTACAATGATCTATCTCTTTGATAAGAAGATCATAAGGCCCGAATGCATCTATTCCATTGGTAGGAAGATGCACAAGTATATAATGGAAATTGTGCCTAAATATGTGTTCTCTCTTGTTAATAAACTTCTTTGCTCAAATATATGCCTTTTGTTATATTTCTTTTTTTACTGTCAAGTACTAGTTTTATCTTATTTCCAAGCATAGTAATGAGAGGTAAATAAAAAGACATGTAGGCATACTCAGTACAATATTCTTGAATATTCTACTGATGTGTACCACATGTAATCTTTTTTTTAGGTTATGGACATGTTCTCTTGAAGATCCATGATAGTTATAAGTTGTGTGGTGAGCTCATGTATAGGTGGATGTGTTGTCTTAAGATCCTATTATTTAATAGTAGTACATGTATATGTAGAAGTTGTTTTATATAAGTTAGGAGGCTATCTTATTCATCTTGCCCTCCTCTTGCGAGCACATTCAACTGCAAATTACATTCACTAATAATGTCTGCATCATGAAACAAGGTAGTAATACTACCCTTACACAAGTCAGAGATTAAGAGCCCCTGGACCTCTTCCAAGGGGTGATTATAACTCCTAAACCCTTCGAATTTGGTTTTGTGCACCTTAGCCAGGCCATCAACAACAACATTACTTTCTCTGTGAATGAACTTCACCTGCCAATTTGCTCTCCACTACCTTTGGATCTTCTCCAGTTTTGCTTTGCATACTTAGGATACTCCTGTGGGGATCTCATGGCCATCTTAACTGCCATCTACGAATCTGATTCAAAGATGGCCATTTCTATATTATTGTGTGCAGTTATCTGCATAGCTAAACATATACTTTCCAGTTCCACCTCAATCATGTATGTAGACCAGATGTTTCTTACATCTCCTCCCACCTACTTCCCTGTACAGTCTCAAATGGCCACAACAAAACTAGCTTGGGAGTGTTTCACTGCCGCATTGCAGTTGAATTTCAAGTAACCATGTTCAATATGTAATATCAAATGTTGTAACAATTCATGTTGTAATTATATGTTGAATGGTGAACATGTGTTTTATGGTTTTATTATTGTTCATGTGCATGTGCTACTATTGTTTCCTTCTGACTTCCTCTGATTTTCTTCTCCTTAGCCTAGCGTGGGTGTTTAAATTGGGATTCTCGGTGAGGTGAGGTTTCAATTTGGATGTCACACATTAGATTAAGTTTTAGAAAATATGGGGACGTCGCATCCCTTATCTTCTCTTTCCAATCCATGCAACAACAACAAGCAGTGGGTCCATGTATCTTATATTACTATCAATGAGGACAACATTTATCAATATCTTTCAGACCACGACATATGCTTTTGGGAGTGAATCGTTTACCCAAATGCATGATATCTCATGTTGTTGACTTGAGTGGTTTTGTAATCATCAGTTTAATGAATTTGAGTAATAAATGACCCGAGCTGGTATGTGTTTAGATAAGGATGTCTTCATCTGGTGAAACCATATGAAATGATCTTCTAATCAGATCTAGACCATCTTTTGTTAATAGCATCGCAAGGGTGTCCCAGTCCCATCCTACATCCTCAATCCATAGGTCATGAACCCTTATATCAATATATGTCTTCTGCATGTAAATTCATATATGAAAACCCTTGTATCACAGCAAATATCACCTCAAAAAGTGAAAATTTCTCCTCCAACAATCCATTTGTAGCCCGTTATTACCTCTGGGAAGGATTTACATATGCTTTTCCAGGATGAGGATGTAAAGGAGATTAGTTTAAAAAAGGTTTGGTGAAGGTTTTCTATACATATACAGACAAGTGTATTTGTAATGGATGAAGGATGTTCATAAAAATTTGTGCTTCAAGATATCCCAAGTCCCTTTATATCTGAAAGCTTTGGTTGTGAGCTGGAAGGAAGGGATCCCCAATCCACCATGTAGTATTGATCTTGTAATCTAATCCCAAGCTACCCAGGCCCTCCGAGATTTCGAGTCCCTGAATCTCCAAAGAAATTCCTAGAACATGGAGTTGATTCCCTTTAGGACTCCTTTTGGAACCTCCATTGCCACCACGGTGTATATAGGAATAGAGGATAGAGTGTCGTTGATCAACAGTTTGCAGTGAACCAATGATATCAACCTTCCTTTCTAGGGTGCCACTTTACATTTGATTTCCTCCATCAAGAAATCAAAATGGTGTATCTTCAATCTGCCTTTTGCTGTTGGTACACCCAAGTAGTCAAAATATTTACATGCATTTATCATATGTATATCTTGAGTAATTTTTTGTAGAGTGATCAGATCCTCATAGTCTATCATGTAGCCTAATTTCTCATGGTTATCTTCTATCCTGACACTGCTCGTAGTAAAAAAAATAGGCCAACAACACGTTGAAAGGAATTTGAATTTGATGTCATGAAAAAATCTAGGTCATCAACATATAATAGGACCAAGTGTGCCATTCCTAGACCTCTAGTTTTGAAACTTTGAAAAAGACCCAAAATTAGATCATGCTTGAACCTTTTTGTGAAAACCTCCTCCATAATAATGAATAAGGAGGGTGATAAAGGATTTCCTTATTTTAATCCTTTAGTAATCTGGAAGAAACCACATGACCATCTACTGATAGAAACCAAAATCCAAGATTCTTCAAAGAAGTTCATGCATAAATCAACCAAGGTTGAGTCACACCCATCTTAGCTAGGACGCTTTGGAGAAAGTCCCAGTTGATAGTATATAAGCTTTTTCATGTCATATCTGATATCCATATTCATGTTGCCCCTCCCTATTTTATGTCACAAATAATTTCCATTGCAGACCTGATATGATTTGTGTTGCTTCTCCCCTCAACGAATGCACCTTGATTTTTTGAAATGACATAATGGATACAATCAGTGATCCTATTGTTTGGGGTCCTAGCCATGATCCTCAACATAATGTTTTCTATAGATATAGGGTGAAAATATTTGTCCATCCTATAGGCACCCTCCTTTATTGCAATGAGAACCAATTTACAACTCTTTAGGCTCTCATATCATGTTGCATCTAAGAATAATGGGATACCAAGGTGAGAAAATCTATTTTAATAATATTCCACGTGCAGAATAGAGATTGACCATAAATCCAACGGGTCCTAGGGTTGTGTCTTTGTTCATTTATTTCATCGTGGATGATAGTTCTTCCTCTGTTGAAGAAGTCAACATGGACATATTGCCATCGCTTGATAGTAGAGACTCAATCAAATTCCATAAAGTGGATACAAAACAATATGGATATCATCTACGTATGAATAAAAGTACTTAAAATATTGTGTAGTGTGTTTGGCTATGGCTTTGGGATAAAACATAATGGTTCCATCATCCAGCTTCAATGGTTTCGTCAATCTCCACTTTCTACAGGCTTTCAAAGCAAAATTATAAAAATGTGTGTTTCTCTCTCCATCCTCTAACCATGTGATTTTTGACTTTTCTCTCCATAGAGATTCTTCTTGTCTCGATACTTCTTATAATTTTGCTTCTGATTCATGCAATAAAGCCTCAGATTTTGAGTAAGGTTGTCTATCAAAATTCACTTGGAGTGTGAAATGACACCTTCCAAGTCTCTCTTCTTCTCTGAAATATCACCAAATGTTTCTTTATCCCATCTTCAAAGGCACCTTCTAAGATTATTGATATTCACATAGTAATAGAAGGAAGGGTCACCCATTCCTCCATGTACCATCCACTTTTAATGGCACTTAAACATGTCTCATTAGATAACCACATCTCAAGAAAAAAGAAAGTGCTAGGTTGTAGTTGCATAATTGTATCCCCAAAGGACACAAGAATTTGACAATAATGAAAAACTCCATGATGCGTGAGGTGAAGGGCCTTTGTCATAGGGGCATGGGCTACCCAGAAGCTATTGATTGCAATCAGGGCATTCCCATGTCGTAGGGGTCAAAAGATATTTATCAACCCAAGTAAAGATACTACCTTCAGAAGGCATTTCTTCCAAGTCTTGATTAGTGATCTAGTTATTGAATTGACACATTCCTTGTCAATCAGGTTCATTGATCCCTCTTTCTTCAAAACATGATCTCACAATGTTAAAGTTGCAAAAAAATTCCCATCTATTATGACCAATATTTGTTGCAATCTCATTTGGGGATTTCTACAAAGAGCGTCTCCCCCCTAAAGTAGCTAGCATATACTACTGGAACAAACAATATACCACCCATATTATCTATCATCATGACTGTAAGATATTTCTTATCTGAAGTAAACATGATAGTTTGTAAAACAATAGGTGTGTACCCGATTTTTTTCTCCCACCGATTCCTTATTAACATACCAGTCCAGTCTCACAATGTCATATAATTCTTCAACTCAAACTGCATGTATGAGAGGTTTCATCACTCCCACCAAGATTGGATTGTGTTTTTCATAGATGTGTCCCTAGACTTTATGTGTGTGGTTGTTATCAGATCCCAGAATGTTCTATAACAAGTAATCTAACATATGTAATTTGCACATCATCCTTCAACACTGCTAGAATTAGTAGCTACCCCTCCTTCTATAAGTACTCCATCTGCCATTATGCTAGTCTCCATATATGCCCCCATCTAATTCATAGTAGTCTCTATAATTATCATAAGGCTCCTTGTCTGATCTCTCTAGTGCCTTCCTTGATCTGCCCCTTCTCAGCGACCAGTGTCTATGAGAAGTCCTCCCTTGGGATCGTGTCCTATTCGACGCATTACAATAATCACCCAGGTTTCTTGTCTTTAGAAGTTTTCTCAAACCATCTACATCCATTAAAATCCTTCTATCTAGAACTATCTTATTCTCCAAAACTTGAGGTTCTAGTACCTCCATCCATCTTGGTGTATTTGTTTCATCATTTACCGACTCCATGGGCTCTGGACGTGATTTTGCATTGTTACTTCGTTCAGTTTGTGATGAGATTGCTTCAATGGGAAGATTTAGAGCTTTCCGCTCCTCTTATAGATGGACATATGCTCCATTTGGTTGAAAATAACAACCTTTGTAAGCTTTTCATAGCATCGACGATTGAAACAAGTAATGGTAATGTATTGAGGGGCATCCTCGTTAAAAGAATTGATAAGGACCATGATCCCAACTTCATCATTGCTGCTTCTCCATCTCTAAAATTTAATCAATGCTCCAAAACTCTTAACAATTGCATTCAAAGATTAATCATCTCTGCAAGTAATGGGAAGATCAATCATCTAGTACCAAGAACTTTCAATTCATTGTCCTTGACCTAGACCGTCCATAGGTTTGCATGGTAGCAATAAGTCCTTAAATCTCATAGTCTTTTCTTCATTCACTTTGCGGGTAGCCATTTGTGAGCTGAAAAATACCACAACCTTTCTCTCATCAAATCGATACAAGTCTACCACTTGTTGCCACAGTCCCTTAAAAAATGAACTAATCTCCTCCCATTCATTTACCAACAAACACAAGTCCTCCACCCAAAATTTCATCATATCCTCTTTCTTTTATCTTTTGAGGTTTGTTGAATCTAGGTTTACAACCACCCTTTTTGGGACATGTTGCGGTTCACCCCTTGTAGATCCTCCTTGCATGTTTGGTATCATCTTTAGAAATTCCCTTCTTGACTGTAATGGTAGTGGCATGGGAGGAGGCAAGGATCTTCTGTATTGATATGCTAAGTTCCCCTCTTCTTTACATCTATAACATACTTTTGGATGATCACATTGTGTTTCCCAATGCCCTTCTCAAGATTCCAGTAACATGTGTTTATATGTATGTTGCAATAAATCTTATTCTTTATATTCTTGTTATTGTACCCCTGATTATCATGGTTCCTTTTCTCTTCACGATGGTGTCATCCCTTATCATTCGGACCATTAACTTTCTTCTAGAGTCAAGGTTTCCAACAGTGAACATTTGAACAACGTTTTGAAGGATTGAATTTAGGATGTTAGAACTTGATGCATCCTCTGTTATTCTTTCCACAATTCTTTTGGCGGTTAAAATATGTGTCTTCAACCTTTTTGACTATTCTAGGATTGCCTCATATTGTTCAGAAAATATAACCATCTAAGAGTATTATGGGAATTTGGTTTCAATTTGATTGTTGATCATCCTGAAATGGTAGCTCCCTCTTCCTAAATTGACTGATGGCGTGGTGATGGAGCTTCCACTTACGTGGAATTGCGTGCACCACTAAAAATCCTAAAGATGGTAAGTCTTTAAGTTTAGCCTTGCTTATACTAGATTGAGAACTCCACCCACATATGCTAAGATACGTGTAAGTCTTATCGTAGTATAGTTAAGGGTCGAATCCACGTGACAATGGTCTTGTTGGGAACAACAAGATGAAAAGCGTTAGAATTTCACTTAGCCTCTTAATAGTTGGTACTTAGATCAAAAGAGTTGGTTTGGTTGTTTTAAACTAAGAGCAAGTAAAGTAAAGCAAGAAAGTAAATTTAAGGATGTTAATTAATGATAAGGAACCACTAGGGTGTGATCGGTTTTCACCGCCACTACACATGGATCAAAACATGCAACATAAAACATAACCTGCAACAAGAGTCAAAATAGTTAGTATCTTTGTAGACTTAGTTTCCTTTCGGAGAACTAACTACGAGAAGTGCAGTAATGTTGCAAAGTTAGCCATCCCTGAATGAATGGTCAACTACTTTGCATCATTCCCTTCGCAAAGTGTGTCCCTTGGCTTATCAAGATTGCACTTTCAAACGTCAACTGATTCCATTTCATAGTATGAAAGTACAACAGTGGAAGTGAGTTTACTCCACTCCTTGAGAGACACTCCTAGATACCGAAATAGATGCATGGTGGATACATGCATCAAGAACCAACATTCAATCAAGTTTTGAATCTAATAGTACAAACATAGACAATTCATACTAAAAGATAAAAGATAACACAAGTTGGTGATCAAGCAACAAGCATTCATTAAACGATTGATGTTGAACTGCAAGGAAAGAATCTCTATAGTGCAAACTATGGATTACATTGCATGATATGAAACATGGGTAGCGGGGCTACTCCCCACACCCTAGTGAAATGAGGCTACTCGCTCATGGCTAGGACAAAGAAGGAGGCAAGAAGAGAGAGATGGAGAGCATCATCCCCTCAAAGGAGAGAAGAAAGTCAACCCCTTGGAAAGAGAGAGAGACGATCTTCAAACTTCATAGGTTTCTTGATGATGAGGTCGCCTCTTCCCACCTTCTTTGGCGAAGAGAGAGAAAGTAGCTTCAAGATGAAGTGTGGATCTCAGACCGGCAGCCTTTGGACGGAGGATGGAAGTTGGATTATCTCTAGAGTGATAGAGGCAGCCTCTAGACGTCTGAAAACTTGATGTCCTTGGGAGGACCCCTTGGGTCTTATTTATAGGCCTTAAGTGAAGTCCAATCCGTTTGGTAATTTTGGGTCCAAACGGTCTTGGAAACCGTTTGGACTCTGAGAGCATTTGGACCTCGAGACTGTTTGGACCCCGAGACCGTTTGGATCCCGAGACTGTTTGGACTCCGAGACCATTTGGACTCCATGCGGTCTTGAGATCGTATGACTCCATGCGGTCTTGAGATTGTATGACTCTATGCGGTCTTGAGATCGTATGACTCCATGAAGTCTTGAGATCATTTGGCTTCATGTGGTCTTGAGACCGGTTGGCTTCATACGGTCTTGAGACCGGTTGGCTTCATGCAGTCTTGAGACCGGTTGGCTTCATGCGGTCTTGGGACCATTTAAGTCCTTTGTGATTTTTTTTTTGCGTCTTTTTCTGTAAGTAAAAGGAGAAAAGTTAATCTAACAGTATGTTTGCAATAAAAAGAGAATAGTTAGAGATTTTGTCTACTTTATCTGAGAAAGAGTGTGGGAAACTGAAGAATATTACTAAGATAACATCACAAAATTGGAGGTTATCACCCCCCTAACTTAGAGTCTAGCTTGTCCTCAAGATAGAGTTAAGGCATGTAATGGTGAGGAGATTTTATTCAGTTAAGATTTCCATACTCTTGCTTCAATTCTAAACCTGAGATCTCCTAAGGTTGTATCAGAGCTTTTTGCCTTAACTCTTTCAGGTATTGAGAGTTTCTTGGATCTCAGGTTTCTTCCATATCTTAGCCCGCATTGGGACCACTTTTTATTTGGTGCATGTCGTTGACTCTAATCAGTTTTATACTCCTCTAAGAATCCTACCGGAAACTAGAGTGGGTACGCGGGTTGGCTAAAGGCTTAGTGTGTAACTCCCCCTTCATGTGGGGGAGGGGTTGTCTATGCTTTTAGGATATTACTACCGGGCACGATACATCTGCCTTCTTGAGGGAAGCTGAATGTATCGGTTGGGCGAGTCCTTTATCAGCCTTTCATATATTTAGATACCTTAGGGTTTCACTACCGAGCACGACACATCTATTGAAACGTCTATTTCGAGAAAACAAGATTAACTAATGCGAAAGCGTTCACTAAGCATCGGATTACCAGAAATCACTAAAAATTTTAAACTTTTTACAAAGAGATCCTTTAAAGGTAAAGCTTTCTCATAAGGCAACATGATAAGTTGTTTACAAATGATCCATCAGTAAAACTCTGTAAGGCAAGATATAAAAGTCTCTAAGGACTGGACCAAAAACTCGAAAGCACTAACTATTACTCCGAGGACCTGAGAGTACAGAGACGACATATAGGACTCTAACACTATCTACACATGACATAGAAGCCAATGCCTCCACCTGAAGCTTCACTGCTGTCCTTGGTACTGCTGATGCTGCCCTTCACCTATTGAAGGATTTCTGCCTCCTCACCCACGTCCACCTAAAGGTTGAAATCTACGGGGTGAGACAATTATAAAAATCATCCCAGCGAGAGATATAACTCTTCGCCAGAAGCATAATTATTGCAGCATAAGAGAATAAATGTACACAAAGAAGTTATGTATATTTGAGAGTAGTTAAAACAATGTTTAACAGATTAAACTATTCTTTCTACTAAAAGCAATGCAACTATAAATTGATAAAATCACATGTCACTTATCACATCACTAACTCCCTTCAGACTTGGATCATATATCCATTGCCTGGCATTATTATTTGGGAAAGGATGGCCTGTAGCCATACTCCTTCTCCCAAAGTGTTAGGATTCCAACTCCACAACATATCTACATAACTTGTACATATGATATCAAACTTAACATTACTTATGTAATACAAGGGTTATTTACATTCATAACCAATTAGTTTGTAGTTAAGCTTTTCATAGGATTATTCCGTAATAGAATTTCACATAGAAACACTTTGGTTTAGGTCATACCTCATATTTTTAATATTGGGATATCAATCCCTAACCATCTTATTAATATGAAATCCGGAATGTGGGAGTTCAAACCCCTGGACTAATCATAGCATTTGTTACCAAGTAACATCTCATTTTATCTGGTTATCTAAATAATATGACCTTTGAAGATCAACAAATCATATTACTCGTGGCTCATTCAACCTATCAAGCTCATATGTTATCACTTACCAGATAACATGACATTTAGTTATACTCTTGAATTATAGGTAACAAGTGTTCTTAATGCAATTAGCATTATAAATCTTACCTGGATCTGATCACCTCTATATGAAACCTATCAAGCTTAACTTTTATCAGTTATTCCATATACTCCCACATACTCTAAAGTATGTGATCCAGGAGTTCCCTTTGTAAAACCTGTTTCACTATTATTTAAATTCTGACAATGATGGATCTATGATCAGGGCTCTACATGGTATGATTATACTTGATTATTAGGTACATATCAGTATTCTTTTAGCATCATACATGTTTCCAAACATTCAAGTACCAAACATGGCTATAATAGAAGAATACTAAATGTACAAGTATAACTCATATCAGTTATCAACTGGATATCAATTCTTAATCATCTTATCACTATGATTCAAGAACATGGGTGCTCACACGCTTATATTATCATAACACTTGCTATCAAGTGCCGTATCAGCATCAAGTCATCTATTAGCATGACCTTGATTGAAGCAATGTATATACTTTTCACATATCATTACTCTAAAAGCTTATAATTGTTTTCAAGGAATATGACATCATAACTCATACCTGGCTATGATTACCTCATAATATCAACATGTATGACTTATACAAATAAGGACATGCATATATAACAATGTCAGCACAATACCAAAGCTTCTCAATTTCTATATAGGACACCACGGCCGTGCCACCTTGCACGGTCGTGCAAAGTAAGGCTACCACGGCCGTGCTCCCTTGCATGGTCGTGCAAGCTAAGGCTACCACGGCTGTGCTCCCTTGCATGGTCGTGCAAGCTAAGGCTACCACGGCCGTGCTCCCTTGCACGGTCGTGCTACAGCAGATCATTACATGATTCATATTTCTATCTATCTATCTATCTATATATATATGTATTCTAATTTCTCATTCTTTCAAATTGATTAGGTCACATCGACCCTTCAATCAAGTACATACTACCATGGTTAACATAGTGTATCAAGCTATTAATCCTATAAACAATTAAGAATTCTCCCTTTAATTGGTTCTTAATCACTTAGGTATTATTAGGGTTTCAACCTTCACACCTTCATTGATTATCATTACTAATCATTATTGGATCAATAGAACATTCATCATCTTAATTCTCAAAGATTCAATCACATTGGACCTCTACTTCATAAGGTATCCAATTGAATTAGGGTTTCCAATGTTGATTCCTTCAATCTTTGAATTCATGGAACCAATCATCAATTGGGCCTATACTCATACCTTAATTGAGTTTAATAGGTCAACCTTCAACTGATTTTTCCCTCACTTGACCCTCAATTGACCATAAATTAGGGTTTAACTCAATTGAATTAGGGATTGGAATCAATAACCCTTCAACATATTTCAATGTGGGACTAATTGATTTGAACCTATTGAACCATCATTAGATTGGTACATGACCTGCTGACCCCAAACGGTCTTGAGGTCGTTTGGATGACCTCCAAACGGTCTTGAGACCGTTTTCCCATCATATCATCAAAATATAAGTCAACCAATTAAGGTTTGGATCATTGGATTGATCACCAAAACAACAATTGATTACATTCCAACTTAGTATCATTGTATCATCAATTGCTTAACCATACTCACCCCTAGACCTCCAAACGGTCTTGGGTGACCTCCAAACGGTCTTGAGACCGTTTGGATGAGTTCCAAATGGTCTTGAGACCGTTTGGCTCACCCAACCCTTGGATTCTAGTGAAAAATCATTAGGGTTTGAGCTATTGAGTTGATCATCAAATCAGCAATTGATTGCTTTGTAATTGTGTACCTTTGGACCTTCAATTGGTCAACGATACTTGACCCCAGACCTCCAAATGGTCTTGGGTGACCTCCAAACGGTCTTGAGACCGTTTGGGTCAATCAACCCAAAACAATCAACTCAATTCAATGCAAATCCAACACTTAGCCGATTAGGTTTCACACCACATCTTTGGATCTTCAAACACCTATCCATACTTGACCCTAGACCTTCAAACGGTCTTGGGTGACCCCCAAACGGTCTTGAGACCGTTTGGATGATCCCCCAAATGGTCTTGAGACCGTTTGGGCAAGAAAACCCAAAAAGTCAAATCAATCAAGTTGAAAGTCAGCACTTAATCCAAATAGGGTTTACATAATTAATTAGCCTTCAACTCACGATTCATTTGGAGTTAATCCCTCAAATTTGGAGGGTCATTAACCAACATGATTATGAACAGGAAACCCAAACGGTCAACGCTTGGTCAACTCACTCAAACGGTTTGAAACCGTTTTCCCAAAACGTTCAAGTTAATCAGATTGGAAAATCAGCACTTAATCCAATTAGGTTACCTCATGATTCCTTGGGATTTAACCTATAAAATTTGGTGGGTTATTAGAACACATCATTAGGAACAGTAATCCCAAACGGTCCATGCTTTGTCAACGCACGCAAATGGTTTGAGACCATTTACCCAAGAAGTTCAAGTTAAACAGATTGGAAAAACAGCACTTAATTCAATTTGATTTGCCTAATTGATTGGCCTTTAACCTATGATTAATTTGGAGTTAACCCCTCAAATTTGGTTGGTCATTAGACTACATAATTATGAACAGAAATCCAAAATGGTCCACGCTTGGTCAATGCCCACAAACGGTCTTGGAGACCGTTTGCTCCAACCGACCATGTGAAACCGTTTGCCCCTCAAACGGTTTTGCAAAACCCCCAAACGGTTTTGCAAACCGTTTGGCCAAGGGTGCAATACTGTTTGCTAAAGTGACATAGGTATTCACGCCCCCCTTCTTATACCTCCATATCCAGGTCTGTTCCTCATGGTTTTAGATGCAAGAAAGCAAGGAAGGATGGGGGAAAGAAGAACAAGCTACTTTTGCAAGTACAAAGATATGCATAAGAAAGCAAAAGGTTTAGAGTTATAAAACCTGCCTTAAGGTCGTTCCTTGAGCTCCAAGCTTACAATCTTCCAGTCTTTAATGGTGTCTTGAGCTCCACAGGTCGTCCAAGGGTGTTTCTCCAAGGAAAGGTTGGGAAAAGATGGCTAGAAAGAAGAAACAAGTAAGGAAGACCATAAAACCAACCTTGCACCATGAATTCCTCCATGAATTCGAGCAAGATGATGATCAAAGCTTACCTAGAACTGCTTGTCCGTTCTCCTCTTCCCCAGAGATCTGTCCTGAGTCGGTCTAAGCAAGGGGATAAGAAAGGAAGTGAAGGAAACGATCCTTGCTAAGTGAGAAAAGGTGTATATATACTTTAGGTGAAATTTCAACATAAGGACAACTTGTTTCTCCATTTCTCCTCTAGGTCCTTCCCTTATTATAAACCACGTTTCTCCATTCCATACTTAAGCAAAACTCATCTTAAACCCAAGGTCTAAAGGTGAAGAAAGCCAACTTCTTACTAAGTTGCACATATAGAAGGGTTATTAGACTTATAACTTGATCATTTAATTTATAAGGGTTATCATTCTTATTTAATTATTCCATTGAAGTGACCTCTTCATCATTCTTACTCTTAATGATTCCAAGAGTCATAAAAGATACTCTAGAAGGTGTATTTTACAAGTTGCACCCCATATTTTGGGTAAATTGCACTTTACACCAAAACTAGAGTTTTAAGTACAAGGATTGCTCCACAAGCTGCATCTTGGTGCCCAAGCTTGGAGAATCCATCATACTTTATCATATTCATTCTTATGATGTATCAACACCAAAGGAACATCTTAACATGTGCAATTTGTAAGTTAACCCCTTTTAATTGGGTAATTTGCACATAGGTCCCTGTATTACAAAACAATATTACAACATTCTTCAAAAGGGACAGAAATGGAAATGTATGTTCCTTAGGAGATTTATTTACATAACAAAAGATAATAACAAGTATCTAATTACATAATTAAGCAAAACACCTAGGGTTAGTTCATAACCCAGGTCAGGGATGTTACAACAACATTGTTTTAAAAGGACAGAAATGAAATTATAGATTCTTCTAAAGCTTAATGACATATCAAGGGGTAATCACAAGCCTCTAATCATATTTTAAGCAAAACATCTAGGGTTAGTTCATAACCCAGGTCAGGGATGTTACAAATTATATCCCCCTAACAAGGATTTCGTCCTCGAAATCTCAGATAAAAGGAAGCAGATATTATTTAAGTATCATATCTTGCTAATCAATTAATTTGGAAACATTCACTGAGAAGGTTCACTAAGCAATTTGTCTTGGAGGATTTCACTAAGTAAATTTACTAAGTGTATTGTTTCAAAGGCTTTTACTGAAAGAGTTCGTTAAGTATATTCACTAAGTATATTCACTAAGTTTGCTCACTAAGTATTCACTGAGTAAGTTTACTGAGTATATTCACTAAGTATGTTCACTAAGTATTCACTGAGTATATTCACTGAGTATATTCACTAAGTATGTTCACTAAGTTTGCTCTCTAAGTATTCACTGAGTAAGTTCACTAAGTATATTCACTAAGTATGTTCACTGAGTATTCATTGAGTATATTCACTAAGTATGTTCACTGAGTATATTCACTGAGTATGTTCACTAAGTATGTTCACTGAGTATTCACTGAGTATATTCACTGAGTATGTTCACTAAGTATGTTCACTGAGTATTCACTGAGTATATTCACTGAGTATGTTCACTGAGTATTCACTGAGTATATTCACTGAGTATATTCACTAAGTATGTTCACTGAGTATTCACTGAGTATATTCACTGAGTATATTCACTAAGTATGTTCACTGAGTATTCACTGAGTATATTCACTAAGTATGTCCACTGAGTATTCACTGAGTATATTCACTGAGTATGTTCACTAAGTATGTTCACTAAGTATTCACTGAGTATATTCACTGAGTATGTTCACTGAGTATTCACTGAGTATATTCACTGAGTATGTTCACTAAGTATGTTCACTAAGTATTCACTGAGTATATTCACTGAGTATGTTCACTGAGTATTCACAGAGTATATTCACTGAGTATGTTCACTAAGTATGTTCACTAAGTATTCACTGAGTATATTCACTGAGTATGTTCACTGAGTATTCACTGAGTATATTCACTAAGTATGTTCACTGAGTATTCACTGAGTATATTCACTGAGTATGTTCACTAAGTATGTTCACTAAGTATTCACTGAGTATATTCACTGAGTATGATCACTAAGTATTCACTGAGGAAGTTCACTAAGTATATTCACTAAGTATGTTTACAAAGTATGTTCACTAAGTATTCACTGAGGAAATTCACTGAGTATGATCACTAAGTATTCACTGAGGAAATTCACTAAGTATATTCACTAAGTATGTTCACAAAGTATGTTCACAAAGTATTCACTGAGGAAATTCACTGAGTATGATCACTAAGAATTCACTGAGGAAATTCACTAAGTATATCCACTAAGTATGTTCACAAAGTATGTTCACTAAGTATTCACTAAGATCCTCTCATTTAATTTTTCTTATACTCCTTAGATTGTTTCAAAATAATTACCTGATCAGAGTAATCAAAAGATAACAATCTAAGAGTTTCATGTTTGCCTTATCTACAATAACCATATACCTGGCCAGGGTATATAAGTATTGAGATTAGGTAGTATGTATTTTACTTATCATCCTATTCTTTGCTTTTCATATCATTATACACGCAGAATTTATCACTCTAGGCTATTCTTCAGGTATCACATCTATATCTCATCCTTTTAATACACAGTTAAGGGAGATTATAAATTGTTTTAAAGAATATTGAGTAAGATATGAATTCTTATCTTTCTTGTGTCCTTCTAGGACTTAGTCAAGAAATTCAAAAGCAGCTAACTTCCATATTTTTAACACATAGAATCCTAATATGTAATAATAAAACAATACTTATTTCATCTGACCTGTATGGGATGTTTGTCCACGTCCTCTATTATTATATTGCCTCCCTTGTGGGCCTTGCAGACTCTGTCCTTGAGGTCGAGTCATTATTGCATTCCTGTCCGGACAATCCCTTGCCAGATGTCCCGGTTGTCTACATAAGTAACAGATCCTGGGTGCAAGGTGTCTATACGATCCAGTTACCGATGCTGAGGCTATGTCGGAGGGTCTTCTTGGAATACTACTATGGTCCCTATTTCCACTTGACACCCATTGTGTCTGGGTAGGGAATTCTGATATTGCCATTGGTGTAGAAAATCTTGGCTTCTTAAAACTTTCAGGCCTTTGTTCTTGAGGCTGGGTGTACATCTTCTTACTACTTGTCTGTTGTTGCACGGTTTCCGACCTCTCTATCCTTCTTACTGACTCCACAAAGGTGGCAAACCTTTCTCTATTCTCCAAGGCAGACACAGGAGTGGCTAGTTCAACATTCAATCCTTTCTCAAAACACCGAATTCTTTCTTTATCACTAACTGCCATCTGTGGACAAAACTGTAGTAACTCCATGAACTTAGCTTCATATTCGCTAACATTCATCAGTCCTTGTGTGATCTTCTCAAATTGAGAGATCTTCTCATCTAGATACGTCTTAGGGAAGTATCTATTGACGAATTCTCGTCGGAAAACCTCCCATCCTATTTCTTCACCTGGTCTCTTATCTTCCTCTATCATCCACCAATTACCAGCACTTCCTTTTAGGAGGTATACCGCATGCTTAACCTTTTCAGCTTCAGGAATATCAAGGATCCTGAAAGCCTTTTCCAGCTCTGTCAACCATAGATCAGCATCTGCTGGATCAGATGTACCAGCATAGTCTATGGCTCCCACCCGGCGAAGTCTCTCGAAAGTCTTGCCGGTTCCATAACCTTCCTGATGGGCTGGTGCCCTAGATGCAGATGGTGGCACCCTATCTGCTATGTGTGTTATGGCTGCCAGAAACTTATCAAATAAAGCACAAGTAGCTGGATTTTCTATCTCAGCTGAGTCAAACTGGGGCTGTTTAGGTACAGGCCCTTCCCTAGTCTGGTCTCCTGCACCTCCTCCTGGTGCAGCAGAACTGCCCTCATCGGCATGCTCTTCACGTGGTCCAAACATCTTCAAGTTCTTCTCCTCCTATGTGAGCAGAAGATACTATCAGATAATATGGAAAACACTTAGAACAGACTCTACAATCTTAGTCCTATGTCTCTGTAGACTCAGCGAACCTAGAGCTCTGATACCACTAATTGAAACGTCTATTTTGAGAAAACAAGATTAACTAATGCGGAAGCATTCACTAAGCATCGGATTACCAAAAATCACTAAAAATTTTAAACTTTTTACAAAGAGATCCTTTAAAGGTAAAGCTTTCTCATAAGGCAACATGATAAGTTGTTTACAACTGATCCATCAGTAAAACTCTGTAAGGCAAGATACAAAAGTCTCTAAGGACTGGACCAAAAACTCGAAAGCACTAACTATTACTCCGAGGACCTGAGAGTATAGAGACGACATATAGGACTCTAACACTATCTACACATGACATAGCAGCCAATGCCTCCACCTGAAGCTTCACTGCTGTCCTTGGTACCGCTGATGCTGCCCTTCACCTATTGAAGGATTTCTGCCTCCTCGCCCACGTCCACCTAAAGGTTGAAATCTACGGGGTGAGACAATTATAAAAATCATCCCTGCGAGAGATATAACTCTTCGCCGGAAGCATAATTATTGCAGCATAAGAGAATAAATGTACACAAAGAAGTTATGTATATTTGAGAGTAGTTAAAACAATGTTTAACAGATTAAACTATTCTTTCTACTAAAAGCAATGCAACTATAAATTGATAAAATCACATGTCACTTATCACATCACTAACTCCCTTCAGACTTGGATCATATATCCATTGCCTGGCATTATTATTTGGGAAAGGATGGCCTGTAGCCATACTCCTTCTCCCAAAGTGTTCGGATTCCAACTCCACAACATATCTACATAACTTGTACATATGATATCAAACTTAACATTACTTATGTAATACAAGGGTTATTTACATTCATAACCCATTAGTCTGTAGTTAAGCTTTTCATAGGATTATTCCGTAATAGAATTTCACATAGAAACACTTTGGTTTAGGTCATACCTCATATTTTTAATATTGGGATATCAATCCCTAACCATCTTATTAATATGAAATCCGGAATGTGGGAGTTCAAACCCTTGGACTAATCATAGCATTTGTTACCAAGTAACATCTCATTTTATCTGGTTATCTAAATAATATGACCTTTGAAGGTCAACAAACCATATTACTCGTGGCTCATTCAACCTATCAAGCTCATATGTTATCACTTACCAGATAACATGACATTTAGTTATACTCTTGAATTATAGGTAACAAGTGTTCTTAATGCAATTAGCATTATAAATCTTACCTGGATCTGATCACCTCTATATGAAACCTATCAAGCTTAACTTTTATCAGTTATTCCATATACTCCCACATACTCTAAAGTATGTGATCCAGGAGTTCCCTTTGTAAAACCTGTTTCACTATTATTTAAATTCTGACAATGATGGATCTATGATCAGGGCTCTACATGGTATGATTATACTTGATTATTAGGTACATATCAATATTCTTTTAGCATCATACATGTTTCCAAACATTCAAGTACTAAACATGGCTATAACAGAAGAATACTAAATGTACAAGTATAACTCATATCAGTTATCAACTGGATATCAATTCTTAATCATCTTATCACTATGATTCAAGAACATGGGTGCTCACACCCTTATATCATCATAACACTTGCTATCAAGTGCCATATCAGCATCAAGTCATCTATTAGCATGACCTTGATTGAAGCAATGTATATACTTTTCACATATCATTACTCTAAAAGCTTATAATTGTTTTCAAGGAATATGACATCATAACTCATACCTGGCTATGATTACCTCATAATATCAACCTGTATGACTTATACAAATAAGGACATGCATATATAACAATGTCAGCACAATACCAAAACTTCTCAATTTCTATATAGGACACCATGGCCGTGCCACCTTGCACGGTCATGCAAAGTAAGGCTACCACGGCCGTGCTCCCTTGCATGGTCGTGCAAGCTAAGGCTACCACGGTCGTGCTCCCTTGCATGGTCGTGCAAGCTAAGGCTACCACGGCCGTGCTCCCTTGCACGGTCGTGCTACAGTAGATCATTACATGATTCATATTTCTCTCTATCTATATATATATATGTATTCTAATTTCTAATTCTTTCAAATTGTTAGGTCACATCGACCCTTCAATCAAGTACATACTACCATGGTTAACATAGTGTATCAAGCTATTAATCCTATAAACAATTAAGAATTCTCCCTTTAATTGGTTCTTAATCACTTAGGTATTATTAGGGTTTCAACATTCACACCTTCATTGATTATCATTACTAATAATTATTGGATCAATAGAACATTCATCATCTTAATTCTCAAAGATTCAATCACATTGGACCTCCACTTCATAAGGTATCCAATTGAATTAGGGTTTCCAATGTTGATTCCTTCAATCTTTGAATTCATGGAACCAATCATCAATTGGGCCTATACTCATACCTTAATTGAGTTTAATAGGTCAACCTTCAACTTATTTGTCCCTCACTTGACCCTCAATTGACCATCAATTAGGGTTTAACTCAATTGAATTAGGGATTGGAATCAATAACCCTTCAACATATTTCAATGTGGGACTACTTGATTTGAACCTATTGAACCATCATTACATTGGGACATGACCTGACCCCAAACGGTCTTGAGGTCGTTTGGATGACCTCCAAACGGTCTTGAGACCATTTGCCCATCATATCATCAAAATCTAAGTCAACCAATTAAGGTTTGGATCATTGGATTGATCACCAAAACAACAATTGATTACATTCCAACTTAGTATCATTGTATCATCAATTGCTTAACCATACTCACCCCTAGACCTCCAAACGGTCTTGGGTGACCTCCAAACGGTCTTGAGACCGTTTGTATGAGTTCCAAACGGTCTTGAGACCATTTGGCTCACCCAACCCTTGGATTCTAGTGAAAAATCATTAGGGTTTGAGCTATTGAGTTGATCATCAAATCAGCAATTGATTGCTTTGTAATTGTGTACCTTTGGACCTTCAATTGGTCAACTATACTTGACCCCAGACCTCCAAATGGTCTTGGGTGACCTCCAAACGGTCTTGAGACCGTTTGGGTGATCCCCAAAAGGTCTTGAGACCGTTTGGGTCAATCGACCCGAAACAATCAACTCAATTCAATGCAAATCCAACACTTAGCCGATTAGGTTTCACACCACATCTTTGGATCTTCAAACACCTATCCATACTTGACCCTAGACCTTCAAACGGTCTTGGGTGACCCCCAAACGGTCTTGAGACCGTTTGGATGATCCCCCAAATGGTCTTGAGACCGTTTGGGCAAGAAAACCCAAAAAGTCAAATCAATCAAGTTGAAAGTCAGCACTTAATCCAAATAGGGTTTACATAATTAATTAGCCTTCAACTCACGATTCCTTTGGAGTTAATCCCTCAAATTTGGAGGGTCATTAACCAACATGATTATGAACAGTAAACCCAAACGGTCAACGCTTGGTCAACTCACTCAAACGGTTTGAAACCGTTTGCCCAAAAAGTTCAAGTTAATCAGATTGGAAAATCAGCACTTAATCCAATTAGGTTACCTAATTGTTTAGCCTGTAACTCATGATTCCTTGGGAGTTAACCTATAAAATTTGGTGGGTTATTAGACCACATCATTAGGAAAAGTAATCCCAAACGGTCCACGCTTTGTCAATGCACTCAAACGGTTTGAGACCGTTTACCCAAGAAGTCAAGTTAAACAGATTGGAAAAACAGCACTTAATTCAATTTGATTTCCCTAATTGATTGGCCTTTAACCTACGATTCCTTTGGAGTTAACCCCTCAACTTTGGTTGGTCATTAGCCTACATAATTATGAACAGAAATCCCAAACAGTCCACACTTGGTCAACGCCCTAAAACGGTCTTGGAGACCGTTTTCTCCAACCGACCATGTGAAACCGTTTGCCCCTCAAACGGTTTTGCAAAACCCCCAAACGGTTTTGCAAAACCCCCAAACGGTTTTGCAAACCGTTCGGCCAAGGGTGCAAGACTGTTTGCTAAAGTGACATAGGTATTCAAGCCCCCCTTCTTCTACCTCCATATCCAGGTCTGTTCCTCATGGTTTTAGATGCAAGAAAGCAAGGAAGGATGGGGGAAAGAAGAACAAGCTACTTTTGCAAGTACAAAGATATGCATAAGAAAGCAAAAGGTTTAGAGTTATAAAACCCACATTAAGATCGTTCCTTGAGCTCCAAGCTTACAAGATTCCAGTCTTTAATGGTGTCTTGAGCTCCACAGGTCGGCCAAGGGTGTTTCTCCAAGGAAAGGTTGGGAAAAGATAGCTAGAAAGAAGAAACAAGTAAGGAAGACCATAAAACCAACCTTGCACCATGAATTCCTCCATGAATTCGAGCAAGATGATGATCAAAGCTTACCTAGAACTGCTTGGCCGTTCTTCTCTTCCCCAGAGCTCTATCCTAAGTCGGTCTAAGCAAGGGGATAAGAAAGGAAGTGAAGGAAACGATCCTTGCTAAGTGAGAAAAGGTGTATATATACTTTAGGTGAAATTTCAACATAAGGACAACTTGTTTCTCCATTTCTCCTCTAGGTCCTTCCCTTATTACAAACCACGTTTGAACTTTACAGTTTCTCGTAAAGCATCTTCCATTACTAAAATATCACCAGACATGAAAACGAGATCATCTTTCTCGGTGTAGAGTCGTGACATGATGAGACGTAGTTCATTGTCAGAGAGACTTTTACAAGCACTGAGGTCAAAGTCCGGGAAGGTTGGTTCTATGGCAGATAGGGGCACCATTTGTGATGGAGATCTCCTAATGGTTGCCCCTGACAAAAGATCTGTTTCCCCTTTATCATGTGCCAGATCAAATTGGGAAGGGTCCCATTTTCTTTGCTCGGGAACTATGGCTGGCTGTTTGTTTTTCTCCAATTCTTTTAAGGTTTGTCTGAAAGGTCGCCGTTGCGGACGTTGGATTGCTGAAAAGAGGTAGCGGGGGACGTCATCTGGTGCCATTGACGGGTCCTTGAATAACCTTCTATCACAAATAAGCTCCATGGCGTAACGCCCTCGCAGGGAGTGATAATCTTCGGCGATCAGCTCTGTAAAGGGGATTTCTTGGTTTAGCGCTTGAATGTGACGGATAGTGCAAAAAGCGCAATCCCCAGATCCCTCACTTGTTTGGACTTGCATGTTTATTATTTGGAACCATGGTTGGCTCTAGTCCTGACGTAGGGGCGGGCGTGCAACCCAAATTAGCTTAAGAAGCCGGAAAGGTATACATCGTGCCTCAACTGCTTCTTCTCCAACAAAGTTTATTGTTCCAGCTGGTAGCTCAGTGGCACAAAAATTGTACACCTTGGCATCCCGAGCCTCAGTGTCCACAATCATAAATAACCAGTGATCAGAAACTTGAAATGGCACAGTAAGATAACATGCCTTCCGTGCTAAACTAGCGCGCAACCGCTCTATTGACTTTGCTCGTATGTTCTTGTATAAAAAGCCTATAGATAGAGCATGTGAGGCGTTAAAGACTGGCTGCTACCTCTTAGAGCTTCTGTAAACTTCGATGCAGTTGGCAAGTAGGACGCGGAAGATTGTCATTGACATCTTTGACCGTGGTCACAGGATGTTGCGGAAATATTCACGTGTCAACTTGCGTTTAGTCTTGGTGTTGTGGTAGATGATGTCTCCCCCCTCTTTGGCATCATCGACAATAGTGTTCAGGATAAAGATGTTCTGACATCTAGTATTGAGATGGCCGCCATATCTAAATCGTGCATTTTATGCGGTAGAGGTGGTGGCGGGGGAAGCTCCTACGGAGGGGGTGAAGAAGTTTGTTCCAAGTCATCTATATAGCCTTGCAGATCTTCATCTGAATCGGAATCAGAATTGAGTTCTTCATATGTATCTAAACGGACTCATTCTGATTCTTCCTATTCTGGCGGAAAGGGTACTGATTGGTCAGGTGCGGAAAAAGGGTGAGTGGTTGTTGCTGGTGGGTTTGTGCTGGTTCCTAAAATACATTGATGGAACTCAGCAAAGGCCGCATCTTTCGCAGACTCCCCTATAGATCCCTAGGTAGAGTAATCGAGGAATTGGTCCCCATATGATATGTTTATATTTTCATTGTGGGTGGGGGACTTGGGATGATGTCCCCCTTCCTGGTGGTCTTTGACATATCTTTTCTGAGAAGGTGTTGCTCTTTGGCTTGGGCCCTCCCCAACATTGTATGGGGCATCAGATTTGTCATCTGAGGAGGTTGTATTGTTGTTAGAATCTGCGGAGGAGTCAGAGTCATCTTTGTCTTCATCATCGCCGTCTTTGTCAGCTGCTGCTTTGTCTGTGAGCTTCTTATGTGCTGTCTTTTTGCACTGCCGATGGATGGTTTGTAATTCTTCAAACGCCACTTGCACATGCTCGTGTGTTTCAAGCAGTGCGTCGTGTGTTTCCTTGAGATCTTTGTATCCGTCTTCAGCAGAGAGGAGTCGCACTGTTAGATATTTTATTGTAGCTCATAATTGTTGGATTTCATTGTTCGTCGACTCCTCTTGGCTATTGCGGAATTGTGTGAGAGTGTTGTTGATGCTATCCAAGCACGTGCTAAGATCTATTTGTTGTTGTTTGAGCTCGCGAAGAGTCTTAGGCAGAGGCTGAGTCTGTATAGAGATCTCATCGACTTGCTTGGCCATTGCTTCTTACTGGCCTTTTACTCCAAGGATCAACTCGGGCAAGTTGTTGTAGTGGCTGTCGATGTGATCAACTTGCATGGCCACTATATCTTGTCATTGCTGGAAACCTTGGAGTATGCTTGGAAAGGCACGATTCTTCTCATCGATCTTGGCTACCTATTTAGATAGTCCCTGCACACAAGAAAAAATGGAATTCAAAATGTTAGATGGGTCGGTGAGGAGGTTTCAGATGGTGTCAAATTGACGTCTGAATTCCTCACTGACATTTGTTAAGGGGACCCCAGGTATGGAAGGGTGGGATGGTTGGGGTCTGGATGGGAAGGATGTAGTGTCCTGCGGAAGAGATACTGTTGATGGTGCGGCGAACTGCGTGGTGACGATAGTTGGTGTCACCAGCGGTGTTGGGGTGGTGGTGGATGGGAAAGGTGGTGATGTTGCTGGTGAAAATGGTGGGATTGATAGTGGTGGGGGAAAGACTACGGGGATGGAGGCGAAGGTGGTGAAGTCGGGCATAGGGGTGGAGAAATATGGAAGAGTGCTGGATTGTGGAAAGGTGGAGGGTGGTAATCTCAGCGGTTAGACTCATAATGAAGGAGTCTAGAGATGAGGTGGTGAATTGTTCATCGGGGAGGGGGTTTCTATTTCTGGATGCGGTTTAGATGTTGGTGTTCCCGACAGCTGTTGTTTCTGTGAAAGTCTTGTGGAGGGTCATTTCACAGGAATTTTTGTCAACCTAGCTGTCGGGGCGGTGATGCTGAGTTCTGTCTGTCCCACTTGGGTTGGCTTAGCTTGTGCTTTGATCGGAGCTAAGAGGTTGGTAATCTCTTCATCAGTGAAGAGAAATTTGTCTTTGTCGTAGTCTTCTAGTTTCGGAAGTAGTAATAGGATTCTGGAAGATCAGACTGTTGGGCAGAAGATGTAATGTAGTTTTGCATTCTTCTCCTTGATAATATAGGAGTTCTTCAAGGTTTTTTCGTTTGTTAGGATTTTGCCCTTGATCTACGTGCAACGAGGGAGTAATCTGTCCATTTTGAGGTATTTAATAATGGAGGTTATGTGACCTCCCATACAGATTTCTTTTCCTATGGCGTAGGTGGAGAATTTTTGTATCAAATTCCGTCCGATGTTGACTGACTTTTCATGCAAGATAGACCATAGGATTAAGAGATCGGCTGCAATAACATTTCCTCCCTCTGATCTGGGAAACAGTGCACTGGTAATGATTTTGTGAAGCGTGCACATGAACCCTGATTGAATATTGGAGGCTTTGCATGTCTTTGCCTTGTAATTGGGGATCCATGTTAGTGATTTCCAGAAGTTATGTTTATTGAACGGGTAGATCTCCGTTCCTGCAGCTGCAGCTTTTTTGAGCTGCTCAGGATTTTCGATGAATATTTCGTTCAGAAGATTTTCTGTGATCACGATGTCATTGCCAAAAAGCTTGTGACCAGCCGGCGGTCACCCCCATACCTTGCTCTGTGCGCAATGTCCACCGTCTTTTTGATAAGATGGGTAAAGAATTCTGTGGTGGGTTCGACATATGAGATTTTAGGGACGAAACAGAGTCTGGATAAATTGGCGTTGTCGAGCATTGTGAGGATTCTATCGTAGATCCCCATCTTGAGTAGTACGCTTGAGCAAACATACTTTGTTGGTTTTAGTATTTTGTCTATGGATGGGATGGTGTGGATGTAGATGTTTTCTGGTGGGGGCGCGGTGGTGAGAATTGAGAAGATGGGGGTGGTAGTAGGAGTGGTGGTGGCAGGTGCTGCCAGGGTTTGTCCCCTAGCAGAGGCAGGGTGGACCTATTTTCGTGTGCGTTTCTTTGAGGGTTTTCCGGTTGCAGTTTCTTGGACCTTTCGTTTCCCCTTGGTTTTTTCAGGTGGGGATTCTTCCTCGGGGTTTGGCTCGTATTCAGAGCCTTCATCACTAGAGGAGATTTCTTGCACTTCTTCTTTAGGCTCCTCAGCTAGGCATTTGTTGAGGCGATCAATTTCACACAAGATATCTATGATTTTGACCTTTGGTGGGGCCTGTCCAGTTGTGTTGTAGTTATCTATGATCTTTTGGAGTTTATCTCGATCTTCCAGTAATTGCTCCTTTGTCTAGAAGGGTGTGTCTTCAGTTCTGGTTGGTTGCTTTGCTGGTGCAGCCATTTCTGAAAATGAAAAAGTGATGTGTTAGCATAGAAATTGGTATGAATGATGTTTTGGCGAAAAACAAGCGGTGTTTAAAAAGACCAAACGGTTTCAGGACCGTTTCGTTCCAAACTGTTTGAAAACCGTTTGGTCCCAAACGGTTTCAGGACCATTTGGTTCCAAACAGTTTGAAGACCATTTGGTTCCAAACGGTTTCGGGACCGTTCGGTTCCAAACGGTTTGAAGACCGTTTGGTTCCAAAAGGTTTTGGGACCGTTTGGTTCCAAACGGTTTGAAGATCGTTTGGTTCCAAACAGTTTGAAGACCGTTTGGTCCCAAATAGTTTCAGGACCATTTGGTTCCAAATGGTTTGAAGACCGTTTGGTCCCAAACGGTTTTAGGACCGTTTAGTTCCAAATGGTTTGAAGACCGTTTGGTCCCAAACAGTTTTGAAACCATTTGGAAGGTGAAACGGCAGGGAGCGGCCGACGATAAAAAAGACGGCGGTGATAATGAAAACGGTGGTGATGGAAAAGAGGCTCGCGGCGGTGCCGTAGACGGCGGCAATGGTACAGACGGTTGTGGAGGCGGGAAAATGATGGTGCGATAAAATGGGGAACCGCGGCAGTATTGCAGTCGTCGGAGATGACGGCTCATCTACCTTGCAACTGGTGGAGATGACGACAACAAGCGAAAAGAGGTGGTACTGAGGTGTGGTCGCTGCGAAGAAACACGGGGACCAGATCGACTGTGGCAGAGGGAACTTGAGATGCGTAGGAAGACAGTGGCAATGGAAGAGTGCTTGTGCAAGGGTTTTAGAAAGCTCGGGAGTCAAAAGAGAGATGAAGAAGAAAGAGGGGGGCTAGAGCTACATTTATAGGATTCGGGAGGTTGACCTTGCAAAACCCTTAGGTCAAATGGAATAGCGACCGTTTGGACTCCAAACGGTTTCGAGACCGTTTGGGAGGGTTAAGGGTATTTTGATTTTTATATTTTTTATATTTGTCTTGGTTATGTGAATTTTTATATTAACAGAAGATAATCCTATGGTAGCTTAAAAGAACAGAAGATAAAAGAAGAAGTTCAGATCTTGGGTTGCCTCCCAAGTAGCGCCTAGGTTTTACGTCGCTTGCTCGACGAGGTTTTGATGTGGTTATGATGATGTTGTGGCGTCTCTGATCTCAATAGTTTGTCTCGGCATTTTATCTGCTGGAGTGTAGTATTTTTTCAATCGATGGCCATTGACTGTCCTTTCTCCTCCATTGTCGTCAATAATTATGAAAACTCCAGTCGGGTATATATGTTTGATAGTGAAAGGCCCGGACCACTTTGTGCAGAGTTTTCTGGGGAACAATTTGAGCGTGGAGTTGAATAGTAGTACTTTGTCACCGATGATGATGTCTTTCCTCTTTAGATGACCGTCATGCCACATTTTGGCCTATTCTTTATAAATCCTGGCACTTTGATAAGTGGTCATTCGGAGTTCTTCTAGCTCTTGTAGTTGGAGTTGTCTATTTTCTCCGGCACTTTTAAAATCAAAATTCAGTTGTTTGATAGCCCACCAAGCCTTGTGTTCCAGTTCCACTGGAAGGTGACATGACTTCCCGTATACCAAACAGAACGGGGTTGTTCCGATTGGTGTTTTATAAGCTGTTCGATAAGCCCAAAGGGCATTGAGAAGCTTGGTGGACCAGTCAGTGCGGTGTCGATTGACTATTTTTTCTAAGATCGCCTTCAGTTGTCTATTTGAAACTTCAACCTGACCACTGGTCTGTGGATGGTACGGCATGGCAACTTTGTGGTTAACTTCGTATCTCTTTAAGAGGGCTTCAAAGCTTCATTCCAGAACATGGGTCCCTCAGTTGGATATGACAGTTCGGGGGACTCCGAATCTAGGAAAAATGATATCTTTAAACATCTTAATAACAGGTTTGGAATCGCTGGACACTGTGGGTATGGCTTCGACCCATTTCGAGACATAGTCTACTGCAACCAGAATGTAGGAGAAGCCATATGAAGAAGGAAAGGGGCTCATGTAATCTATCCCCCACATGTCAAAAAGTTCGATCTGTTGCCACATGGCGAGTGGCATCTCATTCCTTTTAGATATGTTGCCAGAAAATTGACATTTGTTGCAAGATTTGACAAAATCATAGGAGTCTTTTGCTATGGTTGGCCAAAAGAAACCTAATTGTAAAACCTTCATAGCAGTTTTTTTCGCACTCATGTGCCCCCCAGTGGGGCCAGAATGGCAATGATCTAGGACGGCGGTAATTTCTTCTTCAGGTAAGCAGTGACGGAAAAGTCCGTCTGTGCAAAGGCGAAAAAGGTAGGGTTCATCCCAATAGAATTGCTTTGCATCGTGGAGGAATTTCCTCTTGTCGTGATGGGAGGCGGAAGGATGAATGATTCTTGTGGCCAAATAATTAACAATGTCGGCGTACCACGGGAATCCATTGGTAATCTTCATCAGTTGGTCATCTGGAAGAGAGTCTCGGATAGGAACTTTATCTTCATCTTCGACTTCAATACGACTGAGATGGTCGGCTACGACGTTTTCCACTCCAGTTTTGTCTTTGATTTCCAAATCAAATTCCTAAAGCATCAACACCCAACGGATAAGTCTGGGTTTTGCATCTTGCTTCTGAATTAGATATCGTATGACAGAGTGGTCGGTGTAGACTATGACCTTGGCTCCAATCAGGTAGGAGCAAAATTTCTCGAACGCATAGATGACAGCCAAGAACTCCTTCTCTGTAGTAGTGTAGTTCTTCTGTGCTTCATCGAGTATTTTAGATGTGTAGTAAATTGCATAAGGTTTCTTGTCGATTCTCTGTCCTAATACGGCCCCTATGGCGTAATCGCTGGCGTCACACATGATTTCAAAAGGTTGTGACCAATCCAGGGCTCTTAGTATGGGTGCAGAGATTAAAGCATTTTTCAGAGTTGAGAAGCTTTGTAGGCATTCTTGATTAAAATTGAACTCGGTGTATTTGGTCAGAAGTTGGGTCATGGGTTTTGCTATTTTTGAAAAATCTTTGATAAATCTTCTATAAAACCCAGCATGACCCAAGAATGCTCGTACTCCTTTTATATCTTTTAGTGGCGAAAACTTCGAGATAACATCTATCTTTGCCTTGTCCACCTCAATCTCTCTGTCACTCATTCTATGTCCAAGGAAGACACCTTCCGTTACCATAAAATGGCATTTTCCCCAATTTAGGATGAGGTTCGTTTCCTCGCAACGTTGTAAGACTTGTCCAAGATTGAGTAGATAGTTATCAAAAGAATCTCCGTAAACTGAAAAATCATCCATGAATACCTCCATTATAGATTCTGTTAATCCTGAAAAAATGGCAGACATACACCTTTGGAATGTAGCAGGTGTGTTGCACAGCCCGAATGGCATTCTTCTGAAAGTATAGGTTCCAAAGGGGCAGGTAAAGGTAGTTTTCTCTTGGTCTTCCGGGTGTATAGGGATTTGGTAGAACCCGAAATAACCATCTAGATAGCAAAAGTATTTCTGATGGGCTAAACGTTCTAGGACTTCGTCGAGAAAAGGCAAAGGGTAGTGATCTTTTTGCGTTGATTTGTTTAGTTTCCGGTAGTCGATGCACATCCTCCACCCTATCACAGTCCTTTTCGGTACTAACTTGTTCTTGTCGTTCAGCACGACAGTGGTTCCTCCCTTTTTGGGGACCACTTGGACGGGGCTGACCCATTGGGAGTCTGAAATTGGGTAAATTATGTCGGCTTTCAGCAATTTGAGGACTTTAAGGCGAACCACTTCTTTAAGATTAGGGTTCAACTTCCTCTGTTGTTCTCTTGATGGCTTAAATTCTTCGACCATGGGCAGTCTATGCATGCATAAGGTTGGGTTTATACCCGTCAGGTCAGTTATTTTGTACCCAATGGCTTTCTTGTGTTTCCTCAGCTCATCAAGAAGCATTTCTTCCTGGTTTTCCATCAGGGTGGAGCTGATGATAACTGGACATAATTTTGTTTTGTCCAAGAAGACGTGTTTAAGTCTCGTTGGTAGAGTCTTCATCTCATGAGCCTTGGGTGTTTCTGTTGCTTCTGAAATAGTGACAGATTTAAGCTCCGCAAAGGTGGTTGTTGGTGCTTCTTCGGCCTTCTCTAAGTGTTGCAAACATTGTTGGACCAATTCATTTGTTGAAAATTCGACTTCTGGGTTGGTTAGAACATTTTCTAACTCATCTAATGGCTCAGATATTTCTAATTGGGACATTTGATGTATTGCATCTAAGAGAAAGACCTCCTTCTGAATGTTGGGACCTTTCATGCTGTTAAGAACTTGGAATTGAATTGCCTCTTTTCCCAATCTTAGAATGATTGTGCCAGCTTCAACATCAATAAGCACCCTAGCTGTGGCAAGGAAACGTCTACCAAAAATTATCGGGTATCTCAGATCCTCCTTGATATCCATGATGTCAAAATCGCATAGGACATAGGCATCTTTGTCTATCCTGACTGGAATATCTTCGATAATTCCTAGAGGTGCAGTGATGGTGGAATCAACTAACTGAATTGTCATCGTTGTGGGCAGCAAGTCGGTGAAACCTAATCGTTTGCACATGGAATAGGGCATAATAGATATGCTAGCCCCTAGGTCAGCTAATCCCTTTTTGCTTGAGGCATTTCCAATACAACATTGAATACTAAAGGAACCTGGGTCTTTCTTCTTTTTTGGCATTTTATTAAGGATGATATCAGAGGTGGTTTGGGAAAGTTTGATGGTTTCTTGTTCCTCAGTGATGTATTTCCTTGATAATAGAGTTTTTAGGTATTTGGTCCAAGCCGGTACCTCAGAGAGAGCATCGAGGAGTGGGATGTCGATATAGAGTTTCTTCATCGCCTCCTTAAATTTTTGGAACCTGGTGTCCATTTTTGTCTCTCGCAATCTTCCCGAATATGGTATCCTTGGTTTATACTGCGGGATTTCTGGCTCTTTGGAAGCTTGTTCTTTTTCTTTGCCTCTCTTCTCAGTTTCTAGGTTCGGGCTTACATTTGACAAAAAGACAGGTGTATCATCATCATCATGAGTGATTCTCGTAGATTCGTGAAGGGTGAGCCCAGATCTTGTAGTAACTACATTCAACTGCTCAGGTCTATTCTGGTCATGTCTAGGGTTCGACTCAGGTTGTCCTGCAAAAGTGCCTGCTGGAGGCTTTAGTTGCGCAGCAATTTGTGCTAGTTGAGCTTCTACTACCTTTTGCTGAGCTTGTTGATTAGCAAGCATGGTTTGTTGGGACTGTAACATCTGACTTATCAAAGTCATCTCGTCTGCTGGCTGAGAAGGGGTATTTTTCTGAGCAAGTTGTTGTTGTCCTTGTTGTGGTTGTTGCGGAGGCAGCGCTAACTGAGGTTGCTGCAACTGAGAGTGCAGCTGTGGGTGTAGAGGAGGATGGGTATATTGATAGTAGGTAGATGTATTTCTGGGGTAGTTGGATCTTGGGAAGTTATTTCTAGGGTTCCCTTGATTTTGATTAAAGTTGCTTTGGAATCCAGGTGGCAACCTATTGGATGATTTGCCTTACGTCTGGTGTTGCAGATTGGCGGTCCCAGCGGGGTTCCTATATTGAAATCCTGGGTGGTTTCTTGGTTGATTAGGATTATAGTAAACTTGTCCAGGTATAGAATGAATAGAATTAACTTGTTCGGGCAATTTCTCTTCAGGTTGTTCAATGATTGGATCGTATTGTTGTTGTGGTGGATGCATATCCATCATCACATTGTAAAGAAGACCGCATGACAAAGTTGGGTGATGGGATGCATGACAGGCTTCACAGGTCCCTTCTGCAGCTTTAACCTGTTGGACTTGAGGATTTTTCTTCGTATCAAACTCTCCAAGTGAAGTTTCAAGAGCCTGTTGTTTATGAGCTATGGTTTTCAAGGCTTCAGCAATAGCCTTCATTTCCATAGATTCCTCAGCTTTGTAAACTTTGAGAACTCCCTTTCCAGATGATTGTCCCTAATTGGATTGATTCTCAGCTCCGAGTGTGACGATTTTCCAAGCATCGTCATAGTTCTTTCTCAAAAAGTTTCCTCTAGATGAGGAATCCAGAAATTGCTTAATGTCATCACTCACTCCCCTATAGAATGTTTCTATTAATTGATTTTGGGAGATGACGTGATGAGTACACTTTCTTAGAAGCTCTTTGAACCTTTCCCAGGCTTCTGCGAGTGATTCTCCAAGAAGTTGGGCGAAGTGGTTAATCGGCCCCCTAATTTTGTAAGTTAACGAAGGGGGGAAGAACTTTTCCAGGAACTTTTCTTCTAGGGGAGCCCATGTGGTGATTATTGGCTCCCTATCAAGCGAGTTATACCAGATCAGAGCTCTTCCTGATAGAGTGAAGTGGAAAAGATGCATCATTATTGCATCAAAAGCAACTCTGGCCTGTGGAACCAGTCGGCAAAGTGCTTTGAACCTCTTCAAGTGATCCATATAGTCATCTCCAGAACCTCCAGAGAATGAGATGCCCTGCATGATCTGAATCCATTGTGTCTGGATCTCAAAGTTGGGTATGTTGATGATCGGAGGCCGGACTGGGTGATTGTCTTCATAGTTCTTAGGGACAGTGTAATCCCTTAATTGCTTGTTTCTTATCTCTAACTGGGTAGCTTGGTTAGCTGCTTCGTTTTCAGCTCAGATGCGGGCCTGTTCTTCCGCTTTGATCTCTGCTTGAATCTGAGCACGGGTGTCAGCGATGAGTTGTGCTCTTTGAGCGGCTATGGCGGCATTGACCCTTTCCATGACTAGTACATCTTGGCGTTGATCTTCAACCATTAGCTTGGCTCTTTGGTGGTTAAGTCTGATGTGATGGTGGAAGCTTCTCTCTACCTCAGAGTCGTACTCTGGATCAGGGGAGAATCCGAGGTTATGCGATGATTGTATACACATCTTCTACCTGAGTAGAGGAAGAAACACACTATTTAGATGATGTCAAAGATATAATTGAATTCAAGAAGATTGGGACTAATGATTAAAATAAAGTGTAAAACCCTATCCAACTAGTAAGATTCTAAATGAGATTAAAACGTTCTGTTGTCCCCAGCAACAACGCCAATTTTTTGATGGAGCTTCCACTTACGTGGAATTGCGTGCACCACTAAAAATCCTAAAGATGGTAAGTCTTTAAGTTTAGCCTTGCTTATACTAGATTGAGAACTCCACCCACGTATGCTAAGATACGTGGAAGTCTTATCGTTGTATAGTTAAGGGTCGAATCCATGGGACAACGGTCTTGTTGGGAACAACAAGATGAAAAGTGTTAGAATTTCACTTAGCCTCTTAATAGTTGGTACTTAGATCAAAAGAGTTGGTTTGGTTGTTTTAAACTAAGAGTAAGTAAAATAAAGCAAGCAAGTAAATTTAAGGATGTTAATTAATGATAAGGAACCACTAGGGTGTGATCGGTTTTCACCGCCACTACACATGGATCAAAACATGCAACATAAAACATAACCCGCAACAAGAGTCAAAACAGTTAGTATCTTTGTAGACTTAGTTTCCTTTCGGAGAACTAACTATGAGAAGTGTGGGAATTTTGCAAAGTTAGCCATCCCCGAACGAATGGTCAACTACTTTGCATCATTCCCTTCACAAAGTGTGTTCCTCGACTTATCAAGATTGCACTTTCATACGTCAACTGATTCCATTTCATAGTATGAAAGTACAACAGTGGAAGTGAGTTTACTCCACTCCTTGAGAGACACTCCTAGATACCGAAACAGATGCATGGTGGATACATGCATCAAGAACCAACATTCAATCGAGTTTCAAATCTAATAGTACAAACATAGACAATTCATACTAAAAGATAAAAGATGACACAAGTTGGTGATCAAGCAACAAGCATTCATTAAACAATTGATGTTGAACTGCAAGGAAAGAATCTCTATATTGAAAACTATGGATTACATTACATGATATGAAACATGGGTAGCGGGGCTACTCCCCGCACCCTAGTGAAATGAGGCTACTCGCTCATGGCTAGGACAAAGAAGGAGGTAAGAAGAGAGAGAGAGCATCATCCCCATAAAGGAGAGAGGAAAGTCAACCCCTTGGAAAGAGAGAGAGACGATCTTCAAACTTCACAGGTTGCTTGATGATGAGGTCCCCTCTTCCCACCTTCTTTGGCGAAGAGAGAGAAAGCAGCTTCAAGATGGAGTGTGGATCTCAGACCGGCAGCCTTTGGGTAGAGGATGGAAGTTGGATTAGCTCTGGAGTGATAGAGGCAGCCTCTGGACGTCTGAAAACTTGATGTCCTTGGGAGGACCCCTTGGGTCTTATTTATAGGCCTTAATTGAAGTCCAAACGGTTTGGTAATTTTGGGTCCAAATGGTCTTGGAAACCGTTTGGACTCTGAGACCGTTTGGACCTAGAGACCGTTTGGACCCTGAGACCGTTTGGATCCCGAGACCGTTTGGACTGCGAGACCGTTTGGACTCCATGCGGTCTTGAGATCGTATGACTCCATGCGATCTTGAGATCGTATGACTCCATGCGGTCTTGAGATTGTATGACTCCATGCGGTCTTGAGATCGTTTGGCTTCATGCGATCATGAGACTGGTTGGCTTCATGCGGTCTTGAGACCGGTTGGCTTCATGCGGTCTTGGGACCGTTTAAGTCCTTTGTGATTTTTTTTTCGTCTTTTTCTGTAAGTAAAAGGAGAAAAGTTAATCTAACAGTATGTTTGCAATAAAAAGAGAATAGTTAGAGATTTTGTCTACTTTATCTGAGAAAGAGTGTGGGAAACTGAAGAATATTGCTAAGATAACATCACAAAATTGGAGGTTATCACGTGGAAATCAGGGAACCAACCTTGTTTGATCAGAATCAAATTATCAACACCCTAAAGCACACCATCATTAAAGGGAGTTTGGGTGTCAAGGCGTCTACCTTTTCTAGTTTACTACCAGAGTATCAATACCTTGAATTTGAGAAATTCCCTTCTGGTGCGGTCTTACTTAATGTCACACACTAGGCAATTGTATGGTGACTAGATGCAATGCTAAGGGAAAACACACGATGGATCTTTCAAAATTTATAATGGGACCTACTCCAACACACTATCTTAGACTATTCGCACTTCACCCACAAGCACATGGGGTCATGTTGTAGTATAGGGAAGTGTCAAGAGAAGGGTCAATCCTCAAGGAGAGAGGGGGAACTAGAGCTACACTAATGCGAGCTACGTTCCTAAAGAGGAGTGTAGGGTTTCAGGGTTTAAAGGTTGGTTTTGGTTGATTACACTATGATTACAAGAAATTTATAACAAGAAGGAAACTAGATTACCAAGAACCCTAGATTATCCTAAGCAAGTTAAGACTAAGAAACTAGGTTAAACAAGTAACTAAGCAAGAGCAAGGAGCTACACTACACTAGCAATTCAAATTATCAACTAAGAAACAAGATAAGCACTAAAGCAATCAGGAGCCTAAGTTATCACTAACTAACTAAATTAATGCAAGCAAGCTCAGAAGATCCATTACTTCTTAAACAAGACCTAACTATCAAGAATTAAGCAATTAGCTAAGAAATAACAAAGGAAATGAACTAAACTAGCATTAAAAAGATAAGATGACAAGGTGGGTTTTAAGCAATAAGGTGGATAGGTGGGCCGTTTGGGAATGAGACTTCATATTAGTTGGGGGAGGTTATATAACAAGCAAGTTTTACATCTTCAATCTTGATTATGAGACCAAACAACAAGGCAAGTGCTGTTGGAATGTACCATATGCTACTAGTTGGAGAACTAGAGCTAGGTGTAATTCTAATAGGACTTGGCAAGTCTAGGTTTCTAGGGTAAGTGGTATTAGGGAAATTGAGAGCTAAGGGTAGGAATGGGAGTAGAGATGAGGGCGTTTCACCTCATGTCACTTGCCATCTAGCCTTTAGGAAACTCTAGGCAATTGCACTAATCACACTTACACTAGCTACTTAGATCTCACACTTGTAGGAGAAGGGAATTGTATGTAGGAATAAAGGGGGCTAGCTAGGGATCCACTAATTGGACCTAGGAGCCATTCCTAAGATAGCCACATACATTCCATTTTCCCCTAGAAGCTAAGTGTCTTCAAGCATCATATAACAAGCAATCTATGTTTTAAAAGCACAAACCATAATCAAAATAATGAGAATTGAGACAGAAGCAAGAGGCAATCATCATAGAATGGAAATATGTTCATTACATGTTATTTTCCCCCAACATGGTATCAAACTAACATTTTAACCCCAAATAGCTCACCACTAGGGGCTTAGCTAGACATGATCATACAAAAGAGAAAAGAAAGGAGAAGAAAGGGGGAGGAATCCATGGATCTCATGGAAGCTTCTTCTCCTTCACCTCCTAGCTATTGTAGGGTGTGGCTCCTCCTCCAAGGTAGATGAATATCATGGAGATATGGGGGATTATGGTGGGAAACCTAGAAAACTAGGTTTGCATGGTGGAAATGGAGAGGGAGGTAGGTGAAAGGTTTTGAAAGCAAGGAAATGAAATGTCTAAGGAGTTGCTAGGATGGTGCTAGGGAAGCTAAATTTTGTGTTGTGGCTACCACCTAGGTATATATAGGTGGTGGGAAAGCACTAGGGTAAGTGGGGGTAAAATGGGAAAATAGTGGAGAAAATGGGTAGGTTAGGTGGTCAGCATAGCTGTGGTGGGGGTTATATGGCACAGTCTTGGGAAATGGAATTGCTGAGGTGGAAGGTGGAGGTGAGGTGTAAGTATATATGGTGTCCACGGTCGTGGTGGGGGCCATAGTCGTGTTGGGTAGTGGGTACCATGGCCGTGTTGGAGGAGGTTGCCATGAGAGAGGTAGCTCTGAGTTTGTCTTGTCTTCGACTCTCCATGGTCGTGGTGGTTGCCATGAGAGAGGTGGGCTTCAGTGGTCGTGGTCATGTTGATGGCCATGCTTGTGGTCATTCATGTGTAAAATGAGCCGAGTCACTGTTGAATTATGGGGTCTTGGGGAATAAATCACCACAGTCGTGACAGGGGCCACAGGCGAGTTGGAGCACGCTTGCCACGACCATTTTGATGACCATGGTCTTGGTGTCTTTAGTGACCATGGCCGTTTTTCTAGCCACGGTCGTGGTCATTCATGTACAAAATTGGCGATGTTACTGTAACTTTTGGAGATTAATTCCCCACAATCGTGGTGGTTTACCATGGCTATTTTGGGATTCTTCTTGTTGATCTCCACTTCAACATTTTCATTTGGCCTTCTTTTTCTTTGAATTAATTCTTGTGCATCTAAAGGGAGCACAAGGAAGAGGTAGGTCCAATCTTAGGGTGCTAGGATGCAAAGATGGTCTTTATCTCCCTCCCTTGCATCAATGCATGCATAAGTACCCTAAAACACACAAAAGGAGGCATAAGTGTATTTGACATAAAAGATCTCATTAGAGGGAATAACTTGTGATCTATAGTGTTTAGATGTGATTTCATGCAAAAAAACACAGGATGATGCCCCAAAATGGGGTTGCATCACCTTCCAAGATGAGAGCTCAGGTGGGGAGGTGGGGGAACATGGATTTGGTAGACCCCACATGGCGGAGTGCCATGGAAGAGGTGTGTGCGGCTCACTGCTAGTGGGAAAATTTTCACCCATCTAGGTTACCTTGACAAGTACAAGTTGTTGATGGAGAGTATCATGATAACATCTCACATTAGGGGGTAAGTATCTAATCGACACATATCTAGGGATGCCATAAATATGGACACTATCTAAAATAGATAGTCATCTAACCCTAACTCGGTTAGATATTAGAAAATCACTATGAATTTCAACACAGATACCCCTAAATTAGAATAAGTCATGAACCTGGAGTTATCATAATGACAGAACAATGGTTGAGAATTTTGATTTTATTTGCAAAAAATAATTTAAAGATAAATTGAGGAAAATGATTACATGATCAATTAAGAAAATTGATGCCAAGGTTGAATTGAGGTCACTAATTAGAAGGAGGACACAACTTTGTTTATTGTTTTCTTGATGGTTCTAGAAATATAATCTACATTGGCAAAAAATCCTAGCCCTTAAATGTGTAGAACTATGAAACTTTATTACTATATTGAAGAGGTAGGATTTGAATGATAGGTATACCAGAAACCCTAATGTGGTAGTCTTGTGGAAGTTTCAAATAAGAATATTTTTTCAACCCTAAATTTTGACGTAAAGAAAGCATATAATCATAGATCAACTGAAAAACCTAGCTCAAAATTTTGACCTTAAATAAGATTCCCTAACCTATGGATGTGCTTTTCTCTAGGTAAGCAGATCATGTCACTACACATGGGTGTTTTTTGTGATTACATATTATGTATTGTGTATGAATTATGCTCATCAATTGAAAAAACCTAGTTCAAAAGTTTGACCTTAAATAAGATTCCCTAACCTAAGGATGTGCTTTTCTCTAGGTAAGCAGATCATGTCACACACATGGGTGCTTTTTGTGATTGCATATTATGTATGATGTATGAATTATGCTTTTATTTCTAAGTTCATGAGATGCAATTAAGATATTGATGATGATGCCCCTATTATGTTATTGCATTATGATTGTCATATTCATAAATTTCTATGGTTATCTGTTGGTATGTATGCCCAGAGAGATAATCATATGATGATTGTGATGGCATGTCTTATAAAGGTTTTTATTAATAATAAAGGGAATCTTCCAATTTATTATGTTTCACTCAGTTATGAGATAATGAGGAAACCTAATGAATGTCTATATAATGACATTACTCAATGATGTATATCTTTAGGTGTGTGACCTGAACAATGAGATCATATGGATGTTAAGAGTATATACATTCTTATTATGTCCCTAGTTGGATGTTATTGTGGAAGGTTGATGGACAACCATAAGACATAGGACTAGAGTGTGTGTTGGTTGATAACAAAATCTCATCAACCATGGTATATGTGATATCAAATCAAGCACATAGATACTTGTCAAAGAATAGTGTATCAAATAGACCCACCTTGAGAGTGATACATGAAAACCATAATTGGTGGTCATAGTCATCTCTCATAGTGAAGGTGGTGATTGTGGTTCTCAGACCTGAAATCACTACCCTCATCACAGGTAGTTTGGTGTACTTTGGCATCATCCACCCTAACCTTGAATAAGGATTGCCATAAAGGTGATGATCTGGTGCATTGTGACACATGGGGATAACTGTGAGTTATGTAGATGAAATTTGTCCCTCCTACTAGAGTTTGATATCCAATCCACTTGATAAGTGAGACTTAGAAAAGTATGCACATCCACATGTGAATTAATATATGATATTGAGGTAACATACATCTCACACAGTCTACTCTAGTTCAAGGAACTTGGACTGAATAATGAAATGATGAGGATTTCATGCCTCGAGTTCATTACATATATCAGAGACAAAGGAATTAAACAATCACTGTAACACCTGACACAAATTGTAGGTTGAAGTTGTTCTTCAAATTTCTATTGTGTTGGGTAGAAATGATGTCTAACTAGACAACACACTTTTCTTGTGATTTCATAAACTAGTTATGGACATGTACTACCAATGTAAATTTGAACCTACAGGGTCACACACTTAGGATACACTTAGAAGAGGAGTTTAATCATGAATGATAATTGAATTTATTACTAAAATCTTTAGGTTTCAGTTTAAGCAAGGAATTAACTGAATGGACCCCCAATCGACCGGTTCAAGTGTTGAACCGATAAGTTGGAGTATCAGGTTGATTGGATATTACATTGGCTATTCAGGATGAACTAGGGAGCAAACCGACCAGTTCACATAGTGAATCGATCATCTTGAGGTCACCAGTCGATCATTTCATGAAGCAAGACACTTGATTCATGGAGAAATTTGATTGCATCAAGGATTAGTGTTGACATCATGTCGTGCATTAATTGGATTAGAATTTGCAATACAATTGTAATTGGGAAACATGATGAAACAAAAAGTTCACTGGTGAACTGATCATCTCACATGTGAATCGATCAATTCACCCGCAAGCTGACCATTTTGCTTATCGTAGGTTGTGAATTGTCATGAAATTTTGGTCCCTTCCACTCCCACCCCGACTGAGAAGCCTGACCCTAAACCCCCTATAAATAGAGGGGTGCTAGGGGCTTCTCAGACACAACCCAATTGCCTCTGACAATTTTTTGTCTTCGTCAGTTGTGATAACCAAAAGAACCCAGGTAAGTCCTACTTGATAAAGGGAGGGATAACAAGGAAGAATAAGACTAGTACACCAATAGGAGGGACATCTCCTACTTGTCCATTCTAATAGAAAGAAAGGAGTTCTAGGCGGTCATTGTTGACTACTCTAGAGGCATGAATCTTTTCCGACTAGGAGGATAATGTCATCTTGCTATATGTGGTGGAACCAGGAGCTGCTACATACCTTGTCTGAGTACAACTAGAAGAAATTTCTACAACTATAACAAGTATTAGTCACTAGACTTACTCCAGGATCAAGTATGACCTTATTAAGCCATCCTTCCCATTACATAGTTGTTGACGTGACCCATTATCTTATGGGGAATATGGACAAAAGTTGTTTTGTTTCCAATGTCTATCTTATCCCATATTTCCCAACATTATCTCCATTACTCATTGGTTAATGTTAAGATAATGTAAGCATGTTCAAGTAATTCAAATAATATTCATTTTAATTATGTAAATGTTAATCTATAGAATAAGAGGAAGAAATCACACCATGATGAAATTCATGTACTTTATTTTTGAATTGTATCTCCTTATGTTATTTGCCTTTATGGCTTTGATGTTCCACCTTGATGCAATTAATATGAGCCTTTTCCAGCTTGTTCGGAACCTTCGTGCAATTATTAAATGAGGACAATTTACATTGATGGCAAGATGATAATAATGATGTTAAGGTTAGTGAGGAGGAATAATAAGCTTATTATATTCTTCTCGCAATGATGGTTCTTTATGGCTGTTATGGTCTTCCTACAATGATTGTCATTTCAATCATAATATGCCCCAAGTGAGCAGTTCTACAGAGAAGTCATATAGTAATGTTTCTTAATTCATTGATTTATGCAAGAAAAAGCTTGATGATAATTCTTAAAGTTAAGTCATGTTGAGTTCAATTTACGTTCACATAATATGTTTATTTTAAGTATTCATAAAATGCATAGTGTCTCTTACTTAAGATGTTGTTGTCTTTTTGCATGGGTGTGGGATGACATGTCCCTAGACTAAGGAGCAAAGCAAGACAGAAATGGGTATTTCAACATGGGGAACACCAGAGGAGACTTAGCATGATAGGGTACCATTTATTATTTAGAGTATTCATTGTATACTTTTTAGAGATCCACATGCATTTGATTTCTTTTGGAATTCATGTATTAGGCTTTAATTCAAAGATGAGATAATTTATGCTATATGATTTCTCTTTCAAGATCACTTTTATGAATCTTTATTTATTTTAATGCATGATGTTTCATATATCTTTATTGTTATGTATATCATATTTTGTGAAAATCCTCCAAGCTAGTGACCCATGTCGTGGACAACATGGGGATTGATTTTGTTGATGTGTGTGTACATGGCAGGGAATTATAGTTGTGGTATAGAAAATGTTTCATACATTTTGTTTTTAAACAAAATAAATAATCCTTTGATCAATATAATTCTTTGACTTGCAAGGAAATTTGGGAAAGAAATCTTTAAATTGAACACAATACATAAATCTATTACCATCTAGTATTCATCTTGAGATGTGGACTTATCCTAGAATATTCTTGTTAAGATACCACTAGATTCCCCTTTAGCAATCATATGTGATTTGTAGGGAAATATGGATACAAAATAAGTAGCGGAAATAAAATGAATTATCTACCATATTCCCCATAAACTAACAGATTGCGTCAACAACTATAAGATGGGAAGGATGGTTTCTAGGATATACTTGGTCTCAGAGCAAGTCCAATGACATCTCCTCATCATTCTAGATGTGCAACTGCCTTCTAATTGTGTTGGGACTCGTCTGACTACTGCCACCATGAACTGCAGCCTTGAACATCGTCGTCTACAGTAACTCCTCTCCCCCACAGACTTCTGGTTGATATTTTCCTACTTAGTGATGGGCAAAGGCCACCTCACCTCTTGCGAAGTCCACACAGACTGCCTAGAACTCATGTCATCCTTGTAGAATAGATAGGAAGGAGTTGTTCCTCCCGTTGTTGTACTAGTCACCAACTTGCTCTCCCACAATAATGATCCTCAGTTGTTCTCTCCCTTGCTATCCCTCCCTAGTTGGTTAGGACTTGCTTGGGCTCTCTTAGTTACCACAACCAGAGAAGACAATAGTTGTCAGAGAAAGTGATTCTCAGTTGTCTGTGTTATACTCTGGGAAGCCCCCAATACCCCTCTATTTATAGGCGGTGTTTAGGTCAGGGTTGTCAGTCTATGCGGGAGTGGAAGGGATAGGAAGATCTTGAATTTTTGCAACTTGCGACCACCGAAATGGTCGTTTGGCAACCAAGATAGTAGTTTGTCATGTGATATGATAGTTTCACAGTTTTCTAATTGCTACAAAACTGGCAATTAAAATCCAATTAATGCACGACATAATGCCAACACTAATTCCTTGATGCAATCACAATTCCCACAAACTGAGCAATCTCACACACGTGAGACAGCTGTATCACTCATCCAGATGGTCATCTGGTGACCCGATCTGAGCTGATCGATTCAATAGAATGAACTAGATGGTTCACACCTCAGTTTGGGATGAACTGTAATTCAATTTCTGATCAACCTGACAATCCAAATAGCCATATCAACATTCAAGTCGATTGTCTAACACTCAAAATGGATGTCTCACTTAGTGAGATGATCGTTTGGTAGTGCAATCATATGATCTGTTGCATGAATTGAATACCTAAACACTTTAGTAATCAATTCAATCATCATTCAAGTTTAAACTCCTCTTTTAGATCAATACCTATGTGTGTGACCCTATAGGTCTCATATTACGTTGGTAGTGAATGTTCAAAATAACTTATGACATCACAAGCAATGAGTGGTGTCTAGTCGCACATCAATGCTACCCAAGTAAATGGAAAGTTGAGTAACAACTTCAACCTACAATATGTGCTTGGCGTTACAATGTTTGTATAATTCCTTTGTCTCTGATATCCAGATTGAACTTGAGGCATGGAGTAGTCACCCTCTACACCATCCAATCATATTTCTTGAACCAGAGCATACTGTCTGAGATATATGTAGGCTCAATATCACATATTGACTCACATGTGAATGGCCATTCATTTCTCAATCTCACTAATTAAAAGGCCTAGGATATCATACTCCTATAGGAGGTAAAAATCCCATCTCTATCACTCACGTTTAGTCCCTATGTGTCAAAATCACCCAATCATCACCTTTATAACAACCCATGTTTCAGGATTGTGTTTGATGATGTCGAACCACATCGAACATCATCTGATGAGTGTAGTGATTTTAGGTCTAAGAACCACAAACACCACTAGCACTATGAGAGATGACTATGACTATCATGGTAAAGGTTTCTATGTGTCAGTCTCATGGTGGGTCTGTCCAATACACTATTCTCCAACATGTATCTATGTGCTTGGTTTGATTTTTCCATATCATGACTAATGAGATTCTGTCATCAACCAACTCACACTCTGATCTTGTGTGTCATTTTTGTCTACCAACCTTCCACCAATAACAACTAATCAGGGACATAATGAGAATATATATATGTACTCATAACATCTGTATGATCTCATTTCCTCAAGTCATGTACTTGAAGACATACATCATTGAGAAATATTATTCTCTAGACATTTATAATGTTACAACATTGTCTCATAACTGAATTAAACAAAATAAATTGGAAGCTTGCCTTTATTTATTAATCAAATCAATTACAAGTTGTGCCATTACAATCATCACATGATTGGCTCTCTGGGCATACATACAAATAGACTCCTGCTTGTAGTTAGAGCCAATCACCCATGAATTATACTACAAGTGATCTAACATGTCTATCATGCTTATGTTGAGAAAGTGCCTTTGTCAAGGGGTCAGCAATATTGTTCTTAGTTGGTACTCTGCAAATCTTTACACCTCCTTGATGTATGATCTCTCGTATGAGATGGAACTGCCTTTGTATATGTGTTGAGTGCTGATGTGATATGGGTTCCTTAGCCTGTGCAATAGCTCCATTGATGTCACAATATAGCTCGATTGTGTCGTTGATGCTTGGAATGACCCCAAGTTCTAGAATGAACTTCTACATCCATACATCCTCCTTTGCTGCATTCGATGCAACAATATACTTGTCCTTTATTATAGAATTGACAAGTGACTCTTGCTTGGAACTCTTCTAGCTTACAATTTTATTATTTAGGCAAAACATGAATCCTGATTGCAATTTGTAATCATCTTTATCAGTCTGGAAGCTTGCATTAGAGTAACCTCTTATCACCAACTCTTCCTCTCTGCCTTAGGCTAAGAAGTGATCCTTTGTCCTTCTCAAGTACTTGAGGATGTTCTTCACAACAATCCAATTAGCATCACTTGGATCTGGTATCTGCTTCTCATACTCAGGGCATACGAGACGTCTAGACGGGTACACAACATATCATTCATGATTGATACAATTCTTGAGGCATATGGAATCAAGCTCATGGGTTCCCTTTCTTCACAAGAACTGGGACATTGAACTTTAAAGATGGAAACTCCTTGTATCATGTGCAGGTTTTGGTGGATATAGGGTCTAGACGGGGTGAGGTGAATAGTGCTTTAAAACTTGTACAAGAATAGTTAGACCTTAAAATTATATCAATTGAAACCAAATACTAAAAGTGAATTGGAAGTCCTATCTAGACAAGCATATTAAGGATGAGAGAGATTGAAATAAACACTTGTACAAGGTGTTTAGAGTGGTTCCAGTATCCAAACTAGGAGACCATCACTCTACTACCTAGGGAGGTCAACCTCTAGGACTTTGCAACCCATGCATACTCATATTCCATTATAAGACATACAAGAAGACCACCTTACGTCCCAGGGCTTACCTATCCAAGAGCTAGTCTTTTACCTCATAACATGTATTACCCACTCTTGCAAGCAGCTCAATTCCTTCTCCTAGGACATCTACTCATTGCAACAAGTCTTCAGCCTTGAGGATTTACCCACCAAGATCCTTGTATCTTCCACCTTGTCCTTCTCCTTCACTTGGAGAAGATCTTCACACCTTCTTCAGCCTTGAAGAAGAACAACAACTCCTCCTTCACTTGGAGAAGACCACTTTGGCTTTTTCTCTTTGAGAAAGAGGATTGGGAAGATGGAAAGATGGATAACTTTATAAGGTAACAATGAGGTAGCTCTCTTACAACATGCCTAACTCACTCATAATCACAAAATGCTTTGTAAATTAGAGAGAGGGAAAGGGGCTAAAAGGGTTGTAGCACACTCAACTATAGCAAGGACCAAGGATAGCATGAATGAGCAACTTTGGAATGAACTCCAAGAGGTCCTATTTATAGTTGGGGGTGTTCCTTTGAGTGTGGAATAACTTAAGAACAAAAATAGTCATTTGACAACTTGCAATAGAACTATTTTTGTTTCTAACAACACTCCAACTGTTGGAATCACTTTTTCTGCATTTTCCGTACAATGCATACAGTCAAGTTTCAATAAAGGTAACTCGACTGATCCACAATCTAACAAAGACAATTTTTTAAATATCGATCGAGTTTGTCTTGGGGTAACTCGACCGATCAACCAAAATCAACTTTGGTTAGAAAGTTGGTCAGTCAAGTTCTGTGAGTGTACAACTCGACCAATGCAACCATTTCCAAAAATCCATCATAAATCGGTCGAGAATCAAACTCAACCGATTAAGTTGTTGTGACAAATTTTGTAAAATGATTTTTAAGTGAAAAAACGATGGAATCAAGTGTCCCTAATTTTTTCTCATCTTAGTTACAAGTCATAGTGCAAATGATTACAAAAATATACTAAGGTGGTTTGGAGTGATTTCCCAAATTGCATATTTGCATTGCTTTTGTTGGAACTTGGACAAGCTAGGGCTTGGTGAATTTGATCCTTTTCATGTACCTAATGCTTGAAATCAATCTTAAACAAAAATATTATATACATATGAATGAAATGGTTATCAAAATATGGATAATGTGTAACTTCCAAGTCAACATTATCCCCCTTTTTGACAATGACAAACCATTCCTTAACATATTGAAAAGGATATATAAATGTATACCTTATCCTTGTGAATTGCAAGGGGAGTCATAATTTGAACAATTTGAATTTCTCCCCCTCAATATATGCTCACTCTAACCTGCATAGTTAGTCTTTCTACACAAATCTATCAAACATGCATACTACATGGTCCTTAAGCAAGTCATATGATAAAACATATTCTTTGACAAGAAAAGGATCATTTAGGCAATAAAAATAATATGTTTGAGCTTCAAAACACTCTCCCCATTTTTGGCATTATAAAAAAGTAAAGGGGGTTAGAAGAGCACAAAAAATAGGTCTTCCCCAAGCACAACCAAAAACATCCAACCACAAGATAAAACATGCAACGACATAACACACATAAAACAGAGAGGAGAGAGAAACAAGCAACATATGTCATAATTAAAATATGGAAATCATACCAATAACTCACATGTTAGAACATGCATAGATTGGTGATACAGAGGATTAAGATTACAACACAGAAGCATGTTATCAAAGAAACTACAAGACAAAATGATTAAAACAACCTGATGATAAAATAGTACAACTCAGTTAATGTGCCTAGATGTCTTAAGTACAAAATAGTATAGAAAGATATATATGATCAGCATCTAAAGACTAAAAACTAAAACATCTAAATGTCTAGGCTATCTAAGTCTAAATGGTCATCATTGACATCATCATCAGAGCCTTCAGGCTCATGGTCCTCATCTCCATCTGAAGGTGCAACAGAGGCAACAATTTCACCTTCATCATCAAAGCCATCCTCATGGTCATCATTCTCAGATGCCTCCTCATCATCAACAACACCTTCCTCATCAATCTGGTCAGGCATCTCCTCATCAGCAGAAGGACTGAAACCACAATTGGGGCACATGGCTTTCTATTCATCCCAAGTCATGCCAAGATCATGGAGCTCCTTGGCATGAGGGAAAGTGGGAGTAGAAGTATCAAGGCATGCAAGAAGGGTAGCTATGGGGCCTACAGGGAGAGGTAGAACTCTAGGGGTAGGTGTAGGGGCAGGTCCACCAATAGTAGCGGGTGTAGCAACGGAAGCAGTAGGTGGAGGGTCGGGTAGAAGTGATTATATGCATATGAAGCATAATCACCACCTGGGTAGGGTTAGTAGGAAGGGTAAGGATGGGTACATGATAGGTTCATGGTTGACATCATCTGGCAAAGATCTTGATGCAGGTGCTCTTGAACCTTTAGGTTTTATGCATGATGATGCACCATGTAACCCATGAGGACTTCATTGGATACATGAAATGAGGTGTGGGAAAGTCTGGAGGGTGGTGGAGGTGGAGGTTCCTGGTTGGAGGTGGAGAAAAGAAGGCAAAAGAAGATGAAATCATACTATTTAGTGATAAAATCATCGTTTGCAAAAAATACCAAAAACAAGAGAAAAGAAGGCAAAATAAGATGAAATTTTAGCACATTAGCAAGCAAGGGTTATCAAGACATGAGAAAAGCATATAGGATAGATAACAACTAACTAGAAGGCATATCAGATTCATCCAAAGAAGTTATGACCAATTTAGATCTAATAAAATTAAATTTCTCTCTAGCTAGAGATTTAGTAAAAATGTTTGCCAACTGATTTTTGGTGTCCACATGTGTGATATAAATATCCTTTTTGGTAATGTTATAACGAAGAAAATGATGAGGAACCTCTATATGCTTGGATCTACTATTCAATATGGGATTGTAAGATAAATTGATTGCACTAGTATTGCCATAAAAGAAAGGAGAAGCATCAAAATAAATGTTAAAGTCTTGGAGCATTTTCTCCATCCCTAGAACCTTGGCACAACAACTCCCAGTTGCAATGTATTCAACCTCAGTAGTTTATAAAGCCATTGTGCTCTATTTCTTAGAAAACCAAGACACCAAGTATGATGCTAGGAGGAATAAAGTACCACTTGTGTAACTTCTATCAATCAAACATCTTGCGTAATCATCATCACTATAACTAGTTAAAGTCCCTTGGCTTAGGATACTATAGTCCAAAATTTTGGGTTTTGGGTAAGTACCTAAAAATCCTCTTAACAGCTATAAGATGTGATTTCTTGGGACTTGATTGAAAGTGAGTACACAACCTAACACTAAACATTATATCAGGTTTAGAGGCAGTTAAATAAAGTAAACTTCCAATCATACCTCTATAGAGCTTCTCATCCACTTTCTCACCTTCTTCGTCTTTATCAAGTTTGGTGGTGTTTGACATGGGGGTGTCCATCGGCTTGGTGTTCTCCATCCCAAAGCACTTGAGTAGTTCACTTGTGTGCATGTCTTGGTTGATGAAGTTCCCATATTTAGTTTGCTTAATTTGAAAGTTAAGGAAAAAAGTAAGCTCACCCATCATGCTCATCTCGAACACACTCTACAAAAGATCACTAAACTCCTTGCAAAGATCAAGATTAATTCCGCCAAAAATGATATCATCAACATAGATTTGAATAATAAGAAAATTGTTAGAAGTGTGTTTGAGAAACAAGGTAGAATCTACTTTGCCCATGATATAGCCTTGATCTAACAAAAAGTTCTTTCCCTTCTCATACCAAGCTCAAGGTGCTTGTTTTAAGACCATGGAGAATTTTCTACAATAGATAAACACGATTAGGAAAACAATCTTTTTCAAAGCCCAGAGGTTGTGCAACATACATTTCCTACTCAATTGTGCCATTAAAAAATGCACCTTTTAATATACAAGGAAATTACGGTAACTAGAAAAAGCAAGAAACATTATAATGGACTCAAGTCTAGCTACAGGTGCATATGTTTCATCAAAATCTATACCTTCCTGTTGATTGTAGCCTTGAGCCACTAACCTTGATTTGTTTCTTACCACCTTTCTTCTTTCATCTAGCTTGTTGTGGTAGACTCACTTGGTGCCAATGATCTTTCTATCACATGGTCTTGGTACTACAGTCCACACTTTGTTCTTCTCGAATTGCTCCAGTTCTTCCTACATGGCTAGGATCTACTCATCATCCCTAAGAGCTTCTTTGACATTCTTTGGCTTGAGTTGAGAGATGAAGGTGTTGTTGGCTTTTTCTTTGTTGTAGGCAACCCACATCTTCAGTTTTTTATAGGTTTCACCTATGATTATCTCTTTAGTATGATTCTTTGCAAAGCAGGGGTTGGATCCTTCTTTTCTTCATCTATCTCTTCTTCTTGAGTGGCCACCTCTTTTCCCTTTTGAGTAATGTTGAGTTCTTTTAAGATAGAAATTACCTCATCTGCAACATCATCATTAGCAATATGCTTGTAAACACAGGGGTTAGTCTCAATAAATTTGACATTAATAGATCAACATTATACACTCTATAAGCCTTGCTAGTAGTACTATAGCCAAGAAAGAAAGCCTTGTATGATTTCAAATCAAACTTTTCAAGAGAATCTTTCATGTTCAAAACAAAACAAGGACACCCAAAAATATGAAAATACTCGATACAAGGCTTCCTACCATACTATAGATCATTGGGGGTTTTCTTCAAAGAGGGATGTGTGAAAACCTAGTTTTGCACAAAACATGAGGTACTAACGGCTTCGGCCCAAAACTTCTTTAGAGTGTCATACTCTAAAAGCATGGTCCTAGCCATTTCCTATAATGACCTATTATTCCTCTCTACAACCCCATTTTTTTGAGGTGTTCGAGGTGAAGAAAAGTTATGTGCATAGCCAGACTCTTCACAAGAATCTTTAAAAAGATCATTTTCAAATTCTCCCCCATGATCAATATGGCTAGAAACAATGTGGCAAGAAGCTTCATTTTCAAATCATTTGCAAAATCTAGAGAAAACATCAAGAGTATTGCTCTTAGAAACAAGAAAGAAGGTCCAAGTATAGCGAGAGAAATCATTGAAAATAACAAGACAATACTTGGAACCATGAAGCGATGGAGTTCTTGTAGGTCCAAATAGATCAATATAGAGAAGTTTAAGAGATCTCTTGGTACTAAGGACTCCTTTGGATTTGAAGGAGGACTTGGTTTGATTTACTTGGTTACAAGGTTGGCATTCCTCATCCTTTTCAAAATCCAATTTGGGAAGTCCCTTAACTAAGGCCTTTTTTCTCAACTTCTTCAATTGATGCATATTTACATGACTAGCCGACAATGCTATAGAGAAATATCATTTGAATTGACTACAAGGAATCTACCAACAATAGGCTTAATATATTCAAGCACAATTACATAAAGATTACCATTCCTAGTTCCCTTATATATCACATTATACGTAAGGGAATCTAGGAGAAAGCATTCAAAAGAAGTAAATAGCACAAGCTAACCGTTATCACATAATTGACTAACACTTATTAAATTGTGATGTAGGCCATCCACAAAGAGAACATTCTTGATACACAAGGATTCACCTACATCACCCTCACCTTTTACCTTACCTTTCTTTTTGGCCCCGAAAGTAATTGATCCTCCTTTCTTCTTTGTGAAATTGTTGAAATGGCTTATAACCCCTGTCATGTGCTTTTTGCAGCCACTATCAACAATCCATTTTCCTTTTTATTGTAAGAAAGGAGAATTTCAGTTCCCAACTCAAACTTTTAGATCTGGAGTTAGCTTGGGGACCCATTTCATCTTTGGGTTGGTCCCCTTAGGCTTGTAAGGATAATAAGTAGATAATGATCCTTAGTTTTGCAATGTGTGCAAATCATAGGGTTCTTAGACCCAGAAGACTCTCCAATAAAAAGAGAAGTTTACTTACTCTTTTTCTTACTTTTGGCCTTACTCTTGCCCTTAGGATCTCCCCCTACAAATCCCTACTCATTTATACTAATTTGTTTAGTAGAATGGTCAAGGATTTCATTTAGGGACTTTTTGCCTTTGAGGAATTTCTATAGAGAGGCCCTAAGTCTATGATTGTCATCAATAAGAGATTTAACAGTAGAAGACAAGATAGCAAGATCATCTCTAGCCTGAACAAGGTTGTCCTCTAAACAAAGGGCTTTATTCAAGTAAGAATCCTTTTCAAGAGATATAGAAGTAATTCCATTACTAGGAAAAATAAATCTAGAAGATAAATCATTAACTTGACCAAGTAACCTAGTATCTTCATTTTTAAGCAATTGAATTTGTTTGAGATAAACATCTCTCTCATCTCTATGAGTATCACTAATAAGCTTAAGTTTGGCATTTTCAATTTTAAGTAACTCAAGCTCATTGAGGCACTTTTGGTTGTATTCCTTAATAGATGCAATATTCTTAAGATAGACACCATTCTTTACTTCAAATCCATTGTATTGGAGCTCAAGATCAAGAAGTTGGCCTTGTAAGGAATCAATGCTCTCAAGATGAGTTTTCTCTTTTTGCTCAAGAATATCAAGTTTAGCATACAAGTCATCAATGATTTTACCCAACCTCTTCTATTTGGGTTTACAATCAGAATAAGAATAATGGGTAGTAACAAGCATGCTAATAATATTTTCTTTATCTAACTCATGCAAAAACTTACCTCACTTATCTCACCAATATCTTCACTTGTTGAGGCCATGAGTGCAAGGTGGCACTCTCCATCTTCATCGGAGCTTGAGCCACTATAAGATGTTCCTTCCCAAGCCACATGAGTTGTGTCTTTGTGCCTCTTCTCCTTATCCTTCTACTTGTTTTTGCCATCTTTCTTGTACTCTTCCTCCTTCTTGGAGCTTCTCTTGTGGTGTGACTTTCTAGCCTTAGGACATTCACTCTTGTAGTGTCCTTTTTTACCACACTTGTAGTACCTTAGAGTAGATGAAGAAGATTGCTTTCCTTTGAAGTGTTTTCCCTTAGAGAAGTTGGCTTCATGCTCACTAGGGCCATCATCTTCGGTAGAGGAGGAGGGAGAGGTCCGAAAAACAAGTTGTTGTTGAAGGATGAGAGCCTCCACTTGAGATTTGAACGGACTATATTTGATCTTCCTTGAATATTTTTCTTATTTCTTTGCTACCTCTTCTTGCTTGCCAAGTCTTGGCTCATGGGCTTCTATAATTCCAATAAGATCCTCTGTTGGAAGATCACCAACACTTCTTAATTCTTCAATAGATGTAATCTTTGACTTTCATCGCTTTGGAAGAGACCTTAGGATTTTTTAGTTGATTACTCCTCTATCCAAAGTACGTCCCAATGCAGCTAGGCTATTGATGATGATTTTGAGTCTTGAATACATCCTGACAACTCCTTCTTTCTTCCCCATCTTGAAGTTTTCTAGGAGGTTGTTGAACATGTATATCTTTGTCTCCTTCACTTGCTTTCTGCCTTCATAAGTGGTGCACAACTTGTCCCATATCTCATAGGGTGTATCCCATGAGGAGATGTGGCTGAACTCAGATGGAGTGAGGTATGAATAGAGGATGCTAATTATGTAACGACCCCACCTTCCAATAACCCCCAATTAAGGGAGACCAAGAGGTCAGAGCCGTTATCCCAATTTTCATATCAAAGGTTCAACAAATAATCAATAATAATTATCGAATTCTACCAAACTAAACTGAAAGGTTGTAATAAAATTAAACTTTTTATACCTTTTTCAAAAACTTGGACATCTACTTCTATCCACATGGAGTCTATTCTAACTAATCCTCCTTTGAACTTTAATTCATATTTAATTCCACATATGCCACTTTACTGTTTGTTCTTTTCACTTATACCTAAAACGCCGACAAACAAAACGTCGGGCAACATAAAGCGGGTATGTGTGGGAAAAAATAATCATGCAATTAACTATAACAACATATTGCAGTCAACTATTATTTAACAAACAACTTTATGTTTTAAATATAACTGTGTGATCCATACATATCCTATCCTCTACATTGTCCCTATAGTGGACCTGGATGCTACCTTCCTTATGGTAGATCCCCATTTAACCCCTCATGATCCTACCTAACAGGTGAATCAGTTTCTAGGGTTGAGTCACATGGCACTGCCCGTAGGTAGTCCACTCCTTAACTCATGGTGTGCTATAGAGTCTCATGGCACTACGCGTGGGTATCCCAATTTCTTACTCATGATAGCCTAGACCTTACTCTAGGTTACCCTTTTTAGCATTTGCAAAGCCATAGAGGAGGATCCAGATCTAAGCCAATTATATATGTATTTATGGTGATAATCATAGTCACTTTATAGTTGCATGAAATAAAAGTCATCCAAGCAGTTTATTTCAAACAACTGATAAAATCTCCAGGAATCGTCGTGAAACTAAAGAGGTTAGTCATAAATGTAACCACATACATGTCAGGCTGATTTGAGATAGAATAATCCAATCAATAATTCCAAATAGGCAAGCAAGCACATTATGAGATCCTGAAATATGCATACAATTTCCTATTATTAATCATGACATCAAGATCTACTAAACCTAGCTCGCTTCCTAGGGTTTCTAGTCCACTTTTAGGGTCTCCATTGCAATTAGAGTTTCCCTTCATCTTTTACTATTTTAAACCCTAATTATCTCATTCATTCTTCTCGTAAGATATTAAGGTTACCTTTAACAACATATAACACTAATTTTAGACAAAGCATAATTAACCATCAATTAAGTCCATTAAGCCTCTTTTACATTAAAACTACTGTTTTTATCCTTTTAATCCATGACAAGATCATTATGCTTATTTATCATCAATTCATAGTTCATTATGGTCTAATTCACATATAAACTCTATTTGTCATTAATTCTTCCTTTATCCATTAAAAAACCCTAATTACTACATTAAGGGTATTTATCCACAATTAGGAACTTTTATACTTGAAATAGCTTGGAATTATCATATCTCAACTTTATTCACGATTTTGAATAATTAAAACCATTATGAGTCACATTTACTAATATTAGGGTTTCATGGCCCATTAACGCATATTTATGCACTTGAACTTCTAAATTAAACCAATTACGTGCAAGTTCATCCTTAATGTATCTTTTCATGATTAACAGGCTAATATCAACTTTAATCATCCATTAAACTCTACTAATTACATCAATCATCTCCAAATAGAGTTTCTTAATCATTAATACATTAAAGTGAATAACTTCCATTACTTTTCGAATTGTAATCAGAATTAGGCTTCAAATATATTTTTATTGCATTCCTTGAGTTCTCCTGATCAAAATTCAAATATAATGTGCATCCATCCGAGCTACTATTAATTAGTTATGAATTTTGCAAGGATTACCTTTTTGGACCAACTAGAGGATGCGACATCGCCTCACCATGCAACATTGCTCAAATGGAAACATAACGGAATGTCTATTTTTCCCTTGACTTAAAGATTAGTTCTTTAGCATGCCTAGGGGCAAAATAGTCAAACGCCACTCGTGTCTTCTTAAACCTTGTACAGCCACACTGCGTTTCCCTAGCTGCGATGGTGCGACTCCTCTCCTTCCCATGACCTGGTTCTTGCCGCCAACCCCTACCCTGGCTCTGTCGTGCCTCTGCGCACGTGGGGAACCCTCAGGTCGCGGCCAAGATGGCCATTCCTAGGTGTGCCAAGCCCGTGACCTGCTATACGATTGCAGGCCTTCGACAGCAGTTGCATGAAGACAGAGCATGTGAAAGACAACTGATCCTTCCTGGGGTTGTCGCAGGAGTCCCGTGCCTCCATTGAGACCCACTCTCAAGGCTAGGGTTTATGAACAAAAACAAGAAGAAGGGAAGAGAAGGGTGCTTGGGAATATATTAAACTCAGGCCAAAGGTTCTACCCCTTATATAGGGGAGGGTATCCACGCCCCAAGACGTTCATCCAAGAGGAAACAAGTCCTCTCCCATTAGGAATCCTATTCCTTCAATGAGAACTAATCTTCTCTCTCCTAAACATATTCTTAAAACAACATATTCATTGGATTTTTAGGAATACGAAAATCCTCCCACTTACTCTCTTTTATGCTTGACTTTTGTCCCATTGGCACGAAATTCTATTTTCTTTTAGTAGAAAATACTTCCTTTTTAACAAAACCACAAATTCATTAATAATGTATTACATTACCCTCTAATTTTGCATTATTGGTATTTTCTCTTTCTTCCTCTTTATTGGGGCTCCTTGGACCCCAAGAAACTCTAAGATTTTGAAATTCCTTTTTAAGGATACTTATTATTCTTCTAGATGCATCTATATTCATTATTTCTCATTATCTTGTTTATTTCTTATTAAAATATCTCTTTCTGAGGATTTCTTTTTATTTTCCTCATTGGCATTCCATTTAACATTAGGAATCCTTTGGATAGGAAAATCCATCAAGGGTTACTCAATTATACCTCTTTCCACCTATTTTCCACATTTTATCATTGTTTTCAATTTCCTTCTAAATAAAGAAATATTTAATTGATCTTTTCTTTTCTTGTTGCATTATCTTTGCAACTTTGGACTCCTTGGGACCCAAGGAACCCAAGAGGCACGAAATCCACATTTGGATTAAGTTCTCTGACTTCTAGAGGTTTCTACATTTTTCTTTTCTTCATTTCTTATCAATAAAGGAGTTCCTTTTGTCTTTTCCTTGTTATTGGGCCCAATAGCCAATAAAGCCCGCCAAACAACCAACAAGGCTATTGTAAACGAAACTCATTTATTCAGAACAAATTATATCATTATTTGTTCCAATATCTTTATTATGAGAAATTACATTTCTCACCAAATGAACCCAAAAAGTTGGGGTTGTAACTCCTTCCCCTCTTATAAGAATTTTGTCCTCAAAATTCCATCAAGCAAACAAACAATTCAAGATAAGACTTTTTCATGTCCATCATTGGCCCCTATGTAGCTTTTCCCTATCCATGGCACTTCCAAATAACCTTTATCATCACATATTCTTTTCTCTGAGTTCTTTCACCTTGGCATCTATAAACCTCATAGGTGACTCAGGTCATTTCAGCCACCCTTGGGGCTCACTAGGTTCATTGCTCAGCACATGGCCTGCGTACCTCACATAGTGTTCTAAATTGGATACATGGAACTCATCACCCATCACATCTTGAGGGGTTAGGGCAAACTTAACCTTCTCCACCAAACCATGTCATAAGAACCCATGCATCGGGGACTCAACTCTCTTAGCTATAACTTAGAGGGGTCAGATTTTCATATCACATTTTCCCCCACAGTGAACTGCATGTCAGTCTACTTTGCATGTCATCTCTGGGCTCCCTTCAGCCATTGCACGATTAAAGCGACTTCATCTGCACACACTGTGGTCCTTTCTTGACCTTCGTGAGGTCCCTTCACCAACATCATCTTAATGAAGCGGTGACTGACACCACCTCCTTTACAGAGCTTCTTTATATCTCGATACTGGCTATGGTGGTTATCATCACATCTTACAAAGGACAAAAACTATCTCTATGTATCACCCTGAACGAGCACACATGCTTTCATCAGACCCTCTAGTCTGGATTGTGTTGGGTTTTGGAGAAGGCAGAGAAGCAGCGGAAACAAAAAAGAATTTCTCCCCAAACCCGGAACAAAAGGAATCGCGTCAACATCTATATAATAGGAAAGATGGTTTGTGAATCATACCTTGTCCCGAGGCTTGCTCGGCGACAATACCACGCGCCTTGCGCGGTCTTCACCTTCGGTCTTGGACGGTGTCTGTGCAGCTCCTGGTCGCACCGGGACTGAAGACTCTTCCTCCTACCGGACTGTCGGATGACAGTTGTCCTCCTGAGCGGTAGTGACCTCCCGCCTCTGAAGTAGTCCACACGGACCACCCGGAACTCCACTCTCCTTGTCCCACAAGGAAGTGGAAGGAGTCGCACCCTCCTGTTGACGTACTAGTCGCCAACACACTCTCCTGCTGTCAATTGCAACTGCAGTTGTCCTTCCCTTGCTGCACCTCCCTTTGCGGGAAGCACTTGCTCGGGCTCTCTCTCGGTTACCAAAACTAGAGAGAACGACAACTTTGCAGAGCAATCAACTTGCACTGAGTTGTACTCTGAGAAGCCCCCAATACCCCTATATATAGGCGGGTCATGGGACAGGGTTCTCTGTGCCCGGCAATACGGGACTAAAGCAGGAGTAGAAGGTTTCGGGATTTTCCACAAAAAGCAACCATCTCGCAACCTGAACCGATCGGTTCACAAGTGAACCGGTCGGTTGGGGACCTGAACCGATCGGTTCACCACTGAACCGATCGTTTGGGACCCTTGAACCGATCGGTTCACTCATGAACCGGTCGGTTGGGGTTCCAGGTTGGTTCCCGATTGACTTTCCTTGTTTCTTTCCCAATCGGTATCGAATACCAATATTATTCCCAATCGAATTGGGCAATTTGAAACGAAAGGAAAATTCTCACCAATCCTACTTTCCCAAGTTGCTCGATTGCACCAGTTGAACCGATCGGTTCAACACTTGAACCGGTCATTTCACTCTGTGCATGAGCCGATCGATTCAACAATTGAGCCAACCGGTTCAGCAACCTCAGCTGACCAGTTCATCACATGAACCGATCGGTTGGGAATGCAGATTGTGCAGAATCAGTCAAATGTGATTTCAATCAATCCGATACCCCAATCAATGCGTCCAACACCTTGAACATTATGATATTGAGCTATCGATTAATTGAGTGTTTAATTGAACTACTAAACTCCTTTAGTAATCAATCTAAATATTGCTTGTGGACAAAACTCCTCTTCCAGGATAAATCCTATGTGTGTGACCTTGCAGGTCCATTTCACGTTGGCAGTGAAAGTCCATAACACTTATGACTTCACAAGCAAAGAGCGGTGCCTAGTCACACATCATTGCTACCCAAGTGAAAGTAGAAAGTTGGAGAACAACTTTCATCCTACAATCCGTGAATGGTGTTACAGTGAATGTATAATTCCTTTGTCACTGATATCCAGAATGAACTCGAGGCATGGAACAGTCATCCTGTCAATTTTCATTCATTTCCTTGATCTCAGAGTAGACCGAGTGAGATGTGTATGATATCAATATCACATATTGATTCACACGTGCATGCGCATGCCTTTCTCAATCCTACTCATCAAGTGGCCAAGGATATCAAACTCCCTTAGGAGGGACAAATCCCATATCTATCACTCACCCCTCAAAAGCCCCATGTGTCAAAGCCACCCAATCATCACCTTTATAACAACCCATGTTTCAGGATTGCGTTTGATGATGTCAAAGTGTACCCAACGACATGTGTTGAGTGTAGTGATTTCAGGTCTAAGAATCACATTCACCACCATCACTGTGAGAGCTGACTGTGACTACCATGTCATGGTTCCATGTGTCACTCTCACGGTGGGTCTGTCTGGTACCTTGTTCTCTAACAAGTACCTATGTGCTTGGTTTGATATCACTATATCATGACTAATGAGATTCTGTCATCAACCAACACACAATCTAGTCTTCAGTGTTATTGATGTCTATGGTTATTTCCACAATAACAACCGAATAGGGACTAAACAAGAATGTATACTCTTAACATTCATATGATCTCATCGTTTAGGTCATGAACGTAAAAGCATACGTCATTGAGTAAAACAATCTTTAGACATCTATCATGTTACACCATCATCTCAGAAACAGTTTAAACATATAGATTGGAAATTGCCTTTATTATTATTCAAATCATTTACAAAGTATCCCATTACAATCATCATATGACTTGCTCTATGGGCATACATACCAACATACTCCCACTTGCACTTAGAGCCAGTCACCAAGGAAACGCAGTCCTTGTGACCTAGCATGACCATCATGCTTCTGCTGAGAAAGGGCCTTAGTCAGTGGATCAGCTATGTTGTCTTCAGTTGGTACTTTGCAAATCTTCACATCTCCTCGCTGTACGATCTCTCGTATGAGATGGAAGCGCCGCAGTATGTGCTTGGACCACTGATGTGATCTGGGCTCCTTAGCTTGTGCAATAGCTCCATTATTGTCACAATAAAGCTCAATTGCATCACAACTACTGGGAACTACACCAAGTTCAGAAATGAACTTCCTGATCCACACAGCCTCCTTTGCTGCATGTGAAGCAGCAATATACTCGGCCTCTGTAGTAGAATCGGCAACTGTTTCTTGCTTGGAACTCTTCCAGCTCACAGCTCCATTATTAAGGCAAAACACAAATCCTGACTGCGATCTGTAATCATCTTTATCGGTTTGGAAGCTTGCATCGGTGTAACCCTTTACAACCAGCTCTTCCTCGCCGCCGTACACAAGAAACTGATCCTTAGTCCTTCGCAAGTACTTGAGGATGTTCTTCACGGCTGTCCAGTGAGCATCCCCGGGATCTGACTGGTACCTGTTCGTTATGCTGAGAGCATACGAGACATCTGGGCGTGTGCACAACATAGCGTACATGATGGATCCGATGGCTGATGCATATGGGATCCCATTCATACGCTCCCTCTCTTCACAAGATTGGGGACATTGAGCTCTAGAGACGGTAACTCCATGTAGCATAGGGACGTTGCCTCTCTTTGAGTTCTCCATGCTGAACCGCTTCATCACTTTGTCAATGTACGTGCTCTGACTTAGTCCGAGAAGCCTTCTAGATCTATCTCTATAGATCTTAATTCCTAGTATATAGGATGCTTCTCCTAAGCCCTTCATTGAGAAAGTTTTCCCAAGCCAAGTCTTTACCTTCTCTAAGGCTAAGACATCATTCCCCATCAAAAGTATGTCATCCACATACAATATGAGGAATGTGGTCGAGCTCCCACTAACCTTCTTGTACACACAAGGTTCATCTTCATTTTGAATAAAGCCAAACACTTTGACTTCTTCATCAAATCGAAGATTCCAACTCCGAGATGCTTGCTTCAATCCATAGATTGACCTTTGCAGTTTACAGACTTTATTGGCATTCTTTGGATCTACAAAACCTTCAGGCCGTGTCATATACACATCCTCATGAATATTCCCGTTAAGGAATGCGGTTTTAACATCCATCTGCCAAATCTCATAGTCATAGTAAGCTGCAATCGCAAGCATGATCCTGATGGACTTAATCATGGCAACTGGAGAAAAGGTTTCGTCATAGTTAAACACCTTGAATTTGTCGAAATCCCTTTGCAACCAATCTGCCTTTATAAGTTTGCACATTGCCATCCATGTCGGTCTTTTTCTTGAAGACCCACTTGCACCCTATGGGTTTTACCCCTTCGGGTGGTTCCACCAAAGTCCATACTTTGTTGGAGTACATCGATTCCATCTCGGATCTCATGGCTTCAAGCCATTTCTCAGAATCTGGTCCCTCCATAGCCTCTACGTAGGTAGTTGGATCATCATCTATGATCAACTCTCCACCTTCCTGAGTTACAAGGTATCCAAACCTCTCAGGTTCAAGGCGATTCCTACTAGATCTACGAGGTCCTTGTGTCACTTGAGGAGAATGAGATTCCACAACACCTTGTGAATCTACATTTTCCTCTTGTACATCTATCGGTTCAATGTTTTCTTGTTGGGCTTGAACCTCTTCAAGCTCTATATTCCTCCCACTGCTTCCTTTGGAAATAAATTCCTTCTCTAGGAACACAGCTGTCCTGGCAACAAACACTTTGTTGTCAGTAGGGTGGTATAAGTAATATCCCCTCGTTTCCTTGGGGTATCCAACAAAATAACATTTATCGGATTTGGGTCCAAGCTTATCAGGAAACGTTTTCTTGACGTAAGCTTCACAACCCCAAATCTTCAGAAAAGACAAATCGGGACGCTTCCCGTACCATATCTCATATGGAATCTATTGAACCGATTTAGATGGTACACGGTTAAGCATAAACGCGGCGGTTTCAAGAGCATGACCCCAGAAAGAAATTGGAAGATCAGCAAAACTCATCATTGATCGCACCATATCTAACAATGTGCGATTCCTTCTTTCAGACACACCATTATGCTGTGGTGTTCCAGGCGGAGTCCATTGTGATACAATACCACGGGCTCGCAGAAGGTCCTCAAACTCCTGGATCAAGTATTCTCCACCTCGATCGGAACGAAGTTCCTTAATACTCTTGCCAAGCTGGTTCTGTACTTCATTCATGAAATCCTTGAACCTTTCAAGGGTTTCTGACTTATGTTTCATCAGGTACACATAGCCATACCTACTGAAATCATCAGTGAAGGTAATGAAGTACTGACACCCATTTCTGGCATTAGTTCTAAAAGGCCCACATACATCAGTATGTATGAGTCCTAATAGATCACTAGCTCTCTCACCTTTACCTGAAAAGGGAGTCTTGGTCATCTTGCCCAACAAACAAGATTCACATGTCTCTATTGATTCATAATCAAAAGAGTCTAGATAACCATCTTTATGGAGTCTAGAAATGCGCTTCTCATTTATGTGCCCTAGACGACAATGCCAGAGATATGTTTTGTTTGAGTCGTTGTGTTTTTGCTTTTTGGTGTTTACGTTGTATACACTTGTCTCCAAGTCTATCAAGTATAGACCATAAGACATAGGGGCACTGCCATAAAAGATCCCATCTTTAGAAATGGAACACTTTCCATTCTTAATAAGAAATTCAAATCCATCTTTGTCCAAACAAGAGACGGAAATGATATTCCTATTTATGGCAGGTACGTAATAGTAGTTCTTCAACTCTATTATTAGCCCACTAGGTAGAGTTAACTCATAGGTTCCTACGGCACTGGTGGCAACTCTTGCCCCATTAGCAACACGTAGTTCAACCTCACCTTTCCCCAAAGGCCTACTTCTCTTAAGATCCTTCACATTTGAACAAATGTGAGATCCGCATCCGGTATCAAGTACCCATGATGAAGAAGTAGTAAAGTTAATCTCTATTACGTATACACCAGAAGTAGAGATCTCTATCTCTGACTTCTTCTTCCATTGTTCCTTCCATCCTCTCCATGTAGAAGAAATTGGTTTGGCGAGAGAACTCTTCTCTCCCTTACCTACTTTCTTCTTCACCAATGCATTAAGTGTACATAGAGTGGATTCTAAGGCTCCTGGTATATCTGGATTGTGCAGAACACTTCTCACAGTCCTCAACCAGTTATGGAATTTATTCTCAATTAATTTGCCCATTTTAAAAGATGATTCTTTTGCCATTCTACAAGAGAAAATTTGCATTTGTCAAAACCTTTTTGATTTGATTTGAATAAAATTTGACGATAGTTAATTAGGCCTTTAATTAATTACCGCTCCCACTATTTTGACTCAAATTGATAGCCCTCACCATCAATTCGGAAGATTGCAACGTACAATCTTCTAGTGGGTCAAGATCCTGAAATCCTCTGAGCCATGGACCAGCTAGGGCTGTCACCCACAACTCAGATCTCTCAGGTAGGCAACTCTTGCCAATTGCATCATATGCAACTCTTGAAAGATGTCATATGCAACTCCTTGCAATGATCATCTCCATGCCTCAAGGTGCTAGATCCTATCTATGTCACCTTGTTAAGTCCGACCCAAAGCCAACACGATGAACATGCACCCTGCTAGGGCAGACCCACACATTCATCCTTCACGCTTTCACGAGATAGACGGTGCACCACGCTAGGGCGTGCCCACACTTGGTCGATCAAGCTTTTCACGTGTGTCGCATTTGGAAGGCATCTAAAACTTAATATTTAATGAGGGATTTGGTTTTTATATACATATCCAATCACCACAATATATAGTACGTATCATATACATGCTATATCCCACACAAAACATGCATAAACGATAAAAAGCAATGATTATGGCCATCCTATTTGTGATTCCTCGAGCCAAGAGGAATCACGGTCATCTAGGTCTACATCACATGCAACCTGTACAAGATGAAATCTGTGCCTGCCTTTCTGGGTTTGATCAGCTCATCTCCATGACTGATCGGCTCGCCATCAGGTTGGTTGTTCGGGTGCCACCATCTGATCGACTGGCGCCTCCAGCCGATCGGTTCACCGGTCATCGTGCATCTCCTAAGGTCGCCACCCGCTCATCTCGTTCCTCGAACCGGCCTTCTGGAACACCAACTGATCGGTTCACTCCTTGAACCGATCATCTTCAGGTTGTCCGCCGTTCTTTGACATAACAGGAAATAAAATCTATCCTATTTACAATTGAATTGAGAAACCCCGAGTTACATTCGGGGGAGAAAAGGTAGGAAAAGAATTCTCGAATTATTTCGAGTTACATCAGGAATAAGAGAAAGGGAATCGGTGCACAGACCGAAATGCAAGCAACCACACAAACAACCACACACAGATATAGGGGTTTATAGGCCATAATCATGCTACACATCCACTACGAAACTCGTTTAAGGGCGACGCGTATCGAGTGCATTAATATTACATATCATATATGTATATTAGGGATTTGTGGATTGGACATGTATAAAGCCGATATTATTCGCATTGCATGCAATAAATAAAGGCGACAAACCAAAATCGATCATATCGATAATCCTAAAATATAGAGCGGTTGACGTGGCTCTAATACCACTGTTGGGTTTTAGAGGAGGCAGAGAAGCAGCGGAAACAAAAAAAATTTCTCCCCAAACCCGGAACAAAAGGAATCGCGTCAACATCTATATAATTGGAAAGATGGTTTGTGAATCATACCTTGTCCCGAGGCTTGCTCGACGACAATACCACGCGCCTTGCGCGGTCTTCACCTCCGGTCTTGGACGGTGTCTGTGCAGCTCCTGGTCACACCGGGACTGAAGACTCTTCCTCCTACCGGACTGTCGGATGACAGTTGTCCTCCTGAGCGGCAGTGACCTCCCGCCTCTGAAGTAGTCCACACGGACCACCCGGAACTCCACTCTCCTTGTCCCACAAGTGGAAGGAGTCGCACCCTCCTGTTGACGTACTAGTCACCAACACACTCTCCTGCTGTCAATTGCAACTGCAGTTGTCCTTCCCTTGCTGCACCTCCCTTTGCGGGAAGCACTTGCTCGGGCTCTCTCTTTGTTACCAAAACCAGAGAGAACGACAACTTTGCAGAGCAATCAACTTGCACTGAGTTGTACTGTGAGAAGCCCCCAATACCCCTATATATATAGGCGGGTCATGGGACAGGGTTCTCTGTGCCCGGCAATACGGGACTAAAGCAGGAGTAGAAGGGTTCGGGATTTTCCACAAAAAGCAACCATCTCGCAACCTGAACCGATCGGTTCACAAGTGAACCGGTCGGTTGGGGACCTGAACCGATCGGTTCACCACTGAACCGATCGTTTGGGACCCTTGAACCGATCAGTTCACTCATGAACCGGTCGGTTGGGGTTCCAGGTTGGTTCCCGGTTGACTTTCCTTGTTTCTTTCCCAATTGGTATCGAATACCAATATTATTCCCAATCGAATTGGGCAATTTGAAACGAACGGAAAATTCTCACCAATCCTACTTTCCCAAGTTGCTCGATTGCACCAGTTGAACCGATCGGTTCACCACTTGAACCGGTCGTTTCACTATGTGCATGAGCCGATCGGTTCAACAATTGAGCCGACCGGTTCAGCAACCTCAGCCGACCGGTTCATCACATGAACCGATTGGTTGGGAATGCAGATTGTGCAGAATCAGTCAAATGTGATTCCAATCAATGTGTCCAACACCTTGAACATTATGATATTGAGATATCGATTAATTGAGTGTTTAATTGAACTACTAAACTCCTTTAGTAATCAATCTAAACATTGCTTGTGGACAAAACTCCTCTTCCAGGATAAATCCTATGTGTGTGACCCTGCAGGTCCATTTCACATTGGCAGTGAGAGTCCATAGCACTTATGACTTCACAAGCAAAGAGCGGTGCCTAGTCACACATCATTGCTACCCAAGTGAAAGTAGAAAGTTGGAGAACAACTTTCATCCTACAATCCGTGAATGGTGTTACAGTGAATGTATAATTCCTTTGTCACTGATATCCAGAATGAACTCGAGGCATGGAACAGTCATCATGTCAATGTTCATTCATTTCCTTGATCTCAGAGTAGACCGTGTGAGATATGTATGACATCAATATCACATATTGATTCACACGTGCATGCGCATGCCTTTCTCAATCCTACTCATCAAGTGGCCAAGGATATCAAACTCCCTTAGGAGGGACAAATCCCATATCTATCACTCACCCCTCAAAAGCCCCATGTGTCAAAGCCACCCAATCATCACCTTTATAACAACCCATGTTTCAGGATTGCGTTTGATGATGTCAAAGTGTACCCAACGACATGTGTTGAGTGTAGTGATTTTAGGTCTAAGAATCACATTCACCACCATCACTGTGAGAGTTGACTGTGACTACCATGTCATGGTTCCATGTGTCACTCTCACGGTGGGTCTGTCCGGTACCTTGTTCTCTAACAAGTACCTATGTGCTTGGTTTGATATCACTATATCATGACTAATGAGATTTCGTCATCAACCAACACACAATCTAGTCTTCAGTGTTATTGATGTCTATGGTTATTTCCACAATAACAACCGACTAGGGACTAAATAAGAATGTATACTCTTAACATTCATATGATCTCATCATTTAGGTCATGAACCTAAAAGCATACATCATTGAGTAAAACAATCTTTAGACATCTATCATGTTACACCATCATCTCAGAAACAGTTTAAACATATAGATTGGAATTTGCCTTTATTATTATTCAAATCATTTACAAAGTATCCCATTACAATCATCATATGACTTGCTCTATGGTCATACATACCAACAGATTGTACCAACCATTAGTTAGGGGTGATAACTATACTATCATCGAGTTCTTCATGTACCTACTTCCACCTTATGGAAGTGAACCTTTAGGTCATACTCAAGAACTTTTGAACTCACATCATGGTCTAGTTGAACCATGTCTCTCATATGTAGTTCAACCGGATTTGTCCCTTGATAGTACTCTTTCTTTCTCATGTCATCTAGGTAAGGAGATCTACTATAACCCATATTGCATCTTGACCTTCCTTGGTCTAGGGGAGACTTACCATGACATCCATAGTGATGAACTCCCATTCACTCTCAGGGACTCTTTATCCTCTATATCAACTGATTGGGTTACTGGTGAATCATCCTTCACCTTCTGTCATACATGGCAACATACCACATGCAACTTCATCTTAGGCATCCAAAGTACCACTGTCACTTACTATCTTCATAGTACCATGGTGTATGGTGATCTTCAATCATGATCTCCTGCATATCATGATTCCTTAAGATTGATTCCTCAGAAACCCTAAACCACTCTAGTCGGGGTTTCATCTCCTACTTCTCCGGAGGAGCATCTGAGGTTCTACAACCTTCCTTTTATCATGATAAGCCCTAGGCTGGCTAACCAAACAACCATTAACTTGATCAACCAATATTGTTACATCTGAGTGTTAGCCAAACTTATCTCTTTTCCAATTGAGGGTTAACCTAACAACCTCTTCTAGCCTCCATCTAAACTAGGCAATTGTATCTCATCCAAAGCATCCATTACCACTTTACATCCTTAGGTGTTGGGTAATGTTGAAGACATACACCTTCACTTATCATCTCATCTCAAACTCTATCTTCATCAATAACACTCTGAGCTCATCCTCCTGGTGATCAAACTCAACCTTCATAGCTCATGACAAAAACATCCTCATAAGATGACTTCACTATTCCTCTTAATGTCTGTAAACCATCCACATACCGTTCGCTCCCCAAGGGTATGTTATCATCTCTGTCCTCATACCTCATAGCAACGTTCCAATTCACATCATCCTTATCCTTGATGTATGGCATGCGTACTATCCTATCTCTCACTCCCATAACAAGAGGAAATAAGCATTTGGCTGGTAGTCCAAATACAGAGTTCTTCCTATTTCAAGGGTAGAGATGGTACATACCACCATGCCAGTACACCTTTAAATCTAAGTTGAAACATGCCACATATGTCTCTACATCCCAAACATCTCGATATCAAAGTTACTTCTATGGAAAACTTGTTTCGATCCTACTTGGGTCCACACACATTCCTTGGTCATCTCCTCTAGGTCTATAGGGTGCCAACACTTTTGGGGTCCTCCCCCTTCCCTTATGCATCCAGAGAGTGCCCTACTCATCCGCCCTTTGGGTCCCAAGAGTTCATCAAGGTAATTAATCTCCCAAACCATGGCCCTCAAACCATGATAGTTGTTACCTCCCGACCCTATGGTCATGTGCAACTAGGGAATCAGGAAACTCCTACTTCCATTGGTCTTATCCCTACCTGACCCTAGGTTAGACTTAGGATTCTCTTATAGTACATGTCCAGCTTAGAACCTTACCCAAGCCTTCATCATCTCTCTCTCTGCATTCATGGGCTGACTCCCATCCTTTCATCATGGTAACCTGCCTACCTTGGTCAGGCCCCATACCGGTTACCTTCATGGTAACACATCCACTTGCACTTAGAGATGGTTATCTTTGGGTCTACAGGTTCATTCTCATACCATGTACTTTTCACTTAGCTTCTCAAGATCCTATGAGACCTCTTTAGGTTTCCTCAAAACCCACCAAACTGGTATACTCCCTACCAAAGGGTCCCTCTCCCAGGATGGGAGGAAACTACAACTCTCGACAACAAGGTCACAAACAACCTTATGTCTAGGGTTTACATCCACATGAGCATGCTTAACCCTAGGAAGCCACTAAGGCACAAGTAGACCATCTGCTAAACCATGCTATGTCACACTTGTTCTCATCCTCAACATTGGATCAAGATCATACCTTCCCATGTCATCAACTTAGTTGTGACGGGTTCATAAAACATACCTTAAACTTAAGGGGTTTCCCTTTCCTCTAAACATGAGGAGTACCATGCTCAAATCTATAGAAACTCAAATCTCATCATGAGCATCAGGTACACCACTTCCCCTCTTAGGCCTAGGAATCCTAGGTTCACTTTTAGGTGTCAAAGTGCATGCTCAACCTCTGAACCACGAATCAAGCATGTATAAGGCATGACATGCACTTCATGTCATCCTTCTACTCGAGAAACACTTTAGAGTTGAGTCCTCCTCAAGGACAACCAACAAGGTACAAGGCCTCACAACCTGTTACTAAACCTCTCCATGGTCTAAGGAACTCTTTTTTTCATCTCAGAAGGTAAACATCTATACCATAGGCACATAGGTACCAGAAACCTCATCCTCTTTCTAAGGTTTGGTTCCTCTAAAGGCAACCAAGATATCATCAGCTTCCAGGGATCAAGCATGAGGCAACCACTATCATCGACTTAGGTCGCATCATCCTTAACTCCCCACTTTTCCTCATATCTCAGAGTCTTGGCTTCCAACCTTCTTGCTTGGGGTCCTGCTCTCTCTCCCTAGAGCTAACCCTACCAACAAACTAACTATTAGAGGTCCTCTCTTCATGAAGGTGGGTCAAGCTCACAAGCATACCTTTACATGGTGAATCCTACGTTCAAACTTATGTTTGCTCAAGGTTATCCCTAGCCCTTTATGCTTATCTCATCAGCTTTCCAACATACTCCCCTGGCCAGGGTTTTAGCACAACTGACGTACTATGGGTGCCTACTATGCTATGCTCATGTAAGCCCTTGGGATTTCCATAGGTTCTTCACTAACTTCATCATAGAAGGTGCTATCCTTCACTCTAACATGCACGACCCTTCCCAGGGTAGGGTCACTAAAGGTACTCAGTCATCCAACCTCTTGTGGCTCATATGGCATCCAAGGCATTTCCATCCAAACACTTGGTCTACCATGACATCTAACTCTTTGTGTCATCTCTCTCTAACCTCTACTTAGGGTTAGGGTTAGCATAGTCCTTAGAGGATGTGCCAGGTCTCTACTTGTAATGGATATCTCTACCTCCAAGACTAACTCTCTTTACTTATCCTCCTGACAAGAAGGTATAGCCTCAGGTCTCTCCTGAGGGCATGACAACTTTTGTCATACGACCTAAACATGTGTCTATTCCTTTATGTTTAATCTATTAAGCTTATGTCCATGGCATCTTATTTACATGCTTTTTATTAATTTGGTGGAGGATTCCTTAAACCTTATCAACCTTACCCATACCTTAAGAGGGTGAGGAAAGGAGAGGAAACCCTAATCCTTAAGGTCCTTAACAACATTTGAGTTGAGAAGGGATGTATAAGATGAGAGAGTCCTAAAGGTATCTTATTTCGAGTCAAATTTCGAGACATTGGCCAGGCAGTCATACTAATCTGGGAGTCCTCGTATTCCGACTAGCAGTGCGGAGGAAAATCTTACCAGCCCCCAGACGTGATCCTTTTCTAGACACCTCTGTCTTTCAAAAATTCCTCTAATAACTCCCTTGGGTTCTACAAAGTTCGTAAAATTTAATAATTATTAAAGATTAAATGAGGAACCTATAGTCCGATACCAAATGTAACGACCTCGCCCTCTAGTAGCCCCCAATTAAGGGAGACCAAGAGGCCAGAGTCGTTATCCCAATTTCCATATCAAAGGTTCGACAAATAATCAATAATAATTATCGAATTCTACCAAACTAAACTGAAAGGCTATAATAAAATTAAACTTTTCATACCTTTTTCAAAAACTTGGACATCTACTTCTATCTACATGGAGTCTATTCTAACTAATCCTCCTTTGAACTTTAATTCATATTTAATTCCACATATGCCACTTTACTGTTTGTTCTTTTCACTTGTACCTAAAATGCCGACAAACAAAATGCCAGCCAGCATAAAGCTGGTATGTGGGGGAAACAATAATCATTTAATTAACTGTAACAACATATTGCAGTCAACTATTATTTAACAAACAACTTTACGTTTTAAATATAACTACACAATCCGTACATATCCTATCCTCTATGTTGTCCCTGCAGTGGACCTGGATGCTACCTTCCTTATGGTAGATCCCCATTTAATCCCTCATGATCCTACCCAATAGGTGAATCAGTTTCTAGGGTTGAGTCACATGGCACTGCCCGTAGGTAGTCCACTCCTTAACTCATGGTGTGCTATAGAGACTCATGGCACTACACGTGGGTATCCCAATTTCTAACTCATGATAGTCTAGACCTTACTCTAGGTTACCCTTTTTAGCATTTGCAAAGCCACAGAGGAGGATCCGGATCTAAGCCAGTTATATACATATTTATGGTGATAATCATAGTCACTTTATAGTTGCATGAAATAAAAGACATCCAAGTAGTTTATTTCAAACAACTGATAAAATCTCTGGGAATCATCGTGAAACTAAGGCGGTTAGTCATAAACGTAACCACATACCTGTCAGGCTGATTTGAGATAGAATAATCCAATCAATAATTCCAAATAGGCAAGCAAGCACATTATGAGATCCTGAAATATGCATACAATTTCCTGTTATTAATCATGCCATCAAGATCTACTAAACCTAGCTTGCTTCCTAGTATTTTTGGTCCACTTTTAGGGTTTCCATTGCAATTAGAGTTTCTCTTCATCTTTTACTATTTTAAACCCTAATTATCTCATCCATTCTTCTCGCAAGATATTAAGGTTACCTTTAACAACATATAACACTAATTTCAAAAAAATCATAATTAACCATCAATTAAATCCATTAAGCCTGTTTTACATTAAAGCTATTATTTTTATCCTTTTAATCCATGATAAGATCATTATGCTCATTTATCATCAATTCATAGTTCATTATGGTCTAATTCACATATGAACTCTATTTGTCATTAATTCTTCCTTTATCCATTAGAAAACCCTAATTACTACATTAAGGGTATTTATCCATGATTAGGAACTTTTATACTTGAAATAGCTTGGAATTATTATATCTCAACTTTATTAATGCTTTTGAATAATTAAAACCATTATGAGTCACATTTACTAATATTAGGGTTTCAAGGCCCATTAAAGCATATTTATGCACATAAACTTCTAAATTAAACCAATTATGTGCAAGTTCATCCTTAATGTATCTTTTCATGATTAACATCAACTTTAATCATCCATTAAACTCTACTAATTACATTAATCATCTCCAAATAGAGTTTCTTAATCATTAATACATTAAAGTTAATAACTTCCATTACTTTTCGAATTTCAATCAGAATTAGACTTCAAACATATTTTTATTGCATTCCTTGAGTTCTCCTTATCAAAATTCATATATAATGCACATCCATCTGAGCTACCGCTAATTAGTTATGAATTTTGCAAGGATTGCCTTTTTGGACCAACCAGAGGATGCCACGTCGCCTCTCCATGCAACGTTGCTCAAATGGAAACATAACGGAATGTCTATTTTTCCCTTGACTTAAAGATTGGTTCTTTAGCACACCGAGGGGAAGAACAGTCAAACGTCGCCCATGTCTTCTTCAACCTTGCACAGCCGCACTGCGTTGCCTAGATACGATGGGGCGACTCCTCCTCTCCTTCCCACAGCCTGGTTCTTACTACCAACCCCCACCTTGGCTCCGCCGTGCCTCTGCACATGTAGGGAACCCTCAGGTCACGACTGAGATGGTCGTTCCTAGGTGTTCCAAGCCCATGACCTGTTCCACATTTGCAGACCTCCAGCAGCAGTTGCATGAAGACGGAACGTGTGAAAGACAACCGATCCTTCCCGGGGTTGTTACAGGAGTCTCGTGCCTCCATCGAGACCCATCTCAGCTCCTCGAGGCCCTTGGAATAGACCCACTCTCAAGGCTAGCGTTTATGAATGAAAACAAGAAGAAGGGAAGATAAGGGTGCTTGGGAATATCTTAAACTCGGGCCAAAGGCTCTACCCCTTATATAGGGGAGGGTATCCATGCCCCCAAGACGTTCATCCAAGAGGAAACAAGTCCTCTCCCATTAGGAATCCTATTCCTTCAATGAGAAGTAATCTTCTCTCTCCTAAACATCTTCTTAAAACAACATATTCATTGGATTTTTAGGAATACGAAAATCCTCCCACTTACTCTCTTTTATGCTTGACTTTTGTCCCATTGGCACAAAATTCTATTTTCTTTTAGTAGAAAATACTTCCTTTTTAACAAAACCACAAATTCATTAATAATGTATTACATTACCCTCTTATTTTGCATTATTGATATTTTCTCTTTCTTCCTCTTTATTAGGGCTCCTTGGACCCCAAGAAACTCTAAGATCTTGAAATTCCTTTTTAAGGATACTTATTATCCTTCTAGATGCATCTATATTCATTATTTCTCATTATCTTATTTATTTCTTATTAAAATATCTCTTTTTGAGGATTTCTTTTTATCTTTCTTTTTATTTTTCTCATTGGAATTCCATTTAACATTAGGAATCCTTTGGATACGAAAATCCATCAAGGGTAACTCAATTATACCTCTTTCCACCTATTTTCCACATTTCATCATTGTTTTCAATTTCCTTCTTAATAAATAAATATTTAATTGATCTTTTCTTTTCTTGTTGCATTATCTTTGCAACTTTGGACTCCTTGGGACCCAAGGAACCTATGAGGCACCAAATCCAACTTTGGATTAAGTTCTTTGCCTTCTAGAGGTTTCTACATTTTTCTTTTCTTCATTTCTTATCAATAAAGGAGTTCCTTTTGTCTTTTCCTTGTTATTGGGCCCAATAGCCAATAAAGCCCGCCAAACAACCAATAAGGCTATTGTAAATGAAACTCATATATTTTAAAACAAATTATATCATTATGTGTTCCAATATCTTTATTATGAGAAATTACATTTCTCACCAAATGAACCCAAAAAGTTGGGGTTGTAACAAATTACTTTATCATTGAGCTATGCATTCTTTAGAGCTACTTCATCCCAAGTTGACACAGCTCTGGATGGCTCCTTGTAGGGTGCAATCATCACTTTCCACATATCAAATTTCATCCCTTGAATGTAAAATTGCATATGCCGCTTCCAATAGAGGAAGTTGGTGTCGTCAAAGACTGGGGTGGGGGCGCATGGAGAAGCTCCCCTCTAGGTTGAGGGAACCAAGTAGGTTCTCACCCATCTTCTCATCTCATAGGGGATTTGTTGGAGAAGATCCTTTCTCTGATACCAGTTTTTGGATGTAGGGCTCTAGAGAGGGGGTGAATAGAGCTTCAAAACTTACACAAGAATAGTTAGACCTTCAAAATATATCAATTGAAACCAAATGCTAAAAGTGAATTTGAAGTCCTATATAAACAAGCATATCAAGGATGAGAGAGGTTGAAACAAATACTTGAACAAGGTGTTTAGAGTGGTTCCAATCCCCAAACTAGAAGACCATCAATCCTCTACCTAGAGAGGTCAACCTCTAGGACTTTACAACCCATGTATACTTATATTCCATTATAAGACATACAAGAAGACCACCTTACATACAAGGGATTACCTATCCAAGAGCTAGTCTTATACATCACAATAGGGCTTACCCACTCTTTCAAGCAACTCAATTCCTTCTCCTAGGACATCTCCTCCTTGCAACAAGTCTTCAGCCTTGAGGATTTACCCACCAAGCTCCTTGGATCTTCCACCTTATCCTTCTCCTTCACTTGGAGAAGATATTCACACCTTCTTCAACCTTAGAGAAGAACAACAACTCCTCCTTCACTCAGAGAAGATCACTTCAGCCTTTTATCTTTAAGAAAGGGTATTGGGAAGATGGAAAGATGGAGAGATTTGCAAGGTAACAATGAGGTAGCTCTCTTACAAGATTCCTACCTCACTCATAATCACAAAATGCTTTGTAAATGAGAGAGAGAAAGGGGCTCATAGGTTGTAGCACACTCAACTATAACAAGGACGAAGGATAGCATGAATGAGCATCCTTGGAATGAACTCCAAGATGTCCTATTTATAGTTGAGGGTGTTCTTTTGAGTGTGGGATCACTTAAGAATGAAAAATAGCCATTTTACAACTTGCAATAGATCTATTTTTGTTTCTAACAACACTCCAACAGTTGGAATCACTTTTTCAGTGTTTTCCGTATAGTGCATTCGGTTGAGTTTCAATAAAGGTAACTCGACCGACCCACTATCCGACAAAGACAATTTTTAAACTATCGGTCAAGTTTGTATTGGGGTAACTCGACCAATCAACCAAAATCAATTTTGGTCAGAAAGTTGGTCGATTAAGTTTTATTAGTGTACAACTCGACCAATGCAACCATTTCCAAAAATCCATCACAGATCGGTCGAAATTGAAACTCGACCAAGATTCAAACTCGATCGATTAAGTTGCCATGATAAATTTTCCAAAATGATTTTTTAGTGATCAAACAATGGAGTTAAGTGTCCCTGATTTTTTCTCATCTTAGTTACAAGTCATATCATCAATACAAATGATTACAAAAATATACTAAGGTGGTTTGGAGTGCTTTCCAAAATTTCACATTTGCATTGCTTTTGACTTGAACTTAGACAAGCTAGGGCTTGGTGAATTTGATCCTTTTCATGTATCTAATGCCTGAAATCAATCTTAAATAAACATATTAGATACATATGAATGGAATGATTAAGTCATTATCAAAATATGGACAAAGTATAACTCTAACGTCAACAAGTTTCCTCTCTTTGAGTTCTCCATGCTGAGCTGCTTCTACACTTTGTTAATGTATGTGCTTTGACTTAGTCCAAGAAGCCTTTTATATCTATCTTTGTAGATCTTTATCCCTAAGATGTAGGATGCTTGTCCCAATTCTTTCATAGAAGATGTATTTCCCAACCATGTCTTTACCTTTTGTAAAGTAGGGATGTAATTCTCCATCAATAGTATGTCATCTACATACAATATGAGGAATGCCACTATGCTCCCACTAACCTTCGTGTACACACAAGGTTGATCTTCATTTTTAATAAAGGCAAAATATTTGACTATCTCATCAAAATGAAGATTCTAGCTCTGATATGCTTGTTTCAATCCACTAGATTGACCTTTGTAGCTTACAAACTTTATTTGAAAACTTTGGATTTATAAAACCCTCAGGTTGTGTCTTCATTCATAAACTCTCATAACTTTTCAAGAGTTTCTAACTTATGTTTCATCAGGTAAACATAGCCACACCTACTGAAGTCATCAGTGAAGGTAATGAAGTACTGATATCCACCGCTAGCGTTTGTTCTAAAAGGTCCACGCACATCAGTATGTATGAGTCCTAATATATCACTAGCCCTCTCATTGTTACCAGTAAAAGGGGTTTTATTTAAGTTGTTGAGTTTTGGTATTTTGGTATTAACGTTGTAAACATCTGTCTTTAGATCTAACAAGTAAAGACCTTAAGACATTGTGACACTGTAATAAAAGATCTCATCTTGGTAGAACATGTACCATTTTTAATATGGAATTCAAAAGCATCCTTGTCCATACAAGATATAGAAATGATGTTTCTATTTATAGAAGGTACATAATAGGAATTCTTTAACTCTATTACAAGCCTCATGGATAGAGATAAACTATAGGTTCCAACTACACTATCCGCAACTCTTGTGCCAATACCAACTCATAGTTTCACCTTGCCTTTTCCCAAATGCCTACTTCCTTTCAGATCCTTCATATTCAAACATATGTTAGATCCACATAAAGTATCTAGTACCCATGATGAATAAGTAGATAGATTTATCTCAATAACATGTAGACCTGAAGTGGAGATAACTATCACAATCTTCTTCTTCTTGAATGCCTTCAAGTACAAAGGATGAGTTCCTCTTGTACTTTTCCTTCTCCTTATCTTGAGTGTTGAAGATTTGGATTTGTGCTTGACCTCAAAACTCTTATCGACCTTACTTTGATCCTTGGACTCATCTCCCCTGATCATCATCAGGGGCTTGTCCTTCTTCATTCTTTCTTCATTATAAATCAACATGGCAAGTAAGTTTGACATATATTTGACCATAATATTGACGTGATAACACACAATAAAGTGGCTATATGATGTTGGTAATGTCTTTAGAATCATATCTGTGGCCAACTCTTAGCTCAAGGTGAATTGCAGTTCTTCAAGATGATACACATGTCCAATCATATTGAGCACATGTTCTTCTATTGAAGTTCTCTTTGTCAACTTAGAATCAAGTAGCACCTTAATGATATTGTCCCTTTCTTGCTTTGTAAGGCACAATGTTACTTTCTTAAGATGTGTTACCATATCAAGAACACTCATGTCCTCACACTAATCATGAAACTCATAGTTCATGCATCTAAGCATAAGGTACTTTCTCTCCAAGGCATCATTGTCATGCTTCCAGTAAGCATCGACTTGTGCCCTAGGTGCATCAGGAGCATGTATCTCTGGCACTGGCTTGTCAAGGACGTAGATCTTGCACTCTTCATTGAGAACCCTTCTCAAAGTACAAACCATTCATGGAAATTTTTGCCTCAATTTTGTCCTTCTTAAGGACCGATCGCAATATGGATTAGTTCATCATTTGATTCTACAAGAGAAAAAATCGCATTTGTTAAAAAAACTTTTGATTTGATTTGAAAATTTTGACAATATTAATTAGGTCTTTAATTATTATCGCTCCCACTATTTTGTTTCAAATTGATATCCCTCACATATCAATTCGTAATATTGTAGAGTACAATGTTCTAGTGGGCCAGATCCAACATAGTTCAACTATGACTCAACCAACATCGAAATACATAGTTAATTATCAAGGTAGGCAACTTTTACCAATTGCATCATATGCAATTATGCATAGATGATATGTGAAACTCCTTTCCATACTCATTTGCATGCTTCTAGGCTTAGATGCTCTATGAATCACCAGTTTAAGCCTGTCTGAAAATCCGACATGATAATAATGGACCCCGATTTGGCAGAACCTACATCATTACCATCACACTTCTATAAGATAGATGACGCACCATGCTTTGGTGTAACCTATGCTTGGTCAATCAAGTTTTTCATGTATTCCTCTTTTAGAAAGCATCTAATACTGAATATAATTTTTATTTGACAGAGTTTGTATTTATAAATACATATATTTTATCCAATCACCACATATTCAGTATGTATCATACACATGCTATATCCTACAACAAAATCATGCAATAAACGAAAGGGATGGTTATGGCTAAACTAATGTAATTCCTTGGATCCATAAAGAATTACCACATCCTAGGTCTACATCATATGCATAAACCTATTGTTGATGAAAATTTGTGCTTGCCAATCCGGGTTGATCAGTTCAACCCTTGAACCGATTAGCTCATCTCCTGGTTGGTCATTTGGTCGTCTCATAATTTGTTTGATTCTTCTGTCCACCATCTACTGGCTCCTCCAATCAATCTGTACACCAGTCGATTAGTTCGATTCATCCATTTGGTCCTCCTCAGTCCTCCAGGCAGTCAAATCATCACCGAGGTGGTCATTTGGCATCGTCAGAACGTCCTTCTTCTTCATAATAGGAAAGTGAACTATCCTACGTTTACATGAATATAGAGAAACCATGAGTTACATTCAAGGGGAGCAAGGGTAGTAAAGAATTAACTTTACATTGGAAATATAAGATAGAGGCTCGATTCAAAGATGAGATAAAAGAACTAACCAACAACACAACCATGCACAAATAATAGTAGGGGTTATTGGCCATAACCACACCATACATCCACCATCAAAACTCACTTTTAGAGCATTGTGTGTAAATTGTATATATATCATATATGCATTAGTTTGAGATTTATATGTGGTATTTGATTGGATAGACGGTGCGTCTCTGCTAGAGGCGTACACACTAGCCAACTAGGGTGTCTAGATGCACTCCATGAGGTCAGAATGCACGGGATGGGATTTTGCTTTCGATATTTATAAACCTAACTAACACACCTACTTCTACTAAAACTATACACCCGCAAGCACACATGGTCATGTTGTAGTATAGGAAGGTGGCAAGTATAGGGTCGATCCATAAGGAAAAGAGGGGGCACTAGAGCTAGGTTAGTTTGGCTGGGTTCCTACTGCAAAGATTAGGGTTAAGGGTATAAAAGTGATTTTTTTTATTGTTAAACTATCATGGACAAACAAACAATTAACAACGGGAATGAAATCTAAGTTAACCCTAGTCTAGAGTAAGGCTAAACATGCAATGAAGGACTAAGCTAGGTACAAAAAGGCAAATTCCACTAAAGAAAGCAAGAGAGAAGAAAAAGAGCTATTAAAGAGATAAACTAACACGAACAAGGCAAGAACAAAGCAAGAAACTAACTAAGCAAGAAAAGAACTAATTAAGCTATGTAAACACAAAACTAGGGTTTTATGTAGTAAAGAGAGGTATGTGCTGTTTAGGGGTATGAACTTATCACTTAAGTTGGGGGTTACATATGAACATTATGATTCCATTTAGATTATCCAAACCAAACAATAAATTAGAGTCTAATGAATTAACCTAAGCTACTAACTGTCCATGGATATGCTAGGTTATGTATAGGGGAACTAGTCCCTAACACCCCCTACTACCCTTACGAGGCTCAATTGGGTCAGGGATTAGGTTAAATTCAATTATAGTCTAATCAAGTCTAGGCTTATAGAATAGGCATTCCTAGGGCAATTAGGGGCCCAGGGTAGTAATGGGGAGGTGAAATTAGGGTTTTGGACCCCAATTCCCCCGCATTCTAGCCTTGAGAAGGCTCCGTGCTAATTGCACTAGAATTATCTAATCTAGCTACTTAGATCTCTCACTTAGGTTTAGGGAGATTGATTAGGATGTAGGAAGACGGGAGGCAACCTAGGGATCTAAGAATTGGACCTAGGGGCAAATCCCAATATTCACACATATAAGCAATTTGCTTAAATTCCTAGGTGATTTCACACACAAACCAACAAGCAATTCGTGGAGAATGAGATGCAAATAGAATATAATCATTAACAAATAGAATTACAATGTTTACATGTCATTTTCCCCCAACATAGAATCAAAGTAACATAATTTCCCCCAAACATCCCACCCAAGGGGCCTAGCTACTCATTACAAAGCAAAATACAAAAAGAAAGGAGATAGAGGAAGAAGTAACCATGGAGCTCGGTGTAGATGAGGGATCTCCTCCCTCTAGCTACTGTAAGGATGTCCTCCTTCTTCTCCTTGGATGGAATGGAGTGGGATGATGGTGAGAAGTGGATGGAAGGCTTAGATATGGGGGTTTATGTGGTGGGAATGGTGAAATGGGGTGGATTTGAGCTGGAGGTGAACTGGAATGGAGTGGAGGTGACAAGGGAGCGAAAATGGGACTCTAAGAAGCCAACCCCCACCCCCAGCCACCACTAGGGCTTATATAGGGATCTAGGGGGTCTAGGGTTAAGTTAGGGGTAAAATAGGTAAAGCAGTGAAAATTAGGTCGGTTTGTGAGTAGCACGACCGTGGTAGGTCACCGCGGCCGTGGTGGGTAGGGTAGACCACAGTCGTGGTGGATGGGCACGGTCGTGGGTATTAAAATGTGGAGATCATAGGGATATGTTCATGGATGGCCACGACCATGGGGGGTCACCACGGTCATAGTGGGAACCTATGGCCACGATCATATTGATCACCACAGTCGTTTTGGCCATATTCATCAATTTCTGGGAGTTTTAGTGATTTTTTGTGCTTGGGGCATGTCTACCATGGCCGTGGTGAAGTACCACGGCTGTTTTGGTGTCCCTCCCATGCATTTGAGCTTTGAACTTGATCATCCATGGAGGGTATTGCTTCAAAACTTTCTTTGACCACTTGGGGTAGGTTGGAAGTGGTTTTGGCCTCATTTTGGGCTCCTCCAAGCCTGAGGAAACCCTAGATTGGACCATCTTATTTCCATGCCACCAAGTAGTGTACAAAGTACCTATAAAACATGTAAAAAGCCTTCATAAGTGCATTTGATAGAAATAAGCATATTGGGGGAAATAAAATGTAATCTAACAAGTATAGATGTGGTTGAAATGAAATATGACACAAGATGAAGCCCGAAAATAGGGCTGAATCACCATCCCAAACTTGAAACATACTTGTCGTCAAGTATGCTCCAACTCAATCTCTCTACAAACTTTTCACATTCAAGACATGACAAATGCAATGTAAAAGGTGATCATTGTTGAATGGGATCAAAGATGACTAAGTGCATGCATTCCACCTCTCTCCTCTCCTACTTTCACAAACCAATCATGAAAAGAGCACAAAGCATATGAACTTCAAATATAGTGCATAGAACACACAAGTCATCCATATTTCTTTCATAAAGTTCCGGGTAAACCGTTTCATGATGGTGTTAATCAAGGATGATTAGGAGTATTGTTTCACCTTCATGCATCCAGTCTTATGTTTCAAATCACACCAAATGACCCACGTGGCTACGAAAAGGGTGAAGTGAGCTAGGTTTGATGTTTCCTAAATCAATGGGTATAACAGTGGAAGAAAGGGTTGTGCTAAGATTTTGGAGTGTTTCTACACACTCATCTTTTCTTTATTTGAATGCTCTTAAACAGGAGCATCCTATTATTTTGTTTTTGCTTTTCTTTTTTTTTCTTTTTTTTCTTGCCCTTGGTGTAGATAGGGCATATGGTTGATAGAGTGAAGTGAGGAGATAAATATATGGCCACCCCAAACTTTTAGAGGTGGCCAAGGCTGATTATGTGCACTAGGGCATCTTTTTATGAGGCGGAGGGGTATGAAGATAGTGGAAGAATAGTCGGATCAAAGAGGGGTCATTGGTATGATTTTCCACATAAGACATCCTGCATGAAAATTAATCCAATACTTCATCCTAGATATCACACCACATGAATGAACAAGATGAAATCGATATATCAATCAAGTGATTCCACAAACACTAAGCGTTCAAAGCTTGCTCAACTTCACAATTCAACCAAATCAATCACCATCATAAGAGAGGTGATGCACATGTAAAAAGTCAAACATTGATACCACTTAGCAATAAAGCATGAAATTTCACTTGCATTTGTCAAAGGTCGTCATTTTTACTCAAAACAATAGAGATTGGGTCAAAACACACTTTCTAGGCAAGAAATCTCAAATTTCGGAAAAATTGACCAAAACGGTGCCAAGTTGCCTTCAATCACATCTAAACCTATATTATTAAACTTAAAACAGCAAACAAGAAAATCCTAGCTAAAACATGCAAAAATTACCAAAAATCTACATGATATGCAATGCATGGCAAGAAGAGCAATTTTTTTTGAAAATTATGCAAAAATTGCAAGAAAGTAAACTACATGACATGCAAGTATGCAAAGCAGTAAAGATGACTAAGATAGATAGAAAAAACAAGAGAACAAAAGTGGATGTGGCAGGTGAAATGTAAAGTGAAACTAGGGCATACCTGCCCTACCACCCCAAACTTTTGAATCGTGATGTCCTTAGCATGATCCTAGAGTTTAGGATGATAGGGTAGACGATCATGGCTCTCTCGAGGACCTGGCGGTGTTCCTCCCTGTGGTGGAGGATATGCGTAGTAGATGTTGCACTAATTTGCCTTTAGTGGCTAAAATTGGTATGCAGCATGGCCGTGCTACGCAGCATGGCCGTGGTGGATTCAGGTTGCACGGCCGTGCTGCCTTGCACGGCCGTGCTGCCTTGCACGGCGGTGGTGCAGTCCTTTGGCAGCTTTTCTCAATTTTTCTTCTGAATCCAGGGATTTGGTGTGTTTTTCATGCAAATGACCACAGTCGTATTGATGTACCATGACCGTGGTGGTTCCTGTAACTGCTACTCTCAAAACGAGGAACATCAAACACTTAAAAACTTGACCCAAAGTGATTTTTCTTTGAATCCTTCTCTCAATTGTACTCAAATTTTCTTCATTTCACCCTGTTACCACCCGCACATCTTAAAACTAGACAAAAACTATTAAACACAAGTGTGTGTGTGTGTGTGTGTTTTCTTAGAAAGTGTAAAAACAAAGTAATTGTATCAAAAAGTGAAGGTTGGGTCAAAATTTCCCAAACCTATGTGGGTTGCCTCCCACAAGTGCTAAGTTTCATGCCTTCATCCAGGCTTCTTGTTCTTTCACCATCAACCATTGTCCAAAAACAAAATGTTTGTGCCTCCATCACAGGCAATCCTCTCAAATGCTTTCCTTGATTGATCTTCCTCCCAAGGGTCATGCAAGCTTCTTGAGTGCTTCATGCTTCTCAACAATTTCCTCTCCTTGGGGATCATCATCATAGATCTTAATCCTCCTTAAGACCTTCAGTAATCTCATGCCATAGTTTCTCTCTCTCTCTTGAGAAATGGGTCTTCATAGGCATCAAAGAGGGGGGGTTCAATCATATGGGACACTTGCGAACAAGGATTTTCTGGCAAGGGCTCTTCACTAAGGTCTTTGTCAACTTGATTCCCTCCCTTGATAAGCTTCTCAACAACCTTGTCACACCCCATGATTGAAACCATATCCATTTGCTCATAGGAAGTAGGAGCATGTGATAGTTGTGGTGGTGGCATTGTTGTTAATGGCCTTGGGAATTGAGGTGGAGGAGGGAATTGAGGTTGGAAGGTTAAATGGTGGGAAGGTTGTGGCGATGGAGGCGGTGGGTGTGTGTAAGGCTTAGGATAGCCTTGGAGGTAGGGCGGTGGAGAAAATGGATGGGTTCGTGCATCTTGGCCTTCCATCTTGTCTTCCTCGAATGGCTTGTCACATGCACAAAGCACAACCACACAAAAGAGAACAAGTTAGTAAACCAATATACACAAAGAACGCAAAGAATGATGAATAAGGAATAACAATGATGAGAGCAGTAGGAAAAGTCAAAGAAACTAACTAGCTAGGTTGAGCGCCTCTAATCCCCGACAACGGTGCCAGAAAGCTTGGTTCGTCTCCTCTAGAGGTGTACATACTAGCCAACTAGGGTAGCTAGATGCACTCCACGAGGTCAGAACGCACGGGATGGGATTTTTCTTTCGATATTTATAAACCTAACTAATACACCTACTTCTACTAAAATAGTACACCCGCAAGCGCACGGGGTCATGTTGTAGTATAGGAAGGTGGCAAGTATAGGGTCGATCTACAGGGAAAAGAGGGGGCACTAGAGCTAGGTTAGTTTGGCTGGGTTCCTACTGCGGAGACTAGGGTTAAGGGTTTAAAGGTGGTTTTTTTATTGTTAAACTATCATGGACAAACAAACAATTAAAGGTGAGAATGAAATCTAAGTTAACCCTAGTCTAGAGTAAGGCTAAACAGGCAAGGAAGGATTAATCTAGGTATGAAAAGGCAAATTACAACTAAAGAAAGCAAGAGAGAAGTAAAAGAGCAATTAAAGAGCTAAACTAAAATGAATAAGGCAAGAACAAAGCACGAAGCTAACTAAGAAAGAAAAGAACTAATTAAGCTAAGCAAGTACAAAACTAGGGTTTTAAGCAGTAAAGAGAGGTATGGGTTGTTTAGGGGTATGAACTTATCACTTAAGTTGGGGGGTGACATATGAACATTATGATTCCATTTAGATTATCCAAACCAAACAACAAGTTAGAGTCCAATGAATTAACCTAAGCTACTAACTAGCCATGGATATGCTAGGTTGTGTATAGGGGAACTAGTCACTAACACCCCCTACTACCCTTACGAGGCTCAATTGGGTTAGGGATTAGGTGAAATTCAATTAGACTCTAATAAAGTCTAGGCTTCTAGACTAGGCATTCTTAGGGCAATTAGGGGCCGAGGGTAGTAATGGGGAGGTGAAATTAGGGTTTTGGACCACAATTCCCCCACATTCTAGCCTTGAGAAGGCTCCATGCTAATTGCACTAAAATTATCTAATCTAGCTACTTAGATCTCTCACTTAGGTTTAGGGAGATTTATTAGGATGTAGGAAGATGGGAGGCAACCTAGGGATCCAAGAATTGGACCTAGGGGCAAATCCCAATATTCACGCATAATAAGCAATTTGCCTAAATTCCTAGGTGATTTCACACACAAACCAACAAGCAATTCATGTAGAATGAGATGCAAATAGAATATAAACATTAACAATTGGAATTACAACATTTACATGTCATTTTTCCCCAACATGGTATCAAAGTAACATAATTTCCCCCAAACAGCCCACCCAAGGGACCTAGCTACTCATAACAAAGCAAAATATAAAAACAAAGTAGATAGAGGAAGAAGTAGCCATGGAGCTCAGTGTAGATGAGGAATCTCCTCCCTCCAGCTGCTGCAAGGATGTCGTCCTTCTTCTCCTTGGATGGAATGGAGTGAATGATGGTGAGTAGTGGATGGAAGGCTTAGATATGGGGGGTTATGTGGTGGGAATGGTGAAATGGGGTGGATTTGAGGTGGAGGTGAAGTGGAATGGAGTGGAGGTGACAAGGGAGCGAAAATGGGACTCTAAGTAGCCAACCCCCCACCCCCAGCCACCACTAGGGCTTATATAGGGATCTAGGGGTCTAGGGTTAAGTTAGGGGTAAAATAGGTAAAGCAATGAAAACTAGGTGGGTTTTGTGAGTAACACGGTCGTGGTAGGTCACCACGGCCATGGTGGGTAGGGTAGACCACGACCGTGGTGGATGGGCACGGTCGTGGGAATTAAAATGTGGAGATCACAGGGATATGTTCATGGATGACCACAGTCGTGGGGGTCACCATGATCGTGGTGGGAACCTATGGCCACATGCATATTGATCACCATGGTCATTTTGGTCATATTCATCAATTTCTAAGAGTTTTAGTGATTTTTTGTGCTTGGGGCATGTCCACTAAGGTCGTGGTGAAGTACCACGGCCATTTTTGTGTCCCTCCCATGCATTTGAGCTTTGAACTTGATCATCCATGGAGGGTATTGCTTCAAAACTTTTTTTGACCACTTGGGGTAGGTTGGAAGTGGTTTTGGCCTTATTTTGGGCTCCTTCAAGCCTGAGGAAATCCTAGATTGGACCATCTTAGTCCCATGCCATCAAGTAGTGGACAAAGTACCTATAAAATATGCAAAAAGTCTCCATAAGTGCATTTGATAGAAATAAGCATATTGGGGGAAATAAAATGTAATCTAACATGTATAGATGTGGTTGAAATACAATATGACACAAGATGAAGCCTGAAAGTAGGACTGAATCAATAGATTTATATAAATAAATGATAAAACCAAAAATTTGATCATATCGATTATTCAAAAATATACTAGATTGACATGGCACTAACACCATTATAGAGAAATATGGCTACAAAAAGGAAGCGGAAGCAAAAAAAATTATCTACCATATTCTCGATAAACAAACAGATCACATCAATAACTATAAGATGGGAGGTTTTATTTTGAGGATATACCTAGCCCCAGAACAAGTCAGCGATGTCTCCTCGTCATTGTAGATGCACAACTATCTTCTAAATGCATTGGAACTTGTCTGCCTGTTGCTCCTCCTGGTTTGCACCATGGATTGTAGCCTCGAATGTCGTCATCTACAGTAGCTCCTGTCGCTACAGACTACTGGTTGACATTGTCCTCCTTAGTGACGGGCAAAGGCCACCTCACCTCTATATAAGTCCACATAGACCACCTAGAACTCATGTCATCCTTCTAGAATGGACTGCAAAGAGTTGTCCCTCCCATTGGTGTGCTAGTCACCAACTTTCTCTGACACAACAATGATCCTCAGTTGTTCTCTCCCTTGCTATCCCTCCCTAGTCGGGTAGGACTTGCTTGGGCTCTCTGGGTTACCACAACCAAAGAGGACAATAATTGTCAGAGCAACTGATTCTCAATTGTCTGTTTTGTACTATGGGAAGTCCCTCGTACCCCTCTATTTATAGGCGGGGTTTAGGGTCAGGGTTCCCAGTCTATGCTGGAGTGTAAAGGACCAAAAAATCTTGAATCTTTACAACCTCCGAACACCAAAACCGTCATTTGGAAACACACACGGTCGTCTGGCACGTGAAACAATCATTTTGTAGTTTCCTAATCATATACAAAATTTGCATTTTGAATCCAATTAATAAATGACATGACATCAACACTAAATCCTTGATGCAATCAAATTTCCCATGAAATGAGTGATCTCACACATGCCAGACGGTCATCTCACTCACCCAAATGATCGTATGGTAACTCGATCCAAGCCGATCGGTTCAACATAATGAGACGGTTGGTTCACTCCTCAAATTGGGTAAAACTTAGTTAATTCAATTTTTGATCAGCCTGACTATCCAAATGGTTGTCTCAACATTTGACTGGATTGTCTGGAACTCCAAACGGCTATCTCACTTAGTGAGCCAATTATTTTTAGCACAGTCAGCTGATATGTTGTGTGAATTGAATACCTAAATACTTAAGTAATCCATTCAATTATCATTCAAGATTAAATTCCTCTTCTAGCTCAAGACCTATGTGTGTGAACCTATAGGTCCCATATTACATTGACAGTGAATGTTCATAACAACTTATGACATCACAAGCAATGAGCGGTGCCTAGTCTCACATCTATGCTATCCAAGTAAATGAAAAGTTGGGGAACAACTTCAACCTACAATCTGTGCTGGGTGTTATAGTGTTTGTATGATTTTTTGTCTCTGATAATCAAATTGAACTCGAGGCATGGAGTTGTAACCCTCTACAACATCCAATCTTGTTTCTTGAACATGAGCAAACTGTCTGAGATATATATAAGCTCGATATCACATATTGACTCACATGTGCATGGCCATGCATTTCTCAGCCTCTCTAACCAAGATACCTAGGATATCATGCTCCTATAGGAGGGACAAATTCCATCTCTATCACTCACAGTCGGTCCCCATGTGTCACAGTCACCCAATCATTACTTTTATAACAACCCATGTTTCATGTTTGCGTTTGATGATGTCAAAGCATACCGAATGACATGTGATGAGTGTAGTGATTTTAGGTCTAAGAACCACAAACACCACCATCACTATGAGAGTTGACTATGGCTATCATGGTAATGGTTTTCATGTGTCAGTCTCATGCTTGATCTGTTTGATACACTGTTCTCCAACATGTATCTGTGTGATTGGTTTGATATAGCAATATCATGACTAGTGAGATTCTATCATCATCCAACTCACACTCTGATCTTGTGTGTCATTGTTGTCTATCAACCTTCTCAATAACAACTGACCATGGACATAACAAGAATATATATATATATATATATATATATAGAGAGAGAGAGAGTCAGGCTAGAATACACTCGAGTGTATAGATTATGCCGTACACCTCAATGGTGTTTGCCAATCTAGACCTTGTCTTTCCAAAATCCAATCCATTGATCTTCATGGTTAGAATAATATTAGGCCACATATAAAATTTGAGCTCATTTGGATCAGTGTAAGTCACACATCCAAGGACAACAAAATTGAGGCACAAAACTAATTTGAAATGCATGATTTTTGCCTCCTTTAGATCCACGACCTATAATTATCCAAATGAGCTTAAATTTATTATATAGTATGTTCTTAAGATATTTAAGAAGATCAACGGTTTAGAATTTTCAAAAAGTTACTGCATCTTTAAAAATGACTGAGGTGTACGGTGCCTCCGGTACACTCGAGTGTACACTAGCTTGACTCTCTCTCTCTGTCTCTCTCTCTCTCTCTCTCTCTCTCTCTCTCTATATATATATATATATATATATATATATATATATATATATATATATATATATATATATATATATATATATATATATATATATAGTCAGGCTAGAATACACTCGAGTGTACAGATCACGCCGTACACCCCAATGGTGTTTCCCCATCTAGACAATGTTTTCCCCAAATCTAATCCATTGATCTTCATGGTTACAATAATAATAGGTCACATACAAAATTTGAACACATTTGGATGAGTGTAAGTCACTCATCCAAGGACAACAAAATCGACGTACAAAACTAATTTAAAATACATAATTTTTGCCTCCTTTAGATGCATGACCTATAAGTGTCCAAATGAGCTAAAATTTATTATGTAGTATGTTCTTATGATAATTCAGAAGATCAACGGTTTAGATTTTTCAAAAAAATTATTGCATCTTCAAAAATGACTGAGGTGTACGGTGCCTCCGGTACACTCGAGTGTACACTAGCCTAACTCTCTCTCTCTCTCTCTCTATATATATATATATATATATATATATATATATATATAATCTTAACATCTGTATAATCACATTTCTTCAAGTCATGTACTTGAAGACATACTTCATTGAGTAATATTATTCTCTAGATATTTATAATGTTACATCATGATCTCATAACTAAATTAAACAAAATAAATTGAAAGATGGCCTTTATTTATTATTAAATCAATTTCAAGTTGTGCCATTACAATCATCACATGATTGACTCTCTGGGCATACATACCAACATGAATTTCATAGCATGTTCATGTATTTCCTTGGGTAATGTATCACACATGAACCAACAGAGAGACAAGAATAAGTCATAGTGATCGGTACAAAAATCCATTTTAACAATTTTAAAAGAAACTATTTAAAGATTATTTAGGAGAATGCAAGAAGATATAAATATTAGATAAGCTATTAAAAATGACAAGATATAAGCTGTCAAGTGTCTTCAACAAGTTATATGAGGGTTCAAGAGATTAACAAGCATTTTAGGCACTTGTTATGTTATGTCCATGCTTAGATGATTATATGTTCTCATAATCTTAAATGATAACAATTAGGCAATGTTGAAGTTTTTGTGAACTAGGGACTGCAATTTCCATCTCTACATAGAGTTGTGGAGGTGTATTACTAATAAGCAAGTGAACATTGGCACTTATCAACTAGCAGTACTAGCTTTATTATGCCAAGTCATCCAGAGATCTGACTGAGGGTGTTCAAGAGAAGGATCCAAAGATTACAATTTGGATTCCCCAATAATCTTAGACATGTATGATATTCAAGAGGGATATAACTTCAATTGAATGCTAAAACATTTTTCACAACCCCACAATAGAAGCCAAACAACAATTTTGTGTCCACACACGATTCTATAATGGATTTTAAACTATTTTAATATATAATAGAATTAATAGACACAATTTAGTACAAAGTCATCTTCAATCTTATCATCTTCTTTACTGCTAAATTTCTCCTAAGTCATTTTTTTTATTCCATCTGAGTTTGTATATTATTGTGGTTTGTATACCAAACGATTCCAACCAAGATCAAGGTTTATGGATCATAATTTTCCAAATTTCAAGTTGGATTACTTTGTGATCCACTTCTATTTTTCAAGAGTAAGGTTGTCAAAAAGAAAATTTTCATTTTATCATTCACTATGTAACCTTGTTGAATAATAGGGTTTCACGTACAAATTGTGAAAACTAGTGAATTAGGTTGTAAATGCCAGTCATATCAAGAACACATTAGAAGCATATTGTGGGTATAATTAAATTGTAATGAATTTGTTAATCATCCATTTTATGTGTACAACTTACTTTAAGATTTCAAAGAGGGTGTTGAAAAAAAATCAATTTGCATAACAATTTATAATTCAACGTTTCGTGTTTTATGTGAAGTCCGTCTAAAAGTGTAGAATTGGCATAACTTCTCCAACAATTTTTCGTCTACTGATTATTTACTTCATTTACTAGTCCATTTCATGATAATTTCCAATAACAATAAATCAATAATTAATTTATTAGAATGATCCACTTGGTAAAAAATTATGAGAACTCATTCCTATTTAGGATTCGTTAATACTTATTTATCGCGATTTTCCCCACTTCTTTAACACCTAGAATATGTATTCTATTTTCGAATCACAATTAACATTTGCAAAGCACGAGTTTTGACTGTACATTACATAAACGCAACGCTTAGGTTATTAATCTATTCAAATTAAATTTCACAGTGGAAAACGTACGATCCGAGTCACTCTTCAACTTCGATAGATCTCTAGGCAACTTCCTATTTTTGAAAATTACTTTACACTCTAAGAAGATATAAGTTAGAAGGATTAAATCTATAAGGAATCCACATTTTAGAATTTTCTAAATCTCAATAGTTAAATCCATAGTTATTACCAACTTTCAGATTTTCTTAACACTCAAGTTCGTTCATTCCAATTTCTAGATTAAATGAGGTTGTTAAATATAACATCTAAAAACATTGTTGATTATATATCAATTATAACCCAACCGCAGAGCATTGTACAACTTCTGCTAGAGCTAGTTGAAGTTGTTGCGCATATGTAGTAAATATTCTTGGATGTTAGTTATATTTTTACACGCGACTACAAACTTTTTCCTAATGAAATCTATGGAAATAACTTTTGTTATTGAAATTGTTGGGTTCAGTTCAGTGCAGTAGAGAAGTGCTTCGCCACAATGTAGCTGTTGAACCACGAGTTCAAGGGTTTTAGTTCACGGCTCTTCGGACCGTGCCCCCACTCGAGAGCACGCTCGCGCCTCAGCTGCGGCGGCTGGGAGGCGGAGGCGGGTGGTTCTGGGTCACCGTGGATCAGGAGGCTCGATCGGCTCCGCCCAGCCGCGCTACGGTAGGGAAAAAGAAAGGGAGGAATTGCGGCGGCTGCCTCGTTGCGGGCTGGGAAAGGAAAGGGTGTTGAGTGGAAGGGGAAGAAGGAAAAGAGTACTGGCTAAAGGAGATTTGTCCCAGTAATTAGACAGTATGTAGACTAGGTGCTGGTTATAAGGTTTAAAGCCTCTCTAATATACGTGAGTCCTGCATTCCGTTGTTCCTAAACTGATCACTTTACAGAAGAATTCGACCGGTTGTAGATAAAAACACCATAAGGAACAATTTTATAACAGAAACATTAGTCAGAAATAAAGACAAACAGTTGTTCGTCTCTTACAGCATTGCATCTTTTTCATTCAACCAAACTACCAATCAGTCGAAACAAACGGATCATATAAGCTGTTCTAAAAGTAAAGTTCAAAGAAAAAGACCAGCACACCACAGGTTAACTAATTTCCCAGACAACACGATTCGTGTTTTTCCCTGTTCACTCAAAAGCCCAGGGGTTCTCAACACGCACCGCGGCTTCTTCCTCGTCAGTGTAATCGCTCTTGATGTTGAAAGCCTCGCGGATCTGCTCGGGTGTCTTGCCTTCGGTGGTGTCCGCCACAGTCTGGCAAGTCACGTCGAAGAGTCTCTTTGCGTTCAGGAAGTTCGCAGCAAGGATGAGGTCGAAGAGCGTGGTGTGGTCCATGCCCTTGACGAAGTCCGCGTCCCAGTCCTTGAGATCCTTCACCTCCTCGTCGGTCGGAGCGGCGCCGGCGAGCTTGGACGAGACCACGGCGTGCTTCTTGTAGTACTCGATGACCAGGGCGAGGATCTTGCCGTTGATGTTGGGTACCCGAATGTCGAAGTCGCCACTTTCGTCTTCGATTGTGTCCTTGAAGGACTGCCACTCCGCGGCGACATGCTCATCGATCTTGAACTCCTCGCCGTCGGAGCTGATGAGGGTGATCACCTTCTTCCCGTCGGAAGCCATCTTCAGGCGCTGCGTGGTGGGTTGTCGAGGACGGAGGAAGGGGATGAGGGCCGCCGAGAGGGAGTTGTTAGGGATTTTAGCTCCCGCTCGCTCGAGGAGTACGAGCTCACTTTGCCACTGTAAGCCTGGCATTTATAGACGGGGAGGAGGTACAAGGCGCCAGCTATAGTCGGTTACGCCAGGACAGCAAAAACGAAAAAGTTGGAAAAAAATTGGCAGCAGGAATCACGGTCTGTTGAAGCAGGGGTCGTGTGCGTCAGGGAGCAGTTGGCGATCGAGGAGTGGAGGCCGGTGGTGAAGGGCGAGAATAGAAAGGAGGGTGGTGCCGCCAAAGTAGCGGATACTACTTTCGGTCAGGGCAGGGCGAGTGTGTGAGAATATGTTGAATATCACACCTAAGTATATCCTGCATTATCTAGAAAATATCCAAACAGTACATTTAATTAAGCTCCACCAATGGCCACAAATGGTTAATCGGCATTCCTATGAGACCCGGGGGATGGAGATAAGAAGACGTTGCGTGGGTTGAAACAGGGTGGCTTCTCCGATAAAAGTAGGAGGGTTAGGATGTCATAGAATGAGAGACAAATTTAAGCAACCATGATGAAAACATCATGGGATATCCTCCAAGGCAATCTTTATAGGCTACATTCAGTAGATACAAATATGGAAGAAATTGTTGACCATAGATAGAGATCATCCATGCATTTTACCGGAAGAGGGTTTGGAAGTAATTGCAAGACACACACGTGCAAGTGGGAGGAGGGGACATCCCCGTATGAACGACAACATGTGTTAATAAAGATATGGAGCAATGGATGAGTGGGGATGGAGCTTTGACTCAGTACTTTAAGATCAAGGACATGGCAGAACATAACAAGGAGCGGAAACATGGAGTACCAAACTTGTTCATAATAGAATAGGGCGTGAGTACAGCAAAACGATGTATGAGTCCAACAACCACAAACTTGAGACACCCTAGCATGGTGCCCAAGTGACCCGAAATATGTACACTCAGATCGACAGAAGGGTTGATCATATTGAAACCAAGACCACTAGGAGGGAGAGGTTCTTATCAATCTTGGGTGTCAGACATGAGCCATTCGATGAAATTTTTTGCCTCTTCATGAAGATTGATATTGAGTCGTTCATGCTGATAGCAGAATAAGAGAATGCAACATACATATGGTATTTAGATGTGACTATCAAAATACCATGTTTTCGTGAAAGGGTATGTTGTTATGAAGGTATTCTGTGAGGGGAGTAAGTCTTAAAGACTAAAGCCTTTACCAGCCTATTTTACGATGGAATCAAAACTTGTATCCATTTGAGAACTGACAATTCGACATAGCAAGCCATTTTGCTCATTTCAGCTACATGACTCCAACCTCTTATCGTCATATGATGCATTTGAATGGCTTGGTGCACAAGCACATCCAACAAAAAAAGAATGTGTCTGTAAAACAACTAGGCGAAATCATGATAAAATCCATGTTTTGGTGTTCTCTTAGCTATAAGTGGCATCATTTTGCTTTAGAATTTAGGAAAACGTCAATATTGGCTGAAATCAAAGGAATATCTATTACGCACAATTCAAGTAGCATTTGATTATTTTGACAATTTTGCACCTTCCATTCTAAAGCCTTCACCAAACACGTGAATGGTTTGAAAACTTGATGAACAACATTCCACGCATTCGGTTTGACTTTTAATTATCTATATATGTGTTTGAATTAATTTACTTGTTGATATAAAAATGACTATAACATTTGGTGGACATCAAGAATTTAGATTGGGTATGTTGTGTCTTGGGATTGATGTTCTTCTATTCGAACATTATCCAACATCTACCAAAAACATTCCAAATTGTGGATTACCAAAACTGACCCGAATTTAATAGAACAATGATCATAAAATATCCTACATTTTCATACAAATATTGAAGAACGAAACTATAATAGAAAGTAAGGGTGGGCATTGTCTGTTCAAGTTTGGTTTGATCCAAAACCATGTACCAACTATACATAGTGGTTTGAAAACTTTCTTAACCATGCTTGGCAATTTCTAGGTCTAAAAATAGTTCACCAAAATACTCAAGTTTGGTTAAATTGGTCTAAACAAAGTATTATCTAGTTTCTAATTCTAACAAATTTATATGGAGGTCAAGTATGCCCGTAGGTTAAGAGGACAATACATATATATACATCTTCGATCAAAGTATTTCCAGGGACTTTTTGTGAGAGGACACTGTCATGATATGGGCCCTAACTCCTATCAGAAATATTTTGACAGACTTACTGAGAGAAGACACTACGATAAATCAAAACTCTATGTGATGTGTTGAGAGATGTTTCTGAGCTATTTAAGTATGATTGATTGAACACATTAGTGATGCAACTTTAGATACGATGAGTGTGAGTATCGCTCATATGTAAAAATGTTTAATTTTTATCTACATATAAATTGAGTATTGGTTATATATATTTTAGTCATTTGTATTACGCAGCTCATGACTTATGAATACAAAATGTGAGATTTCTAGTGTCATCATTGATTAGCGATGTAATTAGAGATCCGAGTGACATTAAATAATCTGTGACTACTACGAAAAAAGAACTATATGCTAATTCAGGTTCGAGTTTGGCTACAAGTTTCTCAATTCAGGCCAGTTTCGGGTTGGGGAGTCTGAATAAATTTTGGGTCCGAATTTGAGTCTGGGTTTGACATTCAAAACATATGAGTTGGATTTTGTTAAAATTTTGACACCCCTACATGTGACATGAATGGAAGACAAGATGAATAACATAGGTACAACAAGTCCGACACAGACGTTAGGAAAGATAATTTTCCTATACATTAAAATACAACCAACAATCTATGAGTGATGAGTTTTGAACTTAATAAAATAAAATTGATTTATTGAAACCTTAGTAGAATATCACAAAAAATTCTCTAATTGCCTATTTTTCTGCCATCTTAATCCCATTTCCTAATACACTCGTGGCACTTTCTAAACTACCCACACCACTTCCTAAAACATCAGTGCCACAATAACTTGGTCGACACAAAAAAGGGTGCAAAATCTCATCCCAATTCCAATCCAGTCGCGCTCACCTCCCCTCCTCGCACCTATTTTCCAAAGTGTGAAATATCCACCCCACTTTCGTCTCTCCAATTTACAATTCCACTTTCATCTCTGTTGTCATCCATACCTGAAGAAGATGTCATTATCAAAACCTTAAATGTTGGCATTGTAGAGTTTTATTTGCAAATAATAGAGTCAAAATCCTCTCCTAGTCAAATCTTACAGACGCCCTAGCATGAAGAGTCACCCTATTCATTGAATGCCCGAGCTTCAGACTACAGAGCTCAACTTGCAATTAAGGTGCAATCCCCTTTACTTTAACTCCAAACATCTCATGTTCTCTTATACAAGAGTTATCAAACTCCCTTTCTCCTTCCTTTCTAATTGGGATCCTTTCTTCTCTATGATAAAAGGGCTTGGGATGGCATGTCTTGGATGTGTCCACCAAGTGTCCAAGCCACGTCTAACATTGCAACAATTTTTTTTTAAGTGGACACAATGGAGGTGTGTCAACCACATGTCCAGGCATGTCCAAGGTGTGTTCATGTTGGACACGTGTTGGACACGGACACGACATACTCCAAGAAGTGTCCTTGCTTCCTAGGTATGTACACAAACACATGTAAGCTTATTTTGTTCTATTTGATTGATAAGTCTAAATATTAATTCTGCTGATGGAAAAAGGAGTTTATTTCTTGCCAAATCCCTTATTAACTTTCAATTGAGTCAGATGATAAAACCCTTTTGATAATAGAGTGATCTATCCTTCCATTAAGAAGCTACTATTTGCTCCTCCTAACGGTAAGTCTTTGCTCCTATATATTGATACCCTCTTATTATTATAAATTAAAGATGTTTGTGTTATTTCTTACTGATATACATCAAAATTAAATAGAGTAACTTGTCATCATGACGCACTGATAGCCTTTGCTATTTGCCAAATTACTAACTTAGAAAATATGTTTTATTATGATTCCTACCACAATGATTTATATGATGCCATGTGTCTGTATCTTCAATCTCCCAATATATTTCTGACCATGAATTGATATTATGTAACTTGACCACACTTAACATGGATGTCTATGTTTTTCTTCCCATGGTATCAAGATATGTAAATCTTCTTAGAAAATGGCTCTTTCTAGAATATATTTTATCACAAATAAGGGAATCTTGTTGCTCCAACCATCTAAATGAATAATGAAGGGATACATATAACTCCTAATGAGAGGCATATAACCTTCTTTTCTTTTATCTAGGTTTTGTAATTTTTCAAATGGTATTATTCTACATTTTTCCTTCAAAAAAAATATTTGATGCTCTTTTTCACTTCATTAGATCATAAATCCTTAATTTGCATGTGAGGGATTTCAGGAAGAGTTGTAGATTACCTTTGTCTCAGCTTGTTACTTTCCAACAAAAAATACAGATCATGATGTTGATATTGTATTACTAAAACCTATTACTATACCAATTCATAAATCTATTCATACATTCATTGATGTTCATTCTACCAAAAACAAATCAAGGTGTAGAGAAGCCATTCATAGTACTTATTTGAAGTATAACCTTTTTTTAAGGGTAGTCATCATCCATTTCTTTCTTAGTTTGGTTAGCAACTTAGTACGAATGATTTCATATTGTAGCTGCATCATACAATTCGGGGCATCACTACACAGTAGGGTCATGTGCTATATCTAGATTGAAGATTACTTTTTTCCCTTCTAAAAACTGAAGACAACTCAATTTATTTGCAAAGGTTAGATAGGAAGAATTTTAGAGGGCTCAACCACCTCATGAAGTCATGATGTGTTGCAATTGTTGATAGAATCAAAATATATTGCTTACTATTGATTGCACACCTCTCCAAGTTTTAGATGACCATGAGGTGTGTGCCCTTTATTTAAGTAATGATGGTGTTCTTAAAGCAATATTGGGTGGTATCATATATATAATCAAACTGTTTAGTAAATTATTCAATATTAGTGCAATTGAACTTGTTCAACATCTTATCCTTGTATAACAACTATAATTACAAATGGAATGACACTTGAGACAAACTTTCAAAGTGTGATTGTTCCAAATTCCAACTAAGTTACTCAACAACCTTGTCTTTTCTATACATTATGAATTTTCTCACTATATAAATGAGATTCAGATGGTGGCACACAAACATATGCATAAAAGTAATTATTCCCTAATATAGATCCATGTAATAGATTATTGCATGTCTCACTTATAGTTTCTACAGATATAAGATTAAATGATATAGAATACTCCACAATGATAATACAAAATTCATGGTTCATTCAGTTAATGTCATGTTCTTAGTTAACAAAAGGGTATTTTCTTGTAACATATGATTTTTTTATATGCTCAAACATATGCCAACTGAAAATTGCTTGTAACACACAAGAATGACCGGTCTGAAAGCTATATATTTTGTGAAACTCTTGTATATGAGTCCCCAATAGACTACCCAATGTCACTCATTTTTGTTTGGAGTAAATTTCAATACTATACAATCTAAGAAGTATCCTAGTCTTTCAAAATGTGCATAGTGCCCTCATACTCAAAATGGAAGAGTACTTTGATGTCATGGTGTGTGAAAAATTAGACAACTGAAGGAATATCACATTTATCTCAATACTAATAGTCTTTATAGTCAAGTCAATAGACTCATTCAAGGTACCACATCAAGGGAGTAGTTCAACAAGTGAATCATTGAGATCAAGTAACTATCCATTTATTTCCCTTCATTATATATTCTCCCTATCATTGAAATACTTTTCTGTACTATCTTACATGACACATTAAAGATACAACTAACTGAAACTCCAATTCACACTCTTGACATGATACTAGTAGGAAACATATCTAGGGAACCCCCATGCCAGAATTGTTATCTTCTTCTCTTTTTCACTGGCCCCTAACTACCATCAAATCACTACTATATCAACTACATTTTAGCACTAGTATTCCAAAAGTTGTATTATATCACCATTCTATAGTGTATACTATTGCAATACACACCCACATGGATACCTTTCTCGGTGACCCCCAACATTGTGACATGTAGGTACTTCTATGCATTGTGTTATAAGGTTAACAAGTTTTATTGATACACATTAACATACATACTTTCTAGAAAATCATACAAATGCCTATGGATTCTCATTTTTCTCCTAACTAAGAAGGAAAAAAACAAAGCACAATGTACACACTTTTTTATGAAGTGATATCTCATTAATAGATCTAAAATCTCTAATATTTATCATTATTGTTGATGTAAGCTTGTAACCTAAGAAATTGTGCCAAATATTATCTCTTATTACCATTTTATAATAGGTAAAAGTTTGTCTCTTTATGTCATCTAATGGGAAAATAAAAACACTTCTTTACAAGCTATTACGATTTTCATCGATTCACAATTACACTTTATAAAACAAGTTGATTCAGAAAAGCATTACTGTAGATCTACAAAGAACTAAATATTCACATAAGAAAATATTTGTAGTAAGAATACAGAAGATAAAAATGCAAATATGTTATATTTTGCTTCTAGGGTAATAGCCCTTCAAATACAAAAAAATATGGATCTGCATGTATTGATCTAACATCAATAAGTTATAATCAAACTACTCAAGATACAATCTTAAGATGTCATCTTTCTCTACTTGTGTAACAAATATGTCAAGGACTGCAAGATCACTATCTGAAATATTAGAATTGAAGTTTTAAGTATACAGAGAAAAAACTATCACAGACTTCTTCAAATGTCGTACTAATTTTGTCACCATTACATGGATTTAATATATGGTTATTTTATTTCCAAGTGCTAAACAATCACAAACTACTCTTTTTGTCAAATAGGTACTAGGAATCTACATGGTTTATTTTAATGGGTAAAATTCCTTTTCTTATTTTCATGTTGCATTGTCTCTTCTTAGTATAGTGAGTAATCAAAGCTCTAATATCAATTTATTCTTTTTATATCTATTTATTTGTCATTGAATTCCATATGCATGTCTTTTTATGCATGTAATCACTAATGTTTATGTTGTCTAGTTTGATACTGATGGATGATCTGTATTTACAACTATCGAAGAGGAGAGGAAAAGATCTCAATTAGAGAAGGGTGTAAGACATGTTTTTGCAGGAGGATGAGGCCAAGGGGTCAAAAATTGGCTCCTATTGCGGGTAGCAGGTAGTGGAGAATGATTTTCTATGGATCCACCCAAGGTTTCTCCTTGTGTCAACAACCATAATCTAGTCTATTTTTGGTGAACTGACGTCCACTGTGACGACGTAGTTCCTCATGCCAAACACCTGACCTTGACATATAGGGACTGCGGTTGGTGAATGCATTAGTTTGGTGATATTTAAGGCTTTTCTTATGGCGCCGATGTTGGATGGCTTCTTATGGAGCATGGCGACTCTCTTCTATTCTTCCAAGAAAATTTGGCGACAAAACTCCTTACAATTGATCGTCTAGATGGTGGATGTTATGCACAACGGTGATTAGGGACCATCTCAGTGAGATATGCTCAACAAACTTCTGCCCCTACTTGAACTTACTAGAGAACAAGATAGTTCAATGTACAATGCTAATTAAAAGAATATGAATGAAATGGTAGACAAGAATCAGAGAAAGAGGTTGGCAAGTTGAACACAGCTTACCCGGATACAAAATGAGGCTAAGGTCAAAAGGTACACTGGTGCTGATGTTCAGAAGTTGAAGACTTCTATCCAGGAGGCTGATTCTGAGATTGACATTTTGAAGTAGCTTCTTAACAAAGAGAAGAAGAGAGGATATGTTAAGAAGAAGAAAGATGATAATGAGTAAAGAACTGCACTGGAAGAATGGAATCTAGTTGAAAAAAGAAAGAAATAGAGCTGAAGAAGAAAGAAAATTCACTGAATTTGAGAAAAGTTAAGATGAAGAGTTGAGAGTTTAATTGGAGAAATCTAAGAATGAAGCTAGTGAATTGAGAGATGATTTGATTATAGAGACAGGAAAAGGGGATGAAGAATGCAAATGAGTTGATACCCAGAGAAAGAAGGCTACCAAAGAGAGTAATGATGCTAGTTTGTAGCTTTGTGAAAAAGAGAATAAGAGAGGATATGCTGGAAAGAAGAGTACTGATATCGCAAAAAAGAATACAAAAGAAGCATGGATTCTAATTTAAAATGAAAGGGGAAGAGATGAAGAAGAAAGGCAAATCGTTGAAGCTGAGAAAAGGTCCTATGTGCTCCAATCGACCTACCGTCTTCGGAGTTGTAGCCTCAGTTAAATGAATCTTGTCTATTTGTGGCTATTGGAAGGAGCACAAGTTGGTCAGGAACTGTAACTGCTGAAGGAACCGTTGGGTGTTGTCGAAGCCACCAACTACAAATAGTGAGAAGATCTGGACAAATTGGAGCATCTTTTGTTAAGAATGATACAAGCATAACATTCCCCTATGAAGTAGATATATAAAGAGTAGTAACCTGCAAAGAGTATGTGGTAGGGTTGGTGGGCTAGCCATGTGGCATCCTTGCAATAGGTGTGGAACTACCAGAAAGCTTCTGTTATGGTCGTGGTCACTGTATTGTGGTCAATGTTGTATTTAGTTGTCATCTCTACGAATGTGCATGAAAGAATAATATGCAACTGTGATTGAGTAGCAACTTCCCTTTCTACCTGCCTCTCTTTTCTTCTATTGGAGACATCGTCTCCTGCGGTAATTCTGTTAAAGCTTCATTGAGAAGAACTTCTGCTAGATTCCCACTGATGTTGGTGAGACATCCATGGTTGATGTAGTTGTTTCAATAAAAACGTCTATGGAATTACAAGAATGTAAGCATATGATTTAGGCTACTTGAAAACATAACACGCAAAACCATTGACACATGATCCAACAATTGTGATGCTACTAGAATGTGTAAATGTATAAATCATTTCAAATGAAGGTGTACTAGTGTCATAGTTGTAGTTGTATATTCAAATCATTAGCCAATTAGAGATATGAAACACACTGGGAAATGTATACATTATTTTTTTAAAATAAAATTCTTATTTTTTTGGGTAAAATCCCTGGTTCTTTCTGGCCACCCTATGTCACTTGACTAAACTTCAACATAATGCTTTCACTTTGAATCGCAATTCATGTGACCATTGACACATCTTGTATTGGTTAGGTGACAACAAATGTAATCATCATTTATTACATATGTTACGAACATAGATATTGCCTTTAATTTTGATGGTGATGGTGTTAGCTATCATCTATTAATATTCTCTAGCATGCCTGGAACTATCTATAGATGACATACTTTAGAAGAGCCTAATAGCACAAAGATTACACCTAAAAAATGATGTGTATGAGGTGCATGACAATCATTGATGTCATCTATTAAGATAAAGATGACATACTTGAATGTCATAGATGAAGTGTTTTTCAGTAGATACCATTGACAGAAGGTACTCATGTATTACAATCACGTGAGTCAAATCTTAAATACCATCTTCTTGACAAAAAGAACCACTCTATATAAACATTCTTCCAACTAAGTTAGCATTGCCTGTCACACTCTATTCAGTTAAACTTTTCCCAGCAGGGCACGAATGGAAGAAATATTTGAAAAAATGACTGGTTCTATTTTTGGAGCATCCAAAAGACCCGCATTTTAGCTAGACCTCGAAGACCAGCATCCCGGGGGTAGAGTACCAAGCCAGGGCCACTGAGGACGGAGCGATGCGGGGGTCGGAGCAGCATAGGCGAGTTCGACCGCTTGGGCGTCGATCGAGTTTAGTCTCTCTTCAATCGAAGCGACGAGCCACCTTGGTCGAGCAATATCGAAAGCCGCTGGATTTATTACATCTAGTTTTATAAAGACACGCTACTCCTTGCGGAATCAAACACCATCACACCGACGAATCCAATCATTACCCTCTTCATAACTACTACCAAATGCAAAGAGGAACAGGATACTCCACTTTGTACTGGGAGAGCAAATCCGCTGTCATATCCGAACTATACAGCTAGCTACACTTCTAGGTGGTGTCATGCAAACGCTATATTACCAACTCCACCTTCTAAAGTCCTCCTCTGCCCACCTCTGGAGCAAGATCACGATCGCAAGGTGCCTCCACCCAAACACCGATAACCTTGTAATCGTCACCGTTAACGTTCAGCTCAGGCAGGCAGGCCAGGCTGCGTCCCGACGTGATGCCAAACTACTTCTGCAACGCAGACCTCACTGCAAAGGGAGGAATTAATGGTCTTCGCCGTGCAACTCATCCGTGAAGCCATAGCACCTCAAATCCGTTATCAACTTTACGGCCCTGAAGAAGACGAGACCGTCATGATGACGATGACTGCATGATTTGCCCGGACCTGGAAGTGGATTCATTGTCGGGTTTCAAGTTTGAGATGTTGGATTTCGGAGGTGGTGGATTGTGCAGCCGACTTCTCAAATACTTGGATCTCAGGTAGGGGGTCGATCGTTCTCATAGTTCCTCAGGTTGGTATTAGCGACGGGCATTGTGGTACAAGAGCAGCAGGAGTGGATGTTTGTGTCACCTTCAGTTTGTTTGACGAGCAAGCTCAAGGGGTAATTCTTTTACTTAAAAATGTTGGGTGGAAACGGTTTGTATACGAATTCTTGTTCCTTTTCCTAGTTACATTTTGTGATTGGTGGTGATGTAATTAACGTGCAAGTTTTGTTTTGAAATAAAATGATGTTGGGTATTTCGTTTTTATGTAAAAATTTGATATATAATACCACTGGAAATGAACATAAAAACTCATTCAACTATTGTTGCTTCATTGTAGGATCGCATCAGTCATTTGAAACAACAAATATTAATAGGATCAATGAATTTTTGTTATGTATATTTTGATCTTGTATAGAATTTAATATGAACAAGAAATCATAATGTCATTTTCCCCAATATTAATATTTTCAATGCCTCAAAACTCCAAAAGAATTTATAAAATATTATTTCTGTGGGGAAATGCATCCCCGGTTGGACAATACGTCCCAACCAAGGACACAATACCCAAAGCGTCCCGATCGGGGACGCATCTCCTTATAATTTTTATATTTTAATTTTGATACCATGTTCCGTGTCTTCATTGTTTATATTAGGTTCATAGTTAGCGATCCTAATAATAATTAAACGTACAATATATTAAATGATGCATAAGGTAAAGTATAATATTATATTAATACACAATATTCATATATAAATAGTAAAATAAATGAAATACAAAAATTGCAAAAATATGGTGGTACATAATTGAGTGATTGCTTATGAAAAAGTTATGATATTTAAAATTAGGAAAAGTAATAAATACAGACAACAAACATGCAATATACAAAAATGCATATAAAAATAATATATACAAGGAGAATATAATAAATATATTAAGTCAAACTATATGATACATACAAAGTTAAACGTGTACTCAAAAATCATATTGTATATGGTTTTTTTTCTTAGAGTGAAATATGTTTTACTAACTACAAATATGTTTACTTAAATATATAACATATAATCAATACAAATTCGTAAAGTTTGATTTATCACAAATATTTTTTTGTTATAAAATATTATATTAAGAATTATATAAATTTATATTTTTTTTGAATGATTTACTATGCATTAATATAGGAAAGGATTGCTTGAGATGGAAAGATATTGATTAACTAATCGCAATTACGTGGCACTATCACACCTACACTCATGGAAGCAAGAAATAAGTCAAACAAAGATTTAAAAAAATTAAAAATAGATAATTCAATTGACATGGTCATGCCTTTTCCTTTGTCATTTTGGCGTGTTGTTATCAAACTTGATTAATTTTTTTGATATTATTGTCAAAAACAATACAAAAGTAACGTTTGTCCTAATTAATATTGTTGTCGTAAATACTGTTGTTATTTTTACTGTCACTATACGGTAGTGTTGAAGCCAATATTGTCATCATGTCACTGATCATGCACTATTTATATTATATTCTACAATTATAACTTTATTCATAATTATCTTTATAATTAATATCATATAATTATATTTATATCTAATATTTTATACTCATATTGTATTTAAACTATATGTTAATATTTAATAAATATAGGTTTAGAGTTATATGTATCACTTGTTCTAATTTTTGTTACATGAACACATTATTTTATATTTTATGTTATAAATTATATTTCTTATTTCCTACATTAATGATTTTATTTTAAATTCTAACTATTGTAATATTTTCTTATAGATGAATATAATAATTTTGTACCTTATTATATAACTTTAGTATTGCGATTATTAATTTTACATAATTTCATAAACATATGATAATGTTATGTATTTAAATAATGTAATATTATAATTTTTCTTATATTTAGCTTTTAGGTTTCATCATAAATATAATGTGTTTTTATTTATTTTTAGGATTTCTAAGGAACCCTATAAAATTACTAAAATCAGAACATGGTATCAAAATTAAATATAAATATTTATGAGGAAAATATGTTTCCCATTAGTGAAGCATTGCTCAATATTCCATGGGCGGAGACTCACATCCCCATTAGGAGAATACTTCACACATGGAACGAAAATGTGACATTTGACTATTCTTTTTATATTGAAATAAACTGCGTATCAAATTAAGAGAATTGACATTTTGATTTGTTTTGTCTAATCTAATATAGTTTGCCATTAATAGTGACGATTGCATTTGATCCTATGTACGACTAAAATATTCCCACACATATCATGTAAACTTTTCTTGCTTTAAGTATAAAAACATATTGGAATCGTGGGGAACTTGACAACAAATAAATTAATAAGAAAATTTTACTAAAAATATCACATCAAGAACAAATCCTCTCCTAGAAAAATACTTGTAGTAAATATTAAAAATTGACCAACAATGTTTGGCTTAGATGCACAAAGAAAAAGGTCGAATTGAACCCATGAGGAAAATATAAAGGGTCCAACTCATTTTGTTGAATCGTTACCTAAGGACCTTTAATTATAAATAATTTTTCAAGTCTCAATGATAATTAATACAATAGTATGATGATTGGTTTCATTAAATCTATGTGTATCATGGAAAGTATACTATAAATTAGGTCATATACACTGTTTATAAGACAACTAGTCGCAATGCAACATGGCCTCTACTCTCCTCTCCAAAATACTACCCCCAGAAAAATGAGGAGACAAAATCACCCACTGTAAACTATAATAAAATTCTTTCAGATCCTACCAGATTATTATAAGAAACATCTGATAGTATGTTTTCCATCATGAATTCTAATTTGGTACAGTAAAATATGATTTTACCAACCACATATCCATATAATAAATGTTACCTTAAATCTCCACACTAAAATAGGTCACCTAGAGAAGCCATAGTTGCATTAATCACTATGATCAAGATTAGAATATGAAAAACCAAGCTCTAACTTTAACTGAAGTTAGGCTTTTCAAATTGTATATTTGTACTAGGTGTTGCATTTTCTATGGAAAGTAGCTCTACTCTTAGTATATGTGGTATAATTTTTAAGACATACCTATGTCACTATGAAAAACTTATTAATATTATATTCCCAATGCACATGTCATATTATGGATGTCTTTATATTTAAAACTTCATTAAAATTTTATCATGAAAAAGTCAAAGTAGAACAACATAGTATCATACGATTTCGAATTGATTACCCATGAATTACTTAAGTTTAGGGTTTTGTAGTTAGAGTTTAGCTGTATCTTTGAAATATGTTATGTGATGTTATTTTTGTTGGTAGAAATTATGTAATGTGATTCAAATAAATAATCTAAAAATTTATTTAAAGGAATATTTGTCTATTGTCTTTCCAATATAGTTACATGATCTCAATAAATAAATGTGAAAACAATTGGAGTTATTTTTTCTACCCTAATATTACATGACCACAATTATGAGAAAGATTACTTTAGGTACAAATTTAGTTGGCCCTGATAGTTTTATTTGTTTTATGTCCAAATGGATCATCTATGAAGGATTTATTTCAAGTATTTATCATCTATGTATTGATTGAGTTTTATATATAGAGAATTGGCCCTCCATTTGAAACTAAATATCAAATGAGAAAGGAAATAGTTTAGTAGTCGGTAGTCATAACATGCTTGGCTGCAGTTTTGTGTCAATTATTTCATGGACACAACAAATAAAAAATATATCATGTAAGCATGTAAGAGAAATAAAATGGATCATTATCCAAACAAAACATTCTCATGGAAATTTGTTTTCTAGCCTAAAATAGGATGATAAACGACTCAACTAAATCAAAATTGTAATGCTAGCATCACTGCACACAAAAATAATATAGCATTTGGCTTTTGGAGGTTGCATTGAAAATTTTCTCAGAATCCATGGAGATAAACGATCATAAGTTTTCATTGTGTCCTTTCTGAGATACCTTGAATACATCTTGATTGGTTGCACAGTTTAATATGACACTTCATGGTAATTTGGTTATTTAGCAATATAATATAGATTCAATGTTGTCAATCATAGATGTCAACTACAATATGGTGTCCCATAATTGTTTGTCATTATGTTAGAGCTCAAAGTTGACCATGACCTAGCTTATGTTTATAATGATAGGCTCATTATGCAAGATGGTTCATATCCGAAATTTTGTTCAAATTTAGAGGCCATCAAGTGGATTAAAAAAAGAAAAAAGATTCTTTGATACATATATTAGGTGATACAAAGTTGTTATAATACATAAATAAAAATTATTCCACAACATAGGGTTATGTGTGGGTGCATTTGGATCATTTTGTGTTGACTATGATTAGCACAAACTATATTACTTGCCTTAGACCTTATTGTAGGATCTTCCATTTGGGTTTATATATGAGTAGTCATTGGTTGCACATATGATTTTTGTATTTGTGGTGATGTTATGCCCAACCAGTTTTGGATCACCATTAATGTATCCATTAAATAAAAGGGTCAATATTTGTGATTATGAGTGTTTCAATCTTCACGATGAGGATACATACCATGGAAACAATTATATATATCCCAACGGGGTTGCATGATATAAGGGATCTATGCTTGTTTTCTGCAGTACTTGATTGAATATAGTTTAAAACCTTCTCCTTAATTAGCTAATGGGCATTACTGACATTATTATTCATACATCTCCTCACACATTATAACTAGCCATAGAAAATTGCAATAGGAATCAATTTTTCAAGCCATGGTGAGATCCCTAAGGCACCAATACTCCTTAAATAACTCACATATAATGTACTTTCCTTTCAAAAGAAATTGGGCATTTGGATCCTTATGGTGTTCTTCTTTTCTTGGTGGAAAAATTATTTTCAATAAGGCCTTTAAAACCTCATCATTTCATTGAAAGGTGATATCAAACCCAGGATGTAACCTTATGTTCCCAGGATAAAGGGAAATTATCTTAATCTAATAGCATTATGGTACATCATATGGACAAATGAATAAATATATTAGTTATAAGTGGGATCCTTCATGGGGAAGTGTGTTTTGTGTAATGTTTTTATATCCAAATATATGTTTCTTATCATATTGTTTCTTAAGGTTTATGTGTTTTATTATCTTACATTTTGTGTTTATATTTTGAATGCACATGATTCTTATTTTGATTGTCTAAGTCATATATTATCATATGGATGCTAAGAACTAAGTACACTACTAATGTGGAGTAGAGAAAGTCAAGAAAACAAAGTGAAATGCATAAATTTGGAATCATATGACATGCCATTGCATATACATATGTGAAGAACACCATCATAACTAAACATATACAAGCTATAAAGAAACTAAAGGAGTGTGTTCCCCATTACATTCATTGTGTAAGACCTCAAAGTCTTCAAGATGCTCAAGTAGATACTGACATGACTTGTCTCCTTAGCATACAACGTATCTCATGTTAGACTCGCCATGTATTTTCAACATTAGAATATGAGGTGTGTTTGAATTGAAACATGTCGTGTCCCAAAAATTAACTATGGATATGTGAACCATGAAATACATGTGAATCACTCGACATGATATGTAAAGCATTTAATTTTAAAGTCGTCATTCTTGACTGACAAATTGTGTCATTGACGTGACCTGTAGTGTCACAATGTTTATTTACAAGCATTATAAATACCATAAATTGTTATGGATACATGATCTTTTGTCATTTCTAAAGTTTATTTTTTGTGACTTCTTGAGATATGAAGAGAAACTTTGGACCCCTTGGCCTAATTTGTGAAGGGCGAGGAGTAAGAAAATAGACTAGAAGATAGTGTAGACTGGTGGGATGTTCTCAGATTGACAACTTGTTGGCAATATTGACACCATTTTTTGTACAGATAATCTTTTCATTTTTATCTAGTTATTCTATGTTTATGATATTTTGTGGGAGAAACATAATCTCCATCACAAATATGTGTATGTTTCTCGTATGTTTTTTTTAATATCGTACAAGGTCAAAATTTGTATTCTTGTTCTAGTTCTTACAACTTCACAATTTAAAAGTTATTTTTATATATATTTTAGATTATCCTTCTCTTCTTAGAGTTGATAATTCTTTAGAGTGTTTTAGGGAGGTTCTTCTTTAAGAGATCAACAATTACTTTCATTTACTAAAAAAATTACTTTGATTTACTAAATGATATCTAGCCTTCCTCTTATCTTGAGAATGTGAGAAAATGCAAGGGGATTTATTGTTGCATCTAGATGAATGACGAATGAAATAATTTAGACCAGAAGCATATCTTTCTATGTTAATGATGTTCTTTTCATTAAGAAAGACTAGGAACTAGTTCATAGAGTTTATAAGTTATTAATTATTAAATTGTGAATTTTTAGTTATTGAGCATTATTTCCTCTTTTATTTTAAGTTTGGCACTTGATTAGTTTGCCTTCATAACGAAGGCCCTTACTCATGCATTATCTAGTTAGTCAATCTTCTATAGTAATAGAACATTTAATTAATTATTAAGACAAACAAAGTCTATATGTAAGATAACTAGGAAGACACATAAATGAAAAGGGTGAGAGATACATTAACATAAAAAAATGAGTTTAGATTAAAGTAAGTCACTTATTTATAGAAATTTCCCCTTTATGCTTAACAAAGTAGATTTATAATAAAAACTACCCACAATCATTGGTAGCACCTGCAAAGATGAGACTCCATCCTCAAAGTCATAAAATAATACAACCATCATATGTCACACATGAGAAAGAACTATCATGAATTTCATGCAACAACAAAGACATCACCTCTACATGAACCAAACAACCACAAAAAATTAAAACAAATTTGAAGGTAACCTAGACACAATCTAGACCTAGGTTGAATCTAAAAAATTGAATACCATGAGATAGAGGACGTTTTTTCTATTAAAAAAAAATGGGTGATAATCATATGGAACATAAAAATATCCAAAACACTAGTAAACATCCATATCACATATAAGAACTTATGATACAGTCATCACACCGCAATCCCAAGAAAGATCACCATCACACAACATAAAAGCATATGTTGGTTATTGATGAAGATGGAAGGGAAAAGTTTTAGAAGGACCCTACTAAAATACTATCCCACCACAATATAGGATCTTAACTCGGGGTCAGTGTAGGGCACACCTCCTTAATTCAAGAGTGGGGCTTTCAATCTACGTCAATGACACCAAAATTTGATCTCAAATTAGGGTCGGTGTCACCTCCTCAACTCAAGATCTGAGGGGCTTCCAATTCTGAAAAATGGTGCCAGAACATTATTAGTCTGAGGTGGCACTCCTAAAAATGTAAGCACTATTCTAAAATGACCTGACTATAAATTTATAACTAAAAACCTTCAAAGACTCCCACAACTCAATACAAGGTCAAAATAGATATATGAAATTGAACATAGGGACTTGGGAATGTTTAAGTGCCTAAGATTGGTTCTGAGTCAGTTCAAAAAAATTGGGAGTTGATATATACACAAGACTACACAAGTCTAGCAATATGATACAAAACAAAACAAAGTAAAATAAAGAAAATAAAGTATGCAAGTCCTAGTAATCGAAAGAAGGAGTTCCTATCTTTGTAACCACAAGTTTGGCAGTCTACACACACATTCTCAGGCATACACAACCCTCAAACTCCGCTAACAAGCAAGTAATACCAAACATAATATGTATAATGGTAGCTATTCCTACGCAGGCCATATCACTAGCTCTCGCACAATGTGACTAAACCCCATGAATGGTCTAAAACATCTTGGGATAACCTAGAAATTTGCACTGAATATAACTTCTATTTTTTTGACCTAGCTCTTGTTATCAAAGTCAATTTCATGTTTTTATATGCATTGATGCACATTTGATCCATTTAGTATGCATGTATCACCTTGGTGATACTCAAATTGACAAAAATCAAGCTTACCTTCATATCACACCTAATCACTTTTTCCTTAGATTTTTGATCAAATCTTTATCTTTTGTATCCTACTCTTATGCTCATGTTGTATAACTTTTTCTCCCATTTCCAACGTATCTAATTTCACTCAATTCTGAGCTAGTATGATAGAGTTATGATCATTTGAATTTTCTTTGTGTTAACTTCCTTTTTATCTCATTTAAATCGAATTTAATCCTGTTTGGGCCCAAATCTGGGTGTGAGGCCCACTCTAGGAGGGGCTCCACCTCTCCAAAACAAGTATCCTTCCACTTATTTTACAGCCAATCACAAACTTCGAATTCAAGTGCCACAGATTGTCCTTCTAATTCAACGACCCATACAACTTCTTCAACATTTGTACACCTTGTGTTTGAGCAAGGAGAAGGAGGTTTGGCGCCACCTTTTATTGCATCTTCAAACACGTTTTGAGCCCTCAAAGATTCCTATTTATCCCCCCCTTCATTTACCCCTCTTTTCTTTACGTATCATAAACCCTAGCGCCTCCTTTTCTTCCTTCTCCTTCTTACTTCGATCACCTTGGACGCCATCCACCTCCGACGAGGTGTAATTGAGCTCCTTAGACACCCCACAACAAGTTGAGGCTGCCATAGGGTCTGTGGTGAGGAGCCGAGCATCAAAGGATGTATCTGGTGACCTAGTTCGTAGTGAGGCATGACTCATGCATGACTGCGTTGCATAGGAAAGCAACGGTGCGCTGTGGTCCAGAGCAGTGGAAAACCTTCACCAATCCCTGGCCCAAGATCATGGGCGATGGACAGAAGCTGGACAATTGAGTTTAGTTGGGTCACTCTCTAGGAGGGTTGTGGGACAGGGTGCAATGTAGATCGAGGCCAGAAAGCCTAGGTCTGTGGGGCACCCTTGCCCAATGCATCTCATCCCACATGATTGATATTTAACGGTCCAAGTTAAATGATTTTGAGGTATTCTTATAAAAATCATATCTCCTTACTCCCTTGACCAAATCAATCATATAATATAAAATTTTGCATCAGAAAATCATGATCTAAACAATAAAAATAGTTTTAGATACTGTTTATACTCTTGGTTCTCATGTTGTTGCTAGAAGTGATATCTTTATGCTTATTCAATGGCCTCTATGCCCTTTTTATGCTTCCTTGTATCAATAATGGTATAATTATGTCCTAAATAGCTTTAATCAGTAACCTTATCCCCCTTTAGACGTGATTGATGATTTGAAGCATCTATGTGTACCCCCATTGTTCGTCTTGACACAAAAAGACTTGTTATTGCACTTTCATAATGTAACTTGACCTGGTATGAAGTGTTGGTGTAATTTATAATCATGCCAACTATTAGTCTCGAAAATTAGTAATATTTCCTATGCCTTATGACATCATCAACTTAGATCTTGTTCTTTTTTTCATGAATAACTCATTAAGACATAAAGACTTACTTTTGTACACCCTTGTGCCCTTATGTGTGATGGCTATGTGCTTACATGATTGGACCTTTAAACCCTTATGAAAAAGTGATTCTAATTGTTAAAACCTATATGACCACTTGCTTCCAAATCAGACCTTAACATAACTTGTAACACGATATTAAATGCAACACATTCATGTACTCTTGATTACATATGACATGCATTTGACACCTATAATGCTCTAAATGTACATGTTAATCTGTAAAACTCTAATCTTATAAGAATGATGTTATATGTTACCCATCTTATCTTAATGCTTCAAATATGTAGACTTATCATGTTGTTGCACTAAAACCCCCTTTTGATCTACCCTATTGACTGGATACTCCTATGACCTGGAATATGACCTTATTCCATGGAATTGATGTTATATGACTAATTGTGATCTTGTATGACTAAACCATGGTGATAATATAACTATCATGCTTCCCCTGTTATCAAATCAGAGATTTATCTTTATTTAATAACTCTCATAGTGTGGATAGTTCACCTAGATCTAGGGCTTAATATCTTTATTTAATAATTCTCATAGTGTGCATGGTTCACCTAGATCTAAGGCTTTAATAACTGGTGGTGTGGTTGAAACTAGGAACTACTAATCCTTGGTTGTCTCGGGTGATACATCCACAGACCATTATGGTCAAGTTAGTGTCGTGGTAGTGATTTGGTATTGGTCTACATGGATTGGGAAAGGGTATTAAGTCAGATTCAAATATTGTTCAAAGATATTAAAATAGATATAAAAATCCACAAATGGGCTAATATAGAAATAAAATAGGTGCAAAAGTTTACAAAATGAGGTGTTATCAACCACCCCAAACTTAGATTCAGGCTTGTCCTCAGGCTAATAGATAGGATCAAAACACCAAGAGATGAGACATAGATGTTTTTCTTTTTGATAGACACACCATTACAGACTTATCTCATTCTTATAGCAAAACCTTTGTGACATGCTTGGTTCAAATCCTGAAATTCTATTGCCTCCCCTTCATTTCTAGAGTTGCACGACTTGGTACCTTTGCCAATGCTTTTTCTAATAAAGGATTCTCCTTTGCAATGACTTCCCTGTCGTAGGTTGCTGGCTACACATGTAAACGGTTCCCACAAGGGGAAGCTTTCACACCCTACCTTAATTTTGGTTGCATCTATGCTATCATGCTCGGGTAGGTTTAGACTTTCAGTGTTTTCCTACACTCCCCAGTCTCCCTCAACCATGGTGCTATCGTAAAGACAATGTTACCCAAGTGGATCCTGATATAGTGTCAGGTGGTTGTACGAGGTTTTCTTAGAAATGCAGGTGGTTATAACTTGGATTCCAGAATCCAATCGTGGACACGACATATTTACATTCATGAGTGTAGTAATACACCAGTCGTATGGGATCCTTTGACATCTTTTAGGTACAACTCTCATTATTTTTTTTGGTTTTTCATTCTCTAAGGCTTAGGAGAAGGTTGGTAGGACTTCTAGGCAACCAACTCTCTTTTTATCCCAATGTGGGGATATTTGAAACTGGAAGGGGTAGATGTTTCCATCTTATGGTAGGTGTAGACTTTCTAGCTAGAAATTTTGGGCTAGGGTGATTGGTCAGGAGTTTGGCTGGTAAAGTCCTCATATTTCTAGGGGTTCCATATATTCAGGAGTGTTCTTCTGCTTTACACAATGTTTTGTTGTAAGAATGAGATAAGATTTTGTTGTTGTATCTCTTACTTTTATGTGTATTAGTAGCTCATTTGCACCACTGTAGAAATGATTATGCTACAAGGTAGAAAGAGGACAAACAAATCTAAGAGTGGAATTATTGAATAATCCTTGAAAAATATCAAAACTGTGAACTATAGTTCAAAATTTTCAAAAAAAAAAATTTGAAAATTTTTAAAGCTTCCTAAAAGGTAGGAGTCTATACAAGATTTTTCAAAATTGGAATTTTAAAATTTCAAATTTAGAATACAGTGAAAAAATTATACCTCTCATGACCATTTATAACACCCCCTAAAATTATCACTCACTCCATCCCGGAGTGTCAAAGGTGAAGGTTTGGATATAAACAGCCTGGATCTATTGTTGTTGATCTTCGAGGACAACCCATTTTTATTGTAGTAGCATGTTGGCATATACTCCTCAAATCACATGATATTTTTCATGCTACATGCTTTCAAATTTTGTATTATGCAGGGCTAGGGCTGTGATGTGGCTTATATTATCGCACTAACAAACTCACTTAGGGTTGAAATCCCTAAGTTTTTAACCAAAACAACGTGCAATAATACCACCCGCAAGTGGACGGGTCTTATCGCAATATAGTTGAGGATCAAATCCCAAGGTACAACATTTTTAAGAATCTTTCTCTAGTCGAATCTAGTTGAATCGAGACTAATACTTAGAACAAGGTTGGTTGAATTGAGTTTAATTAAACTAAATGCAAGGAAAGGAAAAAAGTAGGATTAAAAGTTGATTAAAGATTAATGATAGAAATCGCTGGGATGGTCTCATGTTTCACCACCACTACACATGAAATCACATCCAAACATCAAACATCTAGGCAAGATATAACCATTCAAACAGAGCTGCTGTAGAAACCCCCATACGGGCGTCAGGTTTGCGTAAGAATCACCTTAGGTATCAGATGTCTCGTCACCATCCAGATCACATACTTACGGCTCCAAAGATATAGAAATCCAAATGAAGCTGTGGGCCCCCTATACAGGCGTCAGGCACACAGAAGCGTCACTTTGGGCTAGATGGCTCGTCACCACACGGAGGCTATGGAGATCGTCTCCTTAGGCCCAGGACAGACCTGTAGCCTAATGACGCCTGGAGATGATGATTTGACTGACTGGAGTCGTGTTCTATTTATAGGCAGGTTGTGCACCGACTTAGATTTGTGACCTTAGTAATGATGTCGTGGTCACGACTTTTTGAATGATGCTGCGATGACCACATTTTACACGGTCACGGCTTTTCTAATGATGTCACGGTCGCGACATTTTGCATGGTCGTGACTTTTTGCATGATGTCGCGGTCGCGGCTTTTTGCACGGTCGCGGTATTGGTGTGAAAGCAGCAAGTCACGATTACATTTTGCCATGGTCGCGGAATTTGGATTCCTTAGTCGCGGGGTTTGTGAAGAGGTTGCCGCGGTCGTGGCTATACAGGGGGCACAGAGAGTTGGTGAAGGTCACGGTCATGAGGACAACTGTCCGTGATCTTCTGCAATCGCGGTCACGGCTTTTTTGGTTGTGCTCGTGATGATGAGGTCGCGGTTCCTTTGGAGGGGAGCAGACTGCGAGCATGAGAGGGTGGTCATGGTTGTTTCCACGGATAGGTATCAGGGATCATGATCGTGGTTGTTGCCTTGATCGCGAGTGCAGGGTTAATCGCCGTTTGTAGGGAAAGAGACGGATCAACAAAGGGAGAGAAGAGAAAAGGGGGTCGCGATCTGTTGGTGAGCCGAGAGAGGTTTGGGCCTAAGTTCCCAAATTTGACCTGCAAAAAAGTGCAAAAATTTAATAAAAATTCATGATAATTCAATTAAGCCCAATATATGTTGCATATAGGAAGATACGGCCAAAAAAAGCTCAATAAAGCATTTAAGCCAAGTAAATGCGCATATTAGAAGATAAAGCCAGTAAATGCACGAATGCAACCAAAACTGGACTAAATGGGGTGATTGGATTGTGATGTACATACATTCATCAAAATACCCCAAACTTAAATGTTTCTCATCCTCGAGTAACACGAAATCTAAAACACTCGTCGGATGAATACTTTCAACTCGTGTGATTGCTTCATCTTCACATCATGATTGTTTCTTTTCTGCTCGGTATGACTAAGTGTCTCAACATCCTGAGATCACAGAACACATTTTACCATATCTTCGTTTCCGAGTTCATTTCTTAACATAACTTCCTCTCTACTTTTTCCAAAATCAAGCATGTCAGAGAGTTTCGTAGAAGTCCAGAGATACCCGCAGAACAAAAAGTGTGCACCTGATCTGACACTGGTGTTTTTAGGATCAGGGAGGCATTCATTGTGCCTTTAGGTGGAAAAGGGAGTGAAGGGTGGTATGGAAGGAAGAAATAAATCTCTCCTCTATTCGACTCGAGATTTTTATTATATGATTTGCAATTTCATTGATTGCATTTTTTGTGTGCAAATCTCTCCTCTATTCGACTTGAGATTTCATTTCTTTTTGTGTACGCTTAGGCATCATTTCTTGGTGATACGCCCCTATTTCATAGCGAGGGGTATGGAAGAAGCGAAGAGAGAGAGAGAGAGAGAGAGAGTGTGTGTGTGTCACCCCGAACTTAGGGTTTGGCACTATTTTGGTTATTTTTGTTTCTTTTTGATGGATGGAGGGGTAAGAAGATGATAGAAGAAGTGTAGAAAAGAGTTCAGATCAGAATGCAACTTGATTTACAATTCAGTGCACCGGGTTGTTCTCCTTATCATACTCTGCTCAAATAATGACTTGATGAGGATCCGGTGGAGATTCCATGCTTTGTTCCACTAGTCAGATAGGAAGCACAACATGTTTGATCCCTCTCAGTTCGACACATACTTGCCATATCTACTAATCATGATGTTAGGATTCATAACCTTCATACTGTGATTTCTAATCATTGGCTAGTTTCAGAAATTGTTCTCCTTGAGGCTTCGCTTCGAATAAGGAGGGTATAATGATTCAAAACTGCATGGGAAAATAGGATAGCCGGCTAGGTAATGGCTTTGATTGAAACAAAAGCGTCAAAGCTTCATCAAGCTTCTATACAAACTGCTATGAAAACTTTTGAAAATTTTGAAAATTTTGAAAATTTTGCTCAAAATTGCAACCAAATTTCAACGATGAAATCTTAAGTCTGAAATGGATAGGAGAGGGTGGAAAGTAAAGTACGTACCACCCACCCTCCATCCCAAACTTAGAATTTTACTAGTCTTGAGCAAACTCTAAATCCGAGATGGAGGGGAACACTCGTGCCGGTTGGTCCATCAGATGTGGTTGCATTCCTTTCGGCGACACATCCTCCATCTGAAATCTCAAAAATGGAAACTATCATAACTTAAGACTGCATCTTGCGATGCATTGTCTACCAAGTGCAAAATTTTCTAAAAACAAAACTAAGAGTAAAAGCTAAGTTAAAGATCGGGTTGCCTCCCGACAAGCGCCTTTGTTTTACATCGATGGCCCGACGTGATTTCTTTAGCTCTCTGGTAGGTATGTCAGTTTGGATAGATTCATCAATTCATCAGTGCTAGTATCAGCTATGGTGAAATATCCCTTCAAGAATTGGCCATTTGCCACAAAATCGCCTGACTTGTCACTCCATAAAGTGAATGCACCATGTGAATAGATGCTTTTGACAATGTATGGTCCCGACCAGCGGGAATGGAGTTTCCCTGGGAATAACTTTAGTCTCGAGTTGAACAACAGAACTTGGTCTCCCACTTGAATGTCCTTCCTCTTCAGATGACCATCATGCCAAAGTTTCGTGCGTTCTTCGTAGATTTGTGCATTCTCGTAAGCTGTCATTTGGAGTTCATCCAACTCTTGAAGTTGTAGAATCCTAGCTTCGCTAGCTTTCTTAATGTCAAAATTCAGTTGTTTTATTTCCCACCATGCTTTATGTTCTAGTTCCATGGGTAAGTGACATGATTTTCCATAGATAAGTCTGAAGGGTGTTGTTCCAAGAGGAGTTTTGAACGCGGTTCGGTAGGCCCATAAAGCGTCATTGATTTTCGCTAACCAATCCTTTCAGTTGCGTCCTACTATATTTTCTAAGATAGCTTTGAGTTGACGGTTCAAAACCTCTACCTGCCCACTAGTTTGTGGGTGGTAGGGGGAAGCTACCTTGTGCGGTACACCATATTTTCTTAACAATGCTTCAAAACTTCTTTCCAGAAAATGAGAACCTCCGTCAGATATCACAGTTCGTGGGATTCCAAAATGGGGAAAGATAATATCTTTGAACATTTTAATGACGGGTTTTGAATCGCTAGTGACGGTCAGTATGGCCTCTACCCATTTAGAGACATAATCCATAGCAACTAGGATGTAGGAAAATCCATGTGAGGATGGGAATGGACCCATGTAGTCCACTCCCCAAACATCGAAAATCTTGACTTCTTGCCATATCTTAAGTGGCATCTCATCTCTTTTCGTAATGTTTCCCGTTCTCTCACACTTGTCACATGACAACACAAAGTTATAAGCATCTTTGGATATAGTTGGCCAAAAGAAACCACACTGCAAAACCTTCAAAGAAGTTTTCTTTGAACTCATATGGCCTCTGACTGGGCCTGCATGGCATTGTTCTAAAATAAGTTGGGCATCTTCCTCAACGATACAACGTCTGTAGAAACCATCAACACAGAGCTTGAAGAGGTACGGTTTGTCCCAGTGATATTGCCTCACATCATGCATGAATTTCTTTAGAGCATTGCCAGTACACTCAGGGTGGATGACACCAGCTACAAGGTAGTTCACATAGTCCGAGTACCAAGGAGTAGCTTCTGAGACTTTCATAAGCTGGTCATCTGGAAGAGAGTCATTAATTGGGATATTCTCAGTTTCCAGAGTGCAGATACGACATAAGTGGTTTTCTACAATATTTTTTGTGCCTCTCTAATCTCTAATCTCAAGATCAAATTCTTGCAATAGGAGAATCCATCTTATTAGCCTTGGTTTTGCATCTTTCTTTTTCAGAAGATAATGAATAGCAGCGTGATTAGCGTAGACAATCACCTTTGAACCAATAAGGTAGGATCTAAACTTATCAAAGGCATATACGACTTCTAGGAGTTCCTTCTTAGTAGTTGCATAGTTCCTCTGAGCTTCGTCAAGGGTCTTCGATGCATAATAGATGACATGATGTTTCTTCTCTATACATGGGCCCCAGAACGGCTCCCATCGTGTAATCGATGGCATCACACATAATTTCAAATGGGTGATCCCAATCTGGGGCTCGAATGATGGGTGTTGTTGTAAGGGCATGCTTTAGGTTGTTGAAACTCTTGATACACTCTTCATCAAAATAGAAATCAGCGTCCTTCAACAACAAGTTTGTCATAGGCTTGGTTATCTTGGAGAAATCCTTGATAAACCTTCTGTAGAAGCCTGCATGACCAAGGAATGTGCAGACTTATCTTACATTGGTAGGGATAGATAGTTTGGAGATCACTTCGATCTTGGCCTTGACCACTTCAATTCCTCAGTTACTGACCCTATGACCAAGGACAACACCTTCTTTTACCATAGTGACACTTCTCCCAGTTCAGCACAAGATGTGCTTCTTCGCATCGTTTGAGGAAAAGGGAGAGGTGCCTTAGGCATGAATCATATGAGTCTCCATATACGGATAAATCATCCATAAAAACTTCCATAATAGTTTTGGTTAGCCCAACAAATATGGCTTCCATGCAGTGTTGGAAGGTTGCAGGCGCATTACAGAGCTCGAATGGCATCCTTCTAAAGGCGTATGTCCCAAAGGGGCAAGTAAAAGTAGTTTTCTCTTAATCATATAGATGTATAGGAATTTGGTAGAATCCAGAGTAACCATCGAGATAGAAAAAATATTCTTGGTGAGCCAATCGCTCTAAGACTTGATCTAGAAAAGGCATCGGGAAATGATCTTTACGTGTTGCCTTGTTCAACTTCCTGTAATCGATGCACATCCTCCAATCGGTTACTGTTCGAGTGGGGATGAGTTCATTATCTTCATTCTGTATCACAATAGTTCCACCTTTCTTTGGAACAACATGTACAGGACTCACCCAAGCTGAGTCAGATATCAGATAGATGATTCCGGTAGTGAGCAACTTGATGACTTCACGGCAGACTACTTCCTTCATATTAGGATTCAACTTTCGTTAATGCTCAATAGTCGGCTTGTGGTCTTCCACCATAGGGATTTTGTGCATGCAAAGCGCTTGACTGACCCCGGTGAGATCGCTCATCTTGTAGCCGATAGCTTTCTTTCTTTCCTTTAATTCTTTCAGGAGTTTATCTTCTTGTTCGGTCGTTAGATCAGAATTTATAATAACTGGACAAACCTTGAGATCATCCAGAAACACGTACTTAAGTCCCTCGGTCAGGGGCTTCATTTCAGGGGCTTCTGGCTTCTCACATGGTTCTTTAGTTACATTCACAGCTTTTTGTTCCTCAAACCTAGCTTCAGGATCTTCCTCTATAGAGTCGAGGTGAAGGACACAATCCTTAACTTGTCCGTTGATGAAATTCTCAGCAGATGGGTTTGTTAGAGCCACTTCTAAAGGATCGTCTTGTTCATATTCCTCTTGTGTGAGGAGAGACATTTTCTCAATGCAATCAATCAAATAGACTTCTTCCTACATGCTCGGTCTTCGCATGCTTTTAAAAACTTTGAACTCGAGGGTTTCTTTCCCTAGTCTGAGTGACAAGGTCCCTGCTTCAATGTCGATCAAAGCTCTTGCAATGGCGAGGAACAGACGGCCAAATATGAGGGGGTATCTAGTGTCTTCCTTTATGTCCATGATGACAAAGTCACATGGGACATAGGAGTCTTTTCCAACCTTAACAGGGACATCTTCAATGATTCCCAAAGGAAGAGTCATAGAGTTATCTACAAGTTGAATGGTCATTCTAGTCGGGAGAAGTTCTACAAACCCTAACCTCTTACAAAGGCTAAATGGCATGATAGAGATGCTAGCTCCGAGATCGGCTAATCCCTTCTTACATGAGGAGTCACCGATCTGGCATGAAATCCCAAAGGATCCCAGATCTTTCTATTTCTTGGGCATCTTGCTCTGGATGATATCGGAAGTGGTTGATGCTAGCTTAACTGTCTCGTATTCTTTAGTTATGTACTTCCTTGTGAGGAGAGACTTTAAGTACTTAGTGCAGGCTGGTATCTCGACCAGCACATCTAGAAAGGTTATATCTACATGAAGCTTCTTCATAGCTTCTTTAAACTTGTTGAATCGAGTATCGAGCTTTGTATGCTTCATACGAGATGGGAAGGGAGGACAGGGCTTGTATAAAGGCACATCCGGCTCAAGTGTGTCTTCTGCCTCCGCATCCAATGGTTCCTCCAATCTTGCTTTGTCTGTATTATCAATGGTTGGTTGTTCCTTCAGTTGAGACTCAGGTATTGTAGAGTCTTGGACATTCACAAAGTCATCATCGTTTGTTGCCACTATTGGTATCTTAGCAGGGGGGTCAGAATAGTCTTTTCCAGACCTAGTGGTGACAACCTTCAATTGCTCTAGGTGCTTAGGATTGTTCTCTGGTTGTCTGACAAAGGTTCCAACATGTGGCTTCATGCTAGTTGCAAGTTGAGCTAGTTGAGATTCAATAGCCTTCTGATGGGCTTGCTGGTTAGCTATCATAGTCTGTTGTGACTGCAACATCTTCTCAATAACTGACAATTTGTCATCAGGTGGAATGGAACCGGCTTGTTTCCCTTGTTGTTGCTATTGATAGGGGACTTGGTTGGGATTCTGAAACTGAGAATTGTTCTGATAATTGTTATAGTTTCTATTTTGGTAGTTGCCTCTAAAGTTTCCTTGATTCCCAAAATTTGGTTGTTGGTTATACTAGAATCCTGGCGGGCCTCGTTGTTGAGTATTTGAACCAAGTTGTCGCGAGTTTTCTGCTCCAGAAGGGTTTCCATATTGAAAACCAGGATGGTTCCTATTCTGATTCAGATTATAGTACCCTTGACCAGGGATGGTATTGATGGCGTTTAGACTTTCCATTTGACCATTATCTCCTTGGGCACAAGTATTACTCAAAACAACATCATAGAGAATGTTACAGGCTAGAGTAGAATGATCAGTTCCCTTGCATGCTTCACATAAGAGTGAAGCTGACTTAACTTGTTGTTGTTGTCGAGGGGGCGAACGTCTTCTTTCATAGGCTGCGAGAGACGATTCTAGATGGTCTTGCTTTGCAACTAGGAGTTTGAGAGATTCAGCGATAGACTTGTACTCGAGTGTTGCTTTGGCCATAGGTACCTTCAGCACTCCTTTACCAATAGGTCTACCCCAGTTGGCTTGGTTTTCAGCTCCAAGGGTGACAACCATCCATGCGCTATCATAACTCTGACGCATGAAGTTTCCTCCAGACGAGGAATCCAAAAACCTCTTGATATCATCATCCACACCTCTATAAAAGATTTCAATGAGTTCATTCTTTGGAATGCCATGATGTGGATACTTGCGTAGAAGCTCTTTGTATCTTTCCCAGGCTTCAGCTAAGGATTCTCCAGGGACCTAGGTGAATTGCATTATTCGGCCCCTGATTTCATAGGTGAGAGAAGGTGGATAAAACTTTTCCATAAAAACATTTTGAAGTTGTTCCCAAGTGGTGATGGGTTCGCATTGCAAGGAGTTATACCAACTCATGGCTCTATCGGCAAGAGATTATTTGAAGAGACGGAGTCTGATGGAATCATCTATAACTCCATTTTGCTTTATCATGGCACATAGGTCTATAAACCTCAGAAGATGTTCTTGACTATCTTCTCCTTGCTTACCATAGAAAGGGCTATTTTGAAGCAACGTGATCCAATGTGCCCTTATCTCAAAATTTGGAGCGTTGATGGGAGGAGGTTGCACTGGGTGATGAACGTACGCAGCTTTAGGGATCGAGAATTCTCTAAGGTCTTTTTGTAGCTCAGCTTGTTGAGCTCCTTCTTGAGTTGCTTGGATTTCTTCTTGAACTGTGGCTCGGGCTTCTTGCATAAGCCTATCTCTTTGTGCATTAAGGGCTTGAGCTACCCTTCGAGCGATTTCCTCCTCTTGATCCATTCTTGCTTATTTCTCTCTATACTGACGGCGAAAGGTTCTGTCTATCTCAGGGTCAAAGCTAGCAGAGAGTCTGGGACTGTCCGAGCAGTGCATACACTAGACTTTGTGGGTACCTAGGATGAAAAGATCTTTTGCTGGTGAGATGGACAGAATAGAACCGAATTCAAGTTTATATGATCGATAGTATCAAAAGTAAAAGAAACACCTAAATTAGCCTCAAAAGAACTAGATTTAACTAGATGATTCTGTTGTCCCTGGCAACGACGCCATAATTTGATGTGGCTTATATTATCGCACTAACAAACTCACTTAGGGTTGAAATCCCTAAGTTTTTAACCAAAACAATGTGCAATAATACCTCCCGTAAGCGGACGGGTCTTATCGCAGTATAGTTGAGGATCAAATCCCAAGGGACAACGTTTTTAAGAATCTTTCTCTAGTCGAATCTAGTTGAATCGAGACTAATACTTAGAATAAGGTTGGTTGAATTGAGTTTAATTAAACTAAATGCAAGGAAAGTAAAAAAGAAGGATTAAAAGTTGATTAAAGATTAATGATGGAAATCGCTGAGATGGTCCCAGGTTTCACCACCACTACACATGCAATCACATCCAAACATCAAACATCCAGGCAAGATATAACCATTCAAATAGAGCTGCTACAGAACCCCCCATACGGGCGTCAGGTTTGTGTAAGAATCACCTTAGGTCTCAGATGTCTCGTCACCATCCAGATCACATACTTATGGATCCGAAGATACAAAAATCCAAATGAAGCTGTGGGCCCCCTATACAGGCGTCAGACACACAAAAGCGTCATCGTGGGCTAGATGGCTCGTCACCACACGGATCATACACTTACGACCTCAAGGAATCCCATTCTATTTCTAGTTTGGGAGTCAACCGCGTTAATCTACATTCAAAACCTACGCATTGAAGTTCTTGCAACATAGGAAACGAATAAGATAAATGCAAGTAGGTGATCAATGCACAAGCACACATCGACGACTAACAACGAAATGAAAGGTTATATACATGCCATGGAATGTTTAACAAAAGATGTGAAAGCATGGGTAGAGGGGCTAGTCCTCGCACCCCAGTGAAAGTAAACTACTCGCTCATGGTGAGAGAAGCAAGAATAACATGAGAGAGAGAAGTTTCCGCCATGAGCATGGTGAAGAAGATGATCGCAACTCGGTGGAGAAACGGTCTTCTACACAACGTCGGAGCAGATCTGGAAGTAGAGAGAAGAACACCATGATAGACGAGGCAGATCTCCTCTCTCCACCTTCTACTTCTTCTCGTAGTCCTCGCTCACAACAGGAGGAGTAGCTCGTGGACGAGATGGTGATGTGGAAGTGGCGTAGATGCAGCAGATCTAGATCTAGATATGGACAAGGTGGCTTGCAGATCTGAGTCTTCACTCCAGATCTGGGTGAATAGGCCGCAAAACCACCACGGGGGCATGTTCTTGGCTATGGAGATTGTCTCCTTAGGCCCAGGACAGACCTGCAGCCTAATGACGTCTGGAGATGATAATTTGACTGACTGGAGTCGTGTTCTATTTATAGGCAAGCTGTGCACCGACTTAGATTCGTGACCTTAGTAATGATGCCACGGTCATGACTTTTTGAATGATGCCGCGGTTGCGACATTTTGCACGGTCACAACTTTTCTAATGATGTCGCGGTCGTGGCATTTTGCATAGTCACGGCTTTTTGCATGATTCCACGGTCGCGGCTTTTTGCACGGTCGCAGTATTGGCGTGAAAGCAGCAAGTCACGATTAAGTTTTGCCACGGTCGCGGGGTTTGTGAAGAGGTTGCCACGGTCACGGCTATGTAGGGGGGGCGTAGAGAGTTGGTGAAGGTCGCGGTCATGAGGACAGCTGTCTGCGATCTTCTACAATCACGGTCACATCTTTTTTGGTTGTGCTCGTGATGATGAGGTCGTGGTTCCTTTGGAGGGGAGCAGACCGTGGGCATGAGAGGGTCGTCGCGGTTGTTTCCGCGGACAGGTGTCAGGGCTTGTGATCATGGTTGTTGCCTTGATCGCGAGTGCAGGGTTAATCGCAGTTTGCAGGGAAAGAGACGGATCAACAAAGGGAGAGAAGAGAAAAGGGGGCCGCGATCTGTTGGTGGGTTGAGATTGGTTTGGACCCAAGATCCCAAATTTGACCTGCACAAAATTGCAAAAATTTAATAAAATTCTTGATAATTCAATTAAGCCCAATATATGTTGCATATAGGAAGATACGACCAATAAAAGCTCAATAAAGCATTTTATCCAAGTAAATGCGCATATTAGAAGATAAAGCCAGTAAATGCACGAATGCAACCAAAACTGGGCTAAATGGTGTGATTGGATTGTGATGTACATGCATTCATCAGGCTGTCATCCAAGCCAGGTAGTAAAATCCACAGTCATTGGACAAGGGCATTTTCTAGGGACTTCTGTGACAGAATTGCATCTTTTTGAAGTCTTTTCCCATTGCATGCTTGTATCCCTTTCCTAAATTGTGGATCCTATCGATGATTGCTTCGGCGCATGTAGATACTTTCTCTTCTGTAGGTGTCTTCACAGTTGTCATATTGGTGTGTTTGTTCAGTGCGAAGGTTGAATATGAGCTGTTATATAGAATTGCAATCTTCACCATTATATTAACTACCAAAATAGTACAATGATCATCATGTAGAATGGGAAGGAATATATAATCAGGAAGATATTTTTTCATATGCAGTTGCATACACTCTTTTTCATTGAACCTCTTTTCCTTGAATATCATCATTGAGAAAGAAGTATGCCATGTGCAAATTAGTCATGTTATCTCCCAGTAATGATTGATAAGAAGACATAAAGCTCATTGAGAGGTATCCTCCTATTTTCCAAGTATCGCGGAGGTTATCTTTTAGTACATATATGCCCTCTCATTCAAATATTACTTCTCCGAAGGTATCACCCTCCTTCAGACAATTCATTATCAACAAAAAAGACTCTCATGATAGATGTTTGCATGCCCATCTATAGAAGTTTTGGAAAGTAGGCTCTATCGCTCTAGCTGGCCCATTTGGCTTGATTTCTGATAGGTTATTGTCATTTATTTCTCCTTTTTCATACTTATCGGTTGGTTCCTCATGCTCTTTTCCTGTGTCAGGTGCATGTATCACCACTTCAGTAGATTTGGAGCCTTACTCTTTCTTTTCTATTTCATGTTGGATCTCATCTATTGGCCATCATTCCTTCCAAGCAGATGCCTTAGCTGGTTCATCAGGATCAATCCACAAGGTCTTCAGCTATTCTCGCCATGTCTTCTTTTCAGGCAAGGGGACTCCTGTGTGAAGCCTACGTGGTACCAAATCTGAGGGCATAGCCAGATTGTTGAAGAAGCAGTGATCACATATCACTTTCATAGCATAGACACCATGTAGGATGTGTAGATCTTCATTGCAGAGGTCTTCTAACGAAATTCCCTTTTTGATGGATTCCATCATTCTTAAAACAATAAAATCATAATCCCCTGTCCCTGCCTCTTCCTGAGGTATTTCTAGATTCCTTGGTGGCAGTCTCCTTCTGCTTGGATTGCACATTGCAGATGCAGTAATACCTTTAGGATATCCCTAGCTTCCTTCCTTTTATAAATCAAGGAAGTGTTGTCTAATTAACAACATTATAATTATACACTATGGTGCAACGCTCATACTGATTCACAACCATTCAAGCCCAGTGCTTGACTGTCTTCATGGATAGGGTTACAAACTGGGTCTCTGCCCTGTTCATAGCACATTGTAGTTCTTTGACATCTTTAGAATTAAACCTTTGATTGAATAGTTGTCCTGCCAGATGAGTGGTTCCATGGAGCACTGGTTGCACCTTGTCAGTGTGAAGGAACACTTGAAGCAATGTAGCACAGAGTACTTTAAATAAATTCTTGTAAACATGTGCTCTCTTCATAAATATTCCTCTAAAGTGTTCCCTAGTAAGAGACCTTCCTTTTTTATGGTACAAAACATCCATTCCTCGAAGGTTGTCATCTATCACATCTGCCAAGACATGGACATCCATGCATGTTAATTTAGAGAGTGAGTCCATGTCCTTACCTACCATCTTGCATGGGAGAGGTGGATCAACACCCAACTCTTCTTGTTCAACATGTGGGTTTTGTTGACTTGAGAGTTGTATATTGTCCATATTTTGATAATGACTTAACCATTCCATTCCTATGAATCTAATATGCTTGTTCAAGATTGATTTCAGGCTTTTGGAACATATAAAGGATCAAATTACACTAGCCCTAGCTTGTTCAAGTTCAAGTTCTAGTCAAAAGAAATGCAAGTGTGCATTTTGGGAAATCACTCCAAATGACCTTATATGAATTTTGTATTCACTTGTATTGATGATATGACTTGTAACTAATATGAAAAAAAGAGACACTTAATTCCAACGTTTGGTCACTCAAAAGTCAAATTAGAAAATTTGTCATAGGCTGTTTACACAGATTTTGAATGATCAATCAACTAAGCAAAACTAATTTTGACTCATCGGTCAAGTTTCCCAGGAAAAACTCAACCAATAGTTTGAAAATTGTCTTTGTCACTTCATAGATCGGTCGAGTTATCTTTATCGAAACTCGACATAATGTATTGTACTGAAAATGCAGAAAAAGTGATTACAACCATTGGAGAGTTGTTGTGAGAAAAAAATAGATCTGTTGCAAGTTGTAAAATGGTTATATTACATTATTAAGTTGTCCCACAATCAAAGGAACACCCATAGCTATAAATAGGACCCCTTGGAGTTCATTTCAAGTTTTCTCATTCATGCTATTCTAAGTCCGTGCTATAGATGAGGGTGTTGAAACTCCTTGAGCCCCTTTCTCTCTCTCATTTACAAAGAATTTTGTGATTATGAGTGAGTTAGGCCAATTAGAAGAGAGATACACTTATGTGCTTGTAAAGATATCATTCCATTCCATCTTTCCTATCCCCTTTCTCAAAGAGAAAAGATTGAAGCAAGCTACTCTGAGTGAAGGTGAAGCTGTTATTGTTCTTCTTTAAGGTTGAAGAATAGGTGAAGATCTTGTCCAAATTAAGGAGAAGGTCAAGGCCAAGATTCAAGAAGAGTGGGGAAATTCCTTCAAGGCCAAAGACTTGATGCAAGTGTGGGTAAGTCATTGTTGAAGGCTAAAGACATCTTGATCAAGTGGGTAAGCCCTTGTGTAGGTGGAAGACTCTTGTCTTGAATAGGTAAGTCGTTGGATGTATGGTGGTCTCCTTGTATCTCTTATGAATGAATATAATTATACACAGATTGCAAAGTCCTAGAGGTTGACCTCTCTAGGTAGTGGAATGACTCTCTCCTAGTTTGGAGAGTGGAACTTCTCTAAACCACCTTTTACAAGTATATGTTTCAATTTCTCTCATCATTTCTATGCTTGCTTAGTTAGGATTTCAAATTTCTCTTAAGATATTAGTTTTGATTGATATAATTTGAAGGTCTAACTTATCTTGTGAGAATTTTGAAGCTCTATTCTCCCCCCTCAAGAGCGTCCCCCCTCTAGAGCCCTATATCCAACAAGTGGTATCAGAGCTAGAGATCTTCTCCAACAATCTCCCATGAGAGGACAAGATGGGGGACACCTACTTGGCTCACTCAACCTAGAGGGGGGCTTCTCCATGCATCCTCCGATCTTTAGTGGCAGAAACTTGCTCTATTAGAAGAGGTGTATGCAATTCTACATTCAAGGGATAAACTTTGATATGTGGAAGGTGATGGTCACACCATACAAGGAGCCAACCAGAGATGTTTCAACATGGAATGAAGCTGCACTAAAATAAGACCAGCTCAATGCCAAAGCCATAAGCATCCTCTATGTAGCCCTTACCCCAATGGATTTCATCTGTATCTACTCATGGGATACTGCCTATGAGATTTGGGATAAGTTGTGTATAACCTATGAGGGCAAAAAGCAACTCAAAGAGGCTAAGATACACATGTGTAGATGTACTCTAGGCTTAATGTAATCATCAATGACCTAGTTGCTTTAGGAAACACTTTGGATAGAGGTGTAATCAACTCCAAGATCTTGAGGACTCTTCCAAAGAGATGGGAGTCAAAGGTGACCTCCATTGAATAAGTTAGTAGCCTTGGTGACATCTCAACTGAAGAGCTCATTGGAAACCTCCAAGCTCATGAGCCAAGGCTTGACAAGAAAGAAGAAGAAGCCAAGCAAGAAGAGAAGGAATCCAAGAAGATCAAAGATAGTGCATTTAAAGCACAAGTGGAGGAGGTCATCCTTCAACAACAACTTGCTTTCTGGACATCTCCCTCCTCCTCTAGTGAAGATGATGGATCTAGTGAGCATGAATCCAACTACATAAAGGCCAAGCACTACAAGGGAAAACAATCAACCTCCTCTACTCCTAGATGCTACAGTGTGGATAAAAGGGACACTACAAGAGTGAATGTCCTAAATCAAGAAAGTCACATCACATGGGTAGCTCCAAGAAGGAGAAAGAGTACAGGAAGGAGAGAAAGTACATGAGGAAGGAAAAGAAGGAGAAAAGACACAAGAATGCAGCTCATGCAGCTTGGGAAGAATAATCCTCAAGTGTCTCTAGCTTTGAAGAAGATGGAGAGTGCCACCTTGCACTCATGGCCTGTACTAGTGAAGAAATTAGTGAGGTAAGTGAGGTAAGTGAGGTAGTCTTGCAAGAGTTATCTAAGGAAACTCTTATTGATATGCTTGTTTTTATCCGTTCTTCTTTATCTAAATGTAAATCTAAAAGAAAAAGGGTAGGAAAAATTATTGATGATTTGTATGCTAAACTTGACATTTTTGAACTAAATGAGAAAACTCATCCTGAGAGCATTAATAACTTGCAAGGCCAATATCTTGATCTTGAACTCCAATACAATGGAGTTGAGTAGAGAGTGGTGTTTACCTTAACAACATTGAAACTCTTAAGGAAGATAACCAAAAGTGCTTAAACGAGCTTGAAACTCTTAAATTTGAAAATGCTAAATTTAAGCTATAATTGTTGATGCTCGTAGGGATGCGAGGGATGTTTATCTTAAGGAAATTTAAGTGACTAAATATGAAAATACTAGGTTGCTTGGTCAAGTTAATGATTTATCTTCTAGACTATTTTGCCTAGTAATGATATAGCTTCTATTTCTCTTGATAAAGATTCTTATTTGACTAAAGCCCTCTATTTAGAGGCCGGCCTTTTTCATGCTAGAGATGACCTTGCTAGTTTTTCTTCTACTATCATATCTCTTAATGATGAAAATCATGGACTTAGAGCCTCTCTACAGAAATTCCTCAAAGGGAAAAACTCCCTTAACAAAATCCTTTACCATTCTACCAAACAAAGTGGTACTAGTAGTTTGGGATTTGCAGGGGGAGAAACTAAGGGTAAGAGAAAAGCCAAAGGTAAGAAAAAGAGTAAGGAAACCTCGTTTTTCATTGGAGAGTCTTATGGTCCTAAGAACCCTATGATTTTCTCTCATTGTAAATGTGATGATCATGACTCTACTTATTGTCCTTACAAGCCTAAGGGGACCAACCCAAAGACAAAATGGGTTCCAAGCTAACTCTGGATCCCAAAGTTTGAGTTGGGAACTAACACTCTCCTTTCTTGAAAGATAAAGGTAGATGGATTGTTGATAGGGGTTGCACTAAGCACATAACAGGTGATATAAGCCATTTCAACAACTTCACTAAGAAGAAAGGAGGTTCAGTTACTTTTGGGGACAACAAGAAAGGTAGGGTTAAATGTGAGGGTATGTAGGTGAATCCTTGTTTATCAAGAATGTTCTTTTTTGTGGATGTCCTACATCAAAATTTTATAAGTGTAAATCAATTATGGGACAATGATTACCTTGTGCTATTTACTTCTTTTGAATGCTTGATTCTAGATTCCCTCACCTATTAAGTCATATATAAGGGAACTAGAAGTGGTAGTATATATGTAATTATGCTGGACTCTATTAAGCCTATTGTTGGTAGATGCCTAGTAGTCGATTCAAATGATATTTCTCTTTGGCATCATCAGCTTGGTCATGTAAATATGCATCAGTTGAAGAAGTTGAGTAAAAAGGATTTGGTCAAGGGACTTCCCAAGTTGGATTTTGAAAAGGATGAGGAATGCCAACCTTGTACCCAAGGAAAGCAAATAAAGTCTTCTTTCAAATCTAAAGGAGTCCTTAGTACCAAGAGAGCTCTTGAAATTCTTCACATTGATCTATTTGGACCAATGAGAATTCAATCACTTTGTGGTTCCAAGTATTGCCTTGTTATTTTCAATGATTTATCTAGATATACTTGGACCTTCTTTCTCATTTTCAAGAGTGATACGCTTGATGTTTTCTCTATTGTTTTGCAAATGAGTTGAGAATGAAGCTTCTTACCGAATTATTTCCTTCCGTAATGATCATAGGGGAGAATTTGAAAATGATCTTTTTGAACATTTTTGTGAAGAATCTAGCTATGCACATAACTTCTCTTCACCTAAAAAACCTCAACCAAATGGGGTTGTATAGAGGAAGACTAGGTCACTATAGGAGATGGCTAGGACCATACTTTTAGAGGAAGACTAGGTCACTACATGAGATGTCTAGGATCATGCGTTTAGAGTACCTCATGTTTTGTGCAAAATTGGGTTCTTACACATCCTTCTTTGAAGAAAATCTCCTATGAGATATGGCATGGTAGAAAGCCTTCTATCGAGTATTTCCATATTTTCATATGTCCTTGTATTGTTTTGAATATGAAAGATTCTCTCGACAAGGTTGATCCAAATGTTACAAGGCTTTCTTTCTTGGCTATAGCAATACTAGAAAGGCTTATAGAGTGTTTAATGTTTATCTTTCTAAAGTAGAAGAATCTATAAATGTTAAGTTTATTGAGACTAACCCCTCTATTCCCAAAGATATTGTCCCAAATTATGATGTTACAGGTGAGGTGATTCCTATTCTAAAAGAACTCAACATCACCCAAAAGGGAATAGAGGTGGTCATTCAAGAAGAAGAGAAAGATGAAGAGAAGAAGGATCCAACTCCATGATTAGCAAAGAATCATCCAAAATAGATTATTTTAGGTGATCCATTTGAAAGAGTGAAGATGCAGGATGCATTCAACAAAAAACTAGCCAACAATGCCTTCATCTCACAACTCAATCCAAAGAACGTCAAAGAAGCTCTTGGGGATGATGAATGATCCTATCCATGCAAGAAGAATTAGAGCAATTTGAAAAGAAAAAGGTATGAACCCTAGTGCCAAGTCAAAGTGATAGAAAGAGCATTGGCATCAAGTGGGTCTACCGCAACAAGCTAGATGAAAGTGGAAAAGTGGTAAGGAACAAAGTAAGGTTAACGACACAATGATACAATTAGTATGAAGGCATAGGTTTTAATGAAACATATGCACCTATAGCTACACTTGAGTCCATTCATATGTTATTTTCTTTTTCCAATTATACAAACTTTCTTCTTTATAAAATGGATGTTAAAGGTGTGTTTTTGAATGGTACAATTGAGGAGGAAGTGTATGTTGCACAACCCACGGGCTTTGAACGTGATAGTTTACCTAACCATGTTTATTTATTTCTAAAAGCTCTCTATGGACTCAAACAAGCACCTAAAGCTTGGTATGAAAAATTAAAAAACTTTTTTTAGATCATGGGTATATCATGGGCAAAGTAGATTCTACCTTATTTCTATAGCACACTTCTAACAATTTTCTTATCATTCAAATATATGTTGATGATATCATTTTTGGCAGAACCAACCTTGATCTTTGCAAATAATTTAGTGATCTTATGCAGAGTGAATTCAAGATGAGTATGATGGGTGAGCTCACATTCTTCCTCAGCTTTCAAATCAAGCAAACTAAAGATGGGAACTTCATCAACCAAGGCAAGTACACAAGTGAGCTACTTAAGAGCTTTGGGATGGAGAATACCAAGACGATGGACACACTGATGCCAAATAATGCCAAACTTGACAAAGATGAAGAAGGTGAGAAGGTAGATGAGAATCTCTATAGAGGTATGATTGGAAGTTTACTTTATTTAACTTCCTCTAGACTTGATATAATATTTACTGTTGGCTTGTGTGCATCACATATTATAGCTGTTAAGAGGACTTTAAGGTACTTAGCCAAAACCCTAAATTGTAGACTATGGTATCCCAAGTCAAGGGACTTTACTCTTACAACTTATAATGATGCAAATTACGTGGGATGCTTGATTGATAGAAAGTGCACAAGTGGCACTTGTTTTCTTCTAAGACCATTATTGGTGTCTTGGTTCTCCAAGAAATAGAGCACAGTGGAATTATCAACTATTGATGTCGAATACATTGTAGTCGGGAGTTTTTGTGCCCAGGTCCTATGGATGAAGCAAATGCTCCAAGACTTTAACATTCCTTTTGATGCTTCTCCTATATATTGTGATAATACTAGTGCAATTAACTTGTCATATAATCCTATCTTTCATAGTAGATCTAAGCATATAGAGGTTCACCATCATTTTCTTTGTGATCACATTTCCAAAAAGGATATCTATATCACATATGTGGACACGAAAAAATAGTTGGCAGACATTTCCACTATACCCCTAGCTAGAGAGCAATTTAATTTTATTAGATCTCAACTACTCATAACTACTTTGAATGTGTCTGATATGTCTACTAGCTAGCTATCATCTATCCTATATGCTTTGTTTATGTTTTGATCACCCTTGCTTGCTAATATGCTAAAAATCAGTTTTCATGTTCTTTTTGCCTTGTTTTTCTCTTGTTTTTGGGTATTTTACACAAACACTTGTTTTAGCACAAAATAGTACCCAATGATGAGTGATATGTGTTTAAGTATGTTTAAAATGCAAAATGGACTTGAAAAATAAATTTAATTAGCACTCAAATGGCTAGAAATTAAAATTACTATTTTTGGTTCAGGTGGACCATCGATCGAGTTGCCAACTCGACCGATCAGTGGTCGAGAGATTTTTTAAAAGAGCCAACCGGTCGAGTTTCCAAGTCACAGAGCTCGACCGATGGTCGAGCTAGAGCAAACATAAGTTAAGTTCAGTCGACTTTTCTCCCTCTCAACTAGAGAAAAATTGACCGATCCAACCTCTAGCTCCCTCAAGCTCTCAACCCTAGCCACAACCTTCCTCTTCCTAGCCCTAGTTTGACCTAGATCAACCATCCTCAACCTTATTCCCCTCAACCCTAGGTGTGTGGATGGTCTGTGATGGTGTTTCAATCATTTTTTCTCTCTCAATCCTTCTCTTTTCATCTCCATGGCATCAAATAGGAGAAAGAGAGTTGCCCCACTAGAGCACCATCTTCCTATTTCAACTCATGTCTTATACCCTTCGATGATACATTTTTTGTCTCCAATGAGGCACTCAATAGGAACAAGGAGCTCTTCCTAGGAACCCCTTTCCATTTTGTTCCCTTTTTGAGCCAACCCCACATCAACAAAGGATTATGGATCAAATAGATGAGTTTCTATACGATCACCACCTTTTTGCAATGTCTGTCGAACATGTGTGCTATCACACTTCCATCACAAGCACAAAAGCCGTTCATGAATTGTATCCTAACTTTCAAAGGAATTATGACACACTCATATCCCCACCTAACGCTCAAGTAGTCATCACATCCATGATCGTCGGGAAGAAATTTCAAGTCTCTGAGGATACCTTGAACATCTTCTTCTCAGGTACTGAGGAGACTGATACTTGGAGGAAGGACTACCCTGAGTATTTTGACCTAGTTGACCATGAGGCCTTCTATAAGAAATATGATCTTACTCTTCCTAATATTCACAAATTCTTGAAGAAGCCTCAGTTTCCCTATAGGAAGAAGTGTATCCTTCCCTCCTCTGCCTTAGACCTCAAGAACCACATACTCACCCTAATTGTTAACTACAATATTCATCCAAAGAAAAATTAGACTGAAATTGCAGAAAACATTGCAGTGATTATGTTCTGACTCTTAAAGAGCATCAAAGTCAAATGGTCTCATTATTTTCTTTACCACTTGACCTATTTTGACTCTAGCAAGAACACCTGTGGCACCCACCCACCCTACCCAACCCTAATCTATGGTCTTTTTCAAGTTGGCACTGGCAAATCTCTTTTCCATGTCCTTCACTACAAACCTACCCAGAAAGGAGTATGCATCAGTGAGACCAAACTTCAGAAGTTTGTACCTATCCATTCCTCTACCACACCTAGAGTCTCCACCTCCACCTCCACCTCCACCCATGCACCTCCACCACCTCAACCTTCCCGACCTGCCCACGCCTCATTCCATGTATCAAATGAAACCCTCATGGGCTACATGATGCATCAATAGGAGTATAACCTTCATGTTCATGAGCACATGCATCAGGATCTCTATGCCATCATGTCCAACATGAACCTATCTTGTGCACACCCTTATCTTGCTTACCAAGCCTACCCAGGAGGTGACTATGCATCCTATGCATATGGTCACTTTTACCCAACCCCTCCACCTATTGTTTCCTCTGCTACACCCTCTGTTGCAGGTAGATCTACCCCAGGAGTATCGCCTCTTCCTGCTGGCCCTTTATTCACCCTACTTGCTGGCCTTGGTACTACTACTCCCTCTTTCTCTCAAGCCAATGAGCTCCATGCTCTTAGCATGTCTTCGGTTGAGCAAAATGCCCGTTGGCCTGATCGTGGTTTCAATTCCTCTACTGATGAGGAGGTGCTAGATCAGGATGATGAGGAAGCTTCTACTGCTGATGAGGAGGCTTCTAAGGATGACGATGGTAATGATGGTTCTGATGATGGCTTTGTTGGTGACTCTTATGATGAAGGTGATGTTGCTGCAACTTCATACGGAGATGACGACTATGAGCTAGAGCCCTCAGATGCTGATGTTGATGATGGGGACATAGATGACCTTGATGTTTAGATTTTTTAGTTTTTAGTCTAGATGTTGATCATATATATATTTCTAGGCTATTTTGTACTAAAAACATATGGGCACATTTTCTGAGCTAGACTATTTATCATCATTTTTCATCTTTTTGGTTTGTAGTTGTTTCCGAAGACATGATCTTTGAGTTGTAATTTTAATCCTTTCTACACTAACTCTTTGATTTAATATATCTCATGAGTTGGTGCCATGTTTACCATATTTTTATTATGACTTAGATTGCTTGTTTCTCTCATCTTTGTTTGGTTTATGCTTTGATATTGCTTTGTTGTGGATGTATGTTTGGTTATCCTTAGAGAAGACATGTTTATGTGCTCTTCTACCCCCACTTAATTTTTGATAATGTTAAAAGGGGGAGAGAAGTTCAACACTTTCAAGCTCAACCATATTGCTTTTATTGTCAATGTGATTCTTTTCTTGTTCATTATATTCTTTATCATGTGACTTGCTAAAGGACCATATAATATATATGTCATAATTGCTTTTTGTAGATAGACTAACTATGTAGGTAAGAGTGGTATTAGATTCAGGGGGAGCAATTCACATTGTTCAAATCATGACCCCCCTGCAATTCACAAGGCAAAGGTATAGCCTTACATATCCTTTTCAGTATGATTGAGGAATGGTTTGTCATTGTCAAAAAGTGAGAGAATGTTGACTTGAGAGTTATACATTGTCCATATTTTGATAATGACTTAACTATTACATTCCTATGTATCTAATATGTTTGTTCAATATTGATTTCAGGCTTTAGGTACATGAAAAGGATCAAATTACACAAGCCCTAGCTTGTTCATGTTCAACAAAAGCAATGCAAGTGTGCATTTTGGAAAATAATGCCAAATGACCTTAGATTAATTTTGTAATCACTTGTATTGATAATATGAATTATAACTAAGATGAGAAAAAATCAAGGACACTTCATTCCAATGTTTGGTCACTCAAAAGTTAAATTAGAAAATTTGTCACAGGTTGTTTATCAGTCGAGTTAGAAACTCGACTGATCCAACGATGGATTTTCTGAAGATGACCAATTGGTCGAGTTACACACTCACAGAACTCGAACGATTGATCAACTAAGAAAAACTAATTTTGACTCATCCGTCGAGTTTCCTAGGACAAACTCGGTCGATAGTTTTAAAATTGGCTTTGTCACTTAGTGGATCGGTCGAGTCATCTTTACTGAAACTCGACTGAATGTGCTGTATGGAAAATGCAAAAAAAGTGATTATAATTGTTGGAGAGTTATTGTGAGTGAAAATAGATTTGTTTCAAATTATAAAATGGCTATATTTTGTTCTTAAGTGATCCCACACTCAAAGAAACACTCCCAGCTATAAATAGGACCCCTTTGAGTTCATTCCAAGTTTTCTCATTCATGCTATTCTAAGTCCTTACTATAATTGAGTGTGTTGCAACTCCTTGAGCCACTTTATCTCTCTCATTTACAAAGCATTTTGTGATTATGAGTGAGTTAGGCCAATTGTACGAGAGCTGCCTCCATGTTCTTGTAAAACTCTCATTCCATTCCATCTTCCCTACCCCCTTTTTCAAAGTGCAAAGGTTAAAGCAAGCTACTCTGAGTGAAGGTGAAGTTGTTGTTGTTGTTCTTCAAGGTTGAAGAAGAGGTGAAGATCTTTTCTAGGTCAAGGAGAAGGGCAAGGCCAATATTCAAGAAGACTGGGCAAATTCTTTCAAGGCCAAAGACTTGATGCAAGTGTGGGTAAGTCCTTGTTGAAGGCTGAAGACATCTTGATCAAGTGGGTAATTCCTTATGTAGGTGGAAGACTCTTGTCTTGAATAGGTAAGTCCTTGGATGTATGATGGTCTCCTTGTATCTCTTATGAATGAATATAAGTATACACAGATTGCAAAGTCCTAGAGGTTGACCTCTCTAGGTAGTGGATGGACTCTTTCCTAGTTTGGAGAGTGGAACCACTCTAAACCACCTTGTCCAAGTGCATGTTTCAATTTATCTCATCCTTACTATTCTTACTTAGTTAGGACTTCAAATTACTATTAATATATTGGTTTTGATTGATATAATTTGAAGTTCTAACTTATCTTGTGAGAATTTTGAAGCTCTATTCACCCCCCTCTAGAGCCCTAGATTCAACAGGCTTTGCTTCCTGGCTGGTTCGTTGATAAAGAACAAAGAGAGGCCACCTTCATCATCTTCAGATGTTCCCTTGCCAGTTGCTTGTATAGGGGAAGCTGTGGTAGAATGAGTTGGGTTTGGTTCTTCAATATTCTTCTTCACTTGGGGATCTGCTTGCATCATGAATGCTTTAATAGACTATTCAAGGAGCTAGTTTTCCTCTAATGGCAGTTCAAGCACTACTTCATTTAGTGCCACTAAAGTTGAGGTCATCTTGCTATCATATATGTTGTTGTGGTGCTTGCTGGGCTCCCCAAAGTCCAGATAGAGGTCGCATACATCTAGAGAGATACCCAGTTTGTTGATGCACTGTTGTAGCGTTGATTTGTCATAATAACTAGCTAACTTTCCATTGCTATCTTCTATTGAGTGAGATTTATCGGCATTAGTGGGGGCTACCTCTAGGGGTGTTGGGTCCTTAGTTATGGCAACAGAGTTCAAATCAAACTCTAGTGCTAAGGTGTTTGTTTTGTTCCCATCAACACCTTATGGTTCTTCAAGTTGTGGTGTTACCTCTTTTGTAGATGGCTCTTCCCTTTGGGCAAGCTTTACATTCACGCTTTCATCTTTGGGTGCTTATGGTGCACCCACTCCGCCTATGTCATCATCCTTGTTATCTGGCCTTGAAAGACTTGAGGAAGCGTGAGATGGGGAGGGACTAGTCATACGCCTTGACCTCTTTTTGGTTTGCCAATTTACTAGCTCTTGGCGCTCTGCTGCCACTTCTTTCACTCGTCTTCTAAGCACTGGAATTCGTTCTTTAGGTCTAGCAATGCCTCCTCGTACCCTTTGCACATCATCTCTTTTTCATCTCGTATGTTATCCCACTCTTTTCTAAAGTCTTCCATTCTTCTGAAATAGTCTTGATAGCCCCCCATCATCATCACCTGGTTCTTAATTACCTCTTACATGAACTGAGGAAGTGATTAAGTTTTTACATTTAAACCTTGTACATGCTTCGTTAGTGATCACAAGCTAGAGGTGATTTGGAAAGCAACTTCATAATAATGTTGCATATGTGCCCACATGGCATCAAATTGATGCCCTAATGCATCACCAAAGGTTTGTGGGTGTTGTTTCTATTCAACTACATGTGTTGATGGTGTTGTTGTTGCTGCTTCATGGAATGGTTGTAAAGGCTAAGCCGATTCTTCTTGCATGCTTTCCTTTGTTGCACTTGCTTCTTTTTTAGCATCTGTCGCCTGTTCGCTGGTTGATGCTTTAGGCTATTTGGGCATCTAGGGCACTGTTTTGGCCGTAGGAGGGGTTGGGGCAGGTTTGGAGGCCGCAGGCCCATGGCTTGATTTCTTCTCAACCTCTGGAGTTTGTTCTTTCATGGCAGTGGAGGCATTTGTCTTGTCAACAATCTCTAGGTTTAACACTTCTTACACTTTGTTTGAGATGGGGGGGAGGTGGTGCATTATCAAACCCTTCATCATGGTAAGTTGGTTCGTCATCTAGAGATGGCTTCTTTGCCACTTCTATCTTTCTAGGAGTGGTGTGAGATGTCTTGTCTTTGAATTTCTTGAGCCAGTTTCTTCCTTTCTTCTGGTTCTTTCTATTCTATCTCTAGCTCTGGTTGTGGCCCAGCTCTGGTGCTAGTAGGTGAATGTCGATATGCAACTCTTCTAATTGTGCTTGAGTGCATTTTTTAACCTCTTCTTTAGGGGGTCACAACTTGTGGGCGTTATAATACACAATCTCTGGGAGGGGGAGCAACAACTTTGAACATGACTGTTTGTATAAGAGTTTTTCCTTCTTTTGTACTATAATGCTAGTTGCTAAGAGGTACTTGTATCTATCTTTGTGTAACCCTCTGTTTCCTCATATCTTCTCAAATGTTCAATTGGCAAGAAGTAGGAGGCAATTTGGGTTATTTGCCCTCCCATGGAAAGATCCTTCATCTTCTTAGAGTCCTGCCCTACAACAGTTGATAGTTTCTCAATCAGGAGCCTTCTTATGTTTACTGGTCTCTTATTTAGCATTGACCAGATGAGGAACATGTCTCCTTTGGATACTCCCCCTATCTTTGATCTTGTAAAGATCATGTTTGAAGTTATATTCTGCATCACTCTGATAAAGCACGAGGATATTTGTGTTGCCTTTGAGTTTTTTAAGCTATGCACAAGTTCTCCCCTGAGCTTCTCCCATGTCTTGTGGCTGCTATACCCAATAGTAGTCTTATCTCCATGTGCTAATGAGTAGGCCTTGTCTTCTTCATCATTTTCTGTGAAAATTTTGTTTAAAATAGACTCCATCACATAATACTCCTTACCTCCCATTCTAACCAGTAGCTTGAAGTCTCCTCATGCTTCCCTCCTTTCTCTGTCATTGACAACCACTACTCCAATTGAGGAGATGAACTCAGTAGTGAGTTCTATCAGGAGATCATCTTAGCTGAGCTGGTATGGTGCAGGTTCACCCCCTTAATGAAATCCATTACTCTATCTTGGATCCCTAGCTTCTTGAAATCTTTGAAGTCAATATACCTTGTAGGCTTGAACACCTTAGTCGTCCTGATCAACTCATAGCCAGACTTGTGCATCAAGTCTTGTGGTATGAAAGCTACTAATTTCTCTATTGTTGTAGCCTTTACACTTGGTTCTTATTTTTCTACTATTCTAGTGTTAGCTTCTCATATCGGGACCTCTAAGTCAACCTTCACCGCCTTCTTCTACTTAGCTTTAGTTTCTACTGGCGCAACAACCTTTTGCTTCCCCTTCTGTTTAGGCTCTTCTTCTTCAGGCTTGTATTCTGAAGTCTCAGTCTCTATAGCCCCTTGAGACTCCTCATATTCCTCCTCTGACATGTGGCCCAAGATAGACTCATACTTTTTCTTCATCAACTCCATTCGGAGTCTCCTTTTTGGCAACATGTTAGGGTGATCGTTCAGTGCTTCAGTGATTTTATTGAGGGCCTCTTCTTCTCCTTTCAGAGAGATCACCTTCTTTGTCAAGGTGTCAGTTATCGAAGTCGAATAGTAACATGTGGTTGTGAAGTACTTGATAGTCAATATTGCACATGATATTAATTACTATTCAGGTATGCATTTATTACTGTTCTTAGTGTATTGGTCGAGATAGAGATCAAAAGAAAAATTATCATGACCGCGACATCATGATATGTGTCTGTCATGACCACTGCAAGTGTCACGATCAAGAAAGGCTAGAAGCATAAAAGAGAACACGCTACAACCATGATGATCAGATGACTGTCATGACCGCGATGCGTGTCCAACTAAAAACCTAGTCCCCTGACTTAGTCAAAAAAGTTTATGCATCGTGACAGTGAACGTGTGTCATGACCGAAACATATACTCGGAGTCAGGGAAATGAGATGGATTGAAATATGGATTTGTGGAAGATGTAGAGAGTAAACTGAAGAGAAAGCATTAAAAATGTGAGTGACCATTTAGTTGGAACAAAGGTGGTCGATATTACATAGCTAGTGTGTCGCAATCGAGGGTTGATTTGTTCGAAATATCGCGATTGGGACAATCATCACGTTCGTAACAAATGTCACGATAACTACTATTCAGACAATATAAAAGAAAATGAGGTGTTTCATGATCGAGACTACTGTCTTGACCGATGCTCCCTCGTGACCACGATGCCAGATGGAGGGATGAAGGAAAAGGTAGAGAGGTCAAGGTAGCCGTCGGTGCTGAAACCATGATGAATCAAAACAACCAGAAAGCAAACGTGTCCACTACCGTGACCACATCCAAAGAGTGAGAAGTCAAAGGGTAGAAATTAGGGTTTTATGAAGACAGTGATAAGAAATAAGGATAGGATAAAAATGAGTAGTGCATCGAGAAGAAGAAAGTGCAAAGGTGTGAATCAATTAAAGAGATGCTTCAAGGAGGGAGAAACGAACATAGTACCTTCTCAGAGTCATAAAGGAAGAGAACAAAGTAGGCAAGGGAGAATGATGACATAGGTGGCGGCGATGGTGGGTGCTTGTCACACCAAAGGGTCTCCTTAGATGTCTTCTGGTGACTTAGTATTGATTTCTATCTATCCACCGCTCGTTGGTGCTGCCTTAATAGGGTTCTTCAGAATGTGGAGTGAGAGAAAGGGAGAGAGTAAAAGGGAAACCATTGTTGGAAAAAGTGTCCCCTTTATATATGCAGTTGTTGTGACCAAGACGAGTATCATGGTCAGTACGCATGTCTCGATCATGACGCTAAACTAACAAAGCAAGTATCTTGACCGTGATAGGTGTCGCGCCAACACATTAAAAACTATTTTGATTGATACCAAGGATTATTAAGAGCAAACATTTAGGTTTTGATTCAGGCAATATTTTTACACATAATCAAAGAAAATGAGGAAAAAATAATAAAGATGGGAATTCAAAATATACCATCTATTTTAGAGGAATTAAAGTCTACTTAGAGAGAGAAAGTTCAGAGTTAAATATATACACAATTTAAACTTAGAGGAGAAATAAAAAAGCATGCAAAATTCAAGAAAGCAGTAAATCTGTGGGTTGCCTCCCAAGAAGTGATAATTTAAAGTCTTTATCTTGACTCTCATTTCTTGATTCTCATGGTTCTCCGGTTGGTACCATCTATGTCTCTTCTAAATCCAATTTTGTCCTTCTGACAAAAGCTTCTTCTAATTAGTATCTTTTGACTATGTGCTCATTAATCTTAAATGTACCAGTCTTTTCACTGGTAATCTCCATTAACCTAGATGGCTAGATCTTGATGACAGATAATGGACCTTCCCATCTAGACTTGAGTTTCCTTGGAAAGAGTCTAATTCTCTAATTGAGCAGCAAGACCTTGTCTCCTTCGGAAACATCCTTGTGCTTAATGTGGGCATCATGCCACACCTTCATTCTTTGCTTGTATATGTAGGCATTTTTATAGGCATGTAGACTCAGTTCTTTAAGCTCGTCAAGCTCCAAATACCTTTTCTTTCTTGCTATGTCCAGATCATATTTAAGATTTTGATGGTCCAAAGGGCCTTGTTCTCTAGTTCAACAGGGAAATCGTACGACTTACCAGAAATCAACCGATAGGGGGTAGTCCCTATCAACATTTTGTAAGTAGTTTGATATGCCCATAGGGCATCATCTAACTTCATGGACTAATCTTTATGGGTCATGCTAATGGTTTTCTCTAATATCTCCTTAATTTGTCATTTTGAAACTTTGACCTATCTTGATGTTTGGGGGTGGTATGATGTGGCAACTTTATGCTTAACATCATACTTTTTCAACAATGCTTCAAATTGGTTTTAACAAAATGGGATCCCTCGTCGCTAATGACGATGCATGGAACCCTAAATCTAGCAAAAATGGTCTTCTCGAACAGTCTCACAACTACCTTAGAGTCACATGTGGGAGTTGCTACAACTTCTACCCATTTGGAGACATAGTATACTACGACCAGAATGTACTTGTTTCCTCTAGGGGGAGGGAAAGGTCCCCTGTAATTCACTCCCTAGACATCAAAGATATCCACTTCCACCCAGTAAGACATATGCAACTTGTGTGTTTTGTAATATTTCTAGCCAGCTGGCATTCTTTATAGGATTTGACAAAAGACATAACATCTTTGAAAAGTGTCAGCCAATAAAACCCTGAATGTAGGACTTTAGTTGTTGTCCTTTTGCCTCCGTGGTGGCCTCCATAAGGTGAGTAATGGAATTCTTTGAGGATTTGAGGCACCTCTTCATCTGGATCATAATGCCTGTATAAGTGTCGGACAATTCTATAACAACATGGGTCATCCCAGTAATGATTATTCATATTAGAGAAAAGTTTCTTCTTCTTATTGCAAGTTATCTCTGGAGGCAATTTCTCATAAGCCAGATAGTTACAGATGTCAGTGAACCAAGGTAGATTCAATTTGACTGACTTGGCTATCATAAAGGCTTCATCAACATAGTTGTCATTTATTGGTACCTAATTTTCTTCACTGAACACTATTCTAGACAAGTGGTCATCCACCACGTTCTCTATTCCTTCCTTGTCAATGATTTGGTGATCGAACTCTTGTAGAAACAAAGTCCATCATAATAGTCTCAATTTTGTGTCCTTTTTCTACATAAGAGACTTTATAACCCTATGATCTATGTACGCCTTCACCTTTGATCCTATTAAGTAGGATCTAAACTTGTTGAAAGAAAATACTATTGCTAACATTTCTTTCTCAGTAGTGGTGTAATTTACCTAAGCATCATTGAGAGTTCTGCTGGCATAGTAGATTGTGTGATGCTTCTTGTCATCATTGGAATCACACATAATTTCAAAAAGCAATCCCCAATCTGATGCTTGAAGTATCGGGGTTGTGTTCAGGGCATTCTTCAAGAAATTGAATTATTTGAGTAAGTTATTCGAGAAATCAAAATCTACATCTTTAACAAGAAGGTTTGATAAAGGATTGGCAACTTTTGAGAAATCTTTGATAAATCTTCTTTAGTATCCAACATGCCCCAGAAAAATCCTCACTCTTGTGACGGATTTTGGTGGTAGTAATTTTAATATAGCTTCTATTTTCTCTTATCCACTTCCATGCCTTCCTCAAAAATTTTGTGCTCTAACACTATGCCTTTGGTCACCTTAAAGTGGCACTTTTTGCAATTAAGCACAAGATGCTTCTCCTCACATCTTTGTAAGACCTTCAACAAGTTTTCAAGACATCTTTCAAAGTCGGGTCCATATATCAAGAAGTCATCAATCAATACCTCCATCATGTCTTCCAAAAAATTCAAGAACATGAATATCAGGCACCTTTGAAAAGTAGCGGGCACATTACATAATCCAAAAGGCATTCTCCTGAAAGCGTATGTCTCATTGATACATGTAAAAGTAAATTTTCCTAGTCATAGAGGTGGATGGGGACCTAATAAAACCCTGAGTACCCATAAAAAAATAGAAGTAGGATTGTCCTGCAAGCCTTTCTAGAACTTGGTCAATAAAAGGTAGAAGGAAGTGGTCTTTCCTCATGGTGGTATTTATCTTGTAATAGTCGATGCACATTCTCTACATGGTAACCGTCTGAGTGAATAATTTATCGCCATTGCTTCCTTTCACTATAGTCATCCCTCCCATATTTGGTACGAAGTGGATCGGGCTGACCCAGGTGCTATCACTAATGGAGTAAATGATCCCTACATCACATATTTTTATTACTTCCCTTTTCACTACTTCCCTGAATATCTAATTTTATTTCCTAGCGGCTGAACTAGGGGTTTAATAGTCTCCTCCAGATTGATTATGTGCATGCATAAAGATGGGATGAGGCCCTTGATATCCTCCACATAATATCATATAGATTTCCTTTGAAACTTGAGTTCCTTCAGCAACTTTTCCATTTATTCATCTGTCAGATCTGCATTAACTATCACCAGATTCCTCTCGTCATCATCGAGGAATTCAGACTTCAACCCTTTAGGCAACTGCTTCAGCTCAGGTGTTTGTTCTGGAGTATCTTTTTCTTCTAGTGTCTGTTCCAGTAAGGCATACATCACAGTTTCTATTGTACCAACTTCATCATTAAAATCCTCCTCCTCAAGTTGATTGAAGTATTCCAAAAAAAAAAAATTGACCCGGCCGGCGTAGCCCGGGCGGTCAAGCCAGCGCGCCCCTCATGAAGGGTCGCTGGTTCGATTCCTCGCTCGGGTCAGCTGTATTTACCAACCTCTTGGGTCATCCAGGCTCTGGCACCTGTTTGAAGAGGGGGTGGGCTTCGGCCCATGCAGATCCAAAAAAAAAGTATTCCAAAATTTCAACCACTTCAGGATCTTCTAGAGGATCAACAATTGCCTTATCCTTTTGCACTTCTTCACAATATTGGTTATAACTATCCATGAAGTAAGTTGACTCAAACAGAGAGGGTCCCCTCATATCATCTTGTACATAGAAATAAATGTGATCATTACCAATATGCAAAGTAATAATCCCTTCCAACATGTCCATTAGGGCTCTTGCTATGGCAAAGAAGGGTCTTCTAAATATCATTGAGCACTTAGGGTCTTCAATAGTATTGATCACCACTATATCACATGGTATAAAGAATCACCCAACTCGAATTGGGACATCTACTACAGTTCCCATGGGTGTTGTGATGGTATGATCGGCCAATTTGATCCTAATCCCAAATTGTACCACATCTATCAATCTAAGCCTTTGAGCTAGAGCTAGTGGCATAAGGCTAATGCTCACTCCCAGATCAGCTAACCCCTTCCTTTCCACATTGTCTCCAACACAAAAGGGGATATTAAATGCCCCTGGTTCTTTCTTCTTTGTTGGTAACTCAGATTGAACAAAAGCACTTGCCATCTTGTCTAGTTGTACTATCTCAATGTGATCACCTCTCCTCCTCTTCATAATCAGGTCCTTTAATAATTTGGCATAGGTAGGAATTTCCTCAATCACATCTAGAAATAGAATATCTAAGTGCATCTTATTTACTCCCTCCATGAACTTCTCATATCTTTTCTTTAGGTGAGCCTTGATTAACTTGTAGTGGAATGGGACTCTCGGCACATAAGGATTTCTTTGTGTAAATATCTCTTCAGTGGGATCTGACTTCTTGTCCTTGCATCTTTCTTCTTTTTGTCATTTACTTCAGCCTTGTCTTCCTTTATTGTTGTTCAGATTCCTCCTCTAAAATAATGAGTTTAGTCTTTGGATTGACAACCTTTTCTTTTTCATTATGGGTTTCTTCCTGTTGTTTTTCTAAAACTTTCTTGGACTGGAGAGTATCCATATTCGATGTTTATGTGTTTGATGGGGCCTTCCCTGGAGGATTCTTCATGACCTCTTCTAGCTGGGCTAACTGTTGATCAATCTTTCTTTGATGCCTTTTCATATCCACCATCTGAGTTTGCATCATAGTTAACACCCCTAAGTTGTTGATGGTGCTTTGAGTAAGCCGGTCATTTATAGAAGCTTTCGTTTTTGCAAAATTGAATAACTGAGTGATCATGTCAGGTTGGTTGCTATCCTTTGTCTGATTTTGACTTTGATTTGGTCCTTCGTTTTAGTGAATCACATTTTTGTTTTGATATTGATAGTTATTCTTATTTGAATGATATCTAGTAGTCCTAGTATACTGAGTTGGTCCACTTTTTTTCTTGAATCTTTGGGGTGGTCTAGACGAACCACCCAGTTGATGAGAATTCTCAGTAGCATCTTTGTTTCCATTATTGAATCCTAGATAATCTAGTTGTTTGAAATTTGCATAAGAGACATTCTCTCTTTCTTCTCCACTTTCGCTTTCTTCACTTTCTTCTGAGTGTGGATAGATACAATTCTTGATTCCATGGCCTCCACCACATGTAACACACTTCATGACTTTCTCAATAGGTTTTGTGCCCTTGCATCTAGTGTCTTTTAGTTGTTTGACATTTCTGGCGATCTTTTGGATTTGAGCCGTGATGGTTTCTAGATCTTTGGCTTCTACTGAAGGTCCTTCAGAACCATCCTTCTTGACTAAGCCTCTATCACTTCTCTCATACTCCATGCATGCTTGTAGTGCAGCCATGTTGTCAATGACCTTCATAATTCAACTCAGCTACTTTCTAAGAAAATCACTCCCAATAACTACATTAAGTGAAGTTTTCTCCATGGGAGTTAGCCCGTTGTAGAACATTATCACTGAAATCCCTTGCAATAGTTGTGTGGGGACAATCCCTTTGATACTCCTGATATCGTTCCCAATCTTCAAGAAGATTTTCTCTAGGATTTTGCATGAAGGAAGTAATGTTTTGCCTATTTTGAATGGTTTTATTAGTGGGGTAAAATTTTGTGATGAAAGAATTAGCAAGGGGCCTCCATCCATCTATGGACTGGTGAGGTAGATTAAGATACCAGGATAGAGATTTATCTTCAAGAGAGAAAATGGATCCCATGCAATATATGACTTCTTGGGGAAATCCCCTCATCTGGATAGTGTCACAGATGTTTCTGAAAGTGTCAAGATGGTGGTAAGGATTCTCATTCTTCGAATTCCCTCAAAAAGGCTTGTTCTGGATCATAGATATGACGACAGATTTTAGCTCAAAGTTGGTTGCATCAAAATGTGGGACAACAATTGGGAATCTCAATTTGTTAGCTCTAGTGGTAAACAACTCTCTAATCATTTTATCTTCCTCATCATCTTCCACACCACTATCATTGTGACCACGTTTGGGGTCATGATGATTTCTTCAGTGTCTTCTGTGGTGGTGGTGGTGGTGCTCATGGTGATGTCTCTCCTCTTCACATCACTCCTCGTGATCATCTTCTCATCGCTCTTACATTCCGATCCTCCCTAGCAAGGATACCATCTCTACGAGGTGTAATGGTGTCTTGAAAAGAAGGTGAGGTGTTGATTAATCTGCTTCCCTTCAGGTTACCTAAATAGTTCACACAATCAAGTTAGAAAATTGGACGTGTAAGATGAAGTACTTTAAGAAATATAGATATGGCAGATTTAGAAGTTGGTGTAGTCAAGCTTATTACTAAGCTTGAGGCATGGGTGTATAGTGAGTAGACTCAAGTTCTTAACAATATCCTTTTTCCTTATTCCCGGCAACAACACCAAGAAGTTGATTGGCCTAAATCACACATCCAAAATGGAGTGGACCTAGATTAGTGGGACTCTTAGATTTGTAACCCAACACTCAGGCCCCCACAACTATTATACAGGGTATGATGTAGTGGATAGGGGTCAAATCATAGGGACAAGGTCGGTAAGTATTAAGAACATAGAACCTCAAACTCAATTACACCAAACAAAAGATATATTAAGATGGTGTTCCCTAAGGAACAAAGTCACTCCAAACAGATATAAAAGAAAAGTAAAAGAAGCAAAATGAGAGAATAAATTCAAACAAGAAATATGTAACCAAAATATGGATGGGAACTTGGATTGAGTTTCACCTACAAAGATCTCTCACCAACATGCAATTCTCACACCCTTTTGTATACCCTTAGCAAGATTAAAATCAATCATTATATATGTCTATTACCTCCTCTCTGGAGCTTAGGATATATCTAGATTATAAGGGTGTCTCTCTCTTGAGATGGCAAACAAATAATCCCAAAGCAAATTATATGACCATTAGTTGTAGCATTCCAACATTTTGATGCATTATTCAACTCCATAACACTTAGATAACATTAATACTATTCTTTCTAGGCATTAATAATCATGAATCACAAGATGGTAGCTAATCATGCTAGGCATTAACAATCATGCATCACAAGATGGTAGCTAATCATGCAAGTGAAGCATTACGAATAAGAGAATGGATATAATCCTGCTAGGGGCATGTATATATTCAATGGGATGCAATTATATACAAGTTGGGAGAGCCTTAGAGGCTACTCCAAACCCAAGTTATGTGTTTTTCCACACATGTTAAAGGACATCATTATGGCATTACAAAAGTGTAGATACATCAAGATAAATGAAGAGGGGGAAGGTACAACGTGAGGGAGATAATAGATTTAAAGAGAGAAAAAGGTGATACACCAACAATACTTCTTCAGATCTAGATCTAAATGGACGTCGAATATGGCAACTCCTTTTCTCAAAGAAGAGGATGGAATATCTTCTGTCTTCTCCAAATTTCATCTTCAGAGATATAAGACCAATGGAGATCAACGAGGATGGCTCTGGATTCGGGAAAAACTTCATTTCTCTTGATGATCTATCCTCTTTTGTATGGAGTCGGGGACCTATTTATAGGTGCTTCCCACTGAATTAACACCCTATCACGGTCGTGAACATGTCTCGACCGACACCATTTTCACGGTCACAACCTTCAGCAGTGATAGTAACATTTCTCTTGATCACGGTGAGGAGTTAGTTTTACGACCGTGACTCCATCAGAGGTCGTCCCGCATTTGCGGTCGTGACAGCATTCTCGGTCGTGACTGGTGTCATGATTTCTTCTTCTGTCCGGGTTGTGACCCCGTCTCAGTCTTGACATCTTCTCTCAGGTGACATCCTCCATCGCGGCCACGATCGATCAACTTGGTCGTGACTGGTGTCGCAGACGTGGTTAGGAATTGCTGATCATTGGCTTTGTCTTGGGTGAGACATCCACAAACCATTATGTTTGAGATGGTGTCACGGTCATGACTTGCTACCGGTATGCATGGATTGGGAAAGAGTATCAAGTTAGATCCATATATTGTTCAAAAATATTAAAATAGATAGAAAAATTCACATAAGGGATGTTAATATAGAAATGAAATAGGTGCAAAAAGTTGACAAAATGAGGTGCTATCAGTTACCCATCTTATCTTAATGCTTCAAATCAGTATACTTATCACGTTGTAGAACTAAAACCCCCTTTTGATCTACCCAATGCGCTTGATACTCCTATGACATAGAAATATGACCTGGTTGCATGGAATTGATGCTATATGACTAACTGTGATCGTGCATGACTAAACCATGTTGATAATATATCTCTTGTGCTTCCACTCTTATCAACTCAAATATTTATATTTATTTAATAACTCTCATAGTGTGGATGTTTCACCTATATGTAGGGCTTAATTTCAATCCTTGGACTATGTTGGATAACTGCATACATGTTTGGAACCTTAGAACTAAGTTAATATAATTAAATCCTAGTTTTAGGGGGAAACATCCACATGACCTGTATGAAACTTATATTATCAAACAATAGTGATCTAAGACTGTATCTTGTATCTTTTGCATCTTAGGTCCACTTGGGTTGGACCATCTGTAGAGATCTTATCATATCTTGCTCACTACTCATGAGGTACACTTAATCTATTGAACCTACTATGTTATTGGCTTGTTTGTATGTATGCTCATATGAATGTTTGGATAGATAAATACTTGTTTGAGCTATTATTACTTATGAATAATACTTTCATGTTGATTATACTATGTTGGAAAACCTTGAACATAATTTAGAGAAATCCATTATATACCCTGGTGCACCTGCCTAAAGTTTTGGGGTAAGGACACTAGGTCGAGTGTCTTATTTGATAAGGCAGACCATTATGATACAAGGGTTACCTCTTGACGATGACCTTGAGCCCCTTACTGATAGGGTAGCTAATGTTGAGAACCCTTATAGACTCTTCCATTAAGAAGTTAGTCTAAAGGCCTACATTTGATATAATGGATAAAGAAACCTAAAACATGCTTTTTATAAAAGAAAGTCATTAAGTGTTCTTGCCTTGTTTCTAGTTCTTTCTTACTATGATATTTTTTGACAAGCAACTTGTATATATTTCTTAAATTGTTTACATGCCTTTTCATAGTGTGGTCAATGCACTCACATTGATATATTTTATTTATTGAAATTGTAGTATCCAAATGAAGATTCATTGCACTCAAAACTCCAAGATGTGAAATGAATCACCAATGGGTATACTTGAATATAGAAATGGGTAAATATTTCTTATCTCCATCTAGAACATCTGGTTATCTCTTTAGTATTGTTATTTCTTTTTTCCATATATATTGCTTGTGTGAAATATTTGTGTCATTCTACGGACGGATGACCAAGTCCACTCGCCTTTGTTTTGATAGCCATTAGGAGTGTGGACCTACAATAAAAAATAGTTCTATGACAAATGGTATCAGATCCATACACATAGGCCTCTATATGTGTTTAAGGAATAACACATCTTAAGAACCCAAGGAGGACTAAAAATCCTTTCCTTAAAAACTAGAGAGTCTTGTAGAATCTCATCTCTTCTTTAAAGAGCTTTATTCATTTGACTAAAATATGATCTCTCCAGTTTGTGATCCATATGACGATATTTCCAATTTGTGACTCATGATGACCTTTTCAAGTTGATGATCAATGGGATCGTGCTTTGACATTGACTCATGCCTTCTCAATTTTGGAAATATTGTTGATGATAGAGGGAATATTGAGTTCATTAAGATATAAAATATGAAATTCCAATCTCGATCAAATGCTTGTGTTAACTTTGGGGAAAAATTCTTTTAAGGTGGAGAAGTGTGATAACCTAGAAATTTAGACTAGACATAACTTCTATGTTTTTGACCTATCTCTTATTCTCAAAGTCAATTTCATGTTGTTATATGTATTTATGCACATTTGATCCATTTAGTATGCATGTATCACCTTGGTGATACTCAAATTGACAAAAATCAAGCTTACCTTCATTTCACACCTAATCACTTTTTCCTTTAATTTTTGATCATATCTTTATAAACATTTGTATCCTAGTCTTGTGCTCATGTTGTAGAGCTCTTTCTCTTATTTCTAGCGCATCTAATTTCACTCAATTTTGAGCTAGTATGATAGAGTTATGATCATTTGAATTTGCTTTGTGTTAACTAAAGGGGTTGATGCAGGACAAAAATATATGGAATAACCTGCACATTTGGACAAGGCACGCAAAAATAATATAGCAAACACACAACTACAAGAACACTAAGATTTATGTGGAAAGCCCCCACAATGTGTGAGAGAAAAACCATGGCGTCAAAGCCCGATGGAGAATTCCACTAATCAATGAATTACAATGTTCATCTCAAGTTTTGACCCAAAATTTGAGGAATATAGAGCAAAAGGAAGAGATACAAATTTTACCAAAGATGGTACGTCGCTACACCATTAGCATTTTGAAAAAACACCCATTTCAGAGAACACCCGAAATAGAATAAAAGTATAGTGGAGAACACCCAAAGAAATCGGAGCAGTACATGGCCCTCCTTCCTTTTCTTCCTTGGCCCTTTTTTTCCGTCTCACGAACATGGAAACAGCAATTAACAAAAGAAAGGGGAGGCTTCTTTTTTTGTTCTACGGCTATATCAATTACAGTTGTGTGGTGATGGGTATTAATACCCTAATCACGGCAGCAAAAACCATGCCCTAATGGCCTCCTTCAGTTTGGGTTGGAAAGACTAGGCCATAGGCCCAACAATCTCCCCTTCCAGCCCAAAGGAGGGACCATCCTCATGACTCCTCATTTGGATTCCTATCCGGAGTGCTCCTTACAAGTATCAAGCTTCTTTGTAGAAACTACCTTCATCAGCATGTCAGAAAGATTGTCGTTGGTGTGGACTTTCTTCAGCTCTAACTGGTCATCACTAATAGCTTCATGCAACCAATGGTATCTTAGATCAATATACTTTGTCCTGGAGTGAAAAGAAAAATTCTTACTCAAGTCTATGGCACTCCGACTGTCACATTAGATAGCATACTCATCCTGTATCATACCCAGTTCTTATAAGAAACATTTGAGCCAAGAAATTTCTTTCCATGCTTTACAAGTTGTGATATATTATGCCTCAATAGTATATAAAGCAACACACCTTTTCAATTCAGACTTCCAACAGATAGCTCCCCCTGCATAGTGAACAAAAACCTTGAGGTAGACTTTCTGTGATCAAGATCACCTACTAAATCTACATCTGTGAAACCTATAAGAACTAGTGGTGCCCCGCCAAAGCATAAGCAAGCACTAGATGTACCTCTCAAATATCTAAGTATCTATTTAACGTCATTCCAATGCTCCTTACCAGGTCTAGATAAAAATCTGCTAGTCACACCAACTACATGTGCAATATCAGGCCTAGTTCATACAATAGCATACATAAGACTTCCTACTACAGAAGAGTAGGGTATGTGAGCCATCTCTTTCTTTTCCTGCTCAGTGGAAGGATATTATTTTCTACTCAATCTAAAGTGACTAGCAAAGGGAGTCTCAACTGGCTTCGCCCCCTTCATGTTGAACCTATCAAGTACACACTCAACATATTTCTAATACGAAAACCAAAGTTTCTTTACTTTGCTATCATGCCTGATGTCCATGCCAAGAATTTGTCTGGCTGGTCACAAATCTTTCAAATCAAAATACTTCAAACATTCCTTCTTCAGCTTGGCAATCATCTAAGCATCCTTGCCAACAACCAACATATCATCAACATAAAGCAAGAGAATAATAAAATTGTCACATAAAAATTTCTTGAAGTAAACACAGTGATCTGCCTCTATCCTGTGGTAACCTGTCATCAGCATGAAAGAATCAAACTTTTTGTACCACTTCCTTGGTGCTTGTTTTAAGCCATAGAGACTTTTCTTCAATCTAGAAACCATGTGTTCTTTGCCTTTTACTACAAATCCTTCAGGTTGTAGCATATAAATCTCTTCCTCTAGCTCACCATGGAGGAAGGATGTATTCACATCAAGCTACTCAATATCAAGATCCAAGCTAGATGCCAAGCCCAAAACAATACGAATGGAATTCCTCTTCACCACTGGAGAGAATATCTCATCAAAATCAATCCCCTACTTTTTCCCAAATCCTTTCACCAAAAGTCTAGCTTTGTATCTTACAGTGTTATCACTCCCATCCTTCTTTAGCTTGAAGACCCACTTGTTCTTTAAAAATTTTCTACCATCAGGAAGCTTGCATAACTCATAGGTATTATTTTTCTTCAATGTGTTCATCTCATCTTGCATTGCATTCAACCACTTATATTTTTCTTGATGAGACTTTGCTTCCTCGTAGCTTTCTGGATTTCCCTCTTCTATGGTCAACAACCATTCTAAATCAGAATATTTAGTAGACACCCTTTTCTCTCTAGTAGACCTTCTCAGTTGTTGACCTACTGCATATACTAGTTGAGGTTGCTCCCCCTACTCAAGAACCTCCTCATCATGGACACTATCTGGACTAGGATCATCCTCTGCCATATCATCATTTAGGATTGCATCATCCTCAACATGGTCTGCATTAGCATTCTATTGGACTGGAAACACAATATCATCTTTTACCTTCTCAGGCTCAGTCGTCACTGTATCAAAAAAAATTTGTTCCTAAAAAAATCACATCTCTAGATATGTATGGGTCCCAAATCTTGTATCCAAATTGCTCATCACCATATCCAACAAAAATACAAGGAACATATTTTTCATCAAGCTTTTGCCTCTGCTTCTTCGGAACGTGTGCAAATGCCTTGCACCCAAACACTCTATGGTGAGAATAAGAACATGGCTTCCCTATCCACACACTCTCTAGAGTGTCAAAATCCAAATAAATTGATGGTGACCTATTATTCAAGTAGCAAGCAACTTTTACTGCCTCTACCCAAAACTCCTTAGGTAGCCTTACATTCTTCATCATGCATCTGACTTGCTCCATAATGGTTCTATTCATTCTTTCAACCAAACCATTGTGTTGTGGGGTACCCAAAATACTCTTCTCATGCCATATGCCAGATCCTTCACAGTAAGACATGAACTCCTTGGAAGTATACTCACCTCCATTGTTCGAAAGAAGACACTTAATCTTTTTACATGTCTCCCTTTAAACGATGGATGGAACTTCTTGAAAGTATCAAACACCTAGTCTTTCCTCTACAAATAGTAGACCCACACTTTCCTAGACGCGTCATCAATAAAAGTTACAAAAATTCCTCTCCCACCCAAGGAGTTGAGTTCCATAGGACCACAAACATTAGAATAAGTCCTATCTAACACATTAGACTTCATCTCACATTGAGCACTGAAATGGAATCTTTTCTTCTTCCCAAGCAAACAACATTCACAGGGGTCAAGAATCACATTCTTACCACAGGGGATCAAATCTTTCTTTACAAGCACATATAATCCTTTCTCACTCATGTACCCAACCCTCTTGTGCCATAAATCTGTAGAACTAGAGCTATCCACAACATTGACACTGTCATCGTAAACCTTTATATTCATCCTGTACAAAGTGAATCAAACTTTTCCTCTAGCCACAACCAACTGTCCCTCGGTGACAAAAGTTTTCAAGTCACCAAAATGAGATTGAAAGCACTGAATGTCGATTCCATATCCGAAAATGATGTTATAATCAACTTCAAGAATATGTCTAACATTCTTCAGCAAGATGGTATAACCCAAATCGGTCTCAATGTGCACATCACCAATCCCATGAATCTTTGCATAGCTTTTAGTAGCCATCTACACCATTCCAAAGTTCCTAGACTTGTAGGAACAAAAGAAGTGTCTATGAGAAGTGATGTGGTATGAAGCACCGGTACCCAACACCCACTCAGTGTTGTCAACTGATATGTAAACAATGTCCCATGGAAACTCCACATGTGAGTACCTCTTCGACATCTATAACAACTATAGCTCTATTGCTATCATCATCTGCCACTTTCTGCTTTCCTTCTTTAATTTCCCTTTTGCTCTCCCTGTAGAATTTTTGTATATGACTTGGCTTTTTGTAGTAATAAACTATCTTACTTTTGGTGTTTGACCTATGCTTTGACTTTCCTCTATCACCGCCATGGCCATGACTCTGACTCCTCCCCTATCCTCAGCAACAAGAGAATGTGAAATTGACATATCTACTGAGTTGTGTCATCTCATCTCTTCATTCAGTAGGGTATTGGACACCAATTCTAATGTCAACTTATTGTTTGGATAAGAGTTGCTAATAGAAATTACCAAAGTCTCCCAGCTGTTAGGTAAAGAACCAAGAAGTAAAAGTGCATGCAACTCATCATCAAGTGACAAACTCATTGTGGCTAGCTGATTCACCGTACTCCTAAAATCATTCAGGTGCACCGATATGTTGTCATCTTCCTTGAACTTCAGAGTGACAAGTTTCTTAATCAGAAATGCTTTGTTCCCTATAGTTTTCCTCTTGTACAATGACTCGAGCTTCTTCAACAAAGAGTGGGTGCTGGTCTTGTTGGCAATGTGATGGAAGACAAACTCATCAACCTAGCATCAGATGAGGCCCATGCATTTCCTGTTCATTATTGTCCAGTCCTCATGTTTCATGTCTGATAGCTTGCTCGCATCTCCCTGAACTGGTTCATAAAGATCATTGCAGTAAAGAAAATCCTCCATCTATATCTTCCACGTCAGCCAGTTTGACAATGTCAACTTTATCATATTATTTGCGCCATCCATCTAGTCCATGTAGCCAACCCACTCTCTAATACCACTCGAAGGGGTTGATGCAGGACAAAAAGATGCAGAATAACATGCACATATGGACTAGGAATGCAAAAATAATATAGCAAACACACAACCACAAGAACACCGAGATTTATGCAGAAAACCCCCACAATGTGTGAGGGAAAAACCACAGGGTGAAAGCCCAATGGAGATTTCCACTAATCAACGAATTACAATGTTCATCTCAAGTTTTGACCCAAAACTTGAAGAATATAGAGCAAAAGGAAGAGATACAAATTTTACCAAAGATGGAACGTCACTACACTGTTAGCTTTCTTAACAAACACCCCTTGTAGAGAACACCCAGAATAGAATAAAAGTATAGTGGAGAACACCTGAATAAATCAGAGCGGTATGTGACCCTCCTTCGTTTTCTTCCTTTCTTCCTTGGCCCTTTTTCTTTCCATCTCACAAACATAGCAACATCAATTAACAAAAGAAGGCGACATCTTATTTTCTTTGTTCTACAGCTATATCAATTATGGCTGAGTGGTGATGGATATTAATACCCTGATCATGGCAGTAATAGCCATGCCCTAATGGGCCTCCGTCAGTTTGGGCTAGAAACACTAGGCCGTAGGCCCAACAATCTAATAGTTTGACTAGGATGTAACTTCCTTTTTTTATCATTTAAATCAAATTTAATCCTCTTTGGGCCTAAATCTGGGCATGTAACCCACTCTCGGAGGGGTTCCACCTCTCCAAAACAAGTATCCTCCCACTTCTTTTTCAGCCAATCACAACCTTTGGATTCAGGTGACATAGATTGTCCTTCTAATTCAAGGACCCGTACACCTTCTTCAACCTTCGTACACCTTGTGTTTGAGCAAGGAGAGAGAGGTTTGGTGCCACCTATTGCTACCTCTTTGGACACATTTTGAGTCCTCAAAGCTTCCTATTTACCCCCCTCTTTCATTTTCCCCTCTTTTCTTAACATATCATAAACCCTAGCACCTCCTTTTCTTCCTTCTCCTTCCTACTTCATCTCAGACGTCATCCACTTCTAACGAGGTGTATCTGAGCTCCTTAGCCACCCCACAGCAAGTTGAGGCTTCCATAGGGTATGCGGTGAGGAGCGGAGTGTCAATGGATGGCCCTCATAGCCCAGATTGTCTGTCCTCCATGAGCCGGCTAGTATCCGACGACCTAGTTTGTAGTGAGGCATGACTCACGCATGGCTGTGTCGCACAAGAAAGCAACAGTGCTCTACGGTCCAGAGCGGTGGACAACCTTCACCAACAGCTGGCCTAGGATCATGGGCGATGGACAGAAGCTGGACAACTGAGTTTAGTTGGGTCACCCTCTAGGAGGGTCGTGGGTCGGGTGTAGTTTAGATCAAGGCCCACAAATCCTAGGTCCGTGGGGCACCCTTGCCCAATGCATCTCAACTCACAGGATTGATATCCAACAGTCCAAGTTAAATCTTTTTGAGGTGTTCTTATAAAAATCATATCTCCTTACTCTTTCGACTAAATCAATCATATAATATATGAGTTTGCATTAGAAAATTGTGATATATCCAATAACAATAGTTTTAGATACTATGTATAATCTTGGTTCTCTTGTTGTTGTTAAAAGTGATATCTTTATGCTTATTCAGTGGCCTCTATGCCCTTTTTATGCTTCCCAGTATCAATAATGGTATAATTATGTCCTAAATAGTTTTAATCAGTAACCTTATCCGCCTTTAGACGTGATTGATGATTTGAACCATCTATGTGTACCCCATGGTTCATCTTGACACAAAATGACTTGTTATTGCACTTTCATGATGTAACTTGACCCGGTATGAAGTGTTGGTATAATTTATATACACACAACCTCTTAATCTCAAAATAAATAATATTTCCTATGCTTTATGACATCATCAACTTAGATCTTATTCTTTTTGTCATGAATAACTCATTAAGACATAAAGACTTACTTTTGTAAACCCTTGTTCACTTATGTGTGATGGCTATGTGCTTACATGATTGGACCTTTAAACCCTTATGAAAAGTTATTCTAATTATTCAAACCTACATGACCACTTCCAAATCAGACCTTAACATAACTTGTGACACAATATTAAATGCAAAGTGCTCATGTACTCTTGATTACATATGACATGCATTTGACACCTGTAATGCTCTAAATGCACATGTTAATCTATAAAACTCTAATCTTGTAAGAGTGATGCTATATTTTACCCAACTTATCTTAACACTCCAAATAAGTAGACTTATCATGTTGTAGCACTAAAACCCCCTTTTGATCTATCCTATTGACTTGATACTCCTATAACTTGGAAATATGACCTTGTTGCATGGAATTGATGTTATATGACTAATTGTGATCTTGTATGACTAAACCATGATGATAATATAACTTTCATGCTTCCCCTCTTATCATATAAGAGACTTATCTTTGTTAAATAACTCTCATAGTGTAGATGGTTCACCTAGATCTAGGGCTTAATATCAATCCTTATATGATGTTGGCTAATTGCATACACATATGGAACCTTGGAACTAAGTTAATATAATTGAAGCCTAGTGCTAGGGGGAAGCATCCACATGACCTATATGAAACTTATATTATCAAACAATAGTGATCTAAGACTCTATCTTATCTTGTGCATCTTACGTCCACTTGGGTTGGACCATCTGTAGAGATCTTATAATATCTTTCTCACTACTCATGAGGTATGCTTAATCTCTTGACCTACTATATTATTGGCATGTTTTTCTGTATACTTGTATAAATGATAGGCTACATAAATACTTGTTTGAGCTACTGTTCCCTACAAATACTACTTTCATGTTGATTATACTATGTTGACAAACCTTGAACATAATTTAGAGAAATCCATTATATACCTTGGTGCATCTGCCTAAAGTTTTGGGGTAAGGACACCTAGTCAGGCATTTTACTTGATAAGGAGGACCATTATGATGTAAGGGTTACCTCTTGGCAATGACCTTGAGAACCCTTATGGATAGGGTAGCTAATGTTCAGAACCCTTACAGACTCTTCCAATGAGAAGTTAGTCTAAAGGCCTATGGTTGATATAATGGATAAAGAAACCTAAAACATGCTTTGTATAAAAGAAAGTCATTAAGTGTTCTCACCTTGTTTCTAGTTAGCCAAGAAACTTTTATATATTTTTAAACTATTTACATGCCTTTTCATATTGTACTCAATGCACTCACATTGATATATTTTGTTTACAAATTTGTAGTTTCCAAATGAAGATCCACTGGACTCAAGACTTTGAGATCTGCAATAAATAACAAATGAGTATACTTGAATATAGAAAGGGGTACATATCTCTTATCTCCATGGTTAACATATTGGTATCTCTTTAGGTTTGTTATTGATTTTTTCCATATATATATTTCCTATGTGAAATAATTATGTCATTCTATGGATGGACACCCAACTTCACTCGCATTTGGTTTCGTAACCATTAGGGGACAACAAAAAGTTTTGTGAAACCTCTATAGGGGACAACAAACCAACACCCCTTAATATTCCAGATACCCTCTCAGGTCTAAAATATTCAAGGATGTTAGGAACAATAGAGCGTCGGCACAGAGCACAACCTATGAATATGGTCACATTCAGTTGATTTAGTCAAATTCAGCTGGATGTAGTAAAATTCAATGTTCTGGGTCGGATCTCTTAGACTTGTGTTTTAATCATATCCTCCCTTTAACATCCTTCTTTTAGTTTTCAATCCAAACTATATCCTTTTCCCATTTCAACAACAAATCTCTCGATCTTGGTAGAAATGAAGGTTCAAGAAAGTAACTAATGAACCAAACCAACAATCATAACTAGAAAGAGAGGACAAAACATAACACACTAGATACGGAAGAAAACTACTTTCTTCAGGTTAAAGTACATAAACATACCCAAAACATGCTACTTATCCAAGAAGGATCTCAACTAGCCATAGACAAGCATAGTTGGCACCAAACAAGGATGGAAATACATCATTTGTATAGAAACAAAGGAGAACAATAGAAGAAAGGGGAAGAAGAAGATATTTAGCCTGTGGAGAAGAGGCTTCTCTTCCTCCATAGCCTTTGGATGGGATAGATATCATCTTTGAGTCATCCTCCTTGATCTTCTAGACTCTTAGCCTCCTTTCTCCTTGATTCTATCCCAAAACAATAGCTTGGATGGATGTATGGAGGTGGAAGGTGTTGGAAATTGTTAGGTTGTGGTTGAATGATGATGGAAATGGTAGAAGGTGGCTGATGGAGGTGGAATATGATCGAAAATGTCAATTGTTGGAGTAAAAACAAAGGTATGGGTGTAGTATGAAATCTTCATCTCTCTAGGGCCTTAAATGTCTAGGATGGAGATCTCAAAACTAAAGGTTGGAGCTACAGAAGGCACTTTGAAAACTCCAAGTGAAACCTGTGAACTTCAGAACCTATTGCTAGGTATCAAGTGGTGGGTATTTATTGGGTTTGGTGAGCGTATATGTGAGTGGATATAAATTTGATACAATTCAATTGAATGTGGTCGAATTCATTCCTTCACCGTGTAGGAATGGACCATAGAAAGACAAACAACAAAATGTGTACTATGACGAACAAACCGGTCTTAACCAAAATAACAAGATTAACTAATGCGGAAGCGATTACTAATAGCAGATTACTGAAAATCACTAAAAATTAAAACTTTTACACAGATATCCATTCACAGGAAACTCTTTCAACAAGAACCAAAGTATTATATTTACATACTGGTTCACATTGTACATTCCATGTACCATCTCTTTCTCGAGACATATATATATACATAACTTTGCTTTGATATAAGCACAAGTAACAAAATCCTCGAGGCTTAAGGCCAAAACCTCAAATATATATAAAACACTATCTACTGACTCCTAGGACCCGAGAGTACAGAGATGACACATAGGACTCTATTGACATAGCTTGATAGTCAATATTTCCACCTGTAGGATTACTGTTGTCCCTGTTGTTGCTGTTGCTCTTCCCCTGCTACAGAGTTTCTACCTCCTTGTCGACGTCTACCTAAAAACATTGGATCCTACGAGGGTGAGACAAATATAAAAATTGCCCCAGCGGGAGATATAACTCTTTGCTGAAAACATTATTATTGTAGTTTAATAGAAATAAACTGAGCAATGGAATCAAGCTAATCAACAGTAGATAATTCACTTATTTAAAGCAGATTAGAGCAACATTCCCACTTAAGCTTATTAGTTGTAACTTGACAAAGCAGCATGTCTAATATTCAATAAAGAATTATAGGACATGTATAACATTTATCCATCTAGGATATGTTAAGCAAGATAATCATCAACCAGTGATTCTTGTATTTCAGTCTTATGCAAATATGCTACACGGCTGATTACATTTTTACAAACATACTTAAGCTCTGAGGAGATGAGGTATACCGCTCATACTCCAACCGAACATTTCTAAATTGAAATCGATACCATACATAGGTCAATGGAAGAGCCGGATTCCCATGACCTCCCACATCCCAGTCAGTACGGGACCACAAGAAGGACTATGTCAACTGCTCAATATAGCTTTCCGGGGTATACTGGCAACTTCTCTATAGAGTTACATCGTCAACTGCACTCTCATCGGCAATCGAGAGATTTAATGTTTATCTCCATCGACCCGACATTGAATATCATTGGGAGATTAGTGATACATCCATCCCAACCATCGGGATATTTGTGATACATCCATCCCGACACATGAAGGATTGAGAGGTTTAATGTTTACCTTCCATCAATCTCTTCACCAGGATGTAAGGATATTTTCGCCCATTTACCCCCGCATATTCAAAATATGCGAACTCCAGGAAATCCCATAGGAAAACTTGTTTCACCATCACCAACTACTGACGATGATGGATCTATGATCAGAGCACTACATGAACAAATTTCACTTGATTAATTAAGTACATTATCATATTCTTTTAGCATCAGCCACGTTCTTAAACATAACTTATTATGACAATGCTATAAAGAAACATGTACTATTTTCATCAATTACTTATTAGTCTTTAAAATACATTGGGAACTCAGTCCCTCATTTCAATACTGGGAATTCTCATCCCTTCACAATCTCATTACCATAATCATATGGTTCTGGGTATTCAAACCCTTATTGAGCATTGTTACCACTTTTCCAGGTAACTATCACCTTCAGGTCATCTGACCAAGGTAAACATGGTACTTGTTATACAAGCATTACTCATGGCACTTGAGGCCCATTAATTCTCTTGTTACCTCTTATCAGGAAGCAAGGCATATCATGGTGCACAAGGCCCAATAAATAATAATGAATAAAACATCATAGCTCATACCTAGCCATGATCACCATTTCAGAATACTTGCATGGTTAGTGCAGATGATAATAGTAACTTCAATTACATATGAGTACCATGCAGAACAAATATGGATTCACTATTTAAGGGTAACACCACTATTCCCTTACTAGGGTTAGGGTTTCCCATTTCATGTCATTTGGGAACATTCATCCCATTACCCAGATTAAGGTTATAGTTTATCACCATATTGCCCAAGATTAGGGTTTCATAAAACATTACATAGCATCACCCTAGATTTGAGCTCCACACCACATCAACCTTCAGGGTTTCTCATAAAATCACCCTAGGTTAGGGTTTCACATAAATTTCACCCCAGAATAGGGTCTACATTCAATAACCCACAATTAGGGTTTATACTTATGATTAGGATTTTATGATCTCTTTGATGAGGATCATATCCTTAATCACCACATGAATCATATTCATGTATGATTTCCTCTCTATCATCCTCTCAACATAATTAGGTTATATCAACCCTTCAATCAAGTACATACAACTATGATTGACATAGTGTACTAAGTTATTGTTTTTATAAGCAATTAGGGTTTATCCCTTTAAAGGTATTAATCAATTAGGTACTTTAGGGATTCAACCTTTGTACCTATCATTCATTGTCATTACTACACTACTACATAAATAGCATTCAGTGTCGCTTTTCTGGGCGTCGGTTATTAAGGAAAACCGACGCCTATCATATAAGGCGTCAGTTGTTTAAGCAAACCGACGTCTATATTCGAAGACCAGCCAGACACGGGTACCACTTTGTATTAAGCGTCGGTTGTTTATAAAAAACCGACGCTTAAAGTCGCCCGCGAAATCCATTTTTCGATAAAAAAAATAGTGTCATTGTCAGCGTCGGTTATATACCTAGAAAACCGACACCTATGTGCGATGAAAATTTGCGCCAAAAATGTCACTTTCAGCGTCGGTTATCCTTGTATAACCGACGCTGAAGGTGGTTCCCGCCAAACATTTTCATGAAAATATCATCCAATTGGACGTCGGTTGTTGCAAACAACCGACGCTAAAGATGTTTAGGCGTCGGTTGTTGTAAACAACCGACGCTATTTGGGAACTTCATAACCTTCGATCGCCTGACTCTTCCCCTTTCTTCTGTTTCATTGCGAGCGATTTCTCTGCTGCAGCGATTTCTTCTCCAGTGCCATTTCTCCGGCTAGTTTCTTCTCCGGCGCCCCCTCTCCGGCGCCCCATCTCCAGCGCCCCCTCTCCGACTAGTTTCTTCTCCGCCGCCCCTGCTGCCCGCCCCTGTTGCCCGCCCTGCTGCTCCAATCGCCCTGCCCCGCCGCCACGCCTGAGAACCGGCGCCGCCGCCACGCCTGGTGCCTTCACTCCGTGTGCCTGCCCAGTGTGCCGCTACCTGCCCACCTGCCTGCCCACCTGCCAGCTTCGTCCAGCGTCACCCTCCGCCCTAGCTCCTTTCTTCCTGCTCACGCCCGGCGCCACCCCCTTCTTCCTGCTTCGACCACCACTGCTGGGAGCTAGCCTATTTGTCCGCCGCCGCTAACGAAAGGTATGTAAGCTGAAATAATTGGGTACTGCTGTAATGCATCGAAGTAAATATCATATTGCTCTTATATACTAGTAATGCATGATTAGTTTTACTGATTTCCTTGCTTCTTTCAGTGATTAATGATTGGTACTACTGGTTAGTATTACTTTAGTGATTACTTTAATTCAACAATTCATAGTTTGTTATTTACAATTACTGATCTGCTTGCCGATTTTAATGATTAGAGATACTGATTAATAGTAAGTATTGATGAATACTTAGTTAATTACTGATTTGTTGATTAGATATGTATAGAAGTTCCTTATAAATATATTTTTTATATACACATACATGTAATTTTGTATAAAATACATGATGTAGTGTGATCTTAAATCCAAGAGTGTACCCCTTTTGTTCTATGATGGTACCTATGACCCTAAATACATCCATAAGGGTCTATTGTATCCTAAAGAAGATTTATTTCTTCCTTCTGCCCTAATTTTTATATGGATCTTAATCTTATATCGCTTACTCATAAATAAGGAAATATCCTCCCTTATGACCACCTTGATGTGTATGTCCCATATAATCCACATGTTGGACCCTAATGATACAAATTTTTTATGTTGAAAACGAATGTATGTTTCAAGTGTTGAACCTAATGTTGGACAATGTGTTTGTTATAGGTGGTACACATTTATTATATAAGAATGACATCACATGTGTTTGTTGGCCTAGAAAGTCAACAATCATTGTTCTTTATATTACTTGTACATTGGTATAAATTAGAATGAACAATCACTAAATTATATACTATTTGTATGGAGTCCGGCTTCATTTTAGATATCTATTATTGTGTTTTTTGGCCTAGAAACCCGTCCAAGATTGACTCATTAGGAGTAAATCTTGGATAGTCCCCGGTTTGGGACTATTCTTGAACACCTAATCTCACTTAGGATGTAAGTGTATAATGTGTATTGGGTTTTGGAGAAAATTTTGGTAGCATTTCCCCGTTTGTTCTCTAAGTACATATGTACTTAGAGAACAACGGGGAAATGCTGCCGAAATTTTCTTGAAAACCCAATACACATTATACACTTACTAGTGAGATTAGGTGTTCAAGGATGGGATAGGTGGTACACATTTATTATATATAAGAATGACATCACATGTGTTTGTTGGCCTAGAATGTGAACAATCATTGTTTTTTATATTACTTGTACATTGGTATAAATTAGAATGAACAATCACTAAATTATATACTGTTTGTATGGAGTCCGGCTTCATTGTAGATATCTATTATTGTGTTTGTTGGCCTAGAAACCCGTCTAAGATTGACTCATTAGGAGTAAATCTTGGATAGTCCCCGGTTTGGGACTGTTCTTGAACACCTAATCTCACTTAGGATGTAAGTGTATAATGTGTATTGGGTTTTCGAGAAAATTTTGGTAGCATTTCCCCGTTTGTTCTCTAAGTACATATGTACTTAGAGAACAGCGGGGAAATGCTGCCGAAATTTTCTTGAAAACCCAATACACATTATACACTTACTAGTGAGATTAGGTGTTCAAGGATGGGATAGGTGGTACACATTTATTATATATAAGAATGACATCAAATGTGTTTGTTGGCATTTCCCCGTTTGTTCTCTAAGTACATATGTACTTAGAGAACAGCGGGGAAATGCTGCCAAATCTTTTCCTAATATATACTTGTTTCCTAATATATACTTGTTTTCTCTGATCATAGAATGGATAGATCATGGATGTCCATTCGTAATCGTTGCACCCCAGAGTTTATATCTGGTCTTGATCAGTTTATTAGATTTGCCGAGGAACATAGGAAAAAACCTACAGATAGGTTCTACTGTCCATGTAGGCATTGCGGTAACAACTTGAAAGTCAACACTGGTGAGGAAATCAAAAGTCATGTCATGTGCAACGGGATTGTACAAGGCTATACAGAATGGCACTGGCATGGAGAGATTTCAAAATCGAAACCAGTAGATGTCGATAGCAGTGCTTGGGTGGAAGAAGAAATTGGCATAAAGTATCTTGGGTGTACCACTCGGAGCCATTGTGGTGTTAAGTATGATAATTGGCATAAAGTTCCTCAAGGGAAAAAAGAATTGATATGGAAGGATTTATGCGTGAGTTATTATTATTTGCAATTCTATTTTGTAGATTACAAATTCTATTATTTGCAATTCTATTTTGGATACTAGTTAATAACATTTCTATTTTACAGAATTTGTTTGCATTGGATGAGAAGTTGCATCATAAAAATGTGATGCAACGCGCTGGAAAGATGCTTAGGAATTATAGGACAAATCTGAACAGAGAATACATAAAAGAGGGTGATAAGAAGAAGTCATCCCTTGAACAATGGAACTTCTTGGACAAAGAAGATTGGGACAATTTTGTTGCTTCAAGAAAATCTGAAGAATTCAAGGTATTAGGCGTCACTCCCAATTTAATTAATATACATTGTATTCACCTATTCAAGATTAACATTTAGTGCTACTAACCAAATCATTCATGTGCATACTAACTAGGCCCTCAGTGACGCACAAAAAGCAAGGCGTGCACTGAATGTGCATGACCACACTATGGGTCCAAAAGGCTATGCAAGCGTTCGCCAAAGACTACATGCGGAGTCTGCGGCTACTCAGGAGTCTGCCACACCCATGCCTCGCCATGATATCTGGATAGCTGGCAGGAAAAACAAGAAGGGTGAAATAAAGAAGCCTGTAACTGCTGAGGCGGCTGCAAAAATGGTAAAATACAACTCTTAGAGAAATCGTTTGAATATTGATTATTTGTGGTGTTAACTTACCAATTTCTATTTATGGTGATTAGCGGGAGCTGCACGAGCAGAGGAAACAAGGTACGTTCATCCCTCAGGGCACAAGGGATGAATTGACAGTTGCTCTGGGTAACCCAGAGCATCATGGACGTGTTAGAGGTGTCGGCGCTGGTGTTGGTATCAAAGCATTCTTTGGGCCATCCCAGCGCAAACCCAGAGCGGGACTTTCTCAAGAAGAGGTAACCTATTCTTTTTTTAGAATGTTACTGCAAAAGGAAATTCATTAATAAGAAGCTAATGTTTCTTTTATCCATGTATAGGAGAATAAGAGAGTTGAGGATTTAGTTGCTAAGAAGGTCAATGATGTAGTTGCTGAGAAGGTCAAGGAAGAATTGCTGCGGTGGCAGGCATCTCAGGCTTCCAATACGCCTATGGCGACCCACTCTTCTCCTGATGCACAGACTGCGAGTAATCCTAGAGACCCATCGCCTAGCACGTCTGCTGTAAGTATTGTTTATGACATTGTAGTTAGTCTTTTCAAGTTGTTATGTTTTCAAGATGATATGTATATATGTATAATATTCTTTACGTAAATTTGTAGGCATTGAAGCTATGCCGCTTAAGAATGCAAGACTACGTTGTTGCAGAGGCGTAGGCTTACCCGTCCCTTCCTGGGGCAATGTTTCACGGGACTCCAATGCCACAGGGCTACGTTCGTGTGAGCCTGATACGTGTGTTACCCGATTGGAGAGAAGCTACATTGCCATATCCCCACCCGAATATTGATAGACTTGCTGATGCAGAAGGTGGGGTGATATTGTGGCCCAAAGCAGATGTCGTCTACATGACTGAAATTGTAAGATAAATTTACATTGATTTAGACTGTTAATGTGTATATATGATGTCAACTGATCTGAAATTATATGTACAGGTTAAAAAGAAGACACCAGGAGCACCTAGGCCTCCACTTCCACTTCCCGCATTACCCGATTGGGTTCCAACTGACCTAACATACCTGTTAGGTCCTGCTTGTAGGGGAATGGCATGTTGGCTACGGGCACATAATGTACATTGCCCTATAATTATTTCTTTAGATGCAGATTATGCAGGTCAATCATACGATAGCTCTTTATTTATACAAGATATTATTGAGTTGTTTATGTATGATTGGCTGAATACATCAATGATAGAGACATGGATAAGGTGAGATCTTATTTATACATCCATATACCTTGTGTAAGATCTGGTGATCTGGTTTCTTATATATTAATGCATACACCTATATGTTTTGCAGCTACATAGTCGAAGATCATTGCAAACAATTTGCATTTGATCATTTGGGATTTTTGATTCCATCATTGATTAGTTTGGTAGCTAAAGACCCTGATAATGTTCAACAATACTGTATAGATGCTTTTACAATTTTTGGTCAGCAAAAGAAGACAATAATAATAGCTCCATTCAATGTCAAGTAAGTTTACTTTATTTATAATTTGGACTTAAGAAAATTCCATTTTTATTTTGCATTTTGAGTTATTAATTGTTAACTTCTTACCTCTAGCGGTAGACATTGGGAGTTACTAGTTATTGTCCCCGGGACATTCACTGTTTATTATCTAGATCCTGCGGGGAGTACATTGAACCCTAAAATTGGACACGTAATGAGAATGCCATTATTCTGGTGAGAAATATTTCATTTTTATATTCGTTAACATCTTTTATTACATTACTATTTACTTATGCAATTTACTGTGTTATATTAACATGTAGGGGTTTAGATGCATTCAAAAAGGCTGGAGGAAAGGTCCCAAGGAAAAAGAACCAGCCAATAAATTGGGAGAACGTACAAGTAAGTTCCTGACTCCCCGACTCCAATGTATATATCATTGATGTGAATTGTGCTTAGTTGTATTATTTTGTATGTTTCAATTTATAGTGTGCTACACAAGACAATGGCTGGGCATGCACATACTATGTGATGTGATTTATGCAGATGATTATCAAACATGCCGCATTGGACATCGATAGCATACATGAGGTATTATATATAGTCTCATTAGTTAGTATGAAATATATCAATCTTATTTTTATATTATTACTTATATATATACATCATTCTCTTTGCAGGTGTTTAAAACTGACCACACTATAGGTAAACGCTTAAAAAATATACATGCTCCATGTACGATGGAAGCATTAAATGAAGTAAGAGAAGAATGGGCAAAAGCCATACAAGCAGTGGCAACTGTAAGATATAATTGGGATGTTGATAGCGATAATGAATGATACTTTGTAAATGAATATTTCTGAATGTTAATACATTTATTTGAATGTTTCTATATGTGTGAATGTGAGAATTGAATTGATGTCTGAATGTATGTACTTGTGTGAAATTTTCCTTGTGACTTTTGCAGGTTTGCGGCCTGTTTGTAGGCTGATATCAATGGATGTCGTAAACCTGCAGTTCAGAAAACTGAACTGCAGGTTCTCATCCTACTGACCAGCCACAGCAGGCCTACAAACTGATATGAAAAAAATATATATATAAATAGGCGTCGGTTATTTATAGAAAACCGTCAGCAAAGACCTACAACGTCGGTTATGTATAGATAACCGACGCCTGATGTGGCCAAAGCAGTCCTGGAAATGGCGTCGGATATTCGTATCGAACCGACGCCTATTTAAACAACCAGACGTCGGTCTTTTGGTATATAACCGATGCCAAAAGGGTTCGCGCCACAGAAAACGGCGTCATCTAGGACACTTTATGCGTCGGTTATCTACTAAAAGACCGACGCTACATGGAATATAGGCGTCGGTCTTTTAGTAAATCACCGACTCAGAAAGTGCCCTAGATGACGTCGTTTTCTGTGGCGCGAACCCTTTTGGCATCAGTTATCTACTAAAAGACCGACACCTATAGGTTAAATAGGCGTCGGTTAAAAAACTGACGCCGAAGTGTTCGACCTTTAGCGGCGCCCACATAGGCGTCGGTCGGAAACCGACGCCAAATGGGGTTAAAAGACCGACGCCAAAGGCCGTTTCTGTAGTAGTGTTATCAATGATTGGATCATTGGAACAATCATCACCTTCAATTTCCAAATGATTGAATCACAATTGACCTTTATTCGGTTTTGATGTTTCATCACCAAACGGTTTTAAAACCGTTTGATTCCAAATGGATTTGAAACAGTTTGACCCCAAATGGTTTCAAGACCGTTTGGACTCAAACGGTCTCAAGACCCTTTGGGACAAATCAGTCTCAAAACCGCAAGGGTTCATTAGGTACATCCATAAATTGGTTGAACATGATTTGCTACATTGAAACCTTCAATCAATTGAGTTATTGAAGTTCAACAATTATAGGCTCTTGGATCTCCAACCCTAAAATATCAACCATTGGATCACCAAACGATTTTGAAACCGTTTGATCCCAAATGGTTTCAAGACTGTTTGGGCTCAAACGGTCTCAAGACCGTTAGACCCAAAAAGTCTTGAAATCGAATGGATCAATCTATGGAACCTCCAACAAATCGATTAGGGTTGTAATTAGTGGATTGTCCATACATTTAATCAATGAATTGGATCCATTGTATCATCATCCAATCATGCACTAGGGTTCAGACCTCAAACGGTCAACCCATCCAAACGGTCAACACTCTAATGCGGTTTGGGACTCAAATCACCAAACGGTTGGAAAATTGTTTGGTCTCCAAACAGTTTTGTGAAACTGTTTGGACCAAAGGTCCAAAACTGTTTGCAACTCAAATTGTTGGAAAGTGTGCCTAAGATGATGTCATCATCATCAAGCCTTATTCCATCGAAAACTACTATCATTATCATGGTAGTTGCATCAACTAATCAAAGGAATTGCAAGAAGAACAATTGAACATAATTGATTGAGAAATTGAGTTCAATAACAATGAATAAGGGTTCAAGTTATATAACCTGTCTTCAATCGAGAAACTCCCCCAAGGCTCGTCCTCAAGTTTTGGAGTGAAAAGATTGGCTAGGGTTGAAGATGGAGTGAAGAAAAAAAGAAATTATGCATTGATTTATTATTTCCACCATGAAATCAAGATGAAAGAAGGTCAAGAAGCTTACCAACAGGTTGGGGGTCGTCCTCCTGGTCCTTAAAAGCTTCCTTGGTCGTTTTGCAAGCAAAGGGTGGAAGTGAATTCGAAATTATCCTTTCATTATATGGATAAATGAGCTTATATGTGAATTTTATTAAATATTCAATTAAGAGAGAGAAAGTAGGAATTATCTCCTCAATTCCCTTGCCACTTGCCCCCTTCTCTTCCTTAGATACGAGGCTATCCTCCTTCCCTCTTATTCCTCTCAATTACCCACAATTTAAAGAAACGCAAATTAAGCACCTTAATCCATTTAATAGTAATATCCATAAGTGAGTGGATATTTCTTTTTCTTATAATAATGTGAGTGGGTTTTTTCACCTGCTTGAGATATTTCGTGGCCCTTGCAAAGAACAAGGACGTCCACACATATCTGAATTCAACCATTTCAATTTTGGTTGAATGTCTTTCAATTATTTTATTTATTTTTGCATTAATTTGAATTAAGGTTTCCATTATGCTTAAATCTTGATTATTTTAATATCAAGATTCTCTCTCCTTCAAAGAGATACAAATGAGACGCCGCTCTCATTTTATTTGATCCACATGATCCAAAGAAACAGTAGGGACCATTTTGAAGTGGTAATTTTCATATTGAACCCTAGGTTTTTGGTAAATTGCACATTACACCAAAACTAGGTTTTAATGCACAAACATTGCTTTATCAGCTCTTTCTTGGTATTCACGCTATCACAAGCCATACCTCTACATCATATCCACTCTCATGATGCTTCAACACATGAGGAACATATTATCATGCACAATTTGCAAATAAACCCCTCAACGTGGGTAATTTTCACTTTAGTCCAAAACAAGCAAACCATTGATTTCAACAATATTCAAAAAGGACTAAAATTGCAATGTAAGTTCCCCTTGAGCCTTAATTACTTTTCAAAATATAAGATCAATCATATAATCAATTTTATTAAACAAAACACCTAGAGTTAAAACATAACCCAGGTTAGGTATGTTACATGTGCAATCTGTAGGGACCTTTTAGAAAGCACCAATGGAAGTTAAAGGCTTCAAAATCAGCCTTTGGAAAATGGACCATTAGAAGGCAAACCATCAAAAGGTGGACCTTGGTAGGAGGATCTCAAGTTGTCTTATGAAGGAAAAAAGATGATGGAGGGGAATGAATTTGATTGAATTTAGTTAAGTTCGATCACATTCATTCCTTTAATAGTTGGTCATGGAAGTGCTAGTTTGACGGGGTTGCTAGCCTTTGTTTGTGACCTTCCAAATGACCACTAGAAGATGATTCACTGGAATAATGGTACATAGGAAGACATTATCAGGATAGTGACCTTTGGAGCCATCCTTCAATTGGTTTCATCAAAAGTCACCATCGGAAGATGGTCCTTTAGTTGTATTGCGAAAAAAAGAGTCAATGGAGTGTCGATTTCTACTGCTGCAAAAAATGAGGGGATGAATTCAAGAAAATTCAGGGGGGTCAACCAAATTCATTGGTTAGAATCTATAGAATCAAGGTTTTGTTAAGTTAGGTGCCTACAAGTCCCAAAATTTTCTAGTTTAGAAACTTTATCTACAAAAAGTAATAAACTACAAAAATATAAGTATCTAGAGTTATTTTGGACATATTTTGGGCATATTAGTACGTAGCATAAAGCCTAAATTTGGTGTTATCAATACCCCCGACTCAAGAACGTATGATGGTGGTTTTTGATAAGCAACCAATGGCCCTCAAAGACAAATTATCCTTCTAGACATGCAACACAAACAATTTCATGGCACCAGGGAAGCTCAAAGTGCATACCTCCATAGCCACTACAAAACAAATAGCTATAAAATACCATAGTGCCTGGAATTTTTGGGGGTGTTTCTTTGGCTAGGAGGAGTACGCAACAAATTAGTCTTGAGGGACAAGGAAACACTCCTTCCAAACTATAACGCATGCATCATGCCCTAGGATTCTTGAAAATTATTTATCATTAATTTTTTCTAGTACATGTTTAGAAGAGAATGATATAGTGTAATTAGGTAACATATGGAAATCTTTTGGAATGAATCCATATTTAATATGAAATTTGTCACAAACAACTTTATTATATACCGTAATTATAGATGACCTTGAGTGTTATACTTTGTAATAGATCTGTGCAATTGTAAGTTGATTGTAGCCTATAAGAAAAGAAACTACAATATCACAAACATCAATTTTTGGTATCATTTTTGGGAAAGTCAATTTCAATGGCTCTTTTAGATTACTCTTTAATTGTATCATTTAATGATTCTATAAATTCTTTTTATATACTGAATTTTATTCTATTTTATATTTTCCTTCCTATTTTTAAATCCCTCCTTCATCTTAGAATGTTGAATACATGATTTAAACTCAATCTAACCATAAATGATTAGTTTTGATATTGTACAATTCTAAAGAAGTCTTCACTTGTGAATACAACAAAAAGCTCAAACGCCCTCCACCAAAAAAGTGATAGTAGGTTTGCAACCACAAGGACAACTACCATAGAGAGGCATTTGATGAACTACACTTTACCTCAGTTACAACAAGCTTGAATCTCTATAACTAATAGAAAATATGCATTAGGTATGCCATACCACTTACATCCAATCTATTGATATAGTACATCAAGGTTAGTTTTGGTTTTACAAAGTAATATCCCAACATTAAAAAAAAATTGAGTTTAGTGACATCATCAAAATCAATGTCTTGACTGATGTCACTTCGTTGCAATCTCACTAAGACAAAGGGTGATGAAATGGATCCAAGGACGAATAAAGGATCGTTTATGACTTGTGATACACTCCTCACTACACTTCTGAAAAAGTGCTATTCCTAAAATAGAAATGTAGAAATAATTACTCAATTCACAATTAAAGACAGTTTGTAATGCATCGACCAACCACATGGATCAGTTGGTCACTACCACCTATATGTTCATACCACTAGTTTCGTAAGTCACAAAATTGGTGATATCTCTAGATTTCAAAATCATGTAAGGACAATATTCTATATCTATATTTTCCTTATTAGTATCCACCTAATTCAAGCTTTGGAATTGATCATTGGCTACTAAGTGGTGATTTTTGGAAAGAAAAAACATGAGAAATAGGATGAACATTCAACAAATAGGAGAAACCTATCTAAATCACCAATGATAATTTTTTTCATCCATTTATTTTTCTATCATCTCATTTATCCATGAGAAAAATCAACAATACATATTTCTTTAAAGATCTTTCTCTCTTTGTTATCTCTTCTAAGATTTTATAGGTGTGATCCACACATAGGAAGAAAAAATGGTGGCATGTAGAAATTAAATTTGGATATTTTCTTCCAAATCCATGTTCAAAAAAGTTAGATTCATAAATTCTAATAAAAATCTATAAAAGGTGATTGTTACTAACCAAAATTTTATTGAAACCCAAGTAATATGCAAAAATATGAAAATTTTCATAGTTTACTATTATGGAACTAGAAAGCTTAAATTGAGATTTAAATTATATGACAAATTGAAATGATTCAATAACAATCATTTATATTGAATTTATCATTATGAAAATTATGCTTGAATTTCATGATGTTTTGAGACAATTAAATATTGATGCTTGGATTTAGAAGCTTGTTCAAATCGTTACAATGACTGAATAAATCCTAGAATTATATGACTATATTATTTCTTTATCTCTAACTATGAAGCCAAGTTGTTTGAACACAAATAATTTTAATATTTTATCAAATATTTAGCTTATTTAGTTCAAGAAGTATGTGTATACTAATTTCAATACCTTAGTTACAACATCAAATACAAAAATGAGAGAAAATGGTTTGAGTATAATTTTAAACTATGGATTGTATAGTATACTATTGATAAGTGAAAGTAGAATCAATTGAACATTGGAGATCCTAAACATCATAGATCCATTTTTATAAAGGAGTAAATGTACATGCCAACTGGAAGAGACTATGAAGATGTAAAAGGATCATCCTCATTAAAAATGTGGGATTAAGCATATCGATGATGATCACTTATTAAGTTTGATACTCAACATTGATTGAAGACACTATTGTAACCCATATTACTTACAACACCATTAGTTCAACTACTACTCATTGATCCACCCTTGTTGAATCATTGATGTAGATAGTTTCAGGCTAGCATTTTGACTCTCCCCCAGTATATGTAGGTATAGAGGATGAGTTGAATTTATCTACCCAATTGATATGGTTGAGGCCATAGATAAATTTTTTTGTAATATGTCTGGAATCTAGTTGAACGAACTTATATCCTTGGACCTTCTATGAGTCTTGTATAATGAGATTATAGCTTCCTTTGATAATTTTACATGTTGTGGGTAAGGTTGACAACATACAAAATAAATAAGTGTTAATTAATCTGATCTAGTTTTTTATATGTTGTAGTTAGATTTAGTAACTTTTCATATTGTATAATCTCTTGATACTTAATTTTATATCTATATATAATGACAATGTTTGTATTATTCCTACTAGTATTTCACCTAACAAAGTATATCATGACTATCATGGATGGTTGGTGAACTTTCACAAATTGAGCCAATTGTTCGCACTCTACTAAAATAATTGGTCATTCATAAATAAATATTTTTACGGAGATCTAGAAGTCTTTAATTGGTAAGAGTGAATCACAAACATGTTTATAGAAGACAAAATGTATAATAGGCAATATGTTATCCTTCTTATAATTTTTGGTGTGTAAGAGTGACTACGAGTGAGGTTTTGTATTGAATTGTACATTATGTAATCTAAAGGTCAATACCATTATACATCTCTTTCCAAGTATTTTGTAACAGAACACAATTACTATTAGTTTGTTTCCTATAAGGTTCATGTTCTCATCTTAACTAAGTATATACTAAGTGTGTAATTAAAACAAAAATCTATGCCATATATCAATTAAAGTTTGAAGGTAATTGATTAGTCAAATATCTCCTTTAACTAATTTTTCTTGAAAGCCTTATTCTAATGACACTATTACAATTTCCAAACTACTAGATTTCTTATATATGTATAAGATAGGATGCAATATGTTCGCCTCACCCCCTAATTCAAGGAAATCAAGAAAAGATTACAAAAAGAAATCAAATTCGGGTCAAGTCAATACAACACCACTCATAAAAAATAGATAAATTATAGCCTATTTTTTAACACCACCCAAGAAAAAGTAGGGAACCGCTCTATATGAAAGAATATCCAAATATCTCTCCAGGTTTTAATTTAAGTTGTGCCTTTTTTATCGATCCCTGAAAGGCCCCTAATTCTCGCATGAAGGAGAATATGGTCTATCACCAGTAAACTATCCACTATAGAGGACACACACAGATCCCAACTCCACTATCACCACATTGACAATATGTGGATAGGTATGTAAAATGATAAACATGTGATCCACAACATGATCAATCTCCTTGTGAAGCAGGGTAAGCCTTCATAGTAAGGGAACAAGGCCCAAAGAAAATTAGCTATACCGTGAAGTCCATCTTAAAGGTCACCATATTAAGTTTCTTGTTGTCAAGGATTTGAAGGGTGATGGTGGAAGCTGAGTTGTACGGGCGGCCGCCCAGGCGGGCTGGGCGGTCCGAGGGTCTAAAAAATGCAGGCGCCCAGGTCTGTTGGGGTTTCTAGGCGGACTAGGCGGATCGGGCGGACTAAGCATCCGCCCAGGCGGACCGGGCGACCCGCCCAGGCGGCATGCCCATTAAATTTGGCCCATTAAGAATTTGTTGTAATTTCTTATAAAATAATAACTTCTTTCTTAGATTTTTTCCTAATAACTACTTTGTTCCAAACTTCTTTCTTCCTGCTGGCAGCCTGCTCTCCCAACCAGAGTACCACATTGGTTACAATAGTAATACAAACATTTTAGCTGCCTATTCAGTTCGTATATTTCATTGTCCTTCGCCTAAGGTTAGTTTAACAAAGCCATGCATTTTTGTGATTGTCTTTTTGTCATCCAAAATGTTCCTGCCAATATTGACACCTATCAAATTACAAAACATTAGAGCAGTAAGTAGTGCGAGAGTCGAGACACCATGTAAAATCATTTCAAATGCTTAATAGTTAGAAGTTAGAACTACAACAAGTAAAAATGAATTATTATGTCCTTATATACTGAATTAGAAAAATTTTAATCATTAAACAAATTTAGGGATTGGCATATCCTTATTTACTGATTTAATAATTTCTTAATCATGTACCAATTTATATTTATAGATGAACTGATTTATATGTATTATTTAACTGATTTGTATGTATTTATCTCTTGGGTTGCATAAGGGATCGAATTATATTTAATCATCTACAAAATTAGCAAATATGAACTGATTTAGCAAATATTTATGAACTGATTTAGCAAAATATTTATGAACTGATTTAGCAAATATTTATGAACTAATTTAGCAAATATGAACTGATTTAGCAGATATTTATGAACTGATTTAGCAAATATGAACTGATTTAGCAAATATTTATGAACTACAACAAGTAAAAATGAATTATTCTTCCACTATTGGTAATTTGGTAGCACATGATTGCATATTTATCATGTATATTTATATGTGTAAGGCTGGTATTTTTTTATAAATTTTACATATATTTGATAAAATAAAAAATCTATCAAAATGCCTGGAAACGCCTGGGCGTCCGCCTGGGCGCCTAGGCTGTCTGGGCGCCCCCTGGAACGCCTGGACGCCTAGCCGCCTATACGCCTGGACGCCTAGCCACCATGTCTGGGCGCCCCCTGGAACGCCTGGGCGTCCACTGTGGAAGGCTATGTACCTGCTATGGAGTATGAATTTGCCAAAATCCAGTAGAAGTAGGAAAGGTGCTTATGTTGTGCCTCACCTATCCCTGACAAACCATGCAATCAATCTTGTAATGGATCCATCCAAAAAATTAATGATGCATGCACACCGCCAAGTTGAGTTTGAGGTTAGCTAAATTTAGGATGGTACCATTTGATTACATTTAGCCCCCTTAATTTGATATTAGGGGAAGCTCTCTCCTACTCCTACAACCAGTTGAACAAGAGTCTATCCTCCATGCTTGTAAAGGATACTATCTATAGTTTGTGGCCTAAAATCTTGGGTGATGTCCATAAAAATATTATGAGGAATAATAGGGCAACCATCATATCCAACGCAACATTTGGCACCTCAAATGGCCAAACATATAAGTAGAGGAAGCAAGAGAAGGCCAACTAGTTGAGGAGTGCTTGTAGGATCTCAACCATAAAATTTGGAAGTTTCTAAGAGGTTATTTGTAGACCAAATCCAGTCTATGTCAAGAAGGCCCTCATATTTTTCCAGATGAAGATTGCCACGCTAATGTGAGCAAATATATGGGTCATGGATTCACTTTGAGAAAAAGTGCAGTATCACTAAGAAGAGGCAAGTTGATTACTAGAATGTTGACTATTGTCATAAGTAGAGATGGCCTTGAGAAGGATTTTCCAAACGACATCGTTTGCTTTAGAAATTGAATTATTACTCTAAATCTAGTTTCTTAAGTTGATCCATGTATTGTGGATGGCGATAAACTCCCTTGCTAATCAAATAGAGAAACTTCCATGCTAATCAAAGAGAGAAACTTCTTTTCTTACTGAACTACAAATTTAGCTTGTCAGGAGGTATCATTACTGTGTATGTTGGATAATGGGATATGCCTCATTCCCTCATTATTAATTAAAAAATGTAGATACAATTTTCCAAACCCACCCATCATTTCTTCTCTTGGGGTATCTTAACTATAAGGTCATCCACCACATCATTTGGACCGTGTGCATAAATCTTGAAAGGTTTGGAGCACCAATTTTCTTGCCAAAAAGCAACATCACCTCGCCCTATACCCATATGCAATGGGGAACCACCAACGGGAGATATTGGTAGGGATTATTCCAAAAAAGGGGATGCAAAGGAGAAGTGGTGGATCTTATACATGGCTAATCGAAAAAATTGAGGTATATTATGACAACAATGGAGCTATTCCATAAGCTAAGGAACCCAGATCACATCAATGCTCGAAGCATATACAAAGGCGGTTAGATCTCATATAAAGATCGTATAGTTAGGAGATGTAATGATTTGTAGAGTACCAATAGAGAACAATGTTGTTGGCCCCTTGACAAAGGCACTTTCACAGCAGAAGCATGGAAGTCATGTTAGATCACTTGGTATACAATTCATGGGTTATTGGCTCTAAGTGCAAGTGGGAGTCTATTGGTATGTATGACCCAAGAGCCAATCATGTGATTATTATAGTGGCATAACTTAAAAATGATTTGATTATTAAATAAAGGCAAGCTTCCAATTTATTCTATTTAATTCAGTTATTAGATAATGATGTAATATTATAAATGTCTAGAGAATAATATTACTCAATACGTATGTCTTCAAGTGCATGATTTGGGGAAATGAGATCACACAGATATTACGTGTAAATATACATATTATCATTATGTCCCTAATTGGTTGTCATTGTGGAAGGTTGATAGACAATAGTGACACATAAGATTAGAGTGTGAGTTGGTTGATGACATAATCTCATTAGTCATTATATGGCTATATCAAACCAAGCACATAGATATATGTTAGAGAACAATGTATCAGACAGACCTACCGTGAGACTGACACATGGAAGCCATCATCATGGAATCCATAGTCATATCTCATAGTGATGGTGGTGGTTGTGGTTCTTAGACCTAAAATCACTGCACTCATCACATCTCGTTGGGTATGCTTTGACATCATCAAACACAATCCTAAAACATTAGTTGTTATAAAGGTGATGATTGGGTGACTTTGACACATGGGGATAGAGTGTGAGTGGCAGAAATGGAATTTGTCCCTCCTATAGGAGTTTGATGTTCTTGGCCTCTTGATTAGAGATACTAAGAAATGCATGGCCATGCAAATGTGAGTCAATATGTGATATTGAGCTTATATACATCTTATATAGTCTTCTATGGTTCAAGAAACAAGATTGAATGATGAAGAGGGTGATTGCTTGATGCCTTGAGTTCAATATGGGCATAAGTGACAAAGGAACTATAAAAACAATGCAACACCATACACAGATGGAAGGTTGAAGTTATTCTCCAACTTTCCATTCACTTGTGTAGCATTGATGTTCGACTGGGAACCACTCATTACTTGTGATGTCATTGTTAGGGACATTCACTATCAATGTAATAAGGGACTAATAGGGTCACACACATAGGTCTCATCCTAGAAGAGGAGTTTAATTTGAATGACAATTGAACTAATTACTAAAACATTTAGGTAATTGATTCATGCAACAAATCAGGCTGGCTGCACTACCAAACACCCATCTCACTGAGTGAGATGACCGTCTAGAGTGTGAAATATTCATCTCATCGGTTGAGATGGCCATTTGGAGTGTCGGACTAATTCGAGTTGAAATTGTCTAAGGTGCAAACCGAATGAACTGACTGACTCAACTTGGGTCACCAGACGACCGTCTAGGTGACCAAAATGGCCATCTCGCATGGGAATCTTGCTCAGTTCAGTCGAAGGAAGGTTCCAAATACAATCTGTATTTGTTTCAGTTACACATTACTTATTGTGCAAGGAATTGATGTTTAACATTAATAGGAAATGAAATGACAATTTCATATGCGATTGGGAAACTACACAATGATCATCTCGCAATACGAAATGACTATCTCGCATGCCAAATGACCAACTCATTTTCCAAATGATCATTTCGGTGGTTGTAGGTTGCAGAAATTCAAGATCTTCTGGCTTGTCCGACCCCGAAACATATTGGGAACCTAGACCCTAACCCCTCCTATAAATAGAGGGGTACTGGGGGCTTCCCACAGTACAACATGGACAATTGAGAATTAGTTGCTCTGGAAATTATTGTTCTCTCTGTTTGTGGTAACCAAGAGATCCCAAGCAAGTCCTTCCCGACTAGGGAGGGATAGCAAGGGAAAGAATGACTGAGTTAATTGTTGGAGAGCAAGTTGGTGACTAATACACCAATGGGAGTAAAAATCCTTCATGTCTGTTATAGAGGGATGATAGGAGTTCTAGGTGATCCGTGTGGACTTATCTAGAGGCAGGAGACTGTTGTCTTCCAATAGGAGGGCATCATCAACTAGCAGTCCATGATGAGAGGAGTTGATGTAGAGTACGATGTTTGAGTTTGCTGTCTGTGGAGGAGTAGTCAGACGAGTCCCAGTGCAACTAGGAGTCAGAGTTGTGCAAATACAACGATGATAATTGTCAATGGAATTTCTCCAAGACCATTTATATCCTCAAAACCATCATTTCTATCTTATATTTATTGACGCAATCCATTGGTTATGGGAATATGGTCAACAAAGTTTTTGTTTCTGTTGCCTGCTCTGTAGCCATATTTCCCTACAGTTCAATTAAGTAGGATATAAGTATAACTCAATCAAGAACACACTAGGCTAAGTCCCTATAAGTGATTCCTCTAACGTACTTATTGCAAAGGGTGCTATGGAGTGTAGAAGAAGGATATTTTACCTCCTAATACCCTCCATCCAACCTTTAGACATTCCCTTTTCTAAGTAAACCAAGTGAGGCACTACTATCCATTTATATATCATGCCTAGGGATTGAAGAGAAGAAGTATATGTAGGAAGAGATGTATCTAGATAAGCATCCACTTACTGGACTCAGAAGCTTTCCTCAAATAGTCACATATACATCATTCTCCTATAAATAGGTGGTTTCAAGCATCAATCACCAAACAAGAGATGGGAAATAAGATAGGAGAACAAAGATAACATGTGTAGATAAACTTATAGTATTTACAACAACACTTACTTAACATGGTATCATAGTCATATTCTATTTCCCCAAACATCCCACAAAAAGTGCATAGATACTCATAACGAAGGAAAATAAAAAAATGAAGAAATAAAAAGGGGTCAAGAAGGGACAGAGATTGATGTAGAAAACTCATCCTCCTTCTCCAGAAATGAAAAAGGCATTGTCCTCCCTCCTCCAAGGTTTAATGGCATAAAATGTTGAAATTGAGTGGCAGATGGCATCCATAAATGCTAGGAGGTTGTAACCTTGCCTATTGGCTGCCACTACTATATATATAGGGGTATATGGTTAGGTGGGGGTAGATTAGGAATTTTTGTGGTAAGCCACATTAGGGTTAGAGGTAGAATGGCCATTCTACCTCTGCCCTATCCATGGGGAAATGGAAAACCCATAGTAGTGGGGGTTAGTGGATCAATGTTTGTTAATGGAGGATGAGTCCTGGGGTATATAATATGCCCATTCTATCATTTAAACAGTTATTCTAGGGCAAAAGTGTAATGCATGTTCTAGTGAGAACGAACATGGTGAAATTGGATCCTCAAGATTATACTTGACTTGGATTCTAAAGGATTCCTTGTTGTCTTCACCATGGGCCATTCTGGGCATCAATTGTTGGATTTTGATTTTCATAATTCTTCTTCCATGGTTGTCTTTTCTCATATTTGACTCTTGGACACTTAGGGTAGGTCGACATTTACATTGATTGTTCTTGGACTCCTCCATGCATGTTGTAGCTCTTAGAATCACCTATCTCCCTTATTTCATCAATTAGTCTCCAAGGTACTTAAAAATCATGCAAATAACATCAATAACTACATTTAGAATATCTATTATTGGATAATACATGCATATTGAAACATGTATATGTGAATAATGAGTAATATGACACAATTTGAAGACCCAATTAATTGCTTCATCAATCTTCCCATTAAACATGAAGATCTCCTCTGTTATGCTCCATACACTTTCCTTCTCAACAATTTCCCACCTTCCTTTTACATTTCTCTCTTCCTCTTAACCACTTAGATTCCTAATACCAATAGGATTAGTGGTTTCCACAATTCAAATTTACTCTTGAAACATCTATTTCCCTATTTCCTTCTTTGTCAAGTATGGGCCACACCACACCTCCTCCTTGATAAATAACTACTCCACGATGATCCAAATGCATGAAAAAATGATTTCCAACCACCTGCAATGATACCTTTGGATTCCACCCTCATTATAAAATTACTAAAAGTTTAATAAAATGTCTACTAACTTCAAGGGTCTTGCCAAGCATCCAAGTTTCTAGTGGATTTTGCAATATTATAACACCATCAATTTTGTCTACAGAGGTGTGTGTGTCAGTTTTGTCTTTTTCTTCTCCACTAAGGATCAACTTGGTTTGGTGTAATTGTTACAGAAAATATTGGAAGTCAAGTTCCCTTTTGAACTATACTTGATTGGTTTGGTGAAATTCAGGAACTTGAGTTCCCTAGTTTACCTTGGACTTCCAACAGTATAAATACATTTTGAAAATGGGTCCCAATGAAACCATTTGTGAAACCAAGTTCTATTAAAGTTGTGTCTTTCCCGCTTCCTTCTTCCTCTCACTGAGCCATAACTTTTTTAAGTGAGAAATAAAATAAAGAGGATTTGGTATTATTATTGAAATTCCTTGACGGTGTTGTTGTCCCTTATGGTCCTAGCAACATTTTCTAGCAACCAAGAGTGTCTTAACCACATCGGTCATAGTCTCTCCAGTAATGGACTTGGCCAAGCATGACACCACAAACTAGCATGAAGGTGTGGATTCAAGTTCATCAGTTTATCCCTATTGTGATCCCATTAGAAATTCAAACAAGATCAATCTTGGCAAACATACCTTCTCATTGATATGAGAACAAACAAATCCTCACATGACCACCGTGACAGAGCTCACAAGTCACTCAAGTTAGATAAACTTTCCCCAAATATTTGACCTAACCCTAATCTTTTCCCCATTTTCAAGAACACACAAGTTTCAAACCAATTAATGAGAACATGATTTCAAAGACTGCAATTTAATTTTTGGGAAAATGTGTACCCTGAAAATTACATTTACACCAAATGAATCTGACCCTAAGCAACTTTTGAACTCCAGTGACATTGGGTGATATATAGAGTGTTTTTTCCTGACCTTCTTGTCGTTCACTATGCCATGATGTTTTAACTCTTTGATGATTGTTAATACCAATTGTGGCTTGTCATTTGGTTTGTTAGTGCCTCACCATGAAGCATTCATGGTGGAAACAGTTGTCATTGGTCCTTGCCTCAACATCTACTTCTTGGGCTCTTTGAGATTTCAATGGCATGAAGGAGTTGTGGGTATGATCACTTGTATTAGCTTGTGGTCATTTTGGGGTTTTCATTTTTTCTCATCAATGTTTTCATGTTGTGTGTTCTTCTTGAATTACAAAGGAATAACATATTGAGTGGTTACTTTGGTGTGTTGCCCTTAGTTCTCCTATATTTGGCATTGCACCTTTAGTAATTAAAGTTTGTATGTCATTTTTGGCTATCTATTATTGTAACTAGTATAATCTTATGACTTTACATGTCAAACATCGAGTTTAGTATGTGTTATGTTGAGGAATCTCAAAATTTTAGAAGTGATTTTTTATTTATAAGTAAACATGTGGTCACTATTGTTTAGATAAATTAATATGTTTGTCTTGGTTAATACATAACAAATTTCATGCATTTATGAAAAAATATGAATACATACTTGTTGGAATCAAGAAAATGTTATCTACCTACATATATAAATTCATGACCTAAGTCCAAAGAAAATATGAGTTGACATTCTAGGGTTTAAATTATACATAAGATTAATGATATCATAATTAATTTGATGTCACGTGAAATCGTGCATAAAAATGCAAGAGTACGTGTCGTGTAATATAGGCCTATGTGAGGCCCAAGTCAAACTCAGGGAGATGTAGTCTTAGTGACCACTACTAACTAAGGTGCAATCAGCTATGCCGATTAAAAGTTTGAGTTTGAACAAAATAAAAGAAAATTATAAGAAAATTAAAAATGGTTGATTCGAAAGAGATAAATTCCTTAGGGTAACTGATTTCACTGTGGGGTCTCGTCATATCTTAATTCTACTGAATCAATATAAATTCTTACTCCTACCCTAGATAGAAAGCCTGTAGCCAGAATTGTCTGCTTCTGCGGTGCAATTCACTACCTAGATCTAAGCCAATTCCAAGTCTGTAGTAATTTATCTCTTAGTCTAGGTGTAATATCAAAAACTTTGGGTTCTTTCCACTGACCGTACATTGTCTTTTCCATGGAACGCGTAGGACAATGTATAAATTATGATTTTCTAACCTTTAATCCTCCTTCCGGAGTAATTATCGGTCTGTAATATTATTTATGGTGATCAAGCAGCAATAAGTCATTCAAATCCACACTTATATATCCAGGAATAAAGAGAAATTTATACTAATTTATGTAAAAAGTCAATACAAAGATTCCCCGAGCTACTCCCGGGTCCTAAGGAAAGGAGGGGTTTAGCCCCACTTGATTTTCAGTTGCAAATACATAGAAGGAGAGAAGAAAAATGTTGGAAACATGAAGGAAGTTTGTGTAACCCCTAAAGAGAAGGTGTCCCGGATGACCCTCCTCGAGAAATGCATGTTCTGCAATCTTCCCACAGTAGAATCATCTGTCAGAGGTGCTCAAATCTCCCAGTTGGCGTCCTTTGGCTCCTTGCTTCTCTCTCTCTTCTCTTTAGCCATTGTCTGGTGCAACGTGATGATCCCCTTAGGTATGTCCATCATTCTTTTAATCTTAGGTCAACTTATGATACCACATAACGTGGACCGTCAGATTGGGATGATCAGTTTAGATTGTTGAAAATCTGACAGAGTCGGTGGCATCGACCTAGATGTCGGTGGCACCGACGACATTGGGACTTTGGTCATGTTGTGGTAAAGTCAGTGCCATAAACTTGGACGTCAGTGGCACCAAGCTGATGCACATATCTTCTCTGCATCTCTGATGCTCTATCAGTGGCATCGACTGTTGTAGTCGGTGTCATCGACTTTTCTGGTCATCTATGGCCCTATCCCTGATGTCATCTCGGTGGCACCGACCATGATAGTCAGTGGCACCGACTCCTCAAATACATGGAAACTCTTGAAAATCCATAAAAAGCATGTATAAGACTGAGGAATGTATAAAATAATATAAATATGATGAAATGAGCACAGTTTGATGCCAACAGATTATACAAGCCAATTATAATGATTTATGCAAATATGATCAACTAATTGACTAACAAATGCATAAAACAAAGATAAAATAGACTCATAAAAGTGACTCAAAACCCGTATATCAAACTCCCCTTAGCTGAAATCTTGCTCGTCCTCGAGCAACAACACCTTTGGATCTGATTGAGATAAGTCAGCTGAAGGACATAAGTACATAAGATACATCTAAAGAGTCTCCACCTTTCGGTCCTCCTTCCGGCCTTTACTAACCACTGAACACTAATTGCCATCTAGGTGATCAAAAACCTCTATCAAAGATGTCTACCCCCAATAAATGAGACGCTATCAATTAAAGAAATTAATATGATAGACTCGTTCAGTCCATACTTGAAGCATTGTGTGATCTCCTATCTATTTTGCTCTTTCCTCTACCTACCATCTACATGGAAGCAGTTCTCCTGATAAAGTAATGACCGAGGAGAAAATCTTCTGAGTGGCCCACCAATAAGAGCAATGGGTAGTTGGAATAGGTGGTTGTGGAAGAATCATGAGCACATAAAATCATTCATGCAATCAAAAATAATGATGAACCTATGATGATGTGAATTTATAGAATGCTCCTAATGCCTAATCATTGGGGTGGAATGATGCATGCAACTACCATTTCATCTCAATGTAAGACCAAATATCCAAGATTGCATCATGTACTAATTCTTCCTTATGATATAGGTAGGACTATGCCCTTTCTCCCTCACTTTCTGAAACTCTACTCAATCTCTTTTTTTTCTGACTTTTTTTTTCAAGCCCCTTTTCATCATGCTATTATGGGCTTCTACTTACACTACATTTTTTTAATCATGACACTATTTTTCTTCTTTATTTTAAGGGTATGGGTAAAGTCACTACCTTCTTATGTTTTAGAAGAATGCTTAGCACATGATGACACTATATGCTTTATGTAATGCAATTGTAACTATATAAAAAAAGATGTTATGCAACTAATTGGCATGCACCAAAGTTTTGTTGTGCATGTATGTTTTTCTATATTTTTTCATTTTTCACTAATGCAAGCAAAAATAATCAACTATATGCAAGATCTACTATGACATGCCGATGCAATCAAGAGAAAGAATGATAACATGTGCTCAATCCTCTTATGGTGGTGTGTGAATCAAAAGTATGTGGTGGATGAGATCACACAACTAAGAGATAGAACCTTTAGAGAAAATCATATATCCCTCTCTAATGACCTGTGTATAGGGTAATCAAGGGGTTTCTTTCTTAAATTTTAGTTTAAGGTCACGTTAGTGTTTGATCAGTTTAGGCTCAACAATTCTTGTCGATCACTATTCTTGGAGAAATTAAATGGTCATTTATGTTCTAATGTCCTAGAGCTGACTTTCTCAAGCACTTCCTCAGTTATGTGACTCGATTACTCACAAATATTTTTCATGCACCCAACCCAGAGATTGATATTCTCAAATGAAACCATGCATTTAATACTCCATAGGTTACACTAGATAGATTGTGGATCCTACATAACAGAAAAACTAACAAGAAAACTAACTAATTTTTTTCAAAATAAAACAAACAAAATGCTAAAATAAAAGAAACTAAGATAGAAGTTGTTCCAGCTTCCCCCTAAGCTTGAATATGACTATGACCTCATAGTCAAAATTCTAACTTAAGAGGTGGAATAGAGATACCCAACTAAAATGGTGGTGGTAGTGGATGAGTGGGGTCCTGGGGAGGAAACATCCCCTGAAAGGTTGGAGTAGAAGAAGGCATGTCTGGTAGCGTCGGGTAGTTGCCAAAGTATCCCTAGCTCCAGTAGTGGTCAAAGAATGGCTGTTATTAGTTCTCCATCCTTTGCAGGTGGTGATGTAAGCACTCTTAGTTAGCCCAGAGAAGACTCTCATTTTCATAGATTGCCTACTAGTTGGTGTACAACCGACCCTGCACATCTTGAATCCCAGCCAAAGATTGAGTTTGATGTTGTTGATGTGTCTGTATATCCTACAGCATAGAGTGCATCCCCTCCATAGAATAAGCATCCTCTCCTTCTTGAGAGGGTGGTGGGGAAGAAGATGTCAAGGTAGTATAATGTTGTGGACCCTTCCGTGGAGAAACTCTATGTGTCATAGGAATGGTGGGCTCCACTTCCTCCCCATCATCGCTTGACTCTTCATCCTCTTCATCATTATCATCTACTCCTTGGTCTTCATTGTCGTCATCCATATCCGTCCATCTATAATGATCGACTTATCTGATGTTGAAGATAGGATAAGGGAGTCGATTCTTGTAAAAGGTTCCACTTACCGAACAGATTGCATAGATTGCGTTGTTTTCCATAATGATAAGGCATGATTTCTTGAAATGGAGGCGGTCTACGTGAAGCCTAGAATTCAGTGGCTCTAGAGTAGAAAGATCTGGCCCAAGTGAAGAGCAATGGGGGTGATAAGTCCCTCAAAGAGTATAGGCATGGCCCGCCTAACATTGTGCCTCACTAAAATTATATGTTGGAGAAAGAATGCTCCCCAGTTGACCGGCCTTCCCTCCAAAAGTTGATATAGAAAATACAAGTCTAGCACGTGTACCTTTGCTTTCCCTTGGGTTGACTTGGTGAAGAGAGTGTTGGTGAGCATACGATGAAGCACTCAAACAAAGGGATGCTCGAGGTCTGCCAATGAACTATGGTGGAAGTTCAGCTTATAACCCTCTGACACTGTTACAAGGTCCTTCCATATGGAGCCGAAGTCGATGTTCTCAGGCTGGCGGCATAGCACATGTGGCCACCCATAGATGTCGTTGAAGGCACGAAGAGTAAGGGCGTAGTTGGTGTTGTATAAGTGGAAGTCCACCCTTCTTTCTCTCCATTCGCCACTCGATGGGCATGCTTGGTTGGGGGTTACACATATCTCAAGAGATGCCATGAACACGATCACAATTTCCTTATATGTTGGCCATCCACCAAAGATGGTATTCATATACCTTCTATCAAACTCTTTTCGCTCGAGGATGGCCACCTTGTTGTCGTTGAAGCCCATGTCTTCCAACAAATGTTGATCGTCGTATCTAATGGGAGCGAACAACCTCTTGGCAAGATCCTCGTAGACCTTATGTACTTCCGTCGTAGGGTGGCTGAGTTGGGGTCATGGTATCAGACCGCCAGCGGGTCCTCCTCTTCTCACCATGACGATGAAGTGATCGGGGAAGAATATTGAGAAAAGAAGAGTTGGTGAAGCTTTTGGATGCTCAGAGTAGTCGCTTGTGCTCATGGGAGTAGTGGTTCTTCAATTTGTTAGAAAAAATGAAACCACTACTTCCCTTTTATAGAATTGGCACCGCCCTACTATGACGAAGTCAGTGGCACCGATAGGGAGTCGGTGGCACTGACTTCTGGGGGTGGATCTGAACCCTCACTGCATCGACGGCTATCGGTGCATGATCTGGACTTGGCAGATTGTTGACGAGTTGGTGACACCGACTTGATGTCGGTGACACTGACTTTTCGGCAAGATCGGTTCTGCTAATCGTCTACTTGGAACGCATCTGGTTCATAGATGATGGTGCCCACAGATCGATAATTTATCTGGTCAGTGGCACCGATGATCGTGTCGATGGTACCGACTCGATCGATCGATATTTTTTTTCTTCAGTGCACTAATGCACCCACCAAACCTAGGGTACTAGCCGAGTCGGTGCCATCGACTTGTCTATCAGTGGTATCGACGGCTTATCAGTCAGTCGCACCCAATTTCCTGCACTTTCTTTAGAAGTGTTAGTGGCAATGACCTATACCAATCGATTGTGTCCATCTCTCTGACCTTATCTCAGGGCCATCGACTTGGGAGTTAGTGGCACTGACTCAGCCACAGCCTGCACACTCAACAAATGAGTCAGGGTATCATTTTTACATAAAATTATATATATATATATAAACTAAGTACTACTAAAATAATATAATGTAAATGAATGAAACAAACATCCTAATGGTTGGGTTGCCTCCCAACAAGCGCCCTTGTTTAACGTCCTAGGCTAGACAAATCCATTTTTTGAGGTTAATTAGGGGCAATAAGTTTCACCTCATGCTCCTTTGTATTAAAATCTTCCCCAAAGTAATGATTTAGTCTTTGGACATTGACCAAGAAGGATCTCTCTCCCTCTTTGATTCTAACTACTCCATGTAGAAACACTTCCTCTATGATGAATGGTCCACTCCATCTAGACCTCAATTTCCTGAGATGTAATTTCATCCTTGAGTTAAAAAGAAACACATTCTCTCATGGGTAAAAGACCTCCTTGCTATATGTCGGTCATGAATTTGCTTAGTTCTTTCCTTATACAATCTTGAATTGTCATAGGCATTCATCCTAATTTCATCAAGCTCATTCAACTCTAGCATCCTTGTCTTACCTGCTTCATCAAGATCAAAATTGAGCCTTCTCAACGCCCAATGAGCCTTATGTTCTAACTCCACAAGAAGATGACATGCACGTCCATAGACTAACCTAAAAGGTGTAATTCCTATTGGTGTTTTATAGGCAGTCCTATAGGCCCATAGCACATCTACCAACAATTCACCCCAATTCTTTCTACTAGATGACACTGTCTTCTCAAGAATATTTTTAATCTCACAATTGGAAATCTCTACTTGTCTTTGAGTTTGTGGGTGATAGGGTGTACCCACATGGTGTGTCACTCCATACTTATTCAAAAGTGCCCCAAATTTCCGGTTGATGAAATGAGTTCCCCCATCACTTATAATCATCCTTGGCACTAAAAACCTGTAGAAAATGTGTTCCTAACAAATTTGCATACAACGTTTGCATCATTGGTGCGGGTTGGAATCGCTTCCACCCATTTTGACACATAATCAACAACCAGCAAGATGTAAAGGTTAGAGTTAGAGGATACAAAGGGTCCCATGAAATCAATACCCCATAAATCAAAAACCTCCACTTCTTAAAACACATTCAATGGCATCTCTTGCCACTTTGACATATTTCTAGACCGCTGACATGCATCACACCTATGCACAAAATGTTGGTATGTATGCCCTAAGAGCCAACCATTGGATTATTGGAGGGATACATTAAGATTGATTTGATAAACATCAAAGGCAAGCTTCCAATTCTTTCTGGTTCAGTCATATGAGATAGTGATTGAACAGATTGAATGTCTAGAGAATGACAGTACTCAATGACGTATGCTTTCAGGTTGAGGACATGAACGATGAGATCATACGGATGCTAAGAGTTTGTACATTCTTGTTATGTCCCTAGTCGGATGTCATTGCGGAAGGTAGATAGACAACAATGACACACAAGACTAGATTGTGGTGTTGGTTGATGACAGAATCTCATTAGTCATGATATAGAGATATCAAACCAAACACATAGGTACTTGTTAGAGAACAAGTGTACCAGGCAGACCCACCGTGAGTTTGACACATGGAACCATGACATGGTAGTCACAGTCAGTACTCACAGTGACGGTGGTGAATGTGATTCTTTGACCTGAAATCACTACACTCAACACATGTCATTGGGTACACTTTGACATCATCAAACGCAGTCCTAAAACATGGGTTGTTATAAAGGTGATGATTGGGTGGCTTTAACACATGGGGATTTTGAGGGGTGAGTGATAGATATGGGATTTGTCCCTCCTGAGGGAGTTTGATATCCAAGGCCACTTGATGAGTAGGATTGAGATAGGCGTGCACACACATGTGTGAATCAGTTTGTGATATTGATGTCATACATATCTCATTCAATCTACTCTGAGATCAAGAAAGTGAATGAACGTTGACAGGATGACTGTTCCATGCCTCGAGTTCATTTGGGATATCAGTGACAAAGGAATTATACATTCACTGAACACCATTCACGGATTGTAGGATTGAAAGTTGTTCTCCAACTTTCTATTTCACTTGGGTAGCACTGATGTGTGACTAGGCACCGCTCTTTGCTTGTGAAGTCATAAGTGTTATGGACTTTCACTACCAATGTGAAAAGGACCTACAGGGTCACACACATAGGATTTAACCTGGAAGAGGAGTTTTGTCCACAAACAATGTTTAGATTGATTACTAAAGGAGTTTAGTAGTTCAATTAAACACTCAATTAATTGATAGCTCAATGTCATAGTGTTCAAGGTGTTGGACACATTGATAGGAGTATCAGATTGATTGAAACCGAAATTGACTAATTCTGCACAATCTGCACTCCCAACCAATCGGCTCATGTGATGAACTGATCGGCTCAGCTTGGTGAACCGATCGGCTCAGGTTGTGAGTTGATCAGCTCATGGACAGGGTGAAACAATTGCTTCAAGTGTTGAAATGATCAGTTCAACTAGTGCAACTGAGCAAGTTGGGAAAGTAGGATTGGTGAGAATTTTCCTTGCATTTCACTTGCCCAAATTTGATTGGAACAAGGATTGGTATTTGATACCAATTAGAAACAAAAGAAGGAAAGTCAATAGGGAACTGATCAGGACCACGAACCGACCAGTTCATAAGTGAACCGACCGGCTCATGGGTGCCAACCGATCGGTTGAGGTGTCAATCGACCGGATCAGGTCCCCAACCGACCGTTTCAGTTGTGAAACGATCGGTTCAGGTTGCGAGTAGGTTGTTTTTGTGGAAAAATCTCAAACCCTTCTACTCCTTCTTTAGTCCCGCATTGCCCGGGATGGAGAACCCTGTCCCATGACCCTCCTATATATATAGGGGTATTGGGGGCTTCTCAAAGTACAACTCAGTGCAACCAGTTGCTCTGTAAAGTTGTCGTTCTCTCTAGTTTTGGTAACCGAGAGAGCCCGAGCAAGTGCTACCCGATAAGGGAGGCACAACAAGGGAAAGACAACTGTAGTTGCGACTGGTGGCAGGAGAGTGTGTTGGCGACTAGTATGCTGATAGGAGGGTGTGACTCCTTCCAATTCCTTATGGGACAAGGAGATTGGAGTTCCAGGTGGTCCATGTGGACTACTTCAGAGGCGGGAGGTTTCTGCCGCTAGGAGGACAACCTTCAATCCTGTCAGTCCCGGTGCGACCAGGAGCTGCACAGACACCGTCCAAGACCGGAGGTGAAGACCGCGCAAGGCGCGAGGTATTGTCGTCGAGCAAGCCTCGGGACAAGGTATGATTCCGCAAACCATCCTTTCCTATTGTGTAGACGTTGACGCGTTTCCTTGTTCTGGGTTTGGGGAGAAAAGTTTTGTTTCTGCTGCCTCCCCTAAAACCCAACAGTGGTATCAGAGCCACGTCAACTGCTCTATACTTTAGGGATTATCGATATGATCGATTTTGGTTTGTTGCCTTTATTTATTGCATATGATGCGAATAAAATTGGCTTTATGCATGTCCAATCCTAAATCCACAAATCCCAATTACATATATGATATGTATTATTAATGCACTCGATACCTGTCACCCTTAAACAAGTTTTGTGGTGGATGTATAGCGTGGTTATGGCCAATAAACCCTATCTGTATATGGTTGTATGTGGTTTCTTGCATCTCGGTCTGTGCACCGATCTTCCTTCTCCTATTCCTGATGTAACTCGAAATAATTCGAGATTTCTTTCCTACCTTTGCTCCCCTCGAATGTAACTCGAGGTTTCTCTTTTTACAATGTAAAATAGGATAGAATTTTATTTCCTGTTATGTCGAAGAATGGCGGACATCCTGACAACAGCTGAGATGATCGGTTCAAGGAGTGAACTGATCGGTTGACGTTCCAGATGACCGGTTCAAGGAGTGAGATGATCGGTTGATGACCGGTTCGAGGAGCAAGACGAGCGGGTGGCGACCATGATGAGATGCACGACGACCAGGCGAACCAATCGGTTGGAGGAGCCAACCAATCGGCTGGTGGCACCCAACCGACCAGTCTGATGGCGAGTCGATCATTCATGTGATGAGTTGATCAAACCCAGAAAGGAAAAGCACAGAGTTCATCTCGTACAGGTTGCATGTGACATAGACCTAGATGACCGTGATTCCTCTTGGCTCGAGGAATCACATTAGGATGGCCATAATCATCGTTGTTATCGTTTTGCATGTTTTCTGTGGGATATAGCATGTATATGATACGTACTATGTATTATGGTGATTGGATATGTATATGTATATAAAAACCAAATCCATCATTAAATATTAAGTTTTAGATGCCTTCCAAATGCGACACACGTGAAAAGCTTGATCGACCAAGTGTGGGCATGCCCTAGCGTGGTGCACCATCTATCTCATGGAAGCGTGAAGGATGAATGTGTGGGTCTGCCCTAGCAGGGTGCATATTCATCGTGTTTGCTTTGGGTCGGACTTAACAAGGTGACCTAGATAGGATCTAGCACCTTGAGGTATGGAGGTGATCATGGCAAGGAGTTGCATATGACATCTTATCAAGAGTTGAATATGATGAAATTGGCAAGAGTTGCCTACCTGAGAGATCTATGTTGTGGGTGATAGCACTAGCTAGTCCATGACTTAGAGGATTTCAGGATTTTGCCCACTAGAAGGTTGTACGTTGCAATATTCCAAATTGATGGTGAGGGCTATCAATTTGAAGTAAAATGGTGGGAGTGATAATTAATTAAAGGCCTAATTATATCGTCAACTTTTCAAATCAATCAAATAAGTCAAAAAGGAGTTTTGGACTAAAATTGCATGTATTTCCTTTTGCTAAAATAAATGGTTAATCAACAAATCACTTTATTTGCGATCGGTCTTTGAGACCAACAAATTAAATGGGAATAATTCCACAATTGGTTAGGATGATGAGAAGTGTTCTCAAAGAGTAAAAGCTCCAAGTCCTAGTTATACCAAGACCAGATGAACTCAATCCCACCACATCGATGGCTGAAAGTATGCTTATGGAAGCATACCGAGGATGACATTGATGAGGAGTGCTTGATGTTGTGTTCTCTGAACTATGAGTTGCAGAGACAACATGAGACACATGATGTCTCAAGGACACTGTCCTAGTATGTCATGACAAAAGGAGATCCAGTAAGGTATTCACACACTCAATGTGATTGGGTATGTGGAAAACCTGACTAAGATGGATTCCCTCTGAGCCAAGGGTTGGCTATTGGTATGATACTGCAAATGTTGCGAGAATCATACAATTCATGATAAGCTACAACATGAAAAACTTTGACAAGCATTGACAGAGTTGTTGGACATGTTGAGGATAGTAGAGGCAAAGATAAAGAAACACAAACCATAATCTTTGATGTGATCAAAGAGAAAGGTAATTCTTAAGGGCAAGGATAAGGGCAAATCAAAGAAGTGCTCTGATGCTAGCCAGCAATCCAAGCCGTCTTCAGCCTCAAGGCACATGGGAAAGGGTGTATGAGGGAATTGCCCTCTATATCTGGAAGAACAAAAGAAGATGAAGGAGGGGATGGAGATCTCCACCTAAGGTATCATTAAATGAACCGCTTCTTAATCTGAGGTATATGATACCAAGATATGGATATGTCATATATGATATGCAATATTCGCAAAGAAGTGATGGCCTTTGTGAAAGGACCAAGAAAGAATTACCCATCATTGGAGCAAGTGTTGCTGCCATAGATAGGAGTATCTTTCAGTTTATTTTAGCCTAAAGGGCATGGAATAGAGTTGAGAACTGCTATTTCATATATTGCCAATAAATAAAAACACTTTATTTTTGCATATTGTATGACAATGATGGCAATTAATAAAGTTGATGTTTCAATCTTAAAGATAAGATTTTTGTGGCAATGCCTTGTTTATCTTGTGATACATGGTATGCATAAGATAAAATGATACCTAAAGTTATTGATAACTCAAACAATCAAATTAGCATCAATCATGAGAAATTCATTTCTAGTTTCCATGTGATGGATAAATCTAGACTCTTTTGGTTAGAAAACCAGTAAGAGACATGAATGTCTTGTACATGATTAATCAATCTTCACTAATGGTAGTGGGAGAATGATCATCCAATTAGGTATAAAACATGTGATGTATTTACATACCTATTGGATTAAATGCTAATACTTCAAAAGGTGTTTAGAGAAATACCAATATGAATATCTTGAAGTGTTCAAGATTATCATAGATGAAGTGCAAATTTGGTAAAGTGTTAATTCTTGATGAGATCAATGAATGAAATACTTAGACCAAAATGTTTGAGATCCTTATGAGTGATTATGATAGTGTATCATAGTGAACTCATGATTAAGGCATGGTGATGTCTAAATCAAGAAGGAATCATACTCTAAGGAGTTAGAGAATGATTACCAAATAACTGAATTCTTTTTAATAAAAGAATACCCCACACTAATAAAGGACATTGAGAATCACAAGGAGTTGTGAGTTCTTATATCCTTGATAGATACACCTCAATTATCTATGAGTTGTTCATGTGATGATTCAACTATCCAGATGAATATGAGAAACCGGATTTTGAGTTATGGTATATGACCATTACATCCTAAATGACATCCATGTGAGTCGTAAGGTATGACCTTGATGGTAGCACCCATTGGATAGAAATCCATAAGTGCAAATAAGTCTTAAGTGTTAAGACACATGGATAACATTTTGAGAAGGATGATGCTTGTTGATTGCAACTTAATGACTAAGACATTTGGCATATGGATACTAAAACCGCATTCCTATGAGGAATAACACAAGGATGTGTACGTGACACAACCTATAAGGTTTATGAATCCATTAATGCAAATGAAGTCTATAAGTTACAATGGACTAATCAATATGATTGATTGAGTACAAGCAACTCAGAATTGGATCTTTACTTTGATGATATAGTCAAAGGGTTTGACTGATATGTCAAAGATAAAGAAGGGATATGTGATTTAGTGGGAGTGTGTTCACATTCCACATTTTGATGTGAAATGGAAATGTTCTAGAATGGAAATCCAAAAGTGGAAATTATCTTTAAGGAAGATAGAGATGTTTCCTATGTGATAGGAATAGAGATCTATAGAGATAGTTCTTGAAAAATCTCTTGACCTGAAAAGAGAAAGCATACATTGGCAATCTGTACTGAAGTGTTCAGTATGCACAAATTCAGTGGGAGAAAACTTGTCCATGTTACATGGAGTTAGTATCCCAAGGCCAAGTGTCCAATTCTTATGAAGAATGGGAACACTAAGAATAGATATGGATCTATCATATATGTAATCATCCCATTATCTTGCATGGCAAGAACAAAATGCATTCATCATCTTGTATGTATGACATGGCAATATGATGTGCTCATCCTGATAACTCATTTGTGGGACATGACGAGTGGATGTATGTCTGCTTCTAGTAAGGGTTACTGGAATACCATGAGAACTTGATAAGTACTTGAGAAGTACTAGTTCTATGGAGATAAGGAAGAGTTTAATGTAAAGAGTTACATTGATGCGAACTTCCAAAAGGATAGAAAATTAATCGCAAAATATATATAGGATATATAAAGTGAAAGTTTGTTGATAATTGGAAGTGTTCCGATAAAACCATTTAAAAGGAAGTGACGAGTATCTATGTGTTAGAGAACAACAGTGGATACTATATGGATCTGGAAGTTCATGAGATGAACTTATAAATATTCCGCTCATTGATGACAAGTATGGAATCCTTGATCATGCAATATTGCTAAAGGTTAGCAAAGGAATACTAGATCGCATATTACGGAAACTCCATCTCATACGTGTGACGTACAATGAAGAGATGTGAGACATGTAATTTATACTGACTTTGGCAAGGTGTTGCCATAACTCACTATGTTATCATAAGAGCATAGTAACCTGTGGGACATGTTTGAAGATCACTATGAATATGATTCAAGGGTGATTGGCTCGCAGTGCAAGTGGGAGTCTGTTGGTATGTATGCCCTGAGAGCCAACCATGGGATGATTGGTGGGATACATTAAGATTGATTTGATAAACATCAAAGGCAAGCTTCCAATTCTTTCTGGTTCAGTCATATAAGATAGTGATAGAACATATTGAATGTCTAGAGAATGACAGTACTCAATGACGTATGCTTTCAGGTTGAGGACCTGAACGATGAGATCATACGGATGCTAAGAGATTGTACATTCTTGTTATGTCCCTAGTCAGATGTCATTGTGGAAGGTAGATAGGCAGCAATGACACACAAGACTAGATTGTGGTGTTGGTTGATGACAAAATCTCATTAGTCATGATATAGAGATATCAAACCAAACACATAGGTACTTGTTAGAGAACAAGTGTACCGGACAAACCCACCGTGAGTTTGACACATGGAACCATGACTTGGTAGTCACAGTCAGTACTCACAGTGATGGTGGTGAATGTGATTCTTTGACCTGAAATCACTACACTCAACACATGTCGTTGGGTACACTTTGACATCATCAAACGCAGTCCTGAAACATGGGTTGTTATAAAGGTGATGATTGGGTGGCTTTGACACATGGGGCTTTTGAGGGGTGAGTGATAGATATGGGATTTGTCCCTCCTGAGGGAGTTTGATATCCAAGGCCACTTGATGAGTAGGATTAAGATAGGCGTGCGCATGCATGTGTGAATCAGTATGTGATATTGATGTCATACATATCTCGTTCAATCTACTCTGAGATCAAGAAAGTGAATGAACGTTGACAGGATGATTGTTCCATGCCTCGAGTTCATTTGAGATATCAGTGACAAAGGAATTATACATTCACTATAACACCATTCACGGATTGTAGGATTGAAAGTTGTTCTCCAACTTTCTATTTCACTTGGGTAGCACTGATGTGTGACTAGGCACCGCTCTTTTCTTGTGAAGTCATAAGTGTTATGGACTTTCACTACCAACGTGAAAAGGACCTGTAGGGTCACACACATAGGATTTAACCTGGAAGAGGAGTTTTGTCCACAAATAATGTTTAGATTGATTACTAAAGGAGTTTAGTAGTTCAATTAAACACTTAATTAATTGATAGCTCAATGTCATAGTGTTCAAGGTGTTGGACACATTGATAGGAGTATCAGATTGATTGAAACCACAATTGACTGATTCTACACAATCTGCACTCCCAACCGATCGTCTCATGTGATGTACCGATCGACTCAGCTTGGTGAACCGATTGGATCAGGTTGTGAGTCGATCGGCTCATGGACAGGGTGAAATGATTGCTTCAAGTGTTGAAATGATCGGTTCAACTGGTGCAACCGAGCAAGTTGGGAAAGTAGGATTGGTGAGAATTTTCCTTGCGTTTCACTTGCCCAATTTGATTGGAACAAGGATTGGTATTTGATACCAATTAGAAACAAAAGAAGGAAAGTCAATCGGGAACTGATCAGGACCATGAACCGACCGGTTCAGAAGTGAACCGACTGGCTCATGGGTCCCAACCGATTGGTTGAGGTGTCAACCAACTGGCTCAGGTCCCCAACCGACCGTTTCAGTTGTGAAACGATCGGTTCAGGTTGCGAGTTGGTTGTTTTTGTGGAAAAATCTCGAACCCTTGTACTCCTGCTTTAGTCCCGCATTGCTCGGGATGGAGAACCCTATCCCATGACCCTCCTATATATAGGGGTATTGGGGGCTTCTCAAAGTACAACTCAGTGCAACCAGTTGCTCTGTAAAGTTGTCATTCTCTCTGGTTTTGGTAACCGAGAGAGCCCGAGCAAGTGCTACCCGATAAGGGAGGCACAACAAGGGAAAGACAATTGCAGTTGCGACTGGTGGTAGGAGAGTGTGTTGGCGACTAGTACGCTGACAGGAGGGTGCGACTCCTTCCAATTCCTTGAGGGACAAGGAGATTGGAGTTCCAGGTGGTCAATGTGGACTACTTCAGAGGCGGGAGGTTTCTGCCGCTAGGAGGACAACCTTCAATCTTGTCAGTCCCGGTGCGACCAGGAGCTGCACAGACACTGTCTAAGACCGGAGGTGAAGACCGCGCAAGGCGCGAGGTATTGTCGCCGAGCAAGCCTCGGGACAAGGTATGATTCCACAAACCATCCTTTCCTATTGTATGGACGTTGACGCGTTTCCTTGTTCTGGGTTTGGGGAGAAATTTTTTTGTTTCCGCTGCCTTATCTGCCTCCCCTAAAACCCAACACAAAATCATATACATCTTTGAATAGGGTCGGCCAGTATAACCCGCTCTCCAACACCTTTGTAGTTGTCCCAGAACTGGCATGGTGTCCACCTGTAGGCAGTGTGTGGTAATGTTTTAACACACTCCCATATTCGCCTTCAGGTACACATCTTCTCAAAATTTCATCCCTGCACTATTTCAACAAAATAGGATCATCCCAAAAATAATATCGCAAAGAATGAAAAAATCTCTTCTTTTCTTGATACCCCCAATCAACAAGCAATTCCTTGCAAGCTAAATAATTGATAATGTTAGCAAACCAAGGGTCTTTTTGCTTAAGGGCGAACAACTACTCGTTAGGGAAAGTCTCTAGAATGGGTATTTTAATATCCTTCTCATCTACCCTCTCCAATCGAGATAAGTGGTCAGTCACCACATTCTCTATCCCTACTTTATCCTTGACCTCAATGTCAAACTCCTACAATAGAAGGATCCATCTAATCGATCTTTGTTTTGCATCCTTCTTCTGCATTAAGTATTTAATTGCCGCATGATCAGTCCACACCACCACCTTAGCTCCCACAAGGTATTGTCTGAATTTCTCAAAAGCAAAGACAACCACCAGTAACTCTTTTTTAGTTGTGGTGTAATTAGGTTGTGCGTCGTTAAGTGTTTTATATGCATAATATATGATCGTAGGAGCTTGGTCTATGCATTTCCCCAACACCGCCCCCACAACATAATCTGATGCATCACACATCAGCTCAAACCGTTGGCTCCAATCTGGAGCATGTACAACCGGTGTGGATATGAGTTTCTCTTTCAAAATCTCAAAAGCTTTTAAACATCTCTCATCAAAATTGAATTCAACATCCTTTTCTAATAGCTCAGACAATGGTTTAGTGATTTTTGAAAAATCTTTAATAAATCAATGATAAAACTCGGCATGCCTAGAAAACTCCTAACTGCCTTCACCAACGTTGGTGGAGGAAGTTTTGAAATCACTTCTATTTTAACCGGATCCACCTCCAATCCTTTGCTAGACACTTTGTGGCTTAGCACTATGCCCTCACTAACCATCATGTGACATTTTTACCAATTAAGCACTAAGTGTGTGTCTTCACACCTCTACAAAACCTTGTCCAAATTTTTCAAACAATCATTAAAAGACGTCCCATAAACCGAAAAATCATCCATGAAGACCTCGAGACATTGTTCAACCATATCTGAGAAAATTGCCAACATACACCTTTGAAAAGTAGCAGGTGCATTGCACAACCCGAAAGGCATGTGGCGATAAGCAAAGGTTCCATAAGGACAGGTGAAGGTAGACTTCTCATGATCCTTAGGCTCAATTGAAATCTGATTATAGCCCAAATATCCGTCAAGAAAACAAAAGTGGGTGTGACTGGTAACTTGCTCCAAAATCTAATCAATAAATGGCAATGGAAAATGGTCCTTAAGTGTGGCAGTGTTCAACCTACAATAATCAATGCATACTCACCATCATGTCACTAATCTAGTGGATATTTGTTCATTAGATGAATTAGTAGTGACAGTCTTTCCCCCCTTCTTTGGCACTACCTGTGTTGGACTAACCCACATGGAATCAGAAATAGCATAGATTATACATGTTGACAGTAGCTTGATTACCTCCTTCTTTACTTCCTCTGTCAGGATTGGATTTAAGTGACGTTGAGGTTGAGTGACCGGCTTTTCTCCTGCTTCTAGCCAAATCTTGTGTTGGCACAAAGTAGGAGAAATCCCCTTGTTGTCAGCCACAGACCACCCAAATGCACCTCGGTGGTTCTTTAGCACAGTGATCAATTGTTCTTCTTCTGAGTCACTCAGTGATGCTGATATGATGATCGGTAGCTTCTCCTCTGCAGCTAGAAAAACATACTTTAAATGAGGTGGCAGCGGCTTGAGCTCTAACTCAGGCGGACTCAGGAGTGAAGAAACTAGTGGTGGTGGCAGCGGTCCCTAGTCCTCAAAGTGCCTTGTGTAATTACATGACAAAGCCTTCAATAGCCTTACACATTCTTCCAGTGACCGGTATCGAATAAAATCATCCATGAAGTTCATTAGACAAGCCTCGAGCGGGAGTAGTGGATGTATCTATACTAGGGAATCCTCTCAATCCTTATCCATAGTAGATGAACCTGATTCCTCATCTTCATCATCCGGATACCCTACTGCCTTGACAAGTGAGACCACCTTAGTGTTCTCCATGATGTCCACAGCGAGTGTACCCCTATCCACCTTTGTCATAACATGTGCCATGTCCAAAAATGGTTTTCCCAAGAACAACGAGATGTTGATATTCATGTGCTTCATCATATTGCATTGCTCCTGAGCATTTGATGACTTGGAATTATCCGACATGGTTATCTCAAACCTGTCATCTTTAATTCCCATAGTCAAACGACATCTTCCCATTTCCAAGATCATATCAGTTGTTGCTTGGAAGGGTCTTCCTAATAGAAGTTTGTTGTCGTGTTCATCTTGCATCCCCATCACAACAAAATCTATAGGAAAAACAAACTGGTCCACCTTGACAAGTACATCCTTACAAATGACATACGGTGTCACCACTGAGTTGTCTGCCAATTGGATTGTCATGCTGCTCTTCCTAGATGTTTTGATACCAAGCTTCTTAAAAGTAGACAAGGGCATCAAGTTGATGCTTTCCCTTAAATCACAGGGTTCTCGCCAAACTCTATCTTCCTGATGTAGCACGTGATGTTGAAACAACTGAGGTCCTGTCTCTTTGATGGTAGTTTACCTAAGATGAAGGCACTAACTTGCTCTCTTAGTACAACTACCTCAGAATCTGGGATCTTCCTCTTCTTGTTAATGATATCCTTCATAAATTTACCATATGAGGGTATTTGTTCAATTGCATCAATCAATGGTATATTCACAGAAAGCTTTTTAAAGCTATCTAGAAACTTCTGGAATTGTTGATCCACCTTTGTTGCCTTCAAGTTGTTAGGATATGGAACCGGTACCGTCTGTGTCCTTTGATGTGGTGGCACATATGATGTCCTCTTTTCCACCTCAGCTTCTAGATTTTTCTCTTCCCCTGTGTTGCCTACCTCTGGTTCTACATGTGCCTGCTCTTCTATTGAGTCACCATTATCAGTGGGCTTGGTCACCTTAGTCTCCACAGTCTTTGGAGTCAACATCTTCTTCCCACTTCTCAGTAGTATGGCCTTGACCTGTTGGCTTCCTGTTGGAGTGTCAGTATTTCTTGGAAAACCTTACTGCGCAAGCTTCTTCAAAGCCACCACATCTGCTGCTAGTTGAGACAAAGTTGTCTCAAAGCTCCTCATCTGGGCATTTTGGAGATCATGTTGGAAGTTGTTTATCATTTGCTGATGTTGCTTCACTATCCGGTTGAGAATTTCATTTGTGCTCTCCTCTGCTACAGGTCACTATTGCTGATTATTCCTATGTTGGTTTTGTTGATCTGGGTCCTATAGGAAGTTGTTTGGATCTTTCCAAGAGAACTTGGGATCCTTTCACCATGTGTAGTCATTGTTCCTGTAGCCTTGCTACTACATGTACTTTAGCTGGCCTTCCTCATCTGATGAATTGTTATCTTTCTCTAGGAGCTTCTTTTCTATCAAGTCTAACTTCTCATTCAAAGAGTTGATAACTTCAGATTCCCCTATGCTTTTGATTTTCTCTAGATTGTCTATCTCATTACCCCATGCCTGGTTCTTCACCATATTTTTCAAAATGTCCTGACATGTTGAGAGTGGGTTGTTGAGAAAGAACCCCGAGCCTGCACTTTCCAAGGTGGTCCATTCACTTTTGCAGAGTCCAAAGTAAAACATCTTTACTTGATTCTCCAAATCTATCCCATGGTGCGGAACCTTCCTGAGCATGATCTGAAAGAGCTCCCAAGCCTCAGAATAAGATTCATATGCATGTTGTTTGAAATTGTGAATGTTTCGAATCAACTCATTTGTCTTTTCTCGAGGAAAGTATCTTTCAAAGAATACTTCAACCATTTGATCCCTTGTCTTGATCGACTCTTTCGGCAGGTTGTGCATCCATTCCTTCACCTGATCTGCTAGTGATGATGGAAATAGTTTTAGATAAATGGCTGTCTGTGGAAACCTATCCACTTTGACCATATCATTGATCTCCACAAAATTGCTGATATGTGCCACCGGGTCTTCATGCATGTTCCCATAAAATGCTTGTGACTTGATGATTGCAATTAGACCTGGATCAATCTTATATTGAGCTACATTCACATTCTACTTTTGTATAGGCCATGTCTATGCAGCTGCAGAAGATGCCTTTATCCTCTCCCAGATGGTCCTCTCTGCTCTTGGATTGCCGTCCCCCATTGCTTTTTGCGTGGGTTTCAACGGTAGGTCCTCTTGTGTAGTAGTTTGAACTGGAGCCTTAATAATGACTGGGACCTCAGGTGTAGCTTCTTCATAATATGTGGTCCATGTTGTCACCATGCACTAGTACTTGAAAAGTTGAAAATTGTTAGTCAAGGTACTTATCAAAGAAAATTTGAGATATGAATATGCAATAAATTTCCAATGATTAAAATTGTATTTAAACGGTGGCCTAGAGTGGCCGATCGCAGCACTCGTAGTGTTGAAACATCTCCATCTCCCCAGCAACTGTGCCAAAAACTTGACATGTTGAAATTGTGTGTAAAAATGCAAGTGTACGCATCGCATAACATAGGCCTATGTGAGGCTCAAGTCGAACTCAGGGAGACCTAGTCTCAGTGACTACTACAAACTACAGTGTGATTAGCTAAGCCGATTAAAAGGTTGAGTTTGAGTTTGAATAAAATAAAAGAAAAGTAAAAACGGTTGATTTGAAAGAGATGAATTCCTTAGGGTAACCGATTTCACCGTGGGGTCTCATCGTATCTTATTTCTACCAAATCAATATAAATTCCTACTCATACCTTGGATAGAAAGCTTGTAGCCAGAATTGCCCACTTCTGCGGTGCAATTCACTACCTAGATCTAAGCCAATTCCACGTCTGTAGTAATTTATCTCTTAGTCTAAGTGCATTATCGAAAACTCTGGGTTCTTTCCACTGACTGTATGCTGCCTTTTCCAAGGAACGTGTAGGACAGTGTATAAGTTATGGTTTTCTAACCTTTAATCCTCCTTCTGGAGTAATTATCGGTCTATAATCTTATTGATGGTGATCAAGAAGTGATAAGTCATTCAAATCCACACTTATATATCCAGGAATAAAGAGAAATTTATACTAATTTATGTAAAAAGTCAATAAAAAGATTCCCCGGGCTACTCTCGGGTCTTAAGGAAAGGAGGGGTTTAGCACTGCATGGTTTTCAGTTGCAAATACATAGAAGGAGAGAAGAAAAACGTGGGAAATATGAAGGAAGTTCGTGTAACCCCTGGAGAGGAGTCTTGGATGATCCTCCTCGAGAAATGCACGTTCTGCAGTCTTCCGGCAGTAGAATCGTCTGTCGGAGGTGCTCGGATCTCCCAATTGGCGTCCTTCAACTCCTTGTTTATCTCTCTCTTCTATCTGGCCATCGTCTGGTGCAACGTGATGATCCCTTGAGGTCTGGTCGTCCTTCTTTTAATCTTAGATCAACTTACAGTACCACATAATGTGGATCGTCGGATCGGGACGATCAGTTTAGATTGCTAAAATCTGATAGAGTCGGTGGCACCAACCTAGATGTCGGTGGCACTGACGACATTGGGACTTTGGTTGTATTGTGGTAAAGTCAGTGCCATCGACTTGGACGTCAGTGGCACCGAGCTGATGCACATATCTTCTTTGCCTCTCTGATGCTCTGTTGGTGGCATCGACTGTTGTAGTTGGTGCCATCGACTTTTCTGGTCATCAATGGCCCTATCCCTGATGTCATCTTGGTGGCACCGACCGTGATAGTCGGTGGAACCGACTCCTCAAATACATGAAAACTCCTAAAAATCCATAGAAAGCATGTATAAGACTGAGGAATGTATAAAATAATATAAATATGATGAAATGAGCATAGTTTGATGCAAATAGATTATACAAGCCAATTATAATGATTTATGCAAATATGATCAACTAATTGACTAACAAATACATAAAATGAAGATAAAATAGACTTGTAAAAGTGACTCAAAACCCGTACATCAATACTCTAAGTTATATACTTGATTTTTTGGCGACTTCTCAAACAAGTATCAAGGTATTTTGTTTCTCTTTTGTAATATTGTATGACGGGATTATTATCTCTCTGCCTCTCTTCTCTCTTTGACATGATCAAGACACATTGTCTTAACTGACCATATTTTTTATCTCTTCGACCTAATTGGGTCCCATATCCCTATATATATATATATATATATATATATATATATATATATTATGGATCGGTATAACCAATTATATCCTTTTTTCTTATATCTTGATTTATTTTAAATTGTGTTGTATGTGCATTATTGTGTATATTGTATCATTATAGTAAAAGAAACCTTGATTCTCATATGTCGGTCATGGTGTATCAATTTGTATCATACTTAAGAATTTGAACTAATTTAAGCATTTTATAATGACAAAGCTCAATTGTGCATATTTTTTGACATGCATGTTGATTTTGATGCTCGTACAATGTAAACAATGGAACTCTAGGAATTGATGCCAATTATGTTAATCATTCTATATGGGAATTATGTGATGATCCATTAATTGAAATAATGGTGTATGTAAGGATTCATCCCATTGATCAAACCCTAATTGATCATTAAAAAAAATCTTAGACAAAAACCAACTAAGGACTAAAAATTAGGTTAGAAAATTCCATATAAAATGATCCCCATGGAGATCTAATTACGAGAATCAACTATAAAAATCTTGAACATGATATATAGAAGTTCTTAATTGCACATCTAAAGAATTGCACAAGTAATCATAATAGAGAATGAAATAAAACCTCTCTTTATTTATTTCATCAAAGGAATTATAAGAATGTCAATGATTATGAAATTATAATAATACAATATAGTAGAATCAGTTTATAACTCATGAATATAAAGAAACACCAAGAGAAACAACTTAAAGGATAAGAGAAAAAACTTAATGAATACATCATCAACTACCCACCTAACTCAGGAAAGTGAGACTACATGGATGCTCTAGATTGGGTTTTTTATACTATACCTTTTACATATTATTCAACATGTCCTTTTCGCAAATACAACATACATAAAAGATGTGGGTAACCATAGGGTTGAGACCCCAAGTCCATATATAACATAAGCTGATATACTTATTTCTTACATGAATATGATAACAAAATTACTTAGAGTGTAACATACCCAATTTTGGCTACTAAATATATGTTGAGTTATTTTACCCAAATTTAAACTTATTTCCAATGTTGTCTTTCATTTCAAACCCCAATCAGTTATTTTGATTCAATATCATGGTCTTTGATAAATCTTAGTATCCAATTCAAGTCTTTTTGTCAAAATGTATTTATTGTCCTCATTTGATAAAATATCTCCATGAAGTCCCTAAGATTAAATATCAATTATCATACTTTGGTATCATAAGTCCAATTTGTTATTATTGTTCCTATATTCTGTGATTAGATCTTGAACACGTCGGTTACTCTCAACTTGACCACTCTTGATTTGGAATCAATGAGAAATATTAATCATATAAATAGAAATTGATACTAGAATCAATTATGAGACGAATTGAATTAGATAAGTTGCATTCGTAAATTTATTATCTTTTAGTCAAATAGAAAGGAAACTCATAGTTAAAACCCCATGGAATTTGGCCTTGCGCTTAAGTTGTTACAGAAGGAATAACTAAATTTTGTATTAACTATATTATTAATTAGATAATACAGTAACGTTGGCTTTACCTCTCCCTCACACAAATCACGGAACTCCCCTCTCTGTAACGCCTAAGATGCAGGCAGTTACAAAGTGACCGACGACTCTAGAGGATTGATACCTCCTCCCCAACGATCACAGGGATCCATCCTATAAACCCTAGGAGGTTGGGCGCCGCCATGATGCATTTGCAGATTGAAAAATGGTTGTGCCGTTACCCACATTCAAGACCTTGATGTGTCGGCTCCTCCTTCTCCGTCCTTCATCTCCTCGTCATCAGTGGACACACCAACCCCATGCCCCTAGTCTCTCCCTAGCCCTATATATATGAGCAAACCAATCCCATCCACTGTCATCCTCTGATCTACGGACACCAAGCCTGTTCTACGAATCCTTGACTTTGGCAACAGGAAGTCGATAATCCACTATAGACGAATCTGCATGGTTCGACTCTCCTCTCCCTCACTGTGTCGTCGAATGCCCTAGACAACTCCTAATGATCTGCTCCTCATCGTCGTCAGCCTGATCCCAATTCCTTCCACCACCACCGTGTTACTCTACGACTACCAAAGAACCTTGACTCTCCAGCCGGCATCAGGCTCTGCCATCTTTTCCTCGGACCACCTCACTGCTGCCACCTCTGCACCACGGCATCGGCGGCAAGCTGTAGACCACCTTTGACCTGGGCTCGACCTCCTCCTTTCTCTGATGTGATCTGTAGCCACGGTCATCCTCACTGCGGCAACACCTCCAGCTTCCCTACATCCGTCCTACCTGCACCACTGTCAGGTGCCTGACCCCAACCACCTTACTGATCTGTGGACACACCTGCTACCTCCTTGAGCACCCTCGTCGCTCAGACCAAGAGTAGGTTCCTCTTTGAAACTACTGATGGATTCTCCACTTCAGATGTGTGACTTATAAAGAGTGATTGCTAGAACACCTCGAAGGCCATGAAGCCAGAGTCGTCCACCATCTGCAGCTCCACCATTACCTGGTCTCGACAAGGCAGAGGACAGTCCGCCAACACCATGGCACCTATAGCTCCAAACCTTGTGCCCCATATTCATGCTCCCACATGATCTAATCTGCAGCCTGCTACTTCCACGACGACTCAGAACATCTGACATGTTGCTTCGTCTCCCTCAAAGGACAACTAATGTAAGCGCTCCAGGTTTGCACGTACAAGATCGAGAGCAAGCTAAACACAAAGGAGTTCAATCAGGAACTGGCCTATCTCACATGATATTACAGATCATTCGTAACATATCCTTGAGTAGGTTGGTCCTCTCATCTCTCTTTTTTCAAAACTTGATAAATAGATTTTGATGACTGAATATGAAGTATATTCAGTTGACTTGATGATAAATAGGGTACCTAAGACACGATCTATAGTTTCTATAACATCGTACATCATTAGTAACCCTAATATTACTATAGGCATAAAATATAGCTAAGAGAATAAATGAATAGGAGAGTAGGTAATTTTATTATATCCTAATGGGGTATATATAAACAATGATTTAGTCCATACCATAATGTTGGAAACCAAAAGTATGCTTGTGATAATCTTGAAATTATAAATTATAATAATCTACATATGGCTATATACATTAGTTTATATGTATATCAAAGATCCCAATAAACATAACATTGTATGATTTTATCTATTATATGGTAATCAACAATAATATGGAGTAGAGTCATAATGATAACATCGACATCCTAACATAAATAATAATTACTAGATTGATAAATAAAATCGATCCATATTAGTGTATGTACTGAAATAAACATATGTATATGTTAGTATGTTAATAATAGAGATACTTGGTAAATGTTGTCATAATATTGTAAACACAACTATAGACTTTCTATGAAGTCATACCCTAGGTATGTATATCTAAAAATATATGATATATGTTAGAAAGAGAAAATAAGAAGAGTATTTGAACTATGAATAAAATATTAGAGAAAGATGTGTATGCTATAGTTAATTCTAGTACCTAGATGTGGTGTGATGAAACATATATTTAGGATATATGAAATAAGTATTTATTTATTCACCTGTGAGTATATGCGAGATTCAAACAATAAATATTCATAATATGGCTATATTGTTATTTGAACCTCTTGGTGAGAAAAAAATATATCAGGGTATAATTTAAAGAAAATATGATATACTTAAATATGCAACATTGATGATATGAAACTTAGTTATAAACTCTAGAGTGATGTTGATGGGAAAGTAAAAAAAAAATGGTAATCTAATATGAAAAAAAAACCTAACTAAGACAAATTGAACAACATTGATTCTAAGTCATATGGTGACAAGATTATTGTTCTTTGTAGCCACCTCTTCATAAATTCTTGGAGACACATTATGATTATGCAATCCTTGGAGCCCTGAATAATTGAGGTACTAAATCTTCTATTTTATTGTTGAATTATTTTCCCTCTTGATGGACACACATATATCTTGATTCGTGGTGAATTCCATATAGTTTTGAAACCTCTACTTATTCTTGAAAGTTCACCACTCTCATTTGGTAATTGATAAATTATTGTTGATAATTATTTTGGCACTAGACTTGATCTATTTGGAGTTTTGACTCCCGTGGACTTTGGTCCCTTGGGCTTTGGCCCTATAGAGCTTTGGCTCACTTGAGTGGGCCAAGTACCCCACAACCCTGCGCAGTGGATAGGGATTAGTTGTCCCCCAGTTAACTGGAATAGCTAATAAGGCACTAGTGTCGTTCTCTCCTAGAGTGTGAGAACACAAGGCACTTAGCCCTAGAAAAGATATGATAGAAAGGTGCCAAAACTTGTTAAATTGAATATCTTGGAATTGATATACTTTGTGAATAGCTTGGATACATTTTGCATACTTGAATTATTGAATCTTGCTTAATGATATGCTTGTAAAAGACTTGCTATCTTGAATTTGATTTTTGAATTTCTCTTTGTAAGCTTTTAGTCCACCAAATAGTCCTTTCCTACTTTTATTACACATCTAAACCTATTTCGTACATAGTTCAATGATTGGATTTAGTACCAGCTTTGCTGACCCATTTATTTCCCTTCAATGGGGTCCATGTGTGGTTTCGTTCCCTCTGGGAACTCATGGGCAGGTAGTAGATGGAAGAGCTTGAAGAGACGTGCACTGGGTAGTCCTCCGTTGAAGACTAGATAAAATGAAATTTATTTCTTAAACTTGTAATTTTATTTTTAAGCTTCCGCGACTCTGATGTACAAGCATGATTGTAATAAAGATTGTTTATGATTGTGATATTATTTTGTAAATATTTGATCGTAAAGATCGGGTCTTTACAACTTCTTTTTTTTTTGTAACGCCTGGGCCCACTGCCCAAGGCTCTAGAAGGGTTTCAGGAATGATGACTGGCCCCACAAACCACCACTAGCCTTAACTGCGCACTTTGTCCACACTGACGCGCAAGCCAGGATCAACTTCCCGACTGGTCACCCATCCTAGTACTACTCCAAGCTGAGCACGCTTAACTATGGAGTTCTTTAGTGATGGGCTCCCGGAAAAGGAGGTGCACCTTGGTGATATGAGTAGTCCAATCATTCCTTTTAAGAGTGTTTTATCCGAGGCCTCAAATCCAGGGATGTTACAATCTCCCCCACTTAGACTCTTGACGTCCTCGTCAAGGCTCAACTATATGGCCTCATAATCTGACCCCATTTCAGTGTAGACCCACAATGGCCCATGGACACCCAGCTCCCGTCCACGACTACCAGCGCAAGGGTGGCTCCATCTCGTCTCTAACGGATAGCCCTTTCCAACTTGCCTGGACCGCACGGCTCAAGACTGGCATGCCACATGCCCATGTGGGCCCCACCTACTGGAGGGGTTATGGCTCTGATACCATTTGTAACGCCTGGGCCCACTGCCCAAGGCTCTAGAAGGGTTTCAGGAATGATGACTGGCCCCACAAACCACCACTAGCCTTAACTGCGCACTTTGTCCACACTGACGCGCAAGCCAGGATCAACTTCCTGACTGGTCACCCATCCTAGTACTACTCCAAGCTGAGCACGCTTAACTATGGAGTTCTTTAGTGATGGGCTCCCGGAAAAGGAGGTGCACCTTGGTGATATGAGTAGTCCAATCATTCCTTTTAAGAGTGTTTTATCCGAGGCCTCAAATCCAGGGATGTTACATAGAGGCAGACTAATCACCAATAAAGTATCTCTATACATGATATATGAATCAAGTACTTAGTATCTTAACATGGATGTATATTTAACAAGTAGAAAAAGGAGTAAACTTGTAACCATACTGGATCCATATGCTTACATGTACACAGTAGGAAACATATAAAATACTTATAATAAATAAAGGAATACAACTGTGCTCCATGTGATTTATCAGATAAAGTCAATTATATATACTACATGATTGAGTTACATGTTTTCTTAACCCTGGATAGTTTGAGGCGTACTCTCAAAGAACTAGTTGGCCACTGTAAAGTAGAAACCATCCCCATACCAGATTTAAGATGATCGAAGTCCAAAAGATCTCTGTCCTCAGTTAGTATGAATAAAAAACTATAGTGGCACCATAGGCCAACTACTAGTAGGATCACACCCTCCATCTCATTGAAAACCTAATCTGTCATGGGTACACAAGTTACTACACCAAATACTAGGGTATACAACCCTCAAATATGAGTCACAACCAAAGTCACTCTCTATCGCATATAAATTGAGACACAACCGCAATTGTTCTCAAACACCTTGAAGTTGAGATGACAAACAAAAACCCTCCCCACACCTACATATACTCATAGTATATGACTTTAAGCTCCTTCTCACAATATCAGATTGCAACAAGGAATATCATTGCACTATCCACCGAGTTCTAACACAAAGGTAACTCTATGGTCATGAGACACTACATGGATTAGGTCACACTTGAGTAACTAAGTCAACTACACTTATTTTAGTTGTATCAAGCACTTACAAACAATGTGAAGAGACATGATTTTCATATTATTCAAGACTAATAATGTCGGATGATATAAAACGTATTCACAAATATCAAGATATTGAATCAAGGTACGAGTTACCATATTTAGCCAAAAAATGGCTCAACATGTCAGCTCAATTACAACAAGGTCCATCATGTCATTCTCGGTAGCAAAAAGGCCTAAAACATCATTCTTAGCCACAACAAAACCCAACATATCCATCTTGGTCATAACAAGGCCCAACATATTCATTCATGGAACATCAACCTTAATAAAGGCATACAAAAGGGTATTTTTCCCTCTATTATATCATCTCATCATGCAAATAGTATCACAAAATATATGTCATTATCTAATATAAAAAAATTCTCAAGATCATTATATAAGACAAGACATGATCATAGAAGTTGATTAATCATCACTATTCAAATGGAAGAGAATCATGAGGGGCTTTTCATATTGTGTTGTTTTTATAAAAATAATTAAAGGTTACCAGTACTCCTTGCATGTACCTTTTAGAGTCTACTTGTCTATGATGAAGTGTACATCACTGACCGGCCTAAATCACGCGTCCTAAAATTGGAGGCAGATTTGAAGTAGTCGGACTTTTACATTTATAACCTGAAACCTTCTAGGCCCCCGCAACTTTGCTTATGGGGTTGAAGTAGATATACAGGGTCGAACACAGGGACAAGGGTGGTAGTGTTGAGAACACGGAATCGACACGCTACACTCCAGCAAGGGTAAAGAGATGATAAAATTCCATAAAGGAACTAGCAAGATAAGGTCGATAAAATAAAAGAAATCTATCTCCAACTGGAGCTATGAGGAAAAATTAAGGTTTTAAGCATTTATCAGTTTTTAGGGATTCTTGTGCAATGGAAACAGAGAGATAATACTAGCGCTAAAGTAGGGTACGAAGGAGAAAACTACGATAAAACAAGCGGCAGTAGAAATGTCATGTACCCCTCCTCTCGAAGCGGGTACCTCTAACTAAGCATCAACACCCCTCTCGAGGTTGTTGGGCTTAAGTTAGAGTGGAAAGGTAACTAAAGCAACTCCGATTTCGGGCACTCTTGTACTCCAGAATCGGACCAAACACTAGAGCCACAACACCTCTCTCGAGGATGTTGCAATGGGAAAACACGATTTGGTAGCTAATCGAAGCGTGATCCAAGCATACAAGCTAGTGTTCAGATGTTAAACATAGCAATCATCCAACAAATGTACCAAGTATAAGCAACAGATAATTAAACTCTTCTAATTCCATTAACATATAAAGGTCTGATTACATTGCATAATTAAATGAAGTAAATGACTGAAATAATAAAGATAAATGTCGCCTTCTTGATATAGAAGGACGACAGACTACAACGGACTCTCCAGCCCGATACTGGGTAGGAGCCTTGCCCGATACAACCCTGTCAGGTGGCACCCTCTCGGGCGACACGCTAAAGACGGACAGATTGTATCGTGCGAGGTGCCCTAGCCCGATACGCTCATATCAGGTGGTACCCTCTCGGGCGACAGGCCGTGATAGGGGATGCGTATCGGGGTTCAGTATCGTGTCAGTCTTAGAGTGTCGCTTGAAGAGTCGGTCACTGGTATCGGATATCCCCGTTGGCCGATATCGGACTGCAGTGGTGCCCGGGATGACGCTAAGTGAACCATTCCCTCCCTCTCGGGATGGGGAAGTGCTCACCTAGAATCGCCCGACACCCCCTGAGGCACGATACGCTAGCTTCAAGCTCTTTACTCTGGTAGCTGCTATTTATAGGCAGCGGTTGGAGTCCTATAGCTGCTATTTATAGGCAGCGGTTGGAAGAAGTTATGGTGCTCCGGATGCCACGTGTTCTTTATCAGCTCCATTATTTTGGGGTCGGTGGATGGCCGATATCAGTATCGCCCGACACAAGGATGTCGGATGTCGGTCATTGTGACGGGTGGTGCCTACCGGTGGGTGGTCGTATCACGCGACACGCTTAAGTTTTCGTGGCGAGCCCGGCTCCCTGTCGGGTAAGAGGCGTGTTGCCCTTTGGTTTCTTCTTGCGCGGCATCCTTGTGTCGCACGTCGGTGTATTGTGTTGCCCAGTCAGACAGTGAGCGTATCGGTCGGTAGGTGGGAAGGCCGATATATGTAGAACTCATTTGTGGGCCGGGACGGGCCTTGTTGCTGATAAATGGGTTAAAAATGGGAGAAAAATCTGCAAAAGATGATAAATTAGGGTTAAGACCGTTGTGTGGCATGTTATTGCAAAAGTACATATAAAAAGAGAGGAAAATAGTTTAAAAGGGCAGTTATGATAACAAAATAAGGGCCAAAAACATCACAAAATTTGGTGTTATCAACTCCCCCAAACTTAGCATTTTGATTGTCCTCAATCAATATTTAAACTTTATTTTGTGATGCTTCTTCTTAACTGGTGTAGTTTTTAGATCATAGGTTAGAGCGAGTATTGAGGTGTCTTTCTGAGAATACGGCCCGGTCACGAACAGCAGACTTTATTTCTCCTGCCTTGTTATTTCAGCAAATTTTTTCTCTACAGCTACGGCGAGACTTTGGTGCATGATTCCGAAGTTAGCTTTCACACCACACAACTTTAGGGGCAGAAAGTTGGGCATTGGGTAGGCTAAGGCTTTTTAGGTTTTTCTTGTTTCCCATCGGTCCATCTAGGTACGAGTCTGTTAACGGGCAAGTGGTCCCTACAGTCCAAGCCAGTTGGCTTTAGAGCAGTGATTTCACATCCTACGTACCACTTCCCTAGATCTACCATGCCTAAAGATGGGTACTTTTGGAAAACAAGTGTGTATATATATATATATTTTTTTCTTTTCATTTGGCACAACTCTCATGCTTTTATTCACTCTCATAAGTTTGCTTTCTCTTTTTGGGATTTTTGTTGGGTAAGGGAAAACAAGAGGAATTTTGTTGCTGTTTGGGTAGCTTTTTCTTTCTCCATACTCGTCTCTTAGCTGTTGCGAGATTATTTTTTTTTGCGAAAATTTTGGCGAGGAAATTTGTAGTCCTTTGTTGTTTGAGGCTTTATTCTCAGAAAGATATAACAAAACTTGCATCTCATTGGGCATATAGAAAACAAACCGGCAAGAAGTAGCATCACGTTTTTACTTATATAGTGACTTTGTACATATGCAGGGAGACAAAATAAGCAACAATTTTTCAAAAATTTTGTATGAGCAAGTATATGTACACATGATATAGAAAAATAAAAGAAAAAGGGTGAAGTCTGATTTTTTTTGAATTTTTGTACCTCCCTCACTAGCACATGGTACCCCCCAACTTACTCAACACTCTGTACCAGAGTTGTGAAGTAGATAAGGTAGGGTAATGTTAACCCAGTGAGGGTTAGCTGGTGAGCACGCCTGCGCCAGATAGAAGCTCCCACACATATTCTCCCTATTTGTTGTGATAGTCGATGTGGTGGAGTTGGTCAGGTGCCTCTTCATTTGCTATCCATTCTAGGACGAAGATGTCGCAGTCGTTGGATAGAGGAATCTGTTGCGGACTGCGGTGGCAGAACTGAAGCTCGTGCCACCTGCTTGGTGTCGTGTCCAGGAATGGTTGTATCAGTGATTACACCTCGTCGTAGTATTTTAGTACTAAGCGCTCGAGGGAGGTCAACGTTGTCGATGTACACTGCACTGGATGATCTTTATTGCTGTCCGAGCTGTTGTAGAAAATTCATGCTCGTTGGCGAGTGTACATCGTCAGGAGCATCCAATGGCTGTAATGCAGGACGGGCAGGAGGATTTTGCGTGGAACCCCGTGCTCCAATTCTGCTAGAAAGGATCGCTTTGCTCCTGTTTCATCGACGAGGCAGACGTCGTTGAACAGCATTGGATGTGCTATGTATGCGTGTTCGAACTTTGGCTGTAGTGTTTGGATGTAGGCGGCTACCACAGATACTGCCAAGCATCCTCCCTCTTTTACCACGTCCCTTAAGTCATCAACGGGGGCTATGACATCACTTGCCTCGTAAATTACATCCGCCGGGGTGGAATCAGCTAACTTCAAAAGGATTTCATTTACTAGAGCCTTGGATTCCAAAGAAGGTCCTTCACCAGCCTTCTTAGCTTGTCCTCTGTCGGATTTATCATAGTCAGTGCCGACTTGCATCTCGGCCATGTTTTTGATGATCCTCTCGGACTTGCCTGACTTCTTTCCCAGAAAGTCACTTCCTGCTGCAGCATTCAGTGAAACCCTTTCCTCGGGGGTTAAACCGTTATAGAAGGTGGTGACCAAAAAACCTTTCTTGTAATTGTGGTGAGGGAAGTCCCTCTAATATTCTTGGTACCTCTCCCAGGCGTCGTGGAGGTTCTCGTTGGGCTTTTGCATGAAGGAAGTTATCCTTTGTCTGTTCCACATGGTCTTCTCAGTTGGATAGAACTTGTTCACGAAGGCGTCTGCCAATGCTCCCCATCCATTTAGAGCTTGGTGGGGAAGTCCCAGATACCACGATAGGGCCTTATCTTCCAAAGAGAAGATGAAGCCCTTGCAGTAGATGACCTCCTGGGGAACACCCCGCATCTTAATGGTATCACAAATATTCTTGAAAGCATCCAAGTGATGATAGGGGTTGTCGTTCTTGGAGCTCCCCCTAAAGCTTTTATTTTGGATCATGGAGATTACAGATGGCTTGAGCTCGAAGTTAGCGGCATTGAATCACGGGATAATAACAGGGCATCGGGAATTGTTAGCCTTTGTGGAGGCTAACTCCCTCAGAGTTTTCTCTTCTTCTTCTAAATCATCGTTGTCACTGCCTTCCTGGCGTCGTTCTTGATTGTTGTGATTTCTTCTGTGCCTTTGGTGGTGGCGACATCTATCACGGCGATGGTCTTCCTCGAACTGATCCATTTCTAGATCTTCAAGTTGATCATTGTCGTCGTATCGGTCGTTGACCTCAGGTGGAGGCGAATCAGGTCTAGCTCTCCCCTAACGTTCACCTTCAGAATGGGGTGGCTCAACGCGAGGTGGCATGATGGATGGTGTCGGTGCTCAGTTGAATAGAGTACCTGAACATCGTGTAATAATCAAGTTAGAAAATTTGTTATCAATAATATGAATTATTCGTTTCAGGCAAAGAATAATAATAATAACAAAAAGAAAAGAAAGAAAGAAAAAGAGAGTGATGTCAAGCTCATTTCTAAGCTTGAGGCACTGGAGTGTAGTAAGTGGATTCGGGTTCGTCAACAGTATCGTTTTGCCTTGTCCCCAGCAACGGCGCCAAAAAGTTGATCGGCCTAAATCGTGCGTCCTAAAATTGGAGGCGGATTTGAAGTAGTCAGACTTTTACATTTATAACCCGAAACCTTCTAGGCCCCCGCAACTTTATTTACAGGGTCGAAGTAGATATACGGGGTCGAACACAGGGACAAGGGTGGTAGTGTTGAGAACAAGGAATCGACACGCTACAATCTGGCAAGGGTAAAGAGATGATAAAATTCCATAAAGGAACTAGCAAGATAAGGTCGATAAAACAAAAGAAATCTATCTCCAACTGGAGCTACGAGGAAAAATTAAGGTTTTAAGCATTTATCAGTTTTTAGGGATTCTTGTGCAACGGAAACAGAGAGATAATACTAGCACTAAAGCAGGGTACGAAGGAGAAAACTACGATAAAACAAGCGGCAGCAGAAACATCTTGTACCCCTCCTCTCGAAGCGGGTACCTCTAACTAAGCATCAATACCCCTCTCGAGGTTGTTGGGCTTAAGTTAGAGTGGAAAGGTAACTAAAGAAACTCCGATTCTGGGCACTCTCGTACTCCAGAATCGGACCAAACACTAGAGCCACAACACCTCTTTCGAGGATGTTGCAACGGGAAAACACGATTCGGTAGCTAATTGAAGCGCGATCCAAGCATACAAGCTAGAGTTCAGATGTTAAACATAGCAATCATCCAACAAAGGTACCGAGTATAAGCAGCAGATAATTAAACTCTTCTAATTCCATTAACATATAAATTTCTGATTACATTGCATAATTAAATGAAGTAAATGACTGAAATAATAAAGATAAATGTCGCCTTCTTGATATAGAAGGACGACAAACTACAGCGGACTCTCCAGCCTGATACTGGGCAGGAGCCTTGCCCGATACAACCCTTTCGGGTGGCACCCTCTCGGGCGACACGCTAAAGACGGGCGGATTGTATCGTGCGAGGTGCCCTAGCCTGATACGCTCATGTCAGGCGGTACCCTCTCGGTTGACATGTCATGATAGGGGATTCGTATCGAGGTTCGGTATCGTGTCAGGCTAAGAGTGTCGCTTGAAGAGTCGGTCACTGGTATCGGATATCCCCGTTGGCAGATATCGGCCTGTAGTGGTGCCCGGGATGACGCTAAGTGAACCATTCCCTCCCTCTCGGGATGGGGAAGTGCTCACCTAGAATAGCCCGGCACCCCCTGAGGCACGATACGCTAGCTTCAAGCTCTTTACTCTGGTAGCTCTCATAGGGTTCTGACCCGTCCCATCGGAGTCCTGTAGCTGCTATTTATAGGCAGTGGTTGGAAGAAGTTATGGTGCTCCGGACGCCACGTGTTCTTTATTAGCTCCATTATTTCAGGGTCAGTGGATGGCCGATATCAGTATCGCCCGATACAAGGATGTCGACTGTCGGTCATCGTGACAGGCGGCACCTGCCGGTGGGTGGCCGTATCGCGCGACACACTTAAGTTGTCATGGCGAGCCGGCTCCCTGTCAGGTAAGAGCCATGTTGCCTGTTGGTTTCTTCTTGTGCGGCATCCTTGTGTCGCACGTCGGTGTATTGTGCTGCCCAGTCAGGCAGTGAGCGTATCGGCCGGCAGGTGGGAATGCCGATATATGTAGAACACATTTGTGGGCTAGGACGGGCCTTGTTGCTGATAAATGGGTTAAAAATGGGAGAGAACTCTGCAAAAGATGATAAATTAGGGTTAAGAGCGTTGTGTGGCCTGTTATTGCAAAAGTACATATAAAAAGAGAGGAAAATAGTTATAAAGGGAAATTTTGATAACAAAATAAGGGCCAAAAACATCACAAAATTTGGTGTTATCAATCACTATCTAAGGACAAGGTTATTAAATCCATAATATCACATTATGTTTCCCAGTTTAACCATTTCACCATTTTATCCATCATTTTATGCTCCATCCATTTTCAACATGAGTTAACCTTGATCATTGATCCCTGACATCATCCCAATGATGACATCCACTCCATTGCACTAAAGGTATTAACCATAAGGCATCAGGTCTACATGTACATAACCCAAATCCAAGATACATCTAATATTGTCACATTTTGTCACACACTAATTCAATATCCTAAGACCATATAAAAAGTAAAAATCAAAGACATATGTTCTCACATGAGAAAGATACTTACTCCATTAGGATTTCCTTTTCATAAATATGTTTCCATTCATTATGAAATCTCACACCGATTACAAACATTTTGGGTTACTTCGTGTGTATTTTATCAATTATCTTCATGTTGTATTTCATGTAAATTCATATAATCATGATTAATAATTCATTATTACTTTTAGTTTTATATATTACTCAATTAAGTATTCATGATTCTAGAATATATAATACAACTCATAAATTAACCCAAAGTTCTCATTAGGGAACAAAATCAACCCCTATTGGCCATAAAAGGCTAATATCACCTCATAAGGCCATATTAACCTTATAGTATCATCACAAAAAAAAGTTTTGTAATACAATTAATATTATTGTGATTCACCACCATGTCAAAGTTCAGCTTAAAATATGAAGGTATGAGAGATTTACATATATTACAATATTACACATAAACAAGACTAATTTCATGCATAGACGGGCAACCTTGAAATTCTAGGTAACCCATATGAAATTTCAGCAGAATATCATTTCTATTACAGACTTAAGATCAATATATATCCACTCCAAGGAATAAATAATAATATGTGCATCAATTTCAACATCATATGGTATTAAGATACCATAAAGATACTGAATTAAGTAACATTTCGCATGTATTTCAGATTTTAGCATAAACACGCTTAAGTGAACATAAGATTTAAACTAGGGATCACTTTTGAAAGGTTAGGAATAATATGAAATTCCGTATTCCTTTCAATCATATAGAACGGTCCTTAACAAATCACCTTTTAGCATGTAAGGTGATCATGGACCAAGATTGGGGTATATTAGAGCATGTTTAAGGATTCACATGTCTAAGTAGGCAAAACAACATAAAAAAAAATGCTACATTGCTTGCCTCTCATGATTATATACAAGAGTTTCATATAAGATAGGCATGAACAAGCTTTCAGATCCTAGATAAAATTTGAAACAGTCCCAAAACTGAAGCTCCAAGCAAGATCTAGATTCCTATAGATCAAAGAGAGGAAAAAGAAAGGTTCTTTAACTAAATAGAGTAGGTTTTGCCATGAAAGTCCATGGGGCCCAAACAAAGGAAGAACATGAGGTGATGAACAACAAGAACACCTCCATGCAACCTCATTTCCACGTACAATACCAGTTCTTTAGATCTAGGATGACTCCTTCATGGTGGATCTAGGGCAAACAAGGGAAAAAGGGGCAAAAGATGATACTTTAGCTAGAAGAGCAAGATACCACCATGGAAAATGATGGAATTAAGACAAGGAGTAAGAAAGAGTGAATAAAATAAGGAAGAAGATATTATAAGAGACTACTTTACATTTTTATGTAAGAAACAAGGTTGGGAAGCTTGAAAACACCATACAGCCCCTTGATCTTTGACATGCATCAAATTGCATCCACTTATAAGCTGCCATCCATGTCCCTTGACCCCCAAGGGGTTTTAATCGACCTACATGGCCTGCTCCAAGTTTGTGGAAGTACAATTAGTGTCTAATGAACATCTAGGATGAAGGGGAACAAGCATTATATACTAGATTGTGCAAATGTCAAAGTTTCCCTTAACTAGTCTATAAAATTACCATTCTTCAAAGTTGGACTTACATTGGTCGAAGTTGCCTTCTCGTCGACCCCCCTTTCATTTTACCCATCCACCTACAAGCTTTGACCTTCATTGGTCATAGTATCTAGCTTTTCCACTGGTCTACACACACATAGGAGCTTCATCATTTCACATGTGACCAAATCGGATTGCGTTTGCAATTCTAAGATATGATGACAAAGATCTTCATTCTTCTGATCAATTGCCAACTCAGAGGCCTAATCACCAGTCAAGCTCTCCATTCTCATCTATCTACCCATGTAAACTCATTGGTGCCCAATTCCATGATTTCCATCAGTTGGAAAAGATAGAACTCTCATCAGTCTAGAGTCCTCATTAGTGTATAAATCAGAATTATCATTAGTGTATCTTCCATTGATTGGTAGGGTCATTCTATCAGTTGGTTCTTAGGATCCTCATCAAACTTATGAGTCCTTAGAACCTTCATCATGTTGATGGGTCCTCAAAACCTCCATTAGACATAAGAGTTCTAGAACCTTCATTGATCGATGGGTTCCAGATGCTCCATCGGTCCTAAAAAACACTACCCTAGATAGTATGAAAGATCACGACACCAAAGTTCAATATCATCAAAATTTGTATGATTATGAAATTAGGATTTGATAACATAATATATATTCAGTTTTATAATTATTTCACTAATTAAGGTGAAATTACTTAGTGATCCATACTTTGTACATGAAATTGCAAATTAATGCATGCAAGGTTCAATTGAAGTCAGATTAGAGTTTTATCTTACCCAATTAATTACAAGGATCAACCAAGTATGAGTATGATGTAAAGATTATGTTTAAATATTTTGTCTATAGAAGTGATTCCATTTTAGTTATAACCAATTGATTAAAGAGCTCAAACAAGTATGAGTATGATGCAAAAATTATATTTAAATATGTTTAAACAAGTATCACTATAACACTCACATATTAGAGTTGTATCTTAACCAATTAATTACCATTTTTGTTAATTTATTCTAGTTCTTCATGATAATCTACATGTCTATTCATTATTGTCATACATACTATGATTAAGGTAAAAAATAGATTATTGTGACATTGTTGCTTCATATATAAGTGTATCATCATGCTTAAAGTTCTTTAAATCCAATTTTGTATTATCATAATATTTCATTGATTGTAAACCATATCACTTTATTTTATGTCTTTCATTCCTAATATTGTTTGAATTGTATTTTTATGCACATACAAACCTTTGTTGATAATTTCCATTTTCTATTCTTTGGTGTATATGTTACCAAACCTATCAGGTGAAGGGAATATTGATGATGTTAAGTCAGATCAACAACCCACACAAGTTTTACTACACACTGGAGATAAAGTTGAGATGTACATGTTTCCCTCTACAACCAGTAGTAGCTAGTTAGATGTTTAGTTTTTGCTTACGTATCCACCCTTATGGGTGATGAACAATCTTGCTTTGATGAATTCTATTGTATTTATATTGATTTTGTTCCTCTACTACACTTTTATGTTTTGATAACTTATTGAATATAATAGAGTATCTATCCCTACACAAAAAGTTCTCGTGATGTTATTAAATTCTATAATAAATGGTGCCTCTCTCGGGTCATACTGTCACATAAAGTTATAGTGATCAATCTAGTGTACAATTAATTTGTAAAACATGAACATTTCATACCTCAAAGTTTTGTAATTACTTACTTTAAGCATATGGAATTGATATATGTATGTTATAAAAGGGTCATAATTGATAATTAACAAGGAACTTTATGAGTGAACAACAATAGTATTTCTGCGTACCTTTAAGTTTCATACAATCATTATGGGAAGGCTTGGTTAACGTATATATGGAATTGTTTATTATATTTTTTTTATTATTATCCAAAAGTAGAAATTACAAGGTGCAATTTTTGTTAGTATTTTTGGAGTGTTTCCCGTACATGAATCTTTCAATCCCTCTAATACCATTAGAACAATGGAATGGAATATTTTGGGAAATTAATATATTCTCCAAATGAAATCCTATAATTCCCTACATAGACATGCCATGTTAAAAATACAAGTAATGCCATAGAGTGAGTATACCAAGTAATAACACAAACATATTACTTAATTACCATGTAGATATATGTTTGGTCTTGGATCATAAAACAATCAGGAATCTATACAATCAAATTAAATTCTAGATACAATAAAACTTCTACAACTTGATCAAAACTCTTTATCATAATTATGTTATTTTTGTCCAACAATATTCTCAAGCTATAATAAATACATTGAATATATTCTTTGCTATGGAAATGTTGTAGTAGACACCACTCTAAAATTTATCCTAGAAACAAAGTACCTGACAAATTACATGTTTATGTCTAGATTATATTTTTTGCTTCTTTTACACTTTATTATGTTTTCATCTGATCGTGATATTTAGTTTAAATTTTGACAAACAAGACTACAATATCATTTGAATTAGGTCTTGGATAGCGCTTTGTTTGTGAACCGATATCACAATGATTACATCCTAACTTAATTCATTTCTGAGAATTTGAAAATAGACCAGGTTCAGCCTAAACACTACTAGAAGTTAGAATTATTTAAAGTGGATCAAAGATTATGTTAGGGCCAACTATAGAAGGAAGCTTGTTTCAGATTGACTAAGGTGAATGGTCAATTTTCCTTTTCATAAGTCGATTGTCCTTTGGGGCTTCTTAGCAGGAGTAGGTCAATGCCCTAGGTGTATAGGGGAGGTAAACTAGCCTCAAGAGGATGGTTGGTCTTTAAATGTCAACTGATAGGGATGTATATATACTGGTTGAAACTAGTGTTATGGATTGGTCCAACTATTTTATCAAATCTAAATCTAGATGACTTCAACTTTGTTATGGTATGTGACTCTATTTTTCTAAATGCTTTTCATTTTTCTAGTCTAGTCTGAAACCAATACAATCTAATCTAGATTGATTATACAACATTTTACAAAAATTACATACATACATACATGTAATCTAAAAAGAAACTTGTTTTTACATTAGTTCTAATATTTATGAAGTATTAGAGAATGTGAGATAAAAGATGATCTACTCTAGAAAATACAATTTGTACATGACTAGTTGAACATATTTCACTCAAGGCATGGAAGTAAATAATTATAACACAATGATAAATAGATCTCACATACAAATGTAAAAAAAGTTGTATTTTATAATGTTATATAATATATTATTCACTACTTTATATGAAAACTTATGTTAGTATAATAATATTTGTATTAAAAATATAATATTATTAGCTACCATGATGTGATTTCTTATAAAATTGTGTGGATAGATTACAAGGTGGTTAGATAAAATAACATAAGGAATGAAAGAATCCAAATAATATATTTTACCATTTGTAATAATTTTAATTATGATATGTAGTAAATCAAATGAAAAACCAAGTTCAACATTTTTATTTCATATTTTCTATTTCCTAAGAATCTTATTAGTATATTCTACTATTTTTTAGGTCCTTGATTGGTCAATTTTCACCAGACCAAACTATTTTTTATTTGGTTCGGTCCTCATCCAAGAATTAATCATCATTCACATTACAATTTGATTTTTTTTTTGGGTCTATGTGGCACCCTAATCACGAGAGGCAACACATGGTAGTAAATCTAAAGAATAAGTGTTGAGAAATCCTATTGAACATCATAAATCAAGAAGGCAAAGAAATCTCTCAAAAGTCATTCCAACATAATTCACATGTAGACCATAGTAAAAGAACAATATATTCATATATGTAGGTAACTATATAATGTATATCATCAGTGACAAAGGTTACAAACTCTTTGTATGAAATATTTGTCAATTTACTTTCATAAGATGAACAACATGTAAATGGAATGCCAGATTAAAAATGAGTCATAGATACAACATCATATATAACACACTACCCGAATTGGAGTGTATATGAATGACTCTAGACATGACAAAAAGTCTAGACTCCCACCTTGAGCTACTAAGCCCTTGAGAAGGTGGCTTCTCACTCTTGAGGAAGGAAGGAGGTGTCATGGAACCGTTCTTACCCTAATAGCAATCCCACTACCTAGATAGTGGTAAAGGGATTGAAGCACCCATCTCTGAGTGACCCAAAAGGATCTCACACATTGGCATATATAATTAGAAATAATAACTCATAAAATAAGATATTTAAAGAACAAACCAACACAAAATATGATTTGTGAATTTTTCCTTATCGTCAGATTTTTTGAAGAACATAAGCGATCTAGTCAATTCTTCATAATGATCCATCTGATTTTCTTAAAATTAGGTAAATCAAGACACAATCAATGCAAATTCATCGGTATGCTTTGAAAAGAATGGATATTGAACAATTGAAAACATTTATAGTAAAATATAGTACTTGACAGGACTTATAAAAAAAATAATGAACGAGCAATTTTCCAAAATAACAATGTTTATTACAAGCTTCCCATTATGATGATATCGAGAAGCATGCTTATATATTTATGTGGCTCCATCACCCCAACGATATGGGGGAGGTCACCAAGATCCTTCTCTCCATATGACATAGGAGGTCAATTAACATGTACAAGTTTGAGATCAATCGACATGTACAAGTTCCACCCTCCAAATGAGGAGGCCGCTTTTACTCAACATCAACAAGTATTATTGGCAGTCAAAATGGGACAATATCAATTATGTTTTCAAGTTTATTGCAAATTGAAATATAGAAAATCGGAAGACTTATCGATGGGGAACAATATATCAAAAAAATACATAACTAAGATTTTCAAGAGGTACATACAAGTATCATTCAATACCACTAGTTTGTTCAAGGAGGAATTAGTTAAAAGCATACCTTTCATCAAAGATTAAATTAAGATCTCCATAGAAAAAAGATAGGGTCAAAGTCAAGCTCTAGAAAATTATTGGGAATGCATGCATTAGTGCTCTAGTTAAAGTATGGAGAGGTTACAAGGACCACAGATTAGGGTTCCTTAAGCCTCATTATTGCTCTTGGGTGTGTTATCTAATTGTTGACCAATATTTCAATCTATCAAGATTTCTCTAATCATCATGTTCTAACATCATATCATGGATATCGACAATTAATATATAATGAGCACTTAACTACTAAATCACCCTGAAGGGTGAGGTCCATGGGTCTAGATCAGGTATTTCACAATATTTAGAGCACTCACAATCACAAGATTACAATTTAAAGATTAGAACCCATAATCAAGCTTAATGATCACTTTATGGCATTGAAGACAAGTCAGTCAAGAGTGAACAAGTCAATAAAGTTAAATCTATATTCTTCACTAGTCAAGCATTAGAGTCAAATATTAGGGTTTCCAGAGATTAATCATGATTATTGAGTCATTTGACAAATTCTTTAAGAAAGAGATCAAAGTCTAGGGATATCGGTGAGAATCATGTAGAATTAGGCTTCATAAGTATTTTTAAATAGTTCATTGGATTTTTCAGATCAAAATGGACTATTTGTTCATAATTTTTGGAGCTAGGAATCAAAAGTTTGGGGTTTTGCAAGATTTGATCAATTAATTTGGTTATTCAGCAGAGGTTGGAAAAAAATACCTTAAAATAGGAAAATCCATGATCATTTAGTGACAAATGAATGGTCAAGATCTAGCCATGTGGGCAAGGCATCTCACTATTTTCTGGATTATTTCAATCCTTGGCCCCTTGGTTCGATCTTCATATAGCTAGTTCAATGTGTGGTTCATTGGGTCCTTTGGATCGGTTGATTTTCCTTCTGGACCGACGGTCTGTGGTCCTTCCCTCCTATTCTGATACTTGTATGAGTAGAGTAGGGCTGATCTATAGGAGGTGCCAAAGCTAGATGAAAAAGGTGGAGGAGGGGCCAAAGTCAGCAATAGAGTTGCCGCTCAAGCTCGCTGCGCTCTCGCAAGGTGGTATCAGTTGGGAAATTGGAATGAAAAGACGAGGAGAAAGAACGCCCAATCTTGGTTGTGCGGTGGAGTTCTGAGAATAGAAAGTGATCAGGTAAGGAAATAGATGGTGTTAGGGGCTGAGAGAGAAAGCAAAGGTGAGATGTCTAGCAAAGAGTGGTTGTGGTGGTCCTTGGGGGGTTCTTTTATACTGTTGGGGCTAGGGTTAGGTCTAGATCAGTCCATGGTTGCAACCCAAGGTCGCCGGAGTGAGAAGGGGAATTAAGGGAAACATTTTGATGGTGAAACCACTCATTAAGGGTGGTCAAGTAGGGCTTGTTATGCATAAAATTGTGAGACCAATGTTTCTGTTCGCTTGGAATTTTGTGCTTTGGTCATAAATGAGAGATTGCACAATTCGGCCCTCATTAACTCCTCCCCACTGATTGTGGGAGGCAGAAGATGAAGGCCCTACCGCACAATCATGTCAAGATCTATTGGGGGTCAGATCTAAGGGATGAGGTTCGCCCCCTACCTATGCCACATATTGTTGAATTGGAAAAAGGATTAATTAAAAGGTAAAATAAAGGTGGTTTTAGCATATAACTTCAAGAATTCGTCAAATATTGTATTAATGTCCAAATGAGATGAAATTTGGACTATAAGTTCACAAAATGTGTAGAACACTTAGAAAAAGTTTGAGACTCAAATGATGAAGTTCTATGACAAGAAATACTTCTTTAGATAGAGTGATAAATTAACTTAGTTTGTAGTGTCATACGGTATATACAATCCATATTGATCATTATATTTTGATTTTAAGGAGCGAACATAATGAGGGCAAAATAGGAATTGAACAAAAATAGGGTAAAATTCACTTTTTTCACATACTTCCCCCCTTAAGAGAAATTTTGTCCCCAAAATTCAAAAACATCCTAAAAAATTAGGACTATTAAACCATAGTCATAACCTTAAATACTGGACCATCCTCAAATATATAATCAAAATCATGTCCTCGAAATTATAACCACATTAAGAGTCTCATATAAAATTGTATTCATCAATTAAAAGGTCAAGAGATCACAACTCATTAATTGAGTTCACTCTCGAGTCATGTCTCCATACTAAGTGAGAATTGGAATCAAGAGTTGAGATTATACATTATGAATAAAATTGGGTCGTGTACTAACAAGATCATAATCCAAGATTCAAGATTCAAACATCATAATTTTGGGTTTCTAAACATGCAAGTCTAGGGTTTTAATTCCTATCCAGACCACAGGTGTGATCATCCCCAAAAATAACAATATAGCAATATTTCAAAATTCCAACATCAATTTCTTCATCAAGTATATTCAAGGTGGGTGAATGATTCTGACTTAGGTCATTTTTAGGAAATTAACCCTATGCATATTTTCAACATTACCAACCTCAAAAATCATTACTGGATCAATATCTTCAAGATCTGAGTTTTTTGGGGACATGCAACTCACTAGCCATGTCGTGGGTGATCTCAAGATCCACATGGGTGATTATACGAGCCACATCAAGATCATAGGTCAAAACATTTGAATCTTAAGGTTTAGATTCCAATCTAGACATAAAGGGGAGATCATTCATCCATATTAAAAATTTGAGCAACAATTAAGCAATATTCGAGCAACATTTGGGATATCAATCACCAATTTTATTACCATGGTATCAAGATTTGGTGAATGGTCTAGACTTAGGTCTTTCTAGGGATTTAGCTAGAATCTATAGTCAACATTTTATTTAAACTTGGGTTTCAAGATCGAGACTAGAATTATCATAGGCCAAAACTATTCGAGACTTAGATCAAGAAAAAGTGAATTTTAAATTCAAAGATAGGTTCTGAATCATAGAGTAGTGATCCCAATACAACATGACAACAAATTTCAATTTTCAAAGATATGGTGAGTACAATGTTTGTTTCAAAAAGTTACATAGGGTTGCATAATCAACATTTCATAATCTAGATCTCGTAATGATTTCATTGGTTCTTTCCTTGCTAGAGAGTCTTGATATGACCTTCTAACCAATCACTAGATTTTGCAATTGAACATCTCCTCCTTTGCAATTCCAACCTCTATTTTTGTGTCTATCACCATGACTACTGGCTTAGATGTAGGGGTAAAGCCAGTCATGGTAATTTGGACTCCTCCAGGAACTATTAGTGTTGTGTATTATGCCCATTTGGTCATAGAATCCATCAGTATTTTGGTTTGTACTTCCTAACCATCATCATTGATGCCCCTTTTTGGTTCATCCTCAGAACCATCAAAATTATTGCATAAGGGTCTTTTTCCTTTGTCCAAATTATTCTTGACCTCTTCTTCAGGAAATTTCTTATTCTCAACTATCTTTTCCCTCTCTTCATGTCTTTTCTCTTGCTCTTCCTTTTATCAATCTTCCTATTCAATAAGTATTGGTCCTAGAGGGTCTTACTTTTTTACTACGTGTTTGTGGGGCCATCTCTAAGAAACATTCATTTATGAGTCCTTTAATCACATAAGTCAAATTAAGAGTATATTAGATTATAGGATATTCATCTACATAGTTACAAAATTTATTTCACAATTTTTTTTAATTCCCATACTACCCAAAAATAGGGAGAGACGAGGAGTCACCCTACTTCAAACTAATAGGTAGTCTCTGTGTAATCCTTAGAGAGAATATAAGATAATTAGAAGACTCTCTAGGGTTTTAATGGAGAACCTTTAGGTCCAGTTATGGATCAATTAAGGCTAGGTAGAGTAGGGAACCTCAGCCACCGTGAAGATAGATAGGAGTTGATTATGCCAGAACCCTGAGCCTTGACACATCAATTATCACCATTATAGACTTATGGGTTTCCTGGGTTCAGGGGGAATCGAGATGTTATTTATTTAATGCATATGAGAGTGTGTATGCTCTGATACCAACTGTCACATAACCGTTCTTACCCCAATCCCAATCCCAATCCCACTACCTAGACAGTAGTAAAGGAATTAAAGTGCCTGTCTCTGAGCGGCCCAATAGGATCTCACACATTGGCATAAACAATAAGAAATAATAACTCATAAAACAAGAAATTTAAAGAACTAACCAACCCAAAGTATGATTTTGTGAATGTGTCCTTATCATCATAGTTTGTCAAGAGCGAAAGCGATCTGGTCAATTCTTCATAATGATCCATCTGGTTTTCCTAAAATCAAGTAAATCAAGACACAATCAATGCAAATGTATCGGTACGCTTTGAAGAGAATAGATATTGAACCATTGAAAATAGTTATAGCAAAATATAGTAATTGACAGAACTTATAAGCAAAATAATCAATGAGAAATTTTCCAAAACAAAATTTATCATACAATATTTTTATAACAAGTTTTCCATTATGCTGATATCGAGAAGCATGCTTATATATTTATGTGGATCCATCACCCCAATGATATGGGGGAGGTCACCAGGATCCTTCTCTTCAAATGAGTTAGGAGGTCAATTGACATGCAAAATATCAAAATCAATCGACATGTACAAGTTCCACCCTCCGAATGATGAGGCCGCTTGTACTCAATATCAACAAGTATTAATGTCAGTCATAATGGGCAATATCATTTATGTTTTCAACTTTGTTGCAAATTGTAATATAGAAAATCAGAAGACTAATCAGTAAGTAATAGTAGCTCAAGAAAATACATGAACAATATTTTCAAGAGGTACATAAAAGTATCATTCAATAACACTAGTCTGTTCAAGGAGGAATTAGTATAAAAGTGTACCTTTCACCCAAGATTAAAGTAAGATCTTGAGAATCAAAATATAGGGTCAAGGTCAAGCCCTGGAACATTAGTGGGCATGCATGCATTAGTATTCTAATTAAAGTATGGAGAGTTCACAAGGACCATAGATTAGGGTTCCTTTAGCCTCATTATTGTTCTTGGGTGTGGTATCTCATTGTTGACCAATATTTCAATCTATCAAGCTTTTAAGGTCTAATCATCATGTTCTAACATCATATCATGGATATCGACACTTAATCTATAATGAGCACTAATTACTAAATCACCCTCAAGGGTGAGGTCCATGGGTCTAGATCAGGTATTTCACAAGCACTGCTACAGAAATGGCTTATAACGTCACTTTTGCTGGTGTCGGTTGTAATAAAAAATCGACACCTAAATCATACAACATCGGTGTTTGAAATAAGCCGACATCAATTTGTGAAGGGCGACCAGACACCGGTATCACTTTTATTCAGTGCCAGTTCCTTAATAAGCAACCGACACCTAAAAGTAATCACCAAAACCAAAATTTCCAGCGAAAAAAATTGCCTCCAAAAATTGACATACACCGTCGATTTTTAAGAGAGGAATCGACAACTAAAGGTTTTCTGCGAGACAGAAATTTGCTCACTTTTTATCGTCGGTTTTGTGACAATAACTGACGCCGCTGTGTTTTCGCGCGAATAACTGCGAAAATTTTCACCTCCCTTTAGTGTCGGTGGTTTGTTGCAAACCGACACTTAAAGTTTTTATTGTCGGTTTTTGTTAGCAACCGATACCGAATGTTAACTTAATATCGCACGAGCGAGCCCGACTCTTCCCATTTCTCTCTGTGATTGCAATCGGCTATTAGGGTCTGGCGATTCTGGCATTCTCCTTGCTCGCTGCCGCCGATCTCCTTGCTCGTCGACGTCGTGAAGCGCCGCCGTGAAGCGCCACCGTGAAGCACCGATCTCCTTGTCGCCGCTGTGAAGTGCCGTCGTGGAGCTTGCTGTTTGTGGAGCTCGTCGGTGTTCGTGGAGCTCACCGCCTTTGTGGATCTTGCCGCCTCCGTGGAGCTCGCCGTTCGTGGAGCCACCACCGTTGTTGGTCCTCTCCTCCAGCCGGTCCTCCTCTCGCCGGTGCTAGCAGTAGCCAGCGCCAACAACAACAGTCGGAACCAGAGCCAGCGCCAACAGCAGCAGCCGGAACCAGAGCTTGCCATTATCGTCACCACTGCCACTGCTAGAGGTAAAGCCTCCAATTGACTAGGTTTGCATCATCAATTCATCCTTGGCTTAACTTATTTTTTAATGTGTGTTGTTGATGTGTGTTGACCTTGGCTTAACCTATTTTTTAAACAAGTAGATGTCAATGATAATTTAGTTAACCAATCCCTATGATTGATCCTAATTCAGTTCAGTATTGTTTTGCATTCATACATGACCGTGCTAAAATTTGTAGTCTGCATTTCCAGTTTTAGGTTTGACTTTTTTGATGTTACTAGCGGATAGGAGCCAGGCTCCTGTTCATTTTCTTATTCACTTCAAAATGATTAGAATGTGCCTGGGTCCTTATTATAAGTATATTCTTTTATCCTTTTAAAAAGTATTTCAAACATAGTGTCATGTACTCATAAAACTAAATATGAGTGTTGATTAAACAAATAGATAATAAGTGTCACCTCATTTTATGAAATACCAAGATACATCAAATTATAGAAAATACTAGTATGAAAATTTATAACATCATTATATGTACTTACACTTTTTCTGAAAATATATAACATCGTTATATGTACTTACGTACACATTGTTAATACTAATATTATGCAGTCTCTGTCCACCCACAACAGTCACTATGAACTGGGCCTCTATGTCAATGTTAACGTTCTCTATTGAAGAACAATTGGACATCATCCTAGAGGATCGTTCCTTAATCCAATTGGCCATACCCAAACATTGGCATTTTCTAAAAGGAAGACACTACATGCCTGGTGAAGTGACCCTAAATTTTGGCAATTATTCACATGTTATCGAGATTGAGTATGATTTGGCGGGAAATCTTGTATCAAAATCTGGTTGGTGTGATTGGATTGAAAAGATGCATGTGGGCCGTAGCGACAAGCTTTTTCTCCGTCCAGTTGGCCATAATACCATCAACTTTTGGATAACCAACATCAATTGCGAGACCCCCGATCATATACTGCGGTATGAGCGCACGGCGGAGGATATCATCTATGATGAATCTGATTATGAGGCCCCTGTCAGTTCATATTCGTCTAAATATAGTGAGGAGCTCCACGACACATCATCATCAAAAAGGCCACGGTAGGTCCAATTAACAAATATAATTGTCAAGACAAAAAATTTGTGTTTACACTTTTTGTCTGAAACCAATCAATATTCATAGTTGTTCTCTTTTCTGAACTTCAGGAGAAGATCGCTACAATGATAAGTCCTCGAAGTTACTGATGCGGGACCATGTTGGTGTAGTATTTAGTTGTCTATCTATCTAGAGTTGTCTGTATTAATCGTTATTTTAATTATGCACATGTTTAGGGGTACACCAACCCCTTTGTTTAGTTATTGTTTAGGGGTACACCAAACCCTGTGTGTGGATGTAAAAAGAGATTAATGAATGGAACTGAAAGTTGCTACATGAATTCTTCTAACTGAATTGATGATTGGCTTGGTTATTGAATGTTACAAATTACTGATAAATTTCATTATAAATGTTCTTTTATCCTTATTATGACTATGTTTTCAATGATCACTTCCATTATGGTTCAGGAGCTCTCCGGCCTTCTGCCCGCCCGTTCGGCTTCCACGTGCACCCATTCGTCTCGCCTCTCTCCCTGCTCCAGAGCAAGATGCCCGACTGGGCTCAAACAGAGGTAAACATCCCCAAAAACCCTATGTCTCCCCTCTGATTTGTATTTACTTAAATACTAATTTGTATTTACTTATCCACTTGTTCATCTAATGATTTTTTATTCATCACATTATTTAAATTTAGGGCTTTATATTTAAATGCATCTAAACATTCATAAGCTATTAATGTTGATTAATTTAGGAAGCATTGATATGTTGTTATGGATGTCCACAAATGTTTTTATAAGAAATTGTGTGTTGAATGGGGTTATGAACAAGGAATTGGTGTTGTATTTTTTGGACTAGAAACCCGTTCAAGATTTACTCATTAGGAGTAAATCTTGGATAGTCCCCGGTTTGGGACTGTTCTTGAAAACCTAATCTCACTTAGGATGTAAGTGTATAATGTGTATTGGGTTTTCAAGAAAATTTCGACAGCATTTCCCTGTTTGTTCTCTAAGTACATATGTACTTGGAGAACAGTAGGGAAATGCTGCCAAAATTTTCTTGAAAACCCAATACACATTATACACTTACTAGTGAGATTAGGTGTTCAAGAATGGGATAGGTGGTACACATTTAAGAATGACATCACATGTTTAAACCCTAAAGTTTTAACCATAAACTCTAATCTATTTACCCTAGACCCTAATCTTGTTGTAATATATACTTATTTTCCCTTTGATCAGAGAATGGATAGATCATGGATGTTCATTTGCAATCATTGCACCCCAGAGTTTATTTTTGGTCTTGATCAGTTTGTTAGATTTGCCGAGGAACATAGGAAACAACCTGGAGATAGGTTCTACTGTCCATGTAGGCATTGCGGTAACAACTTGAAAGTCAGTACTGGTGACGAAATCAGAAGTCATGTCATGTGCAACGGGATTGTACAAGGCTATACAGAATGGCACTGGCATGGAGAGATTTCAAACCTGAAACCAGTGGATGTCGATAGTAGTGCTTGTGTGGAAGAAGAAATTGCCTCCAATGACGTAGATGTGAATGAACCAGTTCCAGTAGACATCGTTGATGCGATGTTGGATAGTTGTGGGGTAGAGCACACTGAACCACCTCCCATGTTTAGAAACATTGTGCATGATGATGAGATACCATTATACACGAGTTGTAAGTTTACGAAGCTTAGCGCTGTGTTGAGATACCATTATACATTGTTGTTATTATGCACTATATATGTGTTAGTCTATCATGTTGTTATATGAATCTGAAACACTTGTGCGTGTTGTACTTTATGTATTGTATCTGTATCATGCTTCCCTTCATTATGGCTTCTTTTGCTGTTTCATGGCTCTTTGAATATATGATTTTGTTGACAATGATGACAATGATGACAATGTGAATGAATTTTTATGAATTGTGTGTGAAAATCATCAATACATGAATGTTTCTACATGTGTCTGAATGTGAAAAGAGATAAAATGTTTGCAGGTTTGTGGCATGTTGTTGGCTGATATCAATGGATGTCGTAAAACCTGCAGTTCATAACTAAACTACAGGTTTCTCATCCTGCGACCAGCCACAGCAGGTCTGCAGACTGACAGGAAAAAAAACATCAGCGTCAGTTATTTGAACAAAACCGACGATATATGGTTACAATGTCGGTTTCCATACTAGTAACCGACGTCAATTTCCCTAATGAGGCCAGACACCACGGTCGTGCTGGCCAGCATGGTCGTGGCAGCGGACCAGGCATAAAACAGGCGTCAGATATTTATATACAACCGACGACATAGGATAACCGTGTCGGTTTTCCAACTTATAACCGACGTTGATTTCCCTAGAGGCCAGACAACACGGTCGTGCTGGTCAGCACGGCCGTGGCAGCGAGTGATATGGTTGTCAGTTATCACTAAGAAACCGACGCCGATAGTGCCCCAGATGGCGCCCTTTCTGTGGCGCGAAGGTATGTGGTGTCGGTTTCGAACCTAATAACCGACGCCTATACCCCCTACTGGCGCATTTTTGGCACGTTTTCAGTGGCGCGCGAAGGGTTTTGGGGTCGGTTTGAGAATCGACGCGTAACGGTTGGGCTTTTAGCGGTGCCCACATAGGTGTCGCTTAAGAACCGACACTAAAGGCCTTAAAAAACCGACACTAAAGGCATGTTATGTACTAGTGAAGATTTAGAACATTCATCATCAAAATATTACAGTTTTAGGGGTAGAACGCATATTCAAGCTTAATGATCACTTTATGGCATTGAAGACAAGTCAATCAAGAGTGAACAAGTCAATAAAGTTAGATCTAGATTTTTCATTAGTCAAGTTATGATTTTAGAGTCTCAAGATAGTCATTAGAGTCATATATTAGGGTTTCCAAAGATTAATCATGATTATTGAGTCATTTGGCAAATTATATAAGAAAGGGATAAAAGTCTAGGGATATCAGTGAGAATCATGTAGAATTAGGATTCACCGATATTTTTAACGGTTCATTGGATTTTCTAATCAAAATGGACTATTTGTTTAGAATTTTTGGAGCTAGGAATCAAAAGTTAGGGTTTATGCAAGATTTGATCAATTAATCTGATTATTTGGTAGACATGTTGGAAAAAAATCTTAAAATAGGAAAATCCACGATCGTTTGGTGACAAATGAATGGTTGAGATCCAGGCACATGGACAAGGCGGGTCACTATTTTTTGGATTGGTTCAACCCTTGGCCCCTTGGTCTGATCTTCAAATAGCTGGTTTAATGTGTGGTTCATTGGGTAATTTGGACCGATTGATTTTCCTTCTGGACCGACGGTCTACAGTCCTTCTCTCCCATTCTAGTACTCGTTCGAGTAGAGTAGGGTTGCGGCGTAGGAGTCGCCGAAGCAAGCAGAAAAGGGTGGAGGAGGGGCCAAAGTCAGCAGCAGAGTTGCCGCTCAAAATTGTCACACTCTCACGAAGTGGTATTAGTTGGTAAATTGGGGCGAAAAGATGAGGAGAAAGAATGCCCAATCTGGGTTGTGCAATGGAGTTTTGAGAATAGCAAGTGATCGGGGAGGAAAATAGATGGTTCTAGGGGGGCGAGAGAGCAAGCAAAGGCGAGATTGCTAGCAATGTGTGGTTACAGCAGTCCTTCGGGGGTCCTTTTATAGTGTTGGGGCTAGGCTTAGGACTAGATCAGTCCATGGTTGCAACCCAAGGTCGCCGGAGTGATGAGGGGAATCAAGGGAAATGTTTTGATGGCGAAATTGGTCATTAAGGGTGGTCAAAGTAGGGCTTGTTAGGCACACAATTGTGAGCCCTATGTTTTTGTTCGCTTGGAATTTTGAACTTTGGTCATAAATGAGAGATTGCATAATTCGGCCATCATTGACTCTTCCCCGCTTCTAACCTGATCCAGACTCCTATTAAATGGCTCTCGGCCCACCAACCTGCGGATGGGAACAGAACGAATTTTCAATGGCTTGGACCACCAAATTGGTGATGAGAAAATAGCGGGCCTTAATGGCCCGATCCACCAAACTTACTGATGAGCTTGACTGTAAAATTGAAGCTCACAACTTCGATTAGATCTGGTCGAAGTTTGAAACTACAGTTTGGTAGGGTGTAGTCGGACGACAAAGTGCGTGTTTGATGTACATTTTTACATTGTGAACTCACTAAACTACACCCCACTACACCCAACCAAATTAGCCCTAAAGGTGGTTTGATAGTATCAGCAGTGCGTTTTGTGAAACTGAAACTCGGGGTGGGGGTGTCAAATTACTTTTAAGGGCAGCCAACTAAGATCTGATCAATTCCTTCGCTCGTAATCGTTGTTTTTGATACGAGTGATGGATCACGAAGCTTGTCGAGCACAAATTTGACTTGAATACGTGTCTCCAACACCAAAATGGAATCTGCAATCGCCTTCCCTGGCGACCGCCGAACTACACCAGGATATTCTCCAATAGATATTCCATGGAAGTATGTGCTTGGTGTAAACGAGGAATCTTAATCTACGATTAAATATGTGTTTCATTGCTAGCTAGTGTGCAATTGCCATGAGGTCACCGATTACCTCACTTCCAATATCGCCTGCTGGGTCTGTGACGATGGCCATCAGAAACAACCTGGCAGGCTGCAGCCGAGTGACACAAGCGCGCGGTCTTAATTATTACAGCAATCACCAAAGCCCAATCAAACAAACGCGCCGACGCCACACAAGACGTTGATCTTCCGAGAACGGCGGCCAGAAACTTCAGTGGTAATTACGACTTGGGAGGAGATTCTTTAGGCAGAATAACGACATCTACCGCCCTACGAGGCTACGACATATTCTTTAGCACGCCAAGAATGGAGGGCCAAATAACAAGTTATTTGGATAAAAAAAGGGATACGGAAGGTTAAGTGCGTTCATAATGAATATAATTTTATTCATTTACAACAAGGTTGTTTGTATTGTGGGACAAGTTTCAACAAGAAGATGGAATTACCAACTTGTATAGAGACTGATTTAAGTGGAAACTTTTTTAGAGGAAAAAAATATAATGGCAGGATATATATTACTGTAATTTAAAATTTTGTCATCAAAAATATATCGTGGTAAAAATTATAGCCCGTGCTTGTAATTCTTTTACTTTTGATTTAAGAAGATATACTTCTAAGTTAAAAAAAAACTACATTAAGCAGGCGGGATATATTTATAAGTTGTAACTCTACTAGACATGTTAGCCTAGGCATCCATTGCATTTTGGCCAAAGGAGCGTGCATCCAGGGCATTGGGATCCTGAATCTTGCATCTGCATTTTTTGATGTGAAAATCTATGCTATCATTCATATTGCACACACCTGCAAGAACCAAGTCTGGACGAATGTGGTGATCATCTCCGACTCGCAACGTGTGGTTGATATCTTATCAAGCAACTTTCCACCTATTGAAAAGCTCCAACCCTTTTGAATAAAATTTTGTGGTCTTAGAGCTAGCACTTGTATTACAGCCCAACACCACATACCTTGTGATCTGAACCTTGTGTCAAATTCTATTAAAAAACACTCTGTCATTTATTTTTTTGCATATTTCTTTTAACATCATTAAACCAACTTCGTTCAGAATAGATATCGATGTTTCGTTTGATAATCTTTGGACTGCAGTACACAAGATGGATAACAATAAGCTCTATGGGTTCCCAAAAAATACTACATATTTAAAAGAAACAAGTTCATTGATATCTTTAAAATAATCTTGATATAGGAAAACATAACAATATATATATATATATATATATATATACTTAGGTACACAATTCTTTTAGCCATATATATATATATATATATATATAATATAACATTATATAAAAAGATGTAGATAAATTTATAGGATTTTTTGGATGATAAATATGATTTACAACTGCTTTTTAGTTAGAAGGAAGCAATTCTTTGGTGATAAAGTTTCTTTTGGGAAGAAAATGTATTTTTATTAAAAAGTTTAGAAGGAAATTATTATTGATTGAAATGAAATACTTGAAGGGGGTGACCTTTGGAGGAATTATTGTTTTAAAAATAAGTTCTTTATTTTAAATAAAAAGGCACGTCCTAGATAAAAGTTAGTTATTTGGATAGAAAAAGTATATAGGTAGAAAGTAAAATTTTGCTAGAAAATTTTAGCGAGAAGATAATAAAATTTTATCAAAATATATATATGTAAAGGAAATTCTTTAGTTGGAGGGAACTATATTCTTGGTGGAAAAATAAATTCTTGACAAGTAACTTAATTGGAGTAAAAAAAACATTTTTAGGACATGAAAAAGTTTAGCTTAATGAAAGAAATATAAATTATTAGCAAAAAAATAAGATTTTGTTAGAGGGACTAAGAAAGATAAATAGTTTCTATAAGCTTGCATGAGGAGGGGAAGATGAATAAAATCGCTTCCTGACTTCTTTAAAAAAGTATAGTTGAAGAAACAAATTGTTGATGATCATGTAAAACTCATTAGCATGAAAAAATTAAAAGAAAATATGTTTATGTGCGGGAAGATAAATATTTATAAAAAAATTGCACATGTATTCACACAATTATTCGAGAATGAACTTTATCAATAGAAATATTTATTTCCATCAATTATCATAATTGTCTATGGTGATAAAACAATACTAAAATGGTCATCTCTAAGAAAATTTTCTCCTACCTAGTAACTATGCTATCCAAACAACAGTTTTACTTACATTGTCATTCCTCTTCACATCATTCATAACATACCAAACACAATCTAAAGGGTGATGGCAACATGTTGGTTTTCTTTTGATACCATAATATATATTGTATAAGAATACTCCAAGGATGGGATGCACTTTATAGTATTATTTTTTTATAGTTACATTTAGGTCATTCTATATGCCATAGACAGGATGGGATGGGATTTATGGTAACAATTTTATAGTTGTAGACGGGCCTTCAACTTGTACTATCTATGAAATGTGGGGGACAAGGTAGATGCAAATTATAATCTTATTTTTATACATATACATAGGCTCTTTCATCCTATAATTGTATGTAAACAATTGTTAGGAGATACATGCATAGAATAAGCATCACAGTGGATAAAAGTGATTCATCTCAAGTGTCGACTCATATAACTCAACCCAAAACTATCTATATTACTTATACATGTAGGTTAGGTCAGGAATGTTGAGATAATTTTTTGTGTTGGTCAGTTCTTTGCTAAGGTAGATTTAAATACAAAAAGATATTTAATCATACTATTACATATCTAGTTGCATTAAACAATTCATATATCTAAATTACAAAATGGATTTTTATCTCCTATAAGATAAAGTCTCCTTAAATGACTAAATTTTTTGTTATAATAGATGTTGTTGATTGAATTTTTTGAAATACTAGCTATAAAGTAGTGAGACGTGAAAACTTGAGAACATTCATGAACATCATGTTTGCATAAATCATTGAGAGGGATTAACTCGAAAACATTCATGAATATGAAATTTTCACAACTTTTATTTTTGTGCCTTTTTGCTGTCTAGTTTCTTGATTATTATTTAAGATAAAACATGTATGCTTGTTTTTTATGATGCATAACGTAAATGAGTATTTTCAAAGGTGGTCACTTGATATGTGAATGGTACATATACATAGTAATATGTCGGAGGATAATGAAGACAAATTTACATAAAACCGGTTGTCTTGGCATGTACTCAGATGATGGACACAAGGAGTAAACTCCATGAGTTACACAACTATATATACAATGGAACACATTTTCATAGGCTCCATGTATACCTTGGAATGAGCATGGAGATCAGTCATAAGATATTTTAAGAAGCACATGATTAAGCTCACATTGTTTACCGAGTAGTTTGTCGACTTTTGGTTGCAAATAATGCTAAACACTTCTATCTAACACATGTCTAGTGTAATGATTCTAGGCTTCTAGCTAGTACATCTAACACATAACAAAGTCAATAATTTCAAAACAAATTGATGGACATATATAGTTTAATGGAGTCTACAAAAGATATATTAGATCAAAATATACACTAAGATTTTATGATTTTTTTAATATTATGAAATATTCTTATCATATATATATATATATATATATATATATAACATTAGATGGATGCATAGGTATACTTATTGTGTATTAAATAGAAATACTTATATTTTTATCTATGTCTACAACAGGTAGAGAATGGCCCATATAAAAATAACGTCCAATTTTTTTACATGAACCACCTATTTATTTTATATGAGTCAAATTTGGATAAGGGAATGTGGGTATGAAAATGGACCAGAAGAGTTATCTTGGTCTAATTCTCACCCTATGTATACACCCCACCACTCATGTTTTATATTGAATCCAATGACGCATCTCATCCCCTCCTATGGTATATAATAACATGGCTTATGAGTAGATATAAAAATGTATACCATGCATTTCATCTCATACCATTCATGTATGTTCATATAACATATTATGTCATAAAGGGATACAATTTTTGGAGTACTCTTATCATCACTAATGAAGAGACCTAGGTTCAAACCACATGAACAATCATTTCTTAATTTACCACCTTCCTGAGTTTCCTATCTCCACCACATGATATGAAGAGAGAAATATTTCACTCTTTTTTTTTGAAAACACTATAAGAGCCATCCCCGAGGAATTGCAGGATTTGAAGGTAGCTAGTATGATCGGGCTGGATGGGGGTGGGACATAGGCTTCCTCGCCACATGGTGGAGGAAATCATGAAACTCAAACGCACACACACAAGCCCCCCCCCCCCAGAAATATTTCACTCTTAATACCACTATTGATATGTATATGTATTTATATATTTGAATTGTAAATAGTTACTTTTGTGTGCTATATGATTTGACCCAAATCTATAATGAAATGAGTATTTGATACATTTTTTTGAACAGTTCGAATTCACACTTGTTAAATCCAAAAATTGACATGTGTCCTAGTTGACAATATGGGTTTGTGAGTAAGCCTACCAAATCCTGCTATGGTATGAATGGATGTCATCCCTTATTGTTTGTGGAGTCTATGGAGATGTGTTCCAGTTTAGACAGTTATGTTGCACTTAGGCTTATCCTATGGCTCCTTGTTTTGATCGTAGCCCATGCCAATTAGTTATTTGCATCATCCTTCCATTGCCTTGGACTTGTTACTGGTTATATGCACTAATTACATCTGTATAATAATTTTTTTGTAATTACTATACTAATGATATTTTTTCAAATATTCACTTTGTAAGTACCAATAAGAATAAAATCGTTTTTCTTAAATATATATTGAGTTGATCATACAATCATAGGTAAAAATCATTACCTATATTAGATTTGCTACTCATAGTTAGCACAGGTCAACCCAATGTAAGTGCAACTAGTATATAAGGAGTGTAGAAGAAATGGTAGTTTTTTTGTCTTTTGTATAAACTAGGAATAGGAATGTAAAATTATCTTCCATATTCCATTCTTTTCTTACAATAAGATAATTAATTAATTAATTAATTGTGTAATTTAAACTTTATAAATTAAAAAGCAAATGCTCGTATGCTTTTGAAATTGGAGTGGATTCCTCGTATACCTTCAGAAATTAAAAGGGACTCCTAGGTTCCTTCAAAATTGGAAAGGGACTCCTCTATTTTTTAGAACTGAAAAGGAACTCCTCATATTCTTTTTATGTGTGCAAGAGTTTTCAAATCATTGGCTCGAATTGGGAATAGGATTGAGCACGTGGAAATACTATAAACAATACCCTTGGGCTAAGAATTAAAGACACCTAACACATATCAGATCTCATATATCTAAGACAACATGGTATGTTGTTCGTGTTTTGCTATCTTGCCATTACTATCTTGCGTAGCCACTCCATGTGCACATCTCTCATAGAGTTCATATCCTAAATGAGAGATTTATTATCCATCCTTTCTTCCTTGAAATGGTCTATTGGGTGGCATTACCTAATGATTGTTGAATTGTACTAGTAGTGTTGTTTCCCTTCTTCTGCATGTGAGTAAGACAACAACTCTAAATTGGGAGAGCAATGCGTGTGTGGAAGATAATAGAGCATTGATTTCTTTAAATGACCTCTCTCTTCTTCAAGAGAGAGATCCAGTTTGAGTTTCTTACTCACTTTATTATTTCTCATTCTCTGTTTGTTTTCATGTTTCTTGTCTAATTCTTAAACTCGGCCTGTAAACTTATTAAGTAATTACATTTTCCTACTGTTCCTTGTAAAGATATTCTAAAACTCAACAGTTTTAAAGAAATCATATTTTGTCACTAGTTAACATGGTTGGCTATGCTATTTACTATCTTAAGATTGACACATGCAGTATGCCTAAAATATTCAAGGTACCAACTTCATACATTAGTAGAGCAATTTCAAATTTTGACTGAGAATTTTATAGTTTTTAACTATGTTGTATAAGATGAACCTAAATCTGATAAAAAAATCTTGAAATGCTATGTAAATTGTTGACTGGAAGGAGGTTGATCAATTGTGTAGAGGATGTATCCCTTAGCACTGACTAATAAATTGTATGATGTATACTTTGAACATCTTGTCATCACTAGCAAAAAACTATGTGATGTTGTAGATAAGAAATATTAATAGAGAATCAAGATGTCAAAATTCTTAAGTTTCAGATGGTAGATGGTAAATTCATTTATAATCAGGTACCCAATTCCCAAATCTTGTGTCATAACCTCTCTGAAGAGAGTATGGGATTACAAGATATATTCATTGTTATGTCTATCATTAAAAAGTTTCCTAAGTCTTGGCAGGATTTTTGCCTAAATCTCAAGCACAAGAAGGACAATATAACCCTAAGGGAAGTTGTTATAGATATCAAAATTAGAGAGGCACACTTGAAGATGAAGTGGTTAATGTACTAATTGATTTCAACTATATTGTCAATCTTATGACTACTAAGAATAAAGGCAAAAAAATATATGAACATACTTAAATCAAAGGCTAAGATTAAGAAAAAAACCAAATAACAAACCTTATTGGACTTGTGGCTAGGTTGGGAAGTCAAATAAAAATTATCCTACCAAGTAGATGAATAAAGATACTACATCTACAGTAGTAAAGATTGTGGTCAACATGATGTACTACTTCTTTGAACCTCAATGATGGGTACATTTCTATTAAAAAACTTGAAGTTCTTGTTATATTTGAATCGCTATACTAGATTATAGTGGATATAATGTACATGTTTATCCTGATAAGTCTCTATTTCTATCTTACCATGACTTTTCAGGATGATTTGTGACTTTGGGTTATGTAATCTCTATGAAGCTAAAGGCGAAACATGGGTGGATCTGTAATTTTTTTCATGAAAGATTTTGTAACGCCACAGGATTTGAGGCTTCGGATAAAATGATCCTAAAAGGAATAGTTAGACTACCCATATCACCAAGGTGCAACTCCTTTTTAGGGAGTTCCTCACTAAAGAACACTATGGTCAAATGTGCTCATCCCAAAGAAGTACAAGGATGGGTGACCCATTGAGAAGTTTATCTTGGCTTGTGTGTGAGTGAGGACAAAGCATGCAATTAATGCTAGTAGTGGTCTATGGGACCAATTATTCCTAAATCTCTACTAGAGCCTTGGACAGTGGGTCTGGGTGTTACAAATGGTATCAGAGTCAAAAATCCTCTAGTAGGTGGGCCCCGCGTGGGTAGGTGGGCCCCACATGGGCATGTGACATGCCAGTCTTGAGTTGTACGGTCTAGGTATGTTGGAAAGAGATGTCCATGGTGATGTAGCTACCCTTCTGTTGGTATTATGTGATCAAGAGTTGGGTGTACATGGGCCATTCTGGGTCTATACTAAAAGAAAGATTATTATAATGCCATATAAATGAGTCTTGACAAGGACGTCATGAGTCTAAGTGGGGGAGATTGTAACGTCCTAACTTTGAGGCTTCAGATAAAATGATCTTAAAAGGTATGATTAGACTATCCATATCACCAAGGGGTACCTATTTTTTAGAGAACCCATCACTTAAGAACTCTTCAGTTCACGTGCTCAACCCTGAGTAGTAGTAGGATAGGTGATCAATTAGGAAGTATATCTTGGCTTATGTGTGAGTGAGGACAAAGCATATAGTTAAGGCTAGTGGTGGTTTGTGGTGACATCCGTCATTCCCAAAACTCTACTAGAGCCTTGGCAGTGGGCCCGGGTGTTGTAGGTTCTGACACTTCACAAAGTTATACATCTAACATCTATTCATCACAATGTTATTTGTGGTGGTTATATATGGTTTAAGAATAGATTGTAAACATAATAAAATATTTATTACTCATGTTTTGGATAATTTATTTTTTTAGAAGGGGTACTTGTTTTAGAGAAAATTTTTAATATTTTCATTGATCCTCATGTTTTAAATTATGTTCTTAATTTGAATGATAAGATAGAGAGGTGATTGACTTTTGCAATGATAATATGAACAAAAATGAAACTTATGCCCATTTAGAGTTTCGTCACACATGTTCTTATTATGGAAGGCGAACTTTAGGAGCACAAGTGAAAATAATTAGTGGGGTTTATGGGAACAAGAACCCTTGTACATTTTACTCAACATCGATGAAGAGGGTACTTATATTGTTGAACACACCAAATTTATCAAACCAATCATCAATGTAGTTTGATGTGGCTTGTTAAAGAGTATAATTGATCATGAAAAAAATGGCTTGAAGATACAATCTTCCTCAACAATATCAAACACTAAATGATGTTGTTGAGGACATCAAATGACACAGATTTAAACCAAAAATAGATGTCATATTGTACAAAAGGTATGACATTAAAGGATTTTCATTATACACAAAGTGTCGATGGATATAGTGTAGTCAAAATAAGTGGTGTCATTGTGCAAGCATCTTTATTATATTTTGCTAGTGGGGAGGATAAGAGTCTACAAGAAGCTAAGATGGCATATTACATTGTCACAAAATACATTGTAAGGTAATTTTGGCAATAGAAACTGGTGTTATATACCTCATCTAAATCAAAAGTTATTATTGATAAGACAACTGGTAGTAGAGGTTGTTTTTTAAGGAATCAAGGTGACAACTGATATGCAGATAAATTCTACTTTTTTGCAGTGTCGATTTTTCTACCTACATCCAACAGTTTACTTCTGTATTATGTTAGTTTCATGTGTAATAGCAGCTAACACAGTACTAGTAATGTTGGTTTTTATCTTTACTCGAAATAGACTTCGTATCTCATTGTATGTTGTGTTGTCTACCTAGACATTATTTTTCAATAAATGATACAACTGTTAAATAATTGATGTTGCATCATGTATGTGTATTAGTGATGTTGGTTAATCATGTTAGAACTATGTGATAAGCATATAAAGTGATAGTGATATGTAAAATATGAATATTATGCTAATGTGCAAAGTGAAATATAATTTATTAGACGTGTTAAATCCCTACGCATTTAGATTTATGTCCCTTATATCTATAAGCTAAAATTATAAATGTGTGATCCATTTTGGGACCCAACAGATCATGAAGGTACCCAAAATTGTTGACGTCATGGCCTAACCACCATCTTACATGAAATCATTGGGTCTATTGGACCTCACGGAGTAAGAATAGGTTATGGTTTCACTAACACATTTTAGTATGTGTGGGACCTCATGTAGTGAGGAGTCACATCTCTCTTCTAGTTATGAATATTACTATCATGTATACATGTTTCCTTAGTGTTTTATGTATTGTGATATTATATCCATTTTTACTTTACTTTAGTTGTGGACTTCCCTCTTGTGTACCCATGATACGGGTTATGTCTTCAGTAGGTAGTTTCTTATTTTGTTTTATTTTCATAATTGGAAACCTGATAGCAAATCAAGGTGTTGAGTTGTTGATTTTTTGGTGTTGAGAATCATAAGATCTATATGATTAACTCATTCGAGTATTAGTATCTTAGTAGTCTAATCAAACTAATTGATTACTAAATGTTAATAAAACTCAATATTCATTTTTTTGACACATTAATTGATATTTTATGAGATGATTATGAAAGTTTGGTATTCAGTTGTATTGAAATATTTTAAACTACAAACTGTACCTTAAATCATAACATGCTTAAAATGCTTTAGTTTATGATTTTTCAAAACTTACATGTTCTTTCATTAAGTAAGATGACTCTTACCATTGGACTTACGAGTCTCGTGGCGATAATTTACATGATTTTAGTTATATTTGGCATTGGGAGGACAACTGTTACAACCCCAATTTTTGGGCTTGAATGGTTTGAAATGCAATTTCTCCAATAAATATATAATCATGGGAATTGTATGATTAATGTGTATTGAATGGATTTCCTTTGTAATATTTCCTTTGTGCATGTGATTTTGTGGATCATAATATGTTAATGAGTCCAATATGATTATTATAAAAAGAAGAAATCAAATAATGCATTATTAAGATGGAAATTTGAGATAATGATGAAAATATGAGAAATATGTGGAAAGATGTATGAATGATCATCATGGATGAGATTTCGAATCCACAAGGTTTCTATTGGTAAAAGGAATCCAAATAAAGAGAATAAAAGAGTAAGAGAGAGAGAGAAAATGAATAAAATATGCCTTATTAAAAGATAACTTACATATGAATAAAAGTCTCTCATACTTTCAAATTTGAGTCCCAAACTTGATACACAAGTAGTTTAAGTCACTATGGACTTTCCTTTAAAATTTGGGAACAATTGGATAAAAGAGGAGAGAGTTATACATATGTTAAGTTTCCTTAAAGTGAAGGGTTATCTAGTATAATAATGTGATTTGTCACATTTCAATTTGAATATGAAACCTTAGGCCCAGCCCAGGTGAGTATCACACTCAACGACGGTCGTTGGATGGTGATGTAACGATCCTGAATCATCTTCAACCTTGATTTGGAGAAGGAAAACATGGAACAATGGTTATGAATCTTCCCGAGCGAAACTCTTACGAACCAAGGCACAACTCATTTAGGAAACATGTCCAGTGAAATCAGGAGACCAATCTGAGTTTGTCTACCCTGAGTTTTTTAGGGTTTTTTTGCCTAATAGAGTTTTGCCCAAATTAGGAAACCATGGCTTCTCGACCGCCATGCTTGGGGCTATATATATATAAGGCATGTTCATCCAGTGCAAGGGCGTCCCAATTAGAAGGAGATTATGTCGAACTGATGATAACCATCTTAGTCTTCAATTGCTATTGCCAAACCTATTCTATATCTTCTTTTTCTTCTTAGTTTTTCATCAAAGGGCTTCCTTGTCATCTTACCTATTCCAGTTGTCCTCGGCAAGAATTGACACCGTCGTTGGGTTCGGACGGACCAGGCGGTGGTACCGGCTCATTAGCCCAGAGATTCAGTGCCATAAAGCATGGGGTAAACCTTCCTATTGATCGGCGTTGGGTCCGGGCTCATGAACAGAAGGCGAGCGGGATCTTGAAGATGAGTTGGGGGGAATAGACTTTCTTACCCCTGACCCTGACGAATAGAAGAAAGGGCAAACACGTCTTTTAGCCATGTTTATAGCCTTCACCTCGTTGGGACAAGTGGTTGAGTTGGCCACGGGCCATTGGCTACAAATTAACCATGTGGAAAAGCAATGGAAGAGGTAAGTATGATGATGTGGCTGTTTCTAATTGGCTCAACCATCTTTATTTTGCAGAAATCATAATTAATTATTGCTAACCCGGACCAAGATAAACTATGAAAAAAACACTAGAGGGGGGTGAATAGAGTTTTAAAACAATTTTAACAATTATTGAACTCAAACAACCAACCACAAAATATTGGACAAGGGGACAAGGATTTAGAGTGGTTCCAACTTTAGCAAATACTAAAGTTGTCAGTCCACTACCCGGTTGCTTACCCAACCGGGATTTAGAAAGAATTTAATTTTATTACCTCGCAAGGACTTTACATAAAATTACAATTCTCTCCCTAAACCCTTCAAGCAGCCTTCACCTAGAAGTAATCGCACCAACCTTGAAGCAGCCTTCACCTAGAAGTAATTGCACCAACCTTGAAGCAGCCTTCCTCCTGAAGTAGCTTCCCGTTGCAATAGCCTTCTTGAAATAGCTTTCCGTTGCGATAGCCTTCTTGAAGTAGCTTGAAGTCCACCTTCTCCTCCGAGAAGAACCTTCTCCAATCCGCAGCCTCCAACCCTAGGAGTAGCAAGGAGAATACAAAGAATAAAAGGAACAAGAAGGAAAACAGAAATTACAACTTATCCTTTTAAGCACAAGGCTTGATTTGCCTATATCAAGCGTATTGATCTCCTAACCAATGAGTGTAGAAGTGTAAGTGCTGTGGAAAGGAGATGCTAGCCTATAGGACACAAAAATGGAGCAATGGGAATGAATAGCCAATGTTGGAATTGCTCTATTGCTCAAAATAGATTTTCAATGAGTATTCAAGCTCAAGTATAGCACAAGTGTAGCTTAGGTGTATTTAGGTGTCCTAAGGCATGTCCTATTTATAGGAATGACCTAAAAGTGCTTAAGGACGTTCTAGACACTTTCTAGGGGGTTCTAAGTGCTTAACTAGCCGTTAGGTATAAGTTAGGTGCATTAGTAACGGCTAGTTGCTTTATTCTACAGTTGCTGTCAGAGTCCATCTCGGTCGACAAATTGTCGACCGAGATACCTACTCAGTCGAAGTTTTGTCGACCGACAGGCTCTCTGGATCAACGTTCATTTGCAACTGCCAACTACCTTGTCAGCTGTGTCTAACGGCTACTTGGGTCTTTCTCGGTCGAGAAGTTTGTCGACCGAGAGTGTCTCGGTCGAGGAGTTTGTCGACCGAGATTGACCCTGTTTCAATCTTTCAATTAAGGCACTAAGTGTGTGTACGAGTGTGCATATGTGACACTATTGAAGGGGATGACATGACTAAGTGTGGTGTTTAGCTAGGGAAGATCTAACGCTTGATTTACATGAAGTCTAAGTACTTGTACATTATATATTTGTACAAGTTTACAATTGATTACATTTCATGACATTTACAATCATTCAAGCATATAGATTCCCTAGAGCTTTGTCATCCACCTTATTCCTGCAACACTCAAGTAGCGCGTTAGATCAACAAGAATGAAATGTTTGTCATCATCGAAACAAAGGGATTTATCATAATGTCCAATTTATCCAACAATCTCCCCCTTTTTGAAGATGACAAACATTTCCTAAATATGAAATAAGGAAATATAAAGCATGTGAGTTTCATACCTGAAGATTACCTTTTGTAGCCATTCTTGTTTTGCAAGTGAGTGCTTGGCCATCAAGATGAAACTCATTTATATTTTCATACCTGAAGATTACCTTTTGTAGCCATTCTTGTTTTGCAAGTGAGTGCTTGGCCATCAAGATGAAACTCATTTATATTTTTGATTTTATATTCTTTCTCCCCCTTTGACATTTCAAAAAGATATCCAGGGTGAATATGTTATATTTCTTCTCCCCCTTAATTTTATACTATGCTCCCCCTTAAATAGATATTCTTTTAGGGACATGGATTTAATATCATTTTTGTCTAATTTAGCCACAATTTGTTTCTCAATCATTTGCAAAGGATGTTAAGCTTTGAAATGATATGAGATTCCCTTAAGCTTATGATGAATGTATATTGATTTCTCACCCATTTTATAAGGGATGTTAAGCCCTAAAAATGAAATGAGAATCCTTTAATCTTAAAGTACATAAAAATGTCTCCAACCAAATGCATGGGATGTTAAGCCCTGATTTGTTTAGAGAGTTCCTTTAAGAACAAGATATATCATTTTTATGAATTTCATAGATTTCGTCATAACCAAGAGTAAAAGTACTAAGGTCTTAATAAGCTCCAAATGATGATTACAATGTTTTTGTAGGATTCTTAAGCAAATAATCAAATTTGTTTGTATGAGCTCCCCCTTAATCTTACAATTAAAGCAATTTAAAGCTTCTAAGGTCACAGATGATTTTAAATTTTGATTTTGACCTTTATCAAAAGTATACTAAGATGATGTCCAAATAATCATTTTGTCAAAGCTTATTTTAGGTCGACCTTGACTTCGACCATAGCGCCCCTTGGTCAAATTTTATTTCAACCAAGAGGCAAAAATTGCAGATTTCCAATTTAAGCATTCATATGTGAAGTACTTGATTAGATATCAATTTTGAAGCATGTTTAGTGATACTCAATATGAAAACATCCTCTTAAAAATGAACGCACGATTAATATCTCAAGTCTTTTAAAGATGCCAATTGAGAAATTTTTATCTTATGTGTTGCAAGCATTTCTAAGAGAGATATCATCATTGAATTTTTTTGCTTGCCTATGTATCATCAAGGATCCATGCATACAATTATCATTATCTATTCTTGCTTACACAGCATCATCATGATGAAAATGATAATTCCATGATTGTAATCACATGATTTCTATATGGGTAGACCATAAAATACTTTAGGAGGCATCATGTGAATAATGATAAAACAGAAATTTCCTTTTTGTTAAGAATAATTTCAGTTTTAACTTAAATCATTTTAGAGAATACACCAAATTAATCTCATATAAGTTTTCAGGGATGATTTCCAAAATATATACAGTCATTAATCACAAATAGATAGCAATTTGATCAATTACAAAAAGAATTCAGCAATTTTACAGAAGACTGGAAATCAGTGTTATGCTCGGTCGACAATTTCTCGACCGAGGTTCACTCGGTCGACAGATTCTCGACCGATAAAGTTTCTGGAATATTTTCAGAACTGTTAATTTATTCCAAGCAAAATAAGATTATGCAAGTTTAGAGCTCGATTTGTATTGAGATATGACATTTGTATATCAAGAATCAGTTTAGGTCAAATCTCAACTGGTAAATTTTAAGCTACTAAGTTTTAGGAATCCAAGCTAAATCATCATTCTTTTTCTTATATGGGCATGAAAATGAATAATGTCCAATATGCATGCAATAATGACAACTAATAGAGTCAACTTCATTTCTCTTTCTAGGAATTGTGTTCCTAGGTACAAACATAATCTTAGTCTTAGATGCTTTAACTCTTTTGGGTTTATTTCTCCCTGGATCATATCCTAATCCTTTTCTTCCATTATAACTAGAGGAAATTTTCAGAATATTTTCAAGCATGTCATTTCCTCTTAACTCATTTACATTTCTTTGTAACTTAGCAATATCATTCATCTTCTTGTTTATATCTTTCTTTGCTTGATCTAAATCAGATACTAGAGAGTTTCTTTCTTTGACAACCTCATCATAATCTAAATGCGAACATAGAACAGGTTGTTTACGAAGATCATTCACTTGAGTTTGCAAGTTTAACTTTTCTAAGGAAAGAAGATTACAATTAGCTTCTACCGATTTTAACTTAAGATCATAATCTTCATTTTCCTTTTTGAGATTTTCATTTTCGGATACAAGAGCAAGAAGTTTAACATTTAAATCATCATTTACTTTATTTGATTTCTTAAGTTTCTTCTTGCACTCAATATATTTCTCATGAGTATCTTGAAGACTAGCAATTAGATCTTCTTTTGGTAGATCATAAAGACTTACCTCTTCTTCGTCTTCATTTGTTGTAGCAATGAGGCATTCTACTTCTTCTTTTGCATCATCACTATCATCACTTGAATCATCCCATGCAGCTTTATATGCTCTTTCTTTCTTTTTGTGAGATGATTTCTTCCCTTTCTTGAGTTTTGGACAATCACCTTTCATGTGTCCCTTTTTGCCACATTCAAAGCACCTGGAAGAAGAAACACTAGAAGTTTTATTAGTTTTAAAACTTTTATATTGCTTACCATTTACAATGAGAGTTTCTTCTTCACTATCATCTTCACTTGTGTCATAAGTGTCCTTGGTTGATGCTTTGAATGCAATGTCCTTCTTTTTGCCTTGTTGACGTTCACATTCTCTTCTTTCTTCCTCTTCTAAAGTTGCCTCATGAGCTTCTAGATTGCCAATGAGTTGCTCCATTTTCAGTTTAGTGAGATCATTAGCTTCTTCAATGGCTGTCACCTTTGGCTTGTATTTGGGAGGAAGTGATCGAAGTACTTTTGATACCTCGTCTTCTTCAAGAACGGTTTTTCCTAAGGCATTCAAACCATTAACAATAGAAGAGAATTTTGCAAACATTTCACTAATGGATTCATTTGGATCCATACGAAAGTGTTCAAACTTCTGTTTAAGCATACTAATCTTAGAATTCTTAACTTGAACCGTACCTTCATAGGTTATGGACAATCTATGCCATATTTCATAGGTTGTTTCACAATTTGATATTCTATTAAATTCTCCTACTGAAATTGAACAATAAAGAATACTTACAGCCTTTGCATTCATTTGAGCCGATTTTACCGTATTTGCATCCCACTCTGCATATTGCATTTGAGGAAGCTCGTATGGGGTTGAGACCATCCTCCATAAGTCCCAACTTATACCTTGAAAGTAGAACTACATCCTTCTCTTCCAATATGTGTAGTTTGTTCCATCAAACACTGGAGGCTTAGCAACAAATGTCCCTTCAAGATTAAGGTTGTTGAGCACCCCGTCACCCATTCTTCAAGACCTTGTTAGGGTTCCTTGAAGCCTGCTCTGATACCAATTGAAAAAAACACTAGAGGGGGATTGAATAGAGTTTTAAAACAATTTTAACAATTATTGAACTCAAACAACCAACCACAAAATATTGGACAAGGGGACAAGGATTTAGAGTGGTTCCAACTTTAGCAAATACTAAAGTTGTCAGTCCACTACCCGGTTGCTTACCCAACTGGGATTTGGAAAGAATTTAATTTTATTACCTCACAAGGACTTTACATAAAATTACAATTCTCTCCCTAAACCCTTCAAGCAGCCTTCACCTAGAAGTAATCGCACCAACCTTGAAGCAACCTTCACCTAGAAGTAATTGCACCAACCTTGAAGCAGCCTTCCTCCTGAAGTAGCTTCTCGTTGCAATAGCCTTCTTGAAGTAGCTTCCCGTTGCGATAGCCTTCTTGAAGTAGCTTGAAGTCCACCTTCTCCTCTGAGAAGAACCTTCTCCAATCCGCAGCCTCCAACCCTAGGAGTAGCAAGGAGAATACAAAGAATAAAAGGAACAAGAAGGAAAACAGAAATTACAACTTATCCTTTTAAGCACAAGGCTTGATTTGCCTATATCAAGCGTATTGATCTCCTAACCAATGAGTGTAAAAGTGTAAGTGCTGTGGAAAGGAGATGCTAGCCTATAGGACACGAAAATGGAGCAATGGGAATGAATAGCCAATGTTGGAATTGCTCTATTGCTCAAAACATATTTTCAATGAGTATTCAAGCTCAAGTATAGCACAAGTGTAGCTTAGGTGTATTTAGGTGTCCTAAGGCATGTCCTATTTATAGGAATGACCTACAAGTGCTTAAGGACGTTCTAGACACTTTCTAGGGGGTTCTAAGTGCTTAACTAGCCGTTAGGTATAAGTTAGGTGCATTAGTAACAGCTAGTTGCTTTATTCTGCAATTGCTGTCAGAGTCCATCTTGGTCGACAAATTGTCGACCGAGATACCTACTCGGTCGAAGTTTTGTCGACCGACAGGCTCTCTGGATCAACGTTCATTTGCAACTGCCAACTACCTTATTAGCTGTGTCTAATGGCTACTTGGGTCTTTCTCGGTCGAGAAGTTTGTCGACCGAGAGTGTCTCGGTCGAGGAGTTTGTCGACCGAGATTGACCCTGTTTCAATCTTTCAATTAAGGCACTAAGTGTGTGTACGAGTGGGAATATGTGACACTATTGAAGGGGATGACATGACTAAGTGTGGTGTTTAGCTAGGGAAGATCTAACGCTTGATTTACATGAAGTCTAAGTACTTGTACATTATATATTTGTACAAGTTTACAATTGATTACATTTCATGACATTTACAATCATTCAAGCATATAGATTCCCTAGAGCTTTGTCATCCACCTTATTCCTGCAACACTCAAGTAGCGCGTTAGATCAACAAGAATGAAATGTTTGTCATCATCGAAACAAAGGGATTTATCATAATGTCCAATTTATCCAACAAACTATATATGAAAATTGATTAGAAAAATACAAGAAATCCATTAAAAATATAATGGAAGCTTGATACTTTTTGCAATTCAAAAAGGATATAAAGATATCATCTTTAATGGTTTAATTGATGAAAAACCCTAAGAATTGATGATAATGAGATCTAATAATGTTCTTTGGATGTTATGAGAAAATATGAACTTGTTGTTAATAGAATTAGGTCTAGAAAGATGATCTTTATGCATATATGGCATAATTTAGGGTTCCATGTACATGAATATGCACTAATGGGCCTAGAAAACTTAATAATTATGACATTTAATGGTTTTAATTATGCAAATCCATGAATAAGATAGAGATATGTTGTTATAAAGCAATTTGAGTATAAAAGATCCTTAATGTGGATAATTTGAGTAATTAGGGGTTTTATAAGTAGAAAAGCAATTTTAAGTTTGTTGACCTAAAAAGGATAAAGTTTGAGAAATTGATCTAAGAAGTCCTAATGAATCCTAATGAGACTTAGAAACCTTGGAAAGGTGTCCCAAGTCAATAAGGAGTTGTTTGGGATATGTTTGTGACAATTAGACATTATACATGTTTTCAGGATCAATGTTTTCTTGATTGGTTGATTGGCTTGCTTGATTGGACATCTAGTTAGATTTGGATATATTGCTTCTTTGAGATCTCCAAAATAGGTATGTGGTTACATTTATGACTAATCTCTCTGGTTTCATGGATATTTCTAAAGTTTTACCGGTTGCTTGAAATCAACTACTTAGTTGACATTTATTTCATGCAACTATAAAGTGACTATGGCTATCATCATAAATATATGTGCATGACAGGCTCAGATCCTAGTCCTCCTCTGTAGCTTTGATGATGACTAGATGGATGACCTAGTACATGGTCTACCCTTGAGGTAGGATCATCAGGTTATCAAGAGTCGATGCGTTGTTCTACCCTTGGGTTGGACCATACGACTACACATACCTAGGTCGTGGTCTACCTGTGAGGTTGGATCATAGGGCTATTTGAGATCTACCATATGAGAGAGGTAGTATCCATGTCCACTGTAGGGATAGCACAGAGGCAAAGATATGTAGGGATTGAGTAGTTATGTTTAATACATAAAGTTTGATCTGTTAAGCAATAATTTGATTGTATTATATGGTTACAAATAGATGCAAGATTTTAGTTCCCCCACATACAAGTATAACTCATTATACTGACCGCCATTTTGTTTGTCAGTGTTTTAAGTTTATCAGAAAGTGGATATTCCTTTAAAGTACTTTGAATGAATAAAGCTCAATAAAGAATTGGAGGATTGTAGATAGATATTTTCTTACATGGGCAAAGTCCCTCAAATCCTATATTTTTCAAGGTATGTGAAAAGAAATTTTTTGTCCTGTTTTAAGCTTAGTTGTAGTAGAATTAATGTATTAATTAATTTTCATTATTTGCAAAACCATATGATCATGTTTTGGGGTAACGGTTCTAGCTCCTTGGTCTTCCTTAATTAGGGGTTATCGAGGGGTGGGGTCATTACATTTGGTATCAGCGCATGGTTTTCCATTTAAACTCTAATAATTATTAAAATTTACAAACTCTTTAGAACCCAAGGGAGTTATTAGAGGATTTTTCAATGATGGAGGTGTCTAGAAAAGGATTACGGTCTGGGGGATGGCAAGATTTTCCTCCACCCCACTAGTTGGTCTACAAGGGCTCCTGGATTCTTTGTGACTACCTAGCTAAAATTAGAGGTTTTGACTTGAAATAAGATACCTCTAGGTCTTCTATCATCTGTCTTCATCCCTTCTCTACCCTGTTCATTGAATAACTTTAAGAGATTAGGGTTTCTCTCTCTCCACCACCCTCTTGAGTTTTGGGAATAAGGATTAAGGAATCCTCCACCAAATAATAAAAAGCATGTAAGAAAGATGTCATGGACATAAGTTTTGTTAATTAGAAACACATACTGAGTTTAGTTTATATGCTTGGGTTGCATGGCATGTGTTGTCATGCCCTCAAAGAGCTTTGATGTTAGATCTTCTCGTAGGATGAAGAGGAAAGGTATAGCCTTAGAGGAAGAAGCCTCTAGGAAAAGGAAGAGACCCGACACATCCTCTGAAGACAATGCTCAACCCAAAACCTTAAGTGATGGATAGAGAAAGAGAAGATATGATTAGTTGGATATCATAGTTGACCATGCATGTATGTATGTGGGTTTGACGTGCATGCTTTACGTAGAGGCTTTGAGTATGCATGAGAAACATAGACTATGTGTGGTTGTTTGACCCCTAGTACCTTGTGGTGACCCGAACTTGGGTAGGTCATGCTCGTTGAGGGTGAGGGATCGCTCCCTCATTGAGAAGGTTAGAGGAGACCATATAGGAACCTTAATGGGCATACATAAACAGAAAAGAGGCATGCACCAACGTAGAAGTGTGTGGCAGCAAGGCGGGCAGTCAGTTTTAGACCTGAGCCAGGGGGTTATGCCTGATTGTTTGTTAGATAGGCATGCAGAGCCTTGGATGATCTTGGCTAGACATAAGTTTTGATAGTATGTTTCACCCATATAAGGATAGATGTGTATCCTTAAGAGCTTGACCCATCTTTTGAGAGAGAAACTCCAGTGGTAGGACCAGTTGTAGGGGGTTTGCCCTAGAGAGAGGGAGAGACCCCGATGAAGAAGGTTGGAAACATGGACTATGAGACATGAGGAATCATGAGGAGTTTGGTATAATATGGCCTAGAGCAGACAACCCTTAGTAGATATATGTGGTTGCCTCATGTACGATCCTTGGAGGGTTATCGTACCTTGGATTCCTTTAGAGGAACCAAACCCAAGAAGAGAGAAATAGGCTTTGTGAATGAACGTGTAGATGATATAAGTGCCTATCTTTTAGGTGTAGGAAGGTTTTAAGGTAACCTTACGAGGTCACTTGTAAGAGATTGATGAGCTAAGTGGAGAGAACATAATATGAGCATGAATCTATAGACCCATGTGTGACCATCTCTAAAGGGGCATGAGGATATGTTGCCATGGAGGTAACCTATATGGGGCCAGACCAAGATAGGTAGATCACCATGATTCCCATGAAGGGATGTAAGTTGACCATGAGTGACCAGAGAGATGATGGAGATTCAGGTAAGGATTCAAGATTGAGATGTATTGTGATAGAATCCTAAGTCAATACTAAGGTCAGGTAGGGATAAGACCGATGGGAATAGGAGTTTTTTGTTCCCTAGATGCACAAGACCATAGGATCGAGAGGTAACAACTATATTTTTCCGAGGACCATGGGTTAGGAGGTTGACCACCTTCATGAGTTCATGGGGCCCAAGGGAAAATGAGGGAGGCACTCCCTGGATGCATAAGGGAAGAGGGATGACCTCGAAAGTACCAACACCCTAGAGACCTTGAGGAAATGACTAAGGATTGTACATAAGAGAGATGTGAATACCCAAGAGTGTTTGGGAAAAACCTTTCCATGGATGTAAACATAGATTGGAGATATTCATGATATGAAGACAGGTGATGTACATTTCAACTTATATTGGAAAGTGTAATAGAAATGTGTGATGCACCATCTCTACTCATAGAATGGGATGAACTATGTATTTAGACTACATCCAAATGCTCATTTCCTCTCGTTATGGGTGTGAGAGATAGGGAAAAATGTATGCCATATACTAAGGATGAAAGTGATATGAGTTGAAACATTTCTATGATGTTTGAGGATAGAGGAAATACCACATCCTTTTGGAAGTATATTGGATAGATGGTAAGAAAGAATAGATGAACTAAGGTAATCATCATATGAGGACATTCTTACCACGAGAAGTTTGGATTTTATGAGTTAAAGTTTGGGTTTGATAACTGAGATGAGGGAAGCAAGAACTTGAAGTTTTCATGACTCAGATAGACCTAAACCTGAGATAAGGATGATGAGTGGAGTATAGGAAGTTTTATGTTTTCACCATCACCTAGCACATAAGGGAACTAATGTGGTACCAGATACTCTTAGTCGAGACACAACTCAGGTTTACAACTATCTTGTTTGGCCAGTGGAGAGGCTGGAAGAGGTTTCTAGGTGAACCCTATGATCGTTAGATGATGAGACATATATGGCTAACATCCAGATATGACCAGACATGTTGGTCAAGTTAGTGGTTGCCCAGTTAGCCAGCCCGGGTCTTAACGAGATAAAAGGATTGTTATAAGAACCTCAAATACACTTCCCAGGAAAAGAAGGTGATGAGACCCACGACTAGAGTGTTTTAGGGTTTCTCAGGAGTCACCCTTGAGGAATCATGTCATGCAAGAAGCTCATGATTTTAAGTACACCATACACCCTGGTACTTACAAGATGGCTGAGATGTGCAGTGATACCTTGAAGGGTTGGAATGAAGAAGGATATAGAGGTGCATGTGGCCAGTTGCCATACATGCCAGAGGGTGAAGGCCAAACACCAGTAACTTAGTGGATTGCTATAGATAATGAGAAGTCCCAAAGAGGGAATGGGAGCAGATCACCATGGACATTATGATGGGTCTCCCCTAGACCAAGAGAGGTCAGGATGCAATATGGGTTATGGTAGATCACCTTACCAAGTCGACACATTCCCTTTCTTAAGAGAATGCTGCCAGTGTGACCGAACTGGTTGAACTATATATATATATATATATATATATATATATATATATATATATATATATATATATATATATATATATATATATATATATATATATATATATATATATATGAGAGATACTTCAACTACAAAGTGACCCGAGTTCAAATATTCTTAAGCATGGCCTTAGGTTTTCTTTCATGTTGTGGAAGTAGGTACTACATGAAGAACTCGATACTAGATTGAAGTTTCATGCAACATATCACCCCCTGACTGATGGACAGTCAAGAGTGTATGATCCAGACGTTAGAGGGTCTGATGAGAGTATATGTGCTCATCCAAGGTGATTTGTGGGAGAAATTCCTTCCCTTATAAGAGTTTGCTTGTTATGATAGCCACCAAAACCAGTATCAAAATGTATGAAGCTCTTTAAGGGAGGTTGTGTTGGTTACTACTTCATTAGGATGATGTCGGTGAAAGGGCCTTGAGAAGGTCAGAGAAACCACTGTGTATGTAGATGAAGTTGCTTTGATTGAGAAATGGTTGAGAAAGCCCAGGGTCGACAACAGTTGTGTGTTGAGGCAAAGTAGACTGACTTGCAGTTCACTGTGGGCATGCATTTGTTTTTGAAAATCCAACCCCTCCGAGCTATAGCTAAGAAAACTGAGTCCCCGATACACTGGTCCATTTGAGATGGATTGGTGAAGTTATTTATGTTTTGCCTTACCCCTTAGGATAATATGATGCATGATGTGTTCCATGTGTCTGATCTAGAGCACTATGTGAGGTACCTGAGCCATGTGTCGAGCATTGAGCCTATTGAACTCCTAGGGAGTTTAACTTGCCCTGAGCCACCTATGAGGGTACAAGATACCAAGGTGAGAGAGAGCTTAGTAATAAAGAATAGAAGATGATAAAGGTTCTTTGTAAGCACCATGGAGAGGATGAAGCCACATGGGAGTTGATGATGGACATAGAAAAATCTTATCCTGATTGTTAGTATGATTGGTGGAATTTTGAGGGAAAATTCCTATAAGAGGGGAAGGCTATTACAACCCCAATTTTTGGTCTTGAATGCTTTGAAATGCAATTTCTCCAATAAATGTATAATCATGGGAATTGTATGATTTATGTGCATTGAATGGATTTCCTTTGCAATATTTCCTTTATGCATGTGATTTTGTGGATCATAATATGTTACTGAGTCAATATGATTAAAAGAAAAAGAAGAAAACAAATAATGCATTATTAAGTAGGGAGTACATCAACAGAAGGGGGGTCTCTCTGTCTAGGATTATGATCCTGCCTCTCTCTAGTTTCCCCAGCGGCCACCGCTGGGGTAGGGGAGCCTCCTGGTGCTTTTCTCCCCTGGCCTCAAAAGCCTCGGTGACGTCTTCTTGGAGTCGTTAGTTGTGGTCTCAAGGTGAAAGGATGGCGTAGTGTTGGGCTTCTCCACGGTAGCAGATGAGTAGAGGATGAGATGCATCGTTGGAGCAATGGTCGGGTCTGTGATTTGACATAATTGACCTAGTCAACTCCATCCTGCCCAGGAGTGGCAGATGGAGAGGAGTGGTGCCCTCCTAGTCCTGAAGATCATGTGTAGCTGCTCCATCATCGTAGGGTATAGGGGTCCTCGCCTTCGCCTCTGCACCTGCTCTTCCATCTACTGTGCTGAGATCTGGTCTCCCAGGGCTACACCGCCCCTTCGTCTTTGACTGACCTGCTTCGACTGGATGGGATGAGTCCTGGCATTGGGTGGTTCTCTCACTGAGAGGTCTTGACCCTAGTGTTCCTCGGAAACGACGAGATTCTGATCCCTTTTTGGCGATTCCAGCGATGATGGCCTCTTCAATTGGGTGACAGGGTTCCCCTAGGTCTGCTTAGAGATGCGGCCTCATCTTTGCGGTGATGGTGGTGCCCCTTTCTGGGGCTCAATCCATTTCCCGGTCCCTAGATTCACTTGCGAGTCCCCTGGTTGGACTCGGAGGCAAAGGGTGTTCCATCTAGGCGGCTGGGTTCTTCCCTGTTGTCCCCTGTTGCTGCGTGTGGGGATGCCCACAGGGTGTTCGAAGCTTTGTTTCTTTCTGGTACTGGTCTCGACCACATTATGGAAGGTCGAAGGAAGAAGAACAAGAAGCCAGGGAGAGTTCGAACAAATGATATTCTATGGATCGACGATTCTGTCTAGACCCTCATGGTACCTTTCTCCCATCCTGCTCAGGTTGAGATTTTCAGTGCTGCTTTGTTGCTGGTTGGTAGCATAGTTCTAAGAGGACAGGTTCACTTCCAGTCCTTGAGGATGGCGCTCATTGATGTTCCCCTCTACTACAATTTCTGGGTGTAGTTACTGTCAGCTAGTTGGAGGTGGAGCAGCCGGCCAGTATCTTCCAAAAGGCTAGATGTTGATTTCTTTTTTCTTTCATCTATCTGCCAGCCATTACCAGGATCTTCAGTTCTCTTGTGACTGGATTCATCTTTATTGGTGGAACCAGTTCTTCTGTTGATATCTGTTTGAGTTTGGACCTGTGAAGACCTAGCGTTCTTCTTCAGGATAGATGCTGAGATGATGATCTGATTAGCTTTAGATTAGCATCTAAGAAGGCACATTTCTAGGTGGTCTTATTGTTAATGCTTTCTTTCTGCTATATTTATAGCTTGAGGGTGGTCGTTTTGTCTCTATCCCTTGGAGGACTTTTTGGTCCTTATTGGTCCTTGATTCTGGGGTTAGTTGGTATGATGCTTCCCTGCGTGGTTATGCTATCATATATAGGTTTTTTTAGGGGTTTGTTATTTGTACACAAGCTCAAAGTTTTTGGTTTTAATATAGAAACATGATTTTTAGCCGACAAAAAAAAAGGTGGAAATTTGAGATAATGATGAAAATATGAGAAATATGTGGAAAGATGTATGAATGGTCATCATGGATGAGATTTCGAATCAACAAGGTTTCTAATGGTAAAAGGAATCCAAATAAAGATACAAAAAGAGTAAGAGAGAGAAAAAATGAATAAAATATGCCTTATTAAGAGATAACTTGCATATGAACAAAAGTCTCTCACACTTTTAAATTTGAGTCCCAAACTTAACAAACAAGTAGTTTAAGTCGTTGTGGATTTTCCTTTAAAATTTGGGAACAATTGGATAAAAGAGGAGAGAGCTATGCATTTGTTAAGTTTCCTTAAAGTGAAGGGTTATCTAGTATAGTAATGTGATTTGTCACATTTCAATTCGAATCTAAAACCTTAGGCTCGACCCAGGTGAGTGTCACGCTCAACGACGACCATTGGATGGTGATCTAATGATCCTGAGATCGTCTTCTACCTCAATTTGGAAAAGGAAAATAGGGAACAGTGGTTATGAGTATACCCGAGCGAAACGCTTGCGAACCAAGGGACAACTCACTTAGGAAACATGTTTAGTGAAATCAGAGACCAATATGAGTGGGTCTACCCTGAGTTTCATAGGGTTTTGTTGCCTAATAGAGTTTTGCCCAAATTAGGAAACCATGGCTTCTCATCCACCATGATTGGGTCTATATATAAGGCATGTTCATCTAGAGCAAGGGCGGCCCAATGAGAAGGAGATTCTTTCAAACTGATGGTAACCATCTCAGTCTTTAATTTCTATCACTAGACCTATTCTATCTCTTCTTTTTCTTAGTTTTCCTCTGAAGGGCTTCCTCATCATCTTACATATTCCCATTGTCCTCGGCAAGAATTGACACCGTCGTTGGGTTCGGACGGACCAGGCGGTGGTGTCGTCTCATCGACCTAGAGCTCTAGTGCCCTAAAGAATGGGGTCAACCATCCTACTGACCAACGTCGGGGCCTGGCTCACGAATAGAAGGTGGGCGGGAGCTTAAGGATGAGTTGGGAGGAATAGACTTGCTTACCCCCGACCCTGATGAATAGAAGAAAGGGCAAACACATCTTTTAGCCCTATTTATAGCCTTCACCTTGTTGGGATGAGTGGCTGAGTTTTCCATGGGCCATTGGCTGCAGATTAACCACGTGGAAAATAAATGGAAGAGATAAGTGTGATGATGTGGTTGTTTCTAATTGGCTCAACCATCTTTATTTTGCAAAAATCATAATTAATTATTGGTAACCCAAATCAAGATAAACTATATATGAAAATTGATTAGAAAAATGTAAGGAATCTATTAAAAATATAATGGAAGCATGATTCTTCTTTCAATTCAAACAAGATATAAATATATCATCTTTAATGGTTTAATTGATGGAAAACTTTAAGAATTGATGATAATTAGATCTAATAATGTTCTTGGGATGTTATGAGTAAATATTAACTTGTTGTTAATAAAAGAGACAATTAGGTCTAAAAATATGATCTTTATACATAATTGGCTTAGTTTAGGATTCCATGTACATAAATATGCATTAATGGGCCTAGAAACCCTAATTTTAATAATTATGAATTTTAGTGGTTTTAATTGTGCAAATCCATGAATAAGACAGAGATATGTTGTTACAAAGCCAATTTGAGTATAAAAGGTCGTTAATGTGGATAATTTGAGTAATTAGTGTTTTTATGAGTAGAAAAGCTATTTTAGGGTTTGTTGACCTAAAAATGATAAATTTTGAGAAATTGATCTAAGAAGCCCTAATGAATCCTAATGAGACTTAGAAGCCTTGGAAAGATGTCCCAATAAATAAGGAGTTGTTTGGGATATGTTTGTGACAATTAGACATTATACATGTTTTTAGGATCAATGTTTGCTTGCTTGATTGGACATCTAGTAGGATTTGGATAAATTGCTTCTTTGAGATCTCTAAGATAGGTATGTGGTTATGCTTATGACTAATCACTCTAGTTTGACGTCGATTTTCAAAGTTTTACTGGTTGCTTGAGATTAACTGCTTGGTTGACATTTATTTCATGAAACTATAAAGTGACTATGGCTATCACCATAAAAATATGTGCATGAATGGCTCAGATCCTAGTCCTCCTCAGTAGATTTGATGATGATAAGATGGATGACCTAGTACATGGTCTACCCTTGGGGTAGGATCATCAGGTTATCATGAGTCGATGTCCTGGTCTACCCTTGGGTAGGACCATACGACTACATAGCCCTAGGTCATGGTCTACCTGTGAGGTAGGATCATAGGGGGTATTTGAGATCTACCATATGAGAGAGGTAGTATCCATGTCCACTGCAGGGACAACACAGAGGCAAGGATATGTAGGGATTGAGTAGTTATGTTGAATATGTAAAGTTTGATTTGTTAAGTAATAATTTGATTGTATTATGTGGTTACAAATAGATGCAAGATTTTGGTTCCCCCACATACCAGTATAATTCATTGTACTGAACGCAGTTTTGTTTGTCTACATTTTAGGTTTATCAGAAAGTGGATATTCCTTTAAAGTGACATTGAATGAATAAATCTCAATAAAGTATTGGAGGATTGTAGATAGATAGTTTCTTACCTGGATAAAGTCCCTCAAATCCTATATTTTTCAAGGTATGTGAAAAGAAATTTTTTATCATGTTTTAAGCTTAGTTGTAGTAGAATTTATTAATTATTTTTTATTATTTACAAAACTATATGATCTTATTTTGGGATAACGGCTCTAGCGTTTTGGTCTTCCTTAATTAGGGGTTACCAAGGGGTGGGGTCGTTACAACAACAAGAGAGCGCTCAGTGCGGTATATGTTCTGACAAACCCACTCCACTTGAGGTGGGCATCCTATGTGTTTTCTTGGTGTTGGTAGTAATAGACTCCTTGTATACTAGGTCTTGAGATGAATTTTGAGTGTGGACTTTGATGTACATTTTTAACTTGATATTCTATTCTTAAATATGATGTACATTCATGTTTCATTACATCTATCTATAATTTACTAAAATATTACAATTATTTTAGTTTTGATGATTATAATGTTATGATGTATACACATATGTTAAATCACATCTATCTCTCATTTTCTATAGTATGGCAATTATTTTAGATCAAAATACGTATCAAATTTGATTTTAGGATTTTACTGAGTTAATCTTATATTGGTTTGCCAAAGTTATGTATAGGAAACTTAACTATGAATTTTGTGATGCTCAGTTTATTGTTTCTAAATGTTAATGTTTATCATTGAGAAGAGAGGGTTTAGTTGATGGAACCAAATACTAACTACGCTTGATAGTAATATGGGATCGAGCTCCCTCATTAATCAGCCAAATGTATATCTTCATGAAATGGAGTTAACTGAGAATATTTTTATTGAATAAACTATTCTTCTTGTATGAGATGTTAATCGTATTATGTGATGTAATCATAGCAACAACTAGTGTTGTTATCAACTACTAACCACATGGAGGCGACAATGGATACTTTGCTTCACTAAAAAGTTTCACCTGAAAAGAATAGTGGCAACAAAAGCTAGCAAAAATCATATAAGCCTTGAGCTGTGTAGTTTGCTTCACCCCTAAGAGCACATGCCTTATTGTCTCAACATTGTCGATTCTACCCCCCTACACATTGTGTTCACATCCTCATCTCACTGTTCTCGAACATGATATAGGCGTGGTTGCTATAGAAGGTGATTTCGTCGGTGTACTGGTGTCTAACGGAAATCGAGAGGGATGGTGTCCATGGAATGGAGTAGGAAAGAACCCATACTTCCTCAGAGTTGGAAGAGGGACCTACTAAATAATTATAACATAAAGGTGGCTACTTTGTCGTATACGTCCTTGCATGTGGGATGGCAGCATGGTTGGAGGATGTTCCGTGGTGCGTGCTCCAAAATTTATAATCGTTGACAGCGTGACGGCAAGCATGCAAGGATCTTTAATAAAGACGAGGACAATAAATAGAAAGTAGTAGTATGTTTTTGGCCACTGTATTTTTGTTAATCAATTGAGTCAGCCAGCCTGTTGAAACTTTACCATCAAGACTGACATTTACTAAACGGAATCAACGAAGACTGTCAATGCTCAGTAGACTGTATTATCTTGGTAAAAAAACCTAAATGGCACATTTGCCAATTTTAATTACCTAAATGGCATGTTCTTGAACTTATTGTCCAAAATGGCACATTTCTGGAGCAATACGTCCCCTGCTGGGACGCATTGCTCTCCCGCGAGGCAATACGTCCCGGTGGGGGACGCATTGGTCCCACAGGAGGGCAATGCGTCCCGAGCCGTGACGCATTGCTCTGTTGTGGGACCAATGCGTCCCCCGCCGGGACGCATTGCCACGCGGGAGAGCAATGCGTCACGGCTCAGGACGCATTGCCCTTTGTGGGATCAATGCGTCGCGGCCCGCGACGCGCCCAACGGCTATAAAATTGCCACGCGGGCAATGCGTCCGGGACGGGGACGCATTGCTCCCAGCGCAACGGCTATTTTACCGTTGGGGCCGCTGCGCGGCGCCGGGCGGTGCCACGTGGGCGCAATGCGTCCCCAACCGGGACGCATTGCTCCCCTATATATATTGGCCGAAAATAACCCCCCAAACTCACACCATTCTTCATTTCCTTCATCTAGCTCTATACTCCCATTGCTCTAGAGCTTTTCTCGGATTTCTATTGCTTTGGGTGATTTCTAGCTTATTTCGGGCGATCTTGGGCTGATATCTTCTGCTGTTCGGAGACTATTTGGAGCTTCTTCTTTCTCTTCTTCTATTCTTCGATTGTCAACAGATAACTCTCCATTTCAGGTATTTATTCTACCAAATTTTTAATTTTCAAAATATGAACTTACAAAATATTACAACTGAAATAATTGTATTGTTACTCTTTAATTGCACATTACTGAAATAATGATGTAGAAAATGACAATTGAAGGCTACTTAATACCTGAAAAATTATTGTTCGAATTTGCAAAATTGTTATTTTGAAATGTTAGTGTTACTAAAAAATTAGCAAAATTGTTGTTATGAAATGTTAGTTAATTTTACTGAAAAATTAGCAAAATTGTTGTTCACTGTTAATGTTATAGAAAAAATAATCCAATAAATTTAATTCCAAATTGATGTCATTGCTCTAAAATATTAATTTATGTTGATATAAGGTCATAAAATATGAATTTCTTTCTGATGTTAATATAATATTCTAAAATATAGGAACATGGCATCTAGTTCAAATTCACGAATTGTGAAGATGCGATATGATGGGCAATTTCTCTCTGATGGGTCTTATTCTAGTCGATCTGTTAGACCCATAAACATTTCACTTATTAATACCCTATCTGAACTAAAATCGTATATCTATACAACACTTGACATCAATCCCAACCACTTCTCTATCAAAATATCCTATCTTTTCCCTGGAGAAAATCATATGCTCGTACAAGTTGATGATGATGATGCATACAGAACCTTGTTATCACTTTCAGCTGATGCCTATATTGATGTGTTTCTTGAAAAAACATATATCCACCAACAACCTTGTTTAATGAGTCTATTGAATCAATTTCAATCTCAATTCTCTCGGAGTCAACCACCTCAATTCTGTCAAAGTCATTTAACTACTGAATGGAGTCAACCACCTCAATTCAGTCCTACACCTCAATTCCGTCTTAGCAATTTAACTGCTGAGTGGAGTCAACCACCTAAATTTTCTCAAAATCTTAGTACTGAGAATATTGGTGTTGAGGTTGAGGAGGGAGATAATGATATTGATCATGAAGGTGATAATGATAGTGATCATGAAGGTGATAACAATAGTGACATTGAAGGTGGTAATAACAGTGAACCACCTGAGGATGAGTCATTGACTGAAACCGATGATCAGCACACACATCCATTCCCTGACTCTATTGCAGCATTGAGTCATATTCCATCCATATTTGACAACCAATGGCCCCAACATGAACACATTGATTCCAGCTATGAAGCTTTTCAAGATGATGACTGGGTGGAAGATTTTTGTCATGAATTTCGTCTCAATTACAATCCTTCCAGTGCTGTTATATATGAGGGTGCTTTATTTGCATCTAAAGTTGTACTGGTTGAGACAGTCCAAAAATGGTCGGTACAAAAGAATGTCCAGTATCGTACATTACGCTCAAATAATCGTCATCTTAAACTTGCTTGTATCCATGATGAACGATGTCCTTGGAGATTGACCGCTTGCCAGTCCAAAAAAGCAGGTGGCATGTGGAAGATAAAACATTGTAAAGCAGGCCACAATTGTGAATTAACTGTTATGAATCATGATCATCACCAAGTCACAACATCTTATATTGATCGAATGATAATGTCAATCCTAGTATCACGATTGGATATGTCGACATGAGAAATTCGTGACAAGGTGAATGCTGAACTAAGGCTCAATATATCTTACAAGAAGGCATATCTAGTGAGGAGGAAGGTTGTTTGTAAAATATTTGGAGACTGGAAATCATCATATCATAGTTTGTTGCCGTTCCTAATTTCTCTGACACAATATATTCCAAGAACTATATATGCCCACCTTATTGATGATTATATCCTTCAAACTGAAGGCACTCGTAGATTCAAGCGGGTGTTTTGGGCATTTGGTCCAGCTGTGAGGGGTTGGGCCTATTGTAGGCCTGTTCTTACTGTTGATGGCACATTTTTAACAGGAAAATATACTGGCATACTTCTCCTTGCATGTGGCATAGATGCTGATAATGGTCTATTTCCACTTGCTTTTGCTGTTGTCGAGAAAGAAAATAAGGACTCATGGGAGTGGTTCTTTGGTTCTCTACAAACTTGTATTCCAATCATTCCACGACGTACAGACTTGTGTATTATTTCTGATCGAATGAGTGGGATTTTTCCAGCCCTTCAATCAAAATTTTATTGGGCTCAACATCGTTATTGTCTTCGACATCTTCGGGAGAACTTCCATAAGCAGTTCAAGTCCAAGGAGTTGAGGGACCTTATGTGGAAGGTGGGATCCACAACTGATACACATGAATTTGATCATCATATGACTGTTATAGAAACCATAGAACCAGCAGCGAAGTCGTATTTATTAGGCCAAAATCCAGTACATTGGGCTCTCGCATATGACAGAGGTTGCAGGTATGGGTCATTGACTACCAATCATGTTGAAGGCTGTAATGGAGTCTTAAAAGGTGTTAGAGGTTTGCCAATACAAGCGTTAATTGTTGCCACATACTATCTCTCTGTGACCATGTGGCTGTATAGGCGTAATCTCGCAAATAAACGTGCACAAGATGGGTTTAAATGGCCCTTTAAGGTTCATGATAAGCTTTATAATGTTCGAGAGGATGCAAAAAAATTTACAATACACATCCGTGTGAACAATGATGAATGGCTTGTTGGTGAGTATCATTATTATTTTCTTTTACAAATTGTTATTATTTATCTTTGTTATTTGTAATATATGTAATTGGTCTTTATTATGTGTACATACTTTATTTTACAGGTACAAACACATGTGGCGATCCGAGCGGCAGTACAGCACGCCCCTGCACAGATCAGAGACAGCATCTATACCATCCAGGGGAGTTACTTTGATAGTCTTCCCGACTATGCTCGACCGTGGGATCCCATACCCACTCATACCACAGCCCCTGAGCCCACTCCTACTCCTACTCCTACTCCTACTCCTACTGTTGAGCCCACTCCCACTCCCACTCCCACTTCTCAGTTCATGTCATGGGGACCGACAGGGCCATATTTTTCAGGAGCTGCTTCATATTCCTCATTCATCACCCCACCTCAACCACCATCATACCATGGAGCAAGTTCTTCTTCTGCTCCATACACTCCATTCCCACCAGCAATTATTCCCGAGAGCCGACCACCATCTTATGTCACATATTCACCTACTCCGTTTGATTTCTCAGGATGCACCCCACCTGATGCATCCTATCCTGGTTTTCCTAGACCCCTCACCCCACCTCCACCTTTTCATTTCTTCCCTGATGCTCGCCAGCAGCCTCCTACACAGTTGTCCCCAGTTCAGCAGTCTCCAGATGACATCGGTACAGAGGATCCTGATGTAGAGGGACGTGGGCGAGGACGTCGTGGGCGAGGACGACATACTTAGTTTTTTATATATTGTACAATTTTGTATGTATGCCTTTGTGAGGACATCTATTGTATGTGGATCTATCATATTATGATATCACATTGGTTCATTTTAGATCATGTTGTTGTGGATCTATCATATTGTTCTGTTGTGTATTATTTTCTCGTCATGTTGGTTCATGTTTTAACCTTGTTTTTAATTGCTATCTCATTTATTTGGATTAAGTTCGTATTATATAATCAATTAGGAACCAACCAATGTTGGTTGCAATACACTTATATATTCCATATGCATGTTACGACCTATTGAAATTGACAAATTTATAATAATTGAGTATATTATAGACATCCAAATACAAGTGAACGAATTATAAATGTATAAATATAATCAATATTGTTAATTTACATATAAATAACCATGAAACAATATCATTGACTGCAAAATATGATTAAAAAAACCAATGCGTCCTGCATGGGGACGCATTGCTCCAATGCGTCCTGCATGGAGACTCATTGAGCAATGCGTCCCACCTGGAGACGCATTGGTCCCACACAAGGGCAATGCGTCCCGAGCCGTGACGCATTGCACTCCTGTGGGGTCAATGCGTCCCCTTCCGGGACGCATTGCTCTCCGCGTGGCAATGCGTCCCAGAGGGAGACACATTGGTCCCACAACAGAGCAATGCGTCACGGCTCGGGACACATTGCCCACTTGTGGGACCAATACGTCTCCCGCCGGGACGCATTGCCTCGCGGGAGAGCAATGCGTCCCAGCAGGGGACGTATTGCTCCAAAATGTGCCATTTTGGACAATAAGTTCAAGAACATGCCATTTAGGTAATTAAAATTGGCAAATGTGCCATTTAGGTTTTTTTGCCTATTATCTTTGTACCGGATATTAGTCGAGACATTTGATGCCAGCATATGGTTATAATGAGATATCGTTAGTAAATGAGAGTTTTTAGTTCTTTGAAATATCATTACTATATATATCTCAACATTTGCTATGTTAATTCTAAAACGTGCATCTTTGGAAAATATAGTCAACCAAATTATTAAACCTGTTAACCAGGTTTTTAATGAAACAACTAATTTATTCACACACACACACACGAAACTGGTTAACAGAGTTAAACATATCAACCGAACCAAAATAAATTAACGTGTTGTAATGTTTATGACACCATAAAAGCTAATACCTATAAAAAATAGCCCTTAGATGATAAACATTGTTGTGATTACATACCACAGACTCACAGTGTTCAAAACTTACCAAATTATAAACGGTGGTCAAACTGGACCACAGAGAGGGAGGGATTAGTCAATCGATTTTATTATTATTGGCCTGGCGATTGCCGACCTAGAGAACAGATGGGTACAAGCGCGGGGAGTTTTTGCCCTTCCGTCCGATAGTGGCACTATTATAGTGCATCCAAATTACAAATTCCCATGTTTTTTCGGCCTGTGGCTGGGTCCATTGCGGTACAATCACCACGTGAACCAAAGAACACTGAGTGAGATTCAATAGCGCACAGCGAAGCAGCTTCCTGTTGATGTGGAATAAAGGCGGCCCTCGTTGGCTGGGCCCCACACATGGCAGCCGTTTAACGGCCGAGAATCGACCTACGCGTCCATTCTCCAAAGAAACTGCCAGTGAAGTAGTGAACAGGTGGTGGCGGGTCGTGTATTCTGTTTCTTATGTCATATTCTTTTTTTTGGTCGATCAATTTCTTATGTCATATTCGAAGTTGAGAGATCAATTCATTGAGATCTATCACTGAAGAAATGAGGAAATAATGTGTACAACAATGGAAGAGAAGCCAACTTGCCTTGTCTCATCAATTCTATGTCTCCACCAGACCAAACAAGGCCACGCTTAGTTTGATGGGCGGCGAGGAAAATGGAGGGGAAGGAGAGGAGAGGGGACCGGCTGGAGTAGGCTAATTGGTTTGTTTGGAAAGAACGGGGCAAAAGAATATAGGAGAAATCGGTTTTTTTTTTTAATGCGGGAGAATTCTATTGTATCTTGTTTCCCAATAGGAAAACAAAAGGCTAATAGAAATGCGGGAGAATTATGTCCAGCCAGACTATACAAGTAAGACCCGACCAGAAAAAAAATCCTAATTTATCATATTATATCATTGTATCATGATTTTGTCTATGCTTTGACACTCTTGATATATGTTAGGTCCTTGATTTTCAGTCTGAAAACTCCTCTAATCAGAGGAGGCATCTCCTTGGGCATAGAGAAGCACACCGGTGCACAAGACTCGTTCCATAGTCAACAAGATGATGGACCATCCTATAGCCTCCATGTACATCATTATGCATACCCATGCCTATGCAAAAAGGATGATATCTTCTCTAAACAAAATCTTAACCTTTAGGGCAATGCTGCACACCATTTAGGATTATGTCTAATATGAAACAGTCACACTCAACCAACACAGTGCCATTCTCTTTCATGTACATCTCTCCAACCCTATCTCCATAGCCTCCAATAAAGATTTTAGTGTGTTTGGTCCACTAGGTGGGGAAGCAAAGCCTATCAACACCATACCTCATGGTTCCTCAAAAGACTTCCCATAGATCTCCTTCTAATGCCACTATTCTTCCACTTCCATATGGTGGATCTATGTTAAGCTTAAGACAACCTTCTCTAGGTTTCAACCTTACAAAAATATGAAGAGTATGCAATCATTCTAAAATTGTAGTGGAAATATAATATCCACCAATTGTCTGGGGTGTTTGGTGGACCTCCGTCTCTAGCGAGCACCATGTCTTTCTTAACTTCTCATAAATTATGTCTAGTCCATCTCCAAACATTTTTTCACGAGTTGATACACAAATCCCAATCTCTATGTCTTGGTAGACAGTGTTGAAGGTATTCTAGCATGCACATCCCTAAGTGGCCCAAACAACACACACAACATATGCAATGTAAGGATAAAATTCTATCTATGTTATAAAATGAATCATAAAATTTACGTAAGGGATCAAAGGAAATAGGAAGTTAAAGATTACATCTTGAAAGAAACTAATCTAGATATAATCCACAAGATCTCAATCATGAAGAGTCCCTCCTACAATTCTTGTTGGTTGAAGATGCCATAGTAAGGATATTAACACTTCATCTCCTTACATTATATAAAATATGAAAATCAAGACATGGACAATGCAAGCACATTGATACTCTAAAAATGGTATAAAAACACAATTCTGATACAAAAATATAATGTGTTTGGTGGGACTTATAGTAATGACAAACAAAATAAAAATAAGACTTCAGAAAACACATGTGAATTTCTCCCATGAGGAAGTGACCAAATTGATAGCCACTCATGAGACACTAAGAAGTGCATCAGAATAATGGTCAGTTCTGACCCATTAGGAAGAAGCATCAAAATAATGGTCATTGATGATTTAGTAGGAGGATGCATACAATAACTAGTAAATACTTGAATAGGAGAAGATGTCAAAATCTAGCCATTCAAGAATGGTACGTCAAGGTGGGCCCAAATCTAGCTAATGAGTAACAAGTTGGGCCCAAAGCTCTCAAGATAATGAGTACCCTATACATTTTCTATCTCTAGAACTGTAGCTTCAAAATACTATTGGAAGTTGTTCTCATTTATGTGAAGGTTATTCAATATAATTATATAAATTAATAAAGGTAATCATTGAATAAATGTAACTCAAACAAATAAATATCCAAAACAACACTTGAAAGGTATATGTCTTATCAATATATCCAATACTTATATTATGGTCAACATGAGGTAAGTGTACCTTTTAAGTTGAGATCAAAGTAAAAGAGTATATCTTTATATGTGTATCCAAATATAGATTTTGGGCATTTTTAATTATTTGGGATCAAATATGGATCATTGTCAAAGTCATTACGTCTCATGGGGTGATTAAGTCCTAGTCATCCCATTGTGATAACCCTAATTAAATCCTATATTATTAAATTATTATCATCGATAAAATGATCAAAATACAAAATATGCTCCACACATATTCTCACAATAAGGGTTTATTACCGAAGTTAGAAAAAAGGGGAAATGAGGGGAAATGGAGTTTTTACACTTATATAATCAATAATTAATAACTCCTACATACTAAATCTACAAATCATGAGATTTGGATAAAAAATATATGAAGTTGTACTCTTAAAAAGAAAAAATATGAGATATGTTGCATGATGTTGACATATCAGAATACCATAGTGTATATTAGGCTAGGATTTCATGTATATTAAGTGTACATCTATCACCAATTGTACATGATCTCTTAATTGGAGAGTCATATGATACTATTATTCATGGAAAAGATGGAGCGGGGAATTTTACATCATATATTTGGGGAAATGGAATTGTAAATTAGTAAAAGTATACATAATTTTACTTCAATGCTTCCTCCCTACCTTAAAAATGAATTTATTCTTGAAATTCAAACATCCTTGAAGAGGTTAGGATATCTTTCCTCCATATCAGACTCGAACTCCCAAGCAACACCATCATTGTTGTGATGTTTTCATAGTACCTTCACAATGTCGACATCCTTATTCTGAAGATCATTAGTTCAACTGTTGATGAACTTGATTTAGGAATCATGGTATATAAGACTGTCTTTAACTCGATAGGCTCATGGTTAAGGACATGATGTAAACTTTTGCATACTACTTTTGGTTTGACATGAACAAGACATTTGTATCATGACGTACTATATATGCCAACTATTGTGCACACTCATTGATACTGTCTAACATTACTATGGACTAGCAAGTATAGGATTGAGTTTCCATTTTTATAACCTCCTAGATAGCCCTGATCTTCAAAAATACATGGTCTCCAAAGGTGGAAATGTACATATTTCTTGTGGGCATCTTCTTATGACTTTTGATGATCGTATGCCTTCTTTAACATTTGTATGATAAGACTCAAATTGTCAAAATACAATTATAGATCCTCATATTCTAGAATGCACCTTTCACTGACTTCATCCCAATACAATGGAGATTGACCTGACCTCCCAAAAAGGATTTTATATGGTTGCATTCCAATGATAGAAAACTAGCTATTTTGGTACAAAAAATCCACCAGATGAAGGTAATAGTTCCATGAACCTCCCCAATCTAGGACACATGACCTTACTAAGTACTCTAGCACATGGATTTTCCTATCAGCTTCCCCATATGTGAGTGTGTAGTTCATGAAGTATGTCCTAGTTCCTCTTTTACTTGTTTACATTATTGAGAAGTGAACTTTGAACAACAATGAGGAACAATGGAGATAGGAATTCGATACAAGTGGACTATCTCTCAATTATGTAATTCATCCACATATGTTACTTTGGTATTCTTGATTGGTGTGAAGTGAGTTGACTTTGTATGTCAGACAACTACATCATTAATTGAATAACTACCTTTCCTAGTCCTAGAAAACCTACCACAATAATCCATGCTAATGTTCTCCCATTTCTGTTTAGGGATGTGTAGGGGCTATAGAGACCTCCTGGCCTTTGGTGTTTGACTTCGATCTACTGTCAGGTTAGATACTTGGATATAAAAATAGCAATACCATTCTTTATATTTCTTCACTAAAAATGTCTTTGTATGTCCTTGCACATTTTTGTAGACCCAATAGGAAATGTGTACTTAGACCCATAAGACCCATGTAGCGCCTCATCCCGTAATTAAAAACTCTCATGAACCCATATATGTTTTTTTACTGAATGTTGCCATCCTTACCTACAAAAAGGTGAGTATGTGGCTTATATTAGAGTTTTTTCATCCTTTCTAGACTTGAACTATTCATATGTACTATTAATGTCTTAGATTGGAGTCTAAGCTTCACATTGAGGTTGGCTAGCATGATTACGTCACCCATAAGTCTTTGAGACCATGGAGACAACACCTTTGTATTCCTTCATTTGGTGGAAACCAAATAAATACACTATGCATGCTTCCAGCTATGTGAATCAACCAACACATTTGCCTTACCAATGTGGTAGGAAACTATGAGATGATGATCCTTCAAATACTCTTGTTGTCTTCTTTTCCTAAAGCTTAGGACTTTGCTATCAAATTATATGTCAGGCTTAAATGGTTACTGACATTATAAAAAAGGAGAACCATTTAGAAATTGACTCCAGATCATAGGGGAAAGTGATGGCAGCTAACTCAAGGTCATGCGTTGAGTAGTTGACATCATTATCTTTCAAATGTTGGGAGGTGTAAGCAATGACATTCCTTCTTTCATTAGGGAAACACCCTAATCCAAGCATCAAGGTGTCATTTAAGATAACAACCATCATCATCATATGAAGGAAGCATTGGGACATGAGCAATGGTCAACTTTGTGTTGAGTTCTTGGAATCCAAACTCATAAGCACAAAGTAGATAGAATATTACCATTGTCTAATGACTTTAGTGAGAGGCAATGCAGTCTTACTAGAATAAGAAATGAAACATCAATGGTAACCAACAAGTTTGAAAAAATGTGACTCTTCGAGATATTTTAGAGACTTTCAAATTAAGAACATTAGTGACTCTGACAGGGTCAAAAAATGTTTTCCATCAGAAATGACATGACCAAAGAACATGACCTTGTTACGCTAGAATTCATATCATGAATACTTTGGAATTTACTTTCAATGTTTGGAGAACATAAAGGACCTTACAGAGACAGACATGACATAACTCAAAATCATTAGAGAATATGTTGATATCATTAATAAATACACTACAAACTATTCAACAAAGGGTTGCGAGACTATGTTCATCAGGTTCATAAATATACAAGGGCATTTGTCAATCCAAGGGGGAATGAGAAGAAGCTCACAATTACAGTATCATGTTCTAATGGTTGTATTTGGTATATTATTTTCCTCAACTTTGAGTTGGTGTCATACAAATTAAAGGTCAACTATTTAGGAAATCATGAACAAAGAGGAGTTGATTAAATAAACTTTCAATCCTAGGCAACAAATATTTATTCTTCACTATATCTCAGTTAATCGTATGATAATTAATGCACATCCTCAATGACACACCCTTCTTCTTAAAACACAGTATGCGTGAACCCCATAAGGAAGAACTAGGACCAATACAACATTTTTCAAGAAATTTCCACAACTACTTCTTGAGTTCTATAAATGTAGTAGAATCCATCCTATGTGATGTCTAAGAAATAGGTGAGGTACTTTCCCTAACTCTATAGAAAACTTCACATCATGATTTAGGGTCAACCTTGAGAGATCCTATGGAAAGACACATCAATACTAATGAAGCTCATCAATGGTCTCTAAGGTTGTTGTATCAGGATTAAATATGATCACAGATGTTAGGTATGGCTTACATCCTTTTTCCATCATAGATTGAAATTTTTTGAAATAATAATATTATGAGTATGGTCCTTTCTTTCCAGGAATCACAAGAATATAGGAATTGGGTATCCATATAATAATCTATTGGGATTTCCAATCGATAAAAACATGATTTTTTATGCAACCGATTCATCCCAATAATAATCAAAGTCTTGCATATATAACAAAATAAAGTCAGATTATGTCTAGTAGTGACCATAATAGATAGATACCTTTTCAATAAAATATTAAGAGGTTTGCATTCATATAACATACTCAAATATAAGTTCATAGTATATCCCTACCTTTTTAGGCCCTTTTCTATTTTGTTAATATATAGTACTTTTTTCCTGAATTTGATTCTATTAGGAACATATAACCAAACAAATTCAATACTACGATTTAATGCAAACATTCACCAATCAAAGACTCTTTAGTTTACACTAGAAAATTTTTCTAAGTCTAGTTGAGGAAATGAAATAGATAAATACAAATAAATATATCAAACTTTCTAAAAAGAGGAATAAACACATAAAATCTATACTTATCACCCAAGTAAGGAAATAAAATATTAAACCTTCATTAAAGGTAAAAATAATGATACAATTGAATTCCTCACATCTTAGTTTCTCTATATCAAAATTTCACTTCCATCTAATGTTATTCTCTTCCCCCAAAATAGAAAATAAGATATAGATTAACTTATGTATTTATCAATTATGTGATTATTGTCATTAATTTTCCCTATGTCCAATTTTATTTTGTCTGTGTCTGTGTCTTCCTCCTCACGTGACATGTGGATATTCCCTCTACAAAAGAACTATAATGCAATTCACTTCTCGTTCAAGCTCTCCTTTAAATTCCTTTACTCTACTTTTTACTATTGAGCCTTGCGACCTCTTCCTTCATTTCTCTTCTCTTCTCATTCCCTCCTCATTTCCACAGATTAAAAACATGGAAACCTACATGTCCATCTTTACACGGCTTCAGTTCTGAATATTAGTGTTAGAAATCACCCTAAGTGACTATCGAGGTAGGAATGACTTTGACTCTTCCTTGTGACTACCCTAGAATCTGCTTGACACTCACCAGAACCATCCACCACCTTAGTTACATGCACCCTTCCACCAACATTACAAGAAAGCCATGAAAACCACCATTGCAAAACATGCCTACAAATCAAAACCTATGTGTCTTCAACTTTTGTCCCCACCTCTCACCTTATGTGACGATACTTCTCGAAAAACAAGATCAACTAAAGCGGAAGCGATTAACTAGCAACGGAATTATTAAAAATCACTAAAAATTAAAACTTTTTGTAAAGAGATTTACAAACGATAAAAATCTTTTATAAGGAAACATGATAAGTTGTTTACAAACTGATCCATCATAACATCTCTGTAAATCACACCTCTCGAGGGTTACAAACATCAACTGCCCTGTTAACTGTACAAGGCAAGATACAAAATCTCGAGGCATAATGCAAAAATCTCAGATCTACTTTTAAACATCTATTGACTCCTAGGACCTGAGAGTACAGAGACGACACATAGGACATTCTATTTACAAGACTTGACAGACAATGTCTCCACCTGAGAATCATGGTTGTCCCTGATGTTGCTGCTGCTGCTGCTCACCCACTGATGGGTTCCTTCATCCTCAACATCTACCTAAAAAGTCGAATCCCACGGGGGTGAGACAATTTGAATAATTGTCCCAGCGAGAGTTATAACTCTCTGCCAGAAGTATTGTTATTGTAATAAAGGAATAACATTGAACAGTAGAAGTATAATTATTTGATAGTAGGTAAATCATTGTGTAAATTAAATAAAGCAACATTCTTTTAAGCAATCATTTCAATTATAACTTAATTGAATGACAAGACATATAACAATAAGGAATATGAAGAACATGTATACTAGTTATTCAACTAAAGCACTATAAACAATGTATCATCAATCATTGTTTTTCATAGTTCAACCTAAGCAAACATGCTACACGGTTGATTACATTTTTCAAACATTTTTATGCCCTGAGGAGATGAGTTACACCTCTCATACTCCAACCGACCATTCCGAAATCGCAATCGGTACCATACGTAGGTCATCAGAAGAGCCAAATTCCTTTGACCTCATCCTCCTCAATCAGTATGAGGAACAACATGCATGACATCTTGTGTCTCTGCCATAATAGCTTTCCAGGGTATTCTGGAAACTTCTCTATTAGAGTTACAGTGCGTGTTGTACTCTCTTCGCCATCGAGGGATTTCATGTTTATCTCACATCGATGCGGCATTAACAATATCATTGGGAGATTAGTGATACATCATCCCAGAATAAACATATAATGAAGTATTGAGATATTAATGTACATCTCACATCAATTCCTACATTAGGACGTAAGAATATTCACGTCCATAACTCCCACATACTCAAAAGTATGCTCTCTAGGAGTTCCCTTAGGAAAACCTGTTTCACCATCATTTAACTTCTGACAATGATGGATCTATGGTCAGGGCTCTACATGATATCATTATATTTGATTATTTAAGTACATTATAGCATTCTTTTAGCATCAGGCATGTTTTCAAACATAAACCAATAAGACAACTGGTATAAAGAAATATTACTAATCATATCAAGTTTATGTCACATATTGTTAACACTGGGATAATCAATCCCTAGCCAACTCATCATTGTGATTCAAGAATATGGGTATTCAAACCCTTAGATTATCAAACACTTGTTACCAAGTAACATATTAATATCAAGTCATTTAACATCATGACCTTGATTGTAGCAATGCATATGTTTCTCATAGTTCATACAACCCATCAATCTCATATGTTACCTCTTACTTAGGAAACATAACATTTCATTACTTTTAAAACTTATAAAGTGCTCTCAATGAGTATGGCATCATAACCCTTACCTGGTTATGCTCACTTCTTTATAAAGACCTGCATTGTTAATTACTGATAACATGCACATTGTAACTATACCAGCACAATACAAGTTCTTTCCAAATTAAATATAGAACACCACGGCCGTGCTAACTTGCACGATCGTGCAAGAGTAAGCCACCACGACCGTGCTTCATTACACGGTCGTGCCACAGAGGATTCACCATGACCGTGTCAGATCACCACGGCTAGTTTCTAGGGTTAGCTTTCCTTTTTAATTCAATTAGGGTTATTCAACCCCTTTAACTTATAAAGGCATAATGATTACTCATTCCATAATCAAGTATAGTGTTTCATGCTTAAAAGCATAACCCAAATTAGGGTTTACTATTCACACCATGACATTTCCCTAGATTAGGGTTTACTATTCACATTACATCACATTACCCTAGATCAGGGTTTACTATTCACATTACAATGAATTAAGATCATACCATCATCATGTGTGAGAATTACTTCCATTAATGCCCTCAATTAGGTTAAGATTCATTAACTATCATAATTAGGGTTTCCATGATCTCACTATAGAGGATCATACCCTAATTAGATACATTCATACATATTGGAAGTATATTACTTAATTCTCATTCATATTAGGAGTCTTCTCTCTCCTTTTACTATTAGATGATGTTTACATCACTCTTGATTAGGCTAAGTCAAATCAACACTGACATCATGGGTTGTGTCATTACTATTGTGGTCATTAAGATTCACTTGATCAAAGGGTATTGGTCACTCTATCTCATCAAGGGTACCTTTATAATGTTTACCATTGGTCATAACATGCATTAATCTACTAATTACTTAGCCTCTTAGTCACTTTAGGCATCTATGAGGTTTAGGTTAATCAACCACTAAACCATCTTAACCACTAAAGCAACAAATGTTCTTACCCTTTTTAGACCTCAAACGGTCTTGCACACAAACTCCCTAAACGGTTTTGGATGGACCTTGAAACCATTTGGTGTTGTTGAATATTTGGTCTAGTTGACTTTGAAACTGTTTGATAAAGTGCACACTCAAGACTGTTTGCCCGAGATGAGGTGAAGACCGTTTGGTCATGAAGACCGTTTGGCCAACTTTGACTTTGAAACCACATGGGCAAAACCAATCTTGAAACTGCATGAGAACCAAACAGTTTGGGATCGTTTGGTCCCAAACGGTCCTGAGACCATTTGGTCCAAACCACCTCAAAACCGCATGGACCAAAAAGTGTCTCAACCACTTCAATTGAGTTAGGGTTTCCAATGTTGAACCCCTCAATCGTTCATGCACTTGTTAGCCACTTATCAATTGAGTTAATTAGGTCAACCCTGTACTGATTTGACACTCAATTGACCCTTAATTGATCACTAATTAGGGCTTGGATCAATTGAATTAGGGTTTGGAATCGATCACCCTTCAACATGTATCAACATGAGTCTAATTGACATTGAAACCATTGAACCATCATTCAATTTGGTCATGACCTGACCCCAAACGGTCTTGGGATCATTTGGATGTCCTCCAAACAGTCTTGAGACCGTTTTCGCATGTCAACATCAAAAATTAACTCAACCTATTAAGGTTTGGCTCATTGAATTGATCATTAGGTCACTAATCAATTGCACTTCAACTTGTTATCTTTAGATCTCCAACCACTTGAAAATAGTCAACCCTAGACCTCCAAATGGTCTTGGGTGACCCCCAAACGGTCTTGGGGTCGTTTGGACATCCTCCAAATGGTCTTGAGACCGTTTTCCCATTATTGCATAAAAAACCAAGTCATTATCTCAAGGGTTGAACCCTAGATTTGGTCACAAAATCAGCACTTAATTATTTATCAACTTGTTATCATTGGACCCTCAATTAGTCAACCCTACTTAACCCTAGACCTACAAATGGTCTTGGGTGACCACCAAACGGTCTTGAGACCGTTTGGGTGATCCTCAAACAGTTTTGAAACCGTTTGGGTCACTCAACCCAAACTTCACCATGATTGTATTATTGAAATCAGCAATAGACCCGATTAGGGTTTAGGTGACTAATGGGCCTTCAATTGGTGATTCTCTTGGAATTACTTGATGATTTTTGGTGGGTGATTAGTCCATAATGTTTACAACAGACCTTCAAATGGTCAACACCTGGTCAATGCATCCAAACGGTCTTGGACCATTTGCTTCCATGTGTTCTTGGTTGAAACCGTTTGCTTTCAAATGGTTTGAAACCGTTTGCTCCCAAATGGTTTGGGAAACTGTTTGTGCACGAGGTGGAAGACCGTTTGCTAAAGCAATATTTAGGATAAACATTGGAAATAACGTCATCATCTTCTACCTCAAGAACAGGGGCTGTTCTTCATGGAATTGCTAGCAAGAATACTTAAAAGTGTCTAAAGGAGAAGAATAAGCAACGATTCTAGGAGAAGAAGATGCATTAACAAAACTTAAGGGTTAGAGTTATAAAACCCGCCTTTAGATCTGATCTAGAGCTCCAAGCTTCGTAGCTTAAATGGTGGCTTGAGCTCTTAAGGTTGTCCAAGGTACGTTCTTCAAGATTTGGATGGAGAAGATGGCTAGAAAGAAGAGTTGTATAAGGAAAACTAACAAACCAACCTTGTATTAGGGTTTCCTCCATGAATTCGAGCTAGGTGATGATCCATACTTACCAACTTAACTTGGCCATCTTCCTCTATTCCATAGATCCCTCTTGGTCGGTCCAAAGTAGAAGATGAGAAAAGAAACTAAGGGAAACATTCCCTTGCTTTGTGGAAATTGGGTGCTTATATATTTTTGGGTATTATCAAAGCAAAGAAAAAGATAATTATTTCTTTTATTTCTTAAACCCATCCACTCATGCTCGTTTATTCCTACTTTTCACATGCAAAACCTCTCTTTTATTCAAGGTTGAAAGGAAAAGAAACCAACCACCTTATTAAGTTATACATGTATAAAAGGGCCATTTTGCTTAAAACTTGGTTATTTAAATATTAAGGCTATCTTTCTTACTTGGTCATTCAAATGAGGTGCCCTCCTCATTTTATTTACTCTACGTGATGCCAAGAAACATGAGAGGTACTCTAGAGGGTATATGTTACATGTTGCACCCTAGGTTTTGGGTAAATTGCATTCTACACCAAAACTAGGTTTTAAAGCACAAGGATTGCTCTACAAGCTATATCTTGGTGCTCAAGCTTGGAGAATCCATACCACTACATCATATTCATTCTTATGATGTCTCATTATCAGAGGAACATCTTAAAATGTGCAATTCGCAAGTTAACCTCTCTACTTGGGTAATTTGCACATTAGTCCAAAATTAACAAAACAATATTGCAACATTGTTCAAAAAGGACTGAAATAGGAATATAAGTTCCTCTAGAGATTTAATTACATTTCATAAGATAACCACAAGCATATAATCACATATTTAAGCAAAACACCTAGGGTTAGTTCATAACCCAGGTCAGGGATATTACAAATTATCCACCCCTTACAAGGATTTCATCCCCGAAATCAACAAAACATATTAAGAGAAAAGAGCAGGGTATTTCCTTCTCATCTCTTCCTCTAGTTCCCATGTGGATTCTTCAACACCATGATAATTCTAGAGGACTTTCACAAGACTTATGTCTTTCTTTTTTAGCTTTTTAATTCTTTTATCAAGGATCGATACAGGTCCTTCCTCATAAGACACATCATCATTCAACTCTACTTCCATAGGTTGCAGAATTGATTCTGTATCGGGGTGACATTTCCTTAACATGGAAATGTGGAACACATGGTGTAAGCTTTGTAACTATGGTGGTAACTCTAGCTTATAGGCTACTCTTCCAATCCGTTCAATGATTGGGTAAGGCCCCATAAACCTAGGAGCTAACTTCCCTTTCCTTCCAAATCTCAGAACTCCTTTCTAAGGTGAGACTTTGAGGTACACTCTATCTCCAACCTAGAATTCTAAAGGTCTATGACGCTTATCAGCGTAAGATTTCTGCCTATCATGTGCAGTCTTTATTTGTTGTTGTATTACTTTAATCTTCTCAGTGGTCTGCTGCACAAGATCATGACCTAACAGTTGGTATTCACCAGTTTCATACCAACATAGGGGTGATCTACATCGTCTACCATACAAAGCTTCATAAGGTGCCATGTCAATGCTATTTTGATAGTTGTTGTTGTAGGCAAACTCTATCAAGCTTAGGTGCAAATCCCAACTCCCTGTAAACTGAAGAACACATGCTCTAAGCAAGTCTTCCAAGGTCTGTATGGTTCTTTCTGACTGTCCGTCAGTCTGTGGATGAAAGGTTGTACTAAACCTTAACTGTGTGCCTAAAGCTTTATGAAGTTGCTCCCAAAAATGACTCATAAACTGGGGACCTCTATCGGAAACAATGGTGATTGGGACTCCATGCATTCATACTATCTCATCCACATACAACTGTGCCAGCTTTTCAGCAGAATAGGTTGTTTTGACAGGTAAGAAATGTGCTGTCTTTGTCAACCTATCAACTATTACCCATATGGAATCATAACCTTTGGCTGTCCTGGGTAGACCAACCACAAAGTCCATGGTTACATGATCCCACTTCCACTATGGTATGGGTAAAGGTTGCATTGTCCCTGTAGGCTTCTAGTGTTCAGCTTTGACTTGCTGACACACAGGACACCGCATAACAAACTCAGCAACGTCCTTCTTCAAACCAGGCCACCAATGCATATCTTTCAAGTTTCGATACATCTTGGTGCTTCCTGGATGCATGGCATACATCAAATAATGAGCTTCTTCCAGGACTAACTTTCTCAAGTTATCTACATCAGGCACTATCATCCTACCATGATAACAGGCTACTTGATTATCTGAGTCATGGAAACCTTCTCATTTCTCACTACTATACTCCGATCTGATCAGTTGAACTGCAGCATCAACTTGTTGTGCCTCCTTAATCTTCTCTCTCAGAGTAGGTTTTATATGCATCTCAGCTAACAATCCTGATAACAACGATACTTTTAACTGTAAATTGTCTTGCCTTAAGGAGATAAGCATATCTCTCCTTGAGCACACTAAGGAATTCAACTGTGCTCTTTCTAAGGCTGGTGTTGCTGATTTCGTACTCAAAGCATCAACAACCACATTGGCCTTCCCTGGATGGTAATCAATTGTACAATCGTAGTCCTTGATTAACTCCATCCAGCAGCGTTGCCTCATATTAAGCTCATGCTGAGAAAAGACATACTTAAGGTTCTTATGGTCTGTGAAAATCTAGAATGTCTCTCCATAAAGATAATGTCTCCAGATCTTCAAGGCATGAACCACAACAGCTAGTTCTAGATCATGTGTCAGATAATTCTCCTCGTGTTTCTTAAGCTGTCGGGAAGCAAAAGAAATCACTTGTTTATCCTGCATCAACACACATCCTAGTCCATTCTTGGAGGCATCACAGAAAACTATATATCCTTTTCCTTGTTCAGGTAACACAAGTACAGGTGCACTTGTCAACCTCTGCTTCAACAGTTGAAAAGATTGTTGACACTTATCATTCCAAACAAAAGGAACATCCTTCCTGGTCAACTTAATCAAGGGTAAGGCTATAGAACTAAAGTTCTTAATGAACCTCCGATAATATCCAGCCAACCCTAAGAAACTACGGATTTCTGTCAGTGTCTTCACTGTTCCCATTGCAGGACAAATTCTACCTTTTTAGGGTCAACACGAATACCCGAGGCATATATTACGTGTCTAAGGAAAGATACTTCTGGTAACCAGAACTCACACTTGCTAAACTTAGCATATAACTTATGCTCTCTTAGAAAAGTTAGAGCCTGACGAAGATGATGCTCATGCTGCTGAGCATCTCTACTATAAATTAGGATGTCATCTATAAAGACAACAACACACTGATCGAGAAAAGGTCAGAAAATTCTATTCATGAGTTCCATAAATGCAGCTGGTGCATTTGTTAGTCCAAACGACATAACTGTGAACTCATAGAGATTGTACCTTGTTCTAAAGGTAGATTTTGGTATGTCACCATCCTTAATACGCAGTTGGTGATATCCTGATCTCAAATCTATCTTTGAGAAGACGGTTGCACCACGCAACTGGTCAAAGAGATCATCAATCCTCGGTAGAGGATACTTATTCTTTATTGTTACTTTATTTAACTGTCTATAGTCAATGCACAACCGCATTGAGCCGTCTTTCTTCTTAACAAAGAGGACTGGAGCACCCCAGGGTCAAGTACTCGGTCGGATGAAACCTTTCTCAAGCAACTCTTGCAGCTGTTTCTTGAGTTCTGCCATCTCAGAAGGCGCCATCCTATATGGTGTTTGTGCTATTGGTTGCGTTTCTGGGATTAATGTGATTTCAAAATCAATTTCCTGAGGCGGTGGCACACTTGGAAGTTCTTCAGGAAATACATCTTCAAATTCCCTGACTATTGGAACTTCGATAGGGTTAGGACTATCCATGGTAGTATCTACCACATGGGCCAAGAATGCATAACATACTTGCCTCATCAGCTTCTCAGCAACCATAGCTGACACAAGACAGGTGGGTAGAATCTTTCTTTCTCCTTGAAAGATCCATGTGTCACTTTCATTAGTGAACACAGCTTGCTTGGATTCAAAATCCAAGACAACCTTATACCTTTCTAAGGTATCCATCCCAAGGATTATATCAAATCCATGCATCTCAAGTGGTATAAGATCTACTTGAATGCGATGATAAGAAAAGAAGAGGATGCAGGGAGAACATACTTCCTGTAGAAAAGTAGATCCTCTTAACGGAGTTTCTAGCAACAAACTATCTGCTCTATGACTTGTAATCAAGTTGCAGTCAAGAATCACTCTTTGAGTGATAAAGGAGTGTGTAGCACCCAGATCAATTAAAACGGATACAATGCAAGATGTAGACATATCAGAATATAACAATTCCATCTGACCTACCACAACCTGAGGGTTGATTACTGCATCAGGTGGATTCATCGCATAAAACCTCACCGTTGCCTGTGGTTGATTCGGTGCTCGTTGACTAGGTGTTGATGATCCAGCTTGGGACGCTTGTCCACATCCTCTAACTCCTCCTAGAAACTATCTCCTTTGAGATCCTTGCTGACTTTGCCACTGGGGTTGAGTTACACTCACTTCTCTGGCTCTGTAATCTTTCATCAGATGTCCCATCTTTCCACATATATAACAACTTCTGTTCAGTTGTTGTGCTTTGGGTGGTCCTGTAACCGATATAGATGTTGAACTGTGAGCTCCTTCTAGTGGTAGGCTTCGTCCTCTACCCCTATTCGACGTCCACTGCGTCTGGGTACTGAATCTAGGTAGTGGTGTAGGCACAGAAAACCTAGGCTTCTTAAAACCTTTAGATGAAGATCCTTGAAATTGGGGATACATCCTCTTATTCTGGGTCTGTCTCTTCTCTGCTACAGACCTCTCAACCCTTCTGACAGACTCCACAAAGGTAGAAAACATTTCTCTATTCTCTAGGGCAGACACAGGAGTAGTCAATTCAGCATTTAATCCTTTCTCAAAATGCCTAATCCTTTCTTCATTTGTGGTCGCCATGTGCGGACAGAACCACAACAACTCCATGAACTCAGCCTCATATTCGCTAATGTTCATTGGACCTTGCCTTAACCTCTCAAACTGAGAGATTTTCCCGTCCAGAAACGTCTTAGGGAAATATCTATTGATAAATTCCCGTTGGAAAACTTCCCATGCGACCTCTACACCAGGCCTCTTCTGTTCTTCCATGGTCCACCAGTAACCAACACTCCCCTTGAGAAGATAGATATCATGTTTAACCTTCTCAGCTTCTGGGATGTTTAGGATTCTAAAAGCCTTCTCTAGTTCAGTTAACCACAAGTCAGCATCTGCTGGGTCAGCTGTTCCAACATACTCTGTGGCTCCAACTCGGCGAAGTCGTTCAAACGTCTTGTCGATTCCTTGTCCTTCAGGATGGGTAGGTGCCCTAGGTACAGGTATAGGCATCCTATCAGTCATGTGTGTCATGGGAGTCATAAACTGCCCAAACATGGCTTGGGCGGCTGGGTTCCCCATGTCATTTGGATTGAACTGGGGTGGTTCAGGCACAAGTTCTTCTCTTTCTTGCTTTCTTGCACCTTCTCAAGGTGCAGTGACACTACTTTCTACAACATGTTCTTCATGTGGTCCAGACATCCTCAGTTTTATCTTCTCCTCCTGATGAGTAGAAGACACTATCAGATATACTGGAAGGCACTAGAACAGACTCAACATCCTAAGTCATATGTCTCTGTAGACTCAGCGAACCTATGGCTCTGATACCACTAAATTGTGATGATACTTCTTGGAAAACAAGATCAACTAAAGCGGAAGCAATTAACTAGCAGCAAAATTATTAAAAATCACTAAAAATTAAAACTTTTTGTAAAGAGATTTACAAACGATAAAAATCTTTTATAAGGAAACATGATAAGCTGTTTACAAACTGATCCATCATAACATCTCTGTAAATCACACCTCTCGAGGGTTACAAACATCAACTGCCATGTTAACTATACAAGGCAAGATACAAAATCTCAAGGCATTATGCCAAAATCTCAGATCTACTTTTAAACATATATTGACTCCTAGGACCTGAGAGTACAGAGACGACACATAGGACATTCTATCTACAAGACTTGACAGACAGTGTCTCCACCTGAGAATCACTATTGTCCCTGATGTTGTTGTTGCTGCTGCTCACCCACTGATGGGTTCCTTCGTCCTCGACGTCTACCTAAAAAGTCGAATCCCACGGGGGTGAGACAATTTGAATAATTGTCCCAGCGAGAGTTATAACTCTCCACCAGAAGTATTGTTATTGCATTAAAGGAATAACATTGAACAGTAGAAGTATAATTATTCGACAGAAGGTAAATCATTGTGTAAATTAAATAAAGCAACATTGTTTTAAGAAATCATTTCAATTATAACTTAATAGAATGACAAGACATATAACAATAAGGAATATGAAGAACATGTATACTAGTTATTCAACTAAAGCACTGTAAACAATGTATCATCAATCATTGTTTTTCATAGTTCAACCTAAGCAAACATGCTACATGGCTGATTACATTTTTCAAACATTTTTATGCCCTGAGGAGATGAGTTACACCTCTCATACTCCAACCGACCATTACGAAATCGCAATCGGTACCATACATAGGTCATCAAAAGAGTCGGATTCCTATGACCTCATCCTCCTCAGTCAGTATGAGGAACAACATGCATGACATCTTGTGTCTCTGCCATAATAGCTTTCCAGGGTATTTTGGCAACTTCTCTATTAGAGTTACAGTGGCACGCTGTACTCTCTTCGCCATCGAGGGATTTCATGTTTATCTCACATCAATGTGGCATTAACAATATCATCGGGAGATTAGTGATACATCATCCCGGCATAAACATATAATGAAGGATTGAGATATTAATGTACATCTCACATCAATTCCTACATTAGGACATAAGGATATTCACGTCCATAACCCCCACATACTCAAAAGTATGCTCTCCAGGAGTTCCCTTAGGAAAACATGTTTCACCATCATTTAACTTCTGACAATGATGGATCTATGGTCAGGGCTCTACATGATATCATTATATTTGATTATTTAAGTACATTATAGCATTCTTTTAGCATCAGGCATGTTTTCAAACATAAACCAATAAGACAATTGCTATAAAGAAAGAGTACTAATCATATCAAGTTTATGTCACATATTGTTAACACTGGGATAATCAATCCCTAGCCATCTCATCATTGTGATTCAAGAATATGGGTATTCAAACCCTTAGATTATCAAACACTTGTTACCAAGTAACATATTAATATCAAGTCATTTAACAACATGACCTTGATTGTAGCAATGCATATGTTTCTCATAGTTCATACAACCCATCAATCTCATATGTTACCTCTTACTTAGGCAACATAACATTTCATTACTTTCAAAACTTATAAAGTGCTCTCAATGAGTATGGCATCATAACCCTTATCTGGCTATGCTCACTTCTTTATAAAGACCTGCATGGTTAACATTACTGATAACATGTACATTGTAACTATACCAACACAATACAAGTTCTTTCCAAATTAAATATAGAACACCACGGCCGTGCTATCTTGCACGGTCGTGTAAGAGTAAGCCACCACGGCCGTGCTTCATTACACGGTCGTGCCACAGAGGATTCACCACGACCGTGTCATATCACCACGACTGGTTTCTAGGGTTAGGTTTCCTTTTTAATTCAATTAGGGATATTCAACCCCTTTAACTTATAAAGGCATAATGATTACTCATTCCATAATCAAGTATAGTGTTTCATGCTTAAAAGCATAACCCAAATTAGGGGTTACTATTCACACCATGACATTTCCCTAGAGTAGGGTTTACTATTCACATTACATCACAGTACCCTAGATTAGGGTTTACTATTCAAATTACAATGAATTAAGATCATACAATCATCATGTGTGAGGATTACTTCCATTAATGCCCTCAATTAGGTTAAGATTCATTAACTATCATATTAGGGTTTCCATGATCTCACTATAGAGTATCATACCATAATTAGATACATTCATACATATTGGAAGTATATTACTTAATTCTCATTCATATTAGGAGTCTTCTCTCTTCTCTTACTATTAGATGATGTTTACATCACTCTTGATCAAGCTAAGTCAAATCAACACTGACATCATGGGTTATGTCATTACTATTGTGGTCATTAAGATTCACTTGATCAAAGGGTATTGGTCACTCTATCTCATCAAGGGTACCTTTATAATGTTCACCATTGGTCATAACATGCATTAATCTACTAATTACTTAGCCTCTTAGTCACTTTAGGCATCTATGAGGTTTAGGTTAATCAACCACTAAACCATCTTAACCACTAAAGCATCAAACGTTCTTACCCTTTTTAGACCTCAAACGGTCTTGCACACAAACTCCCTAAACGGTTTTTGATGGACCTTGAAACCATTTGGTGTTGTTGACCATTTGGTCTAGTTGACTTTGAAACTATTTGATAAAGTGCACACTCAAGACCGTTTGCCCAAGATGAGGTGAAGACCGTTTGGTCACGAAGATCGTTTGGCCAACTTTGACTTTGAGACCGCATGGGCAAAACCAATCTTGAAACCGCATGAGCACCAAACGGTTTGGGATCTTTTGGTCCCAAACGGTCTTGAGACCATTTGGACCCAAACGGTCTCAGTCCTGAGACTGTTTGGTCCAAACCACCTTAAAACCGCATGGACCAAAAAGTGTCTCGACCACTTCAATTGAGTTAGGGTTTCCAATGTTGAACCCCTCAATCATTCATGCAATTGTTAGCCACTTCTCAATTGAGTTAATTAGGTCAACCCTTTACTGATTTGACACTCAATTGACCCTCAATTTATCACCAATTAGGTCTTGGATCAATTGAATTAGGGTTTGGAATCGATCACCCTTCAACATGTATCAACATGAGTCTAATTGACATTGAAACCATTGAACCATCATTCAATTTGGTCATGACCTGACCCCAAACGGTCTTGGGATCATTTGTATGTCCTCCAAACGGTCTTGAGACCGTTTTCTCAAGTCAACATAAAAAACTAACTCAACCTATTAAGGTTTGGCTCATTTAATTGATCATTAGGTCACTAATCAATTGCACTTCAACTTGTTATCTTTAGATCTCCAACCACTTGACCATAGTCAACCCTAGACCTCCAAACGGTCTTGGGTGACCCCCAAATGGTCTTGGGATCATTTGGACATCCTCCAAACGGTCTTGAGACCATTTTCCCATTATTTCATCAAAAACCAAGTCATTATCTTAAGGGTTGAACCCTAGATTTGGTCACAAAATCAGCACTTAATTATTTATCAACTTGTTATCATTGGACCCTCAATTGGTCAACCCTACTTAACCCTAGACCTCCAAACGGTCTTGGGTGACCACCAAACGGTCTTGAGACCGTTTGGGTGATCCCCAAATGGTTTTGAAACCATTTGGGTCACTCAACCCAAACTTCACCATGATTGTATTATTGAAATCAGCAATAGACCCAATTAGGGTTTAGGTGACTAATGGGCCTTCAATTGGTGATTCTATTGGAATTACTTGATTATTTTTGGTGGGTAATTATTCCATAATGTTTACAACATACCTCCAAATGGTCAACACCTGGTCAACGCATCCAAACCATCTTGGACCTTTGCTTCCATGTGTTCTTAGTTGAAACTGTTTGCTCCCAAACGGTTTGGGAAACCGTTTGTGCAAGAGGTGGAAGACCGTTTGCTAAAGCAAGATTTACGATAAAAATTGGAAATAATGTCATCATCTTCTACCTCAAGAACAGGGGCTGTTCTTCACAGAATTGCTACCAAGAACACTTAAAAGTGTCTAAAGGAGAAGAATAAGCAACGATTCTAGGAGAAGAAGATGCATTAGCAAAACTTAAGGGTTAGAGTTATAAAACCCACCTTTAGATCTGATCTAGAGCTCCAAGCTTCGTAACTTTAATGGTGGCTTGATCTCCAAAAGTTGTCCAAGGTCCGTTCTTCAAGATTTGGATGGAGAAGATGGATAGAAAGAAGAGTTGTGTAAGGAAAACTAACAAACCAACCTTGTATTAGGGTTTCCTCCATGAATTCGAGCTAGGCGATGATCCATACTTGCCAACTTAACTCAACCATCTTCCTGTGTTCCAGAGCTCCCTCTTGGTCAGTCCAAAGTAGAAGATGAGAAAAGAAACTAAGGGAAACGTTCCCTTGCTTTGTGGAAATAGGGTGCTTATATATTTTGGGTATTATCTAGGCAAAGAAAAAGATAATTATTTATTTTATTTCTAAAACCCATCCAATCATGCTTGCTCCACCCTTGGACACGTTTCTTACTCATTTTCACATGCAAAACCTCTCTTTTATCCAAGGTTAAAAGGAAAAGAAATCAAACACCTTATTAAGTTATACATGTATAAAAGGGCCATTTTGCTTAAAACTTGGTTATTTATATATTAAGGCTATCTTTCTTACTTGGTCATAGAAATGAGGCGCCCTCCTCATTTTCTTTACTCTACGTGATGCCAAGAAAAATGAGAGGTACTCTATAGGGTATATTTTACATGTTGCACCCTAGGTTTTGGGTAAATTGCATTCTACACCAAAACTAGGTTTTAAAGCACAATGATTGCTCTACAAGCTATATCTTGGTGCTCAAGCTTGGAGAATCCATACCACTACATCATATTAATTCTTATGATATCTCATTATCAGAGGAACATCTTAACATGTGCAATTTGCAAGTTAATCTCTCTACTTGGGTAATTTGCACATTAGTCCAAAATTAAGAAAACAATATTGCAACATTGTTCAAAAAGGACTGAAATAGGAATATAAGTTCCTCTAGAGCTTTAATTACATTTCATAAGATAACCACAAGCATATAATCACATATTTAATCAAAACACTTAGGGTTAGTTCATAACCCAGGTCAGGGATGTTACACCTTACCCCCATAGTCCATGGAAGAAGAACCAAATATTAATAGATTCAATGGATCAATCATCTGTGCAAACACTTTGACACATAATCTAGAACTTGTAGACCTACAAAGCCATTTGAACCTATTGGTCAATGGTACAATCATCCCCAGCTCTAACACCATAGAATTCACTACCATAAATCCATTTTGGGAATAGTAAGCTTTCCAGATACACTCTCTTTCTCTCTCTATTCTCCGTGCATATCTCCTTTCTCAAGTTTCTTCCACCCCTGAGGCTGTCTCTTTTGGTACCTCATCCTAGATCTAGCAAGGTGTTTTGATGGATTACTTCCCTAGTAAATATTTCATTTTCCTTTTTGGGGTCACAAGGGAGAGTTGGGGTTTGTGGGCTGCTCATGATCGACTCCATCCTTATTGTTTTAGTATTCTACTATTTTTCCAAGCATGAAAACCCACAACATAGTAGTACCTATTCATGATGAGATATCTCCTCAGTTGTCTCTGTCAATCTGTGTTGTTTTGCTTCAGCTCTGTAGTTAGAGTCCTTTTCTACTTTCTTTCCTAGCCAGACTTCGACTTGATCACATGGTGAGATCTGACCTTACCATAAAACTCCCTCCCAGAAATATCCTCGCATATTTCATCAACGGTGGAACTCTTTATGATGTCCCTAGTATTCTAGTTTCATGCCAACCTTCCTCCACCACCCCTTGCATGGATTCTATACTCCCCTCCTTCCTCCCATGGCATGACTAATCATTCTTTCTCTTTATTGGATCCATGTTGATGTACCAACGATCATTGAGTTCATCCAAGGCTCAAGAACTTGTTGGTACCATTCCTAGAGAAGGATTGGTTAAGGGTGGAACCTGAACTTGGTAAGACAATATCCCCTGGCTATTGTCATCATGGAATGAAGGGAGACAGAGGTGAACAACTCCTATTAATTCACCCCTCGCCCTCTCACACTAACAAGCCAAGTGTGGGCGCAAAATGTGCAAGTAGGTCATTTTAGAGTTTGTGAGTTAGCATCCATGTTGTATTTGAGTTTGGGGCAAATGAAGTATATGCCCTATCATCAATTATTAGTTAATAATTGGTGAGGGTATATTAGTTAGTTGGTTATTTATTTCATTAAGTACTTAGTAGATAATTTAAATTGGGAAATTGATTATTAATAAATAGAGTATAAAAACATAAATATGTATGTTTTGAGATCATAGAAATACTATTTCTCATTTGGGGAGGTTTTTAGTGTTTGATTACAAAGTTTTCTAAGAAGGTTTATCTAGGGTTTCAATAATTATATAATATTATTAACACATATGTTTTAATTATAATTAGACGTTGAATGGATTGACTCTAAACTCTAAGAGTATTTTTGGATAATTAAGCCTAATCTATGAGGTATGTTCAATCCCTATTTTATTTTAGTCACTATCATGACTGTGATCTGAATTCCTGTATTGTGTCATTTACTTGACTACTATCCCTTTTTGGAAATCCAAAGTTTAACATCCATAGGTACTGATTTAAAATCTTATGAACTTTTGTAGACATTGAATTATTCCTGTTAAATGGGTCCTTTGACCACTCTTGCTATGCTTTTAATACCTACTGTGAATTATGAATGGAATGTTGATCTTTCCACTCTTTTTGTGTGTGCTAAATGTTTGAATAGAATATTTGGAATAGTGGTACTTATGTAGAATGATACTTATAAAGAGAGTGTGTATTATGATCGGGGTGTGCATTTTCACCCTTTCTTCTTAGGTCATGATCCTATGGTGTTACGACCTTACTTTAGTTATATTTAGTGTATAATATTTATGTATGCAAAGATATTGTTTGTTTGGAAATTGTGAGTGTTTGTTATGGAAAGATGTTTATTTTATCTTAACTATTGACCTCCATAAAGATTATGCCTCAATCTCTTCATCAAACTATTGTAGAACTTATCTACTTTTACGTGCCCCCTTTATCATGGAAATAACCTACTTTTATGTGGCCCCTTTGTGATGGGAATAACTTTTCTCATACTTATAACCCAATATAATGCACAAATATTATTTATATGAAATTCTTAGTGTTATACTGATACATGTTTTTATTTCCTATTTTTTGGTAATGTTTCCCTTCAACCTAGGTGCAGGTACATTAGAGGAATAGGACTCATGAAGTTCATACACATGATGTGGACTTAAGGATAGATTGTAATGGTTGGGTTGCCCTCTACAACTGGTCATACATGTTACTAGGTGTAAATATTTTTCCTTTGTCATGCCACCTTCTATGGTGAACTAATATTGTATATTAATTATTATGTTACTTTGTAATGGTTATGGTTTCACTGTTTATTAATTGTATTGCTATGTGATATGTATACAATTAGGAAAATAATTGAATTCTTTTTTTTTCTGTCTTTTATGAAATATGATGGTTTATTACTCTATTTATATAAGAGTGGATCCCCTCTTGGGTCACTATTTATAGTTCTTTCACTAGGGTTAGTCACATACAAAATATACCCAAAGTCTCACAACTTCAAACTGAACATAGACGATATACTTCTAGACATGAAGATGTGAGTTGACCCAGAGGTAGATAGAGAAACCACTGAATGGTCATCGAGGTATACCACACATATTCACATATATACCATGTATATGGTTCTTACATATTTTAACATGATACTTGCATTGTGAAAGTAAAATAATACAAAAGATCATCCTATTAGATGCTTCCCATTTGTATTCATCTCTTCAACATTGAAAGCAAACACCTAAGATTGGTGATGACCAACCTTCTTTGCCTAGTTTGGGATAGGTCCAATGCATTTTTTTTGAAGTATCCCTCCTAGTAGTAGTGTCACACTGGTATATTGAACATCCATGGTCAATGATGTTTACTTCCATTGTTGTAACACCTAGGCTAGTCTGGGTTTGGATCATTGTCTTGGTTTGGACCTTGACTGTTGCATTGTGGTGGTCCTCAGTTATGAACAGAGGGTTCCCTTGGTTGTTGTTTTACTCATATTATTATTGACTTGATTGTAGGATTTTTCACTATGTAAAAGCTCGAAAGGAACACATCAATGAGCCTGAGATAGGTTAGTGTTGGTAACTTACCTTGTTCCACTCCTAGTGTTCTCTCCATGGATAGGTCTTGATCACAGGTAGCTCATGAAGAAGTGGGTTTGGATTATGAAACAAAGGCATGTTGGGTAATAGGAAACCATCATTAAAATGATATACCCCATCATCTTTAGTTCAGGAAAACAAATATATCCTATCACAACATTTATTGTATTGAAATTTGATGGACAAAAATCCTTGTATGTATGCTTTTACATGTATTCGTAATTCTAATGCTTCTAGATAAAATAATACTAAGTGTTATATGTGTGGGCACTAGTATTGATGCAATTTACAAATGACTCTATACATTTAAATCATGTTTGTAATCCCATGATGAATAAAAAATTAAACATATGTATCTGAACCCAATGCCCATCCCTTGACAGGCCTGAGAACAAATGTTAGTTGCAAAGCTAGTATAGGTCGTGTTTCATTTGGGTTTGGTGATGGAAAATTGGTTAGATGTGTTTTATATGAGCAACATGTGTGTTGCACATTGCTTGTTACCTGATATCTCTTTCTTTGATGCAATTTGGTTGTAGAAATTATCTACACTAATGTATCACTAGTTGAAACACTATGTAGAAGGATAACTATTCACGAGGAATACATACTATTCCAACCATTGGTAATGGATGTTTATATGTTGTTAAACTTTTCTTGTTGCATCATGTTTCACAAATGATATCCCATACTTATTATGTGTCCTACTGTATTGTATTATTCATGCAAAAAATAGGTAGAACGTTGTCTAACCTCTTGTTTGCCTTTAGATATTCACTTTTGTAAGATTTGTCAAAAGTATTGATCATATCACACAATCTTGTCTTTTAGTCTTTGTTCTTACATACAAACATACTCTCACTTTCTAAAAATGAACATTTGTCTTAGTTTAGCATCCCTTTTTTTCCTTTTTAATTTAACTATGAGAATTACATAATTAATCTATTTTTTAGGAAAAAAATTCTAAATAAAAGACTTTATTTGTAGTAGATATTTTTTACATTGAGTATGTCAAAAATATTTTAAAACTTCCATGATTTAAATCTTGATATTTTTATATGTTTGTGGGGTATTCTTGAATGCTTAGGATTGTACATCCTATTTTTTTATAATATATAATAATATGTTTGTTTGGTCGATTACCTCAATTTATTTTTTTCATAGGCCCCAGGATTTCATGGACTAATTTAAACTATCTTTGATTCATGAAAATGCAACATGTTGTTATCTTTGTTTTGAAATTAAGTATGAATCCCTATCAAAAAGTTAGTTCCTTGTGTCATATGAATCTCAATACCAAGTCATTTGTTTTTTCCTGGATGTACATTCCTTATGGTTTGTTTATGCTACTAGAGAAGTATGATATATCTTCCATTCACGTGTAGGTGCACTTACATGATATCTTTTATCCATTATCTAGATTTTGGTCACCAAAATAATTTGTACCATCGGGAAAATCTTCCAAAGGTTGCGGTACTTTCTTGTATCATGCTATATCAGTTTAGAAATAGTATGGTAAGCCAAAATTGGGCAATTATGATTTGTTGAGGAAGCCCATACTTCACATAGTACAAAGAAAAAGTTAGAATCTAGAGAGGTTGTATCTGTTTCTAAGTAATAGTTTTAAATTTTCATCCATTTATTTGTCACACCAGAAAATATTACCAACTAGTTTTTCTTTGCTGGTTTAAAAAATGCTATCCTCATTACTTATTATATACCATATAGACATACAAATTTGCTTGATATAACAAAGAGAATCAAACACATTATTCTACTCTCTAAAACACCTTTTTTTCAAGGTGAGTTTTAATTATGTCAAAATTAATGAGGTGTTTTTTCTAAAATTTTGTGCTACATATTCTCATTATGTAGATACATATTCAATCATTGTCCATTTTACACATTAATCATCATTGACCTTCAATGTGACCTGATAAAACTCATTAGAATTTTTCTTTTTTTTTTGGCATGCTTCTTATTAGTTCTCTTTTAAATACAATATATGAAGTTCACTTTTAAATGCAATATCTTACACTATAAATAAGTTTTGTGTTGATATTTACTCATTTAAATGACTTTAGATTCTATTTGGATACATAATGAGACATAGTTTTTTTTCATATATTAACGTAAGGGAACTTCATTGATTGAGGAGTATGATCATGGTTGTTGTTGGAGACATGGATAAATACAAAACCCTAATGTATGAAGATCTTATCGCATGAGGAACCTTCTAGCCAGTTGTGGTAGGAGTAAAAAAGTTAATGACTACAACCTACCTAAATCTTTGTAATTGCCTATTCAGTTTGAAATTTTTGATGTGGAAAATCTAGGATCCCGTTGGTGTTGTTGGTTATTACAAAATAATTATTGACAAATTCCTACAATTTCAAGCACACTTTTGAAGCTTTTGATGGTCTAGCCTTGTGGTCTTTAGGCAACATGTAGTGCATATTGGCTGGCATATTTCCCTATTGATTTTCATGATCATTAGGTAAAATTATTAAGATTTCATGTTCTCATTTTGCAACTTCAGATCTTCAACTTCCAAGTTTAATTTATCATTATAAACATCTTAAAAGAAAACTCTTCATTAACATCCCTTCTTTCCAAATTTTAATTTCCCTAGAAATTATCCATGATCCCCTAACCTATCTATTAACAATTGGTTGGATAGTATTGATTTGGAATTCTCGAAGCAATATCGTAACCTCATTTTCATGATAGTATATTAATTTTACAAAAAGAAAATTAAAACTTGAAAAATTAGTCTTTTCCTTCATTTACAAGTTCACCTAAAACTATTGCATGCACACGATTCATGTGACAAAGTGGGTTTTCCGGCTTAATTTCGAGGACGAAATATCTTTTAAGGTGTGTAGGATGTGATGGAGTGGATTTTTGAAATCCATAAATCTCCAATAATATATTAGAATCCATATCGTGAGTTATAATGAGAGTTCCAAGTGTTTTAGTAAAGTTGGAATGTTGATTGAGATTTATATAATGATTAAGATATCTCTTTTAATGCCTTTTTGAGGAATTTTATTGAGTGGTCCAATAGATGAGTTTTGTCACCAAATTTGAGTATAAGGTATCTCAAGAGGTAAGGAAGCTATGGTTAAAATTTGGTGGCAATTGGAGTATCCTAAAGAGAGTTATTTAGGTTTGAATATCATGAAATAATGTGAATATTGGGGTATGTGTTTACCAAAATTTGGTTTATTTAGCCTAAGGTTCTGTTTGTTGGATGTGTCACGCGCCCCCTTTAAGTGGTGGGATGTGTAGCCTCTTGTGCACCATGGATACGTGATCTAGTGGTCATAGGCTGTCATAAGAGGAGGCACGGATTGGATTAAGCTTCCCAGCCCTTGGATATTTTGATCGGACGACTGCGATTATGTCCTCAACCTTACAGTTAGAAACAGGTCATGGAGGTGTTTGCCAACCATGACTAGTCCACGATGCCATGATCCGACTGGTCGTGGGGCGATGGGGGAGTGAGGTAACCCAGGAGTTGGACTCCTCTCCACATTACGGACTGAATGATACCCTGAGCGAGGCAAGTGGCCAAGTGAATAAGGAGAACCACTTCCGATTTCCTACACTTCTCCACTGTCATCCGTAGGCAGTGCAAAGAGGAACGAAATCAAGCTGGAGCACCAATCAGAAGGAGATAAGAAGTAGAAAAGGAAGTTGAAGGCCTGAGGAGATGGATGTGGGTATTTCCGTGGCCTGAGATGGTGGTTTTGCGAGTCGAGGAGGTGGTTATCGTCGGAGGAGAAGGCGGAGCTCGGAGGCATGTGGAGAGAGCTTCTCGTCGGGATTGGAGGGGCTCAAGGAGTATACAGAGGCCATGTGAATCCTTTAGAAGGTTCAAACTAGTCTGAGGAGGAGCAGAGGCAAAACGCCTCTTTGCTCCACCGCAACCAAAGCTAGGCGGCGGCTTCTTTGCGGAGGAGGAGATCCACAACCGAAGCCGAGGAGCCGAGTAGCCGCGGAGATAGGTATATCACTAACGAATCTGATGATGGCATTAGAAGAGGACATAGATGATCTGAGGTCTGTTGAATCCTCACCGGAGTCCAGCTGAGGCGGCTGCATCGCGGAAACAAAGTCCCGCTGTGTACTCAACGCGAGCGCGTGAGAAAGAAGGGGAGGGCGGTCCAGAACCAAACCCAGCCCAGAACCGGCCGAACCAGCAGACCAAACCTAGCTCACAGCAAACCAACCAAGAACCGACCGCAGCAAGCAAAGGAGCTGCGCCAGACCTAGTGGCCACGTGGCGAGCTCCCATTGGCTGATTAAGGTAAAATCTTCAGTAAATTTGCAAATCTTCAATAAATCATAGAAAATAGCTCGATTATCAGAAAAATGTAATTAAGGTACTGTTTTTCTCAGAAAAATGTGTAGAACACAATAAAAGCATAACATCAGTCTTTTTATGCACTAATATCTGTTATATCATATAAGTAGTGAAATGCTCATTTGATGGATAATAAATATCAAACAATGTTCTAAAATTATGAGAAAATGTCAGTAAGTCCATAATCATATATACAATGCATATGATATCAGATATGGTCATGTTATGACTCGAAATCATGTAATTTTCTCAATATGACTAATTAGGACTAATAATCCTAAATAAAATGCAATAAATGCTCACGTGCTAAATAAATGATGAAATTTACAGAGAAAACTCATATCAGTATATTGAACCTCAGTTTTAATTATGAGATCATAATGATGAACAAAATCCATGTTATATGAAGATGACCTTTAATACATGTTATAAAACCCTAATCTAGGTTAATGATGTAACTTAGGGTTAAATGTGCACAAAAAGGATTTGGAACCTAATGTTCAAATGATGAACTTTGATAATGAGATGTAATCTGGAAGATGACATCAGTATGATAAATCTAAGATAAGAAGACAAGTAATAATGTACATATCCTTATGAGATAAGCAAACCCTAAAATGGATATACTTAGGGTTAAGATGAGATATAAGATGATGAGAATCCGATGATAGTACATGATCTTATCTTAATCAGGGTTGACCAAAGATATAGATGACATGAGGAATATGTGTTTAGAATGATCTATCTCTCAATCAAGGTACGCTATTACCTCTTACTTGGCTTATTATACAATATGCTTGTGTTATATGTGTAGTAGAATACTTGGCATATGGTATTGGATGAAGTGATTGTTCTTGTATGATATCCTTCTTGATTTTCCATACTTATGGCTATGAACATATGAAATATAAGATATCTGATCCATCATATGATAGCACTAAACTCTTTGGTAGTACAGTGCATTGAAGTGATCTCAAACTCTTTGGTAGTAGATCACATGTGTTAGATCTCAAACTCTTTGGTAGTAGATCACACGTAATATGATCTCAAACTCTTTGGTAGTAGATCATAAGGCCTTAAAACATCAAAGCCCTTGGGGGCAGATGTACGAGATATATGATGGAAATGTGCTTAAAATATGTGCTCTCTTTTGTTAATGAACATCTTTGTGCAAGTATATGCTTTTCTTATATTTTGTTTATAACTGCCAAGTATTAGTTTTATCTTATTGCCAAGATATGCAGAGAGGTAAATAAAAGACACGTAGGCGTACTCAGTACAATATTCTTGAATATTGTGCTGACGTGTACCACATGTAATCTTTTGTTTAGGTTGTGGTTATGCTCTTGAAGATCTAGGATAGTGAGAGTTGTGTGGTGAGCTGATGTACAGGTGGACCTGTTGTCTTAAGATCCTGTAGTTTAGTTGTAGTACATGTATATGTTTAAGTTTGCTGTTCAATATGTAATATCAAATGTTGTAACAATTCATGTTGTAATTATATGTTGAATGATGAACATGTGTGTATGGTTTTATTATTGTTCATGTACATGTGCTACTGATTGTTTCCTTCTGACTCCCTTGATTTTCTTCTTCTTAGCCTAGTGTGGGATGTTTAAATTGGGATTCTCTCCGAGGTGAGGTTTCAATTTGGACGTCGCACATCAGATTAAGTTTTTGAAAATCCGGGGACGTCACAATTCATGTCATAACCTACAATAGAAGTAGCATGAATACTTATACAAAAACCAAGTAGGAATATGAGTTTTGTATCATGTTCATTGGAGTTGAGAATGGGGATCGGAAATATGAAATAGAAAAATCAATATGATAATATTAGAGTTGGGATGTGGTCTTAACAAAGACAAGTTAAATATTTAGGTATGTATGCCATAATCATATTTTGTTCTAGACATTTAAATCATGTTTAAACAACCAATTCACATTCATAACTAAAAAAAATACTCTCATTTGTCATTTACCTTGTCAAATATATATATATATATATATATATATATATGTGTGTGTGTGTGTGTGTGTATATATGGTTTCCTCTACATGTATTATCTTTTTTTGAAGAATATGACCCTTTCTAAAATGTTGTAGTTATCTATTTCTTCACCTTATCCACTCATGCTTCTTTTGAAATAGCTATAATATCTTATTACAGTTGTTACATGTCGAAATATTATTATATTCCTTGTTCTTCACATACTCAATGTTGTTAATAAAAATGGAATGTAGGTAAAATTAATCTATCTGTTACCTATATAATTTGACTTTTCTTCTTTATATATCAAATCTATTGTCTTAGATCTAGTTTAATATAGGTAGTTATACTAATAAACCACCCAACAAGGATACATCCACATCTACACACATCTCTCCAAGATACAACAACATATCCTTTTTTTTTTGTCTCCCAACAAGGATATGTTGTTAATAATCCTTAGTAGTACATTCATAATCCTTTATCATGTCAAGCCAAACTATCATCATCATATTTATCTATATATTTAAATGTATATGATATAGACTTTCGTGATAATTGAAGATCTATCTATTTTTTGAATATATGTAATGTTGAGTATGTGTTAGGGATAATGAGCTATAGTCAATTCAAGATGATGTATTGAATAAATATCCCATAGCTTCTTAAGTTGTATATGAGCATAATATACCATATTTTTATCTTTCTTAAGAACACATCCAACCCCTTAACAATAATTATGCAACCCTTACAGATATTAGGAAAAATAAGAAATAGACTCGAATTCATATTTTCTATAAGGAGTGGAAAACCACTATTTGATTGATCATACCAGAGATGCGACGCTTCGTTCTCTGTAAACTCACTCAACAACATATCAATAAAACTGAAATGTAGTATAAATAATTGATAATGACTGTAAAGACCAAACAAATCATTAATCGTAGTGTGTGTCTTTGGTTTCTCTCATTGTAGTATGACTAATTTCTTGGGATATAAAGGAATCTCTCTACCATATATCATGTGCCCAAAAATGCCACTTGTGCAAGCTAAGTTTAGCACTCACTGATATGATATATATGTGATGCTACCTTTACAGTTGTAAGGACAACCACATATGATATTCATAGTTCTTTGTATTCTATATTGTTATCTTTCTTAAGAACACATCCAATATATTAACAAGAAACCATATAAGCCTTACCTATATTAGGAAAAAAGTAAAAACATGAGTCATTTTCATCTTTACCTTAAAGGGTAAAAAACCACTATGTCCTTGATCATTCCAGAGATGTGATGCTTCTTTCTTTGTAAACTCACTCAAGAATCTACCAATAGAACTGAAGTGTTGTGTAAATAATTGATAATAACTGGAAATACCAAATAAATCATGAACCCTAGTGTGTGCCTTTAACTTCTCACATTCTAGATATGACTATATTTTCTTGGAATCTACTCAAATCACTCTACCATGTATCGTGTGGCCAAAAAATGCCACTTGTTGAAGCCAAGTTTCACACTCACTAAGTATGACATATATGTGATGCTACCTTACTTGTTGTACGGTCAACCACATACTATGTTCATACTACCTTGTATACTATATTATTATCTTTCATAAAACCACATCCATGATGTTCATACTGCTCCGTATATATTGTTATCTTTAAGAGAACATCCATTTCCTTAGAAAATCTATGTAATCCTTACCTATATTAGGAAAAATAAGATATAGAATTGATTTTAGCTTTCCTTGAAGGGAGAAAACCACTATGTAATTGATCATCTCAAAGATCTGATGCCTCTTTATTTGTAAACCACTTAACTACATACTAACATATCTAAAATGTTGCATAAATAATTAATATTGACTGGAAATGTCAAACAAATTATGAACACTAGAGTGTTACTTTCACTTTTCTCATGGAAGATTTAACTCTACTTTCTTAGGATCTACGCAAATCCCACTACAATAAATCATGTGGCCCAAAAGTGCCACTTGTGTGAGCCAAGTTACACACTCACTGAGTATGTCATATATGTGATGTCACCTTAACTATTTTAAAGTCAACCATATATGATATTCATACTACTATATATAATATATTTCTAACTTGTTTAAGAATACATCTAGTCCCGTATAAAAAAACTATGTAACCCTTACCTATATTATGAAAAATAAGAACTAGACTCAATTTTAGCTTTTCCTTCAAGGGTGGAAAACCTCTACATAAGTGATCTCCCCAAACATGTGATGCTTGCTTCCTTCTAAACTCAGTCAACAACATAGAAATAGAACTAAAGTATTGTATGAATAATTGATAATGACTAAAAACATTAAACAAATAATGAATCCTAGTGTGTGTCTTTGATGCTCTTATTGTATATATCACTCTACTTTATTGGGATCTACACATATCCCTCTACCATATATCACGTGGCCCAAAATGTGACTTGTGCGAGCCAAGTTTCACACTCAACTAAGTATGACATGTATGTGATGCTACCTTAACAATTTTATTGTCAACCATAAATGATGTTCATAATGTATTTTATATTATATAGTTATCTTACTTAACAACACATGCAATAACTTAACAAAAGCTATGCAAGCCTTACCTATATTATTAGAAACCAGAATTGGACTCCTTTTTAGCTTTTCCTTAAATGGTGGAAACCACTATGTAAGTGATTATCCAAAATATGTGATGCTTCTTTATTTGTAAACTCACTCGACAACATAGCAATAGAGCTGAAATGTTGAATAAATCATTGATGATGACCGGATGCATTTAATAAATTGTGAACTCTAGTTTGTGTCTTTGACTGCACTCATGGTAGATGTGACATTACTTTCTTAGGATCTACACAAATCCTTGTACAATATATAATGTTGCCCAAAAGTGCCCCTCGTGTGAGCCAAGTTACACACTCACTAAACATGACATATATGTGATGCTACCTTAATTGTTGTAAGGTCAACCACATATGATGTTATACTAGTTTCTATACTATATTGTTATCTTTGTTAATAACACATCCGGTCCCTCATAAAAAAACTATATGTAACCTTTACCTATATTAGGAAATATATGAATTAAACTCCATTTCAGCTTTTCCTTAAAGGGTGGAAAATCACTATGTAATTGATCACCCAAGAGATGTGATGCTTCTTTCTTTGTACTCACTCAACAACATAGCAATAGAATTCAAGTGTTGTATAAATAATTGATAATAACTAGAAAGATTAAGCAAATCATCAACTCTGATGTGAGTCTTTGACTTCTCTCATTGTAGATATGACTCTAGCTTCTTTGGATCTAAAAAAATCCCTCTACCATATATTATGTGGCCCAAAGAATCCACTTGTGTGAGCCAAGTTTCACACTCACTAAGTATGGCATGCATGTGACACTACATTAATTGTTGTATGGTCAACCACATATGATGTTCATACTTCTTTGTATACTTTATTGTCATGTTGATTAATAGCACACCAAGTCCCTTAACAAAAACTATGTAACCCTTACCTATATTTCAAAAATAAAATTGGATGTGATTGTAGTTGTCCTTATGGGATGGGAATCCACTAGGTAACTAATCACCCCAAAGATGTGATGCTTCTTTCAACATAAAATCGGGAAAACAAATCGCGAATCCTAGCATGTCAGTTTGACTACGCTTATTGTAGATATGAATGAACTTTCATGGGATCTACACAACTACCTTTACCTTATATCATGTGGCACAAAAAGGGTACTTGTGCAACCCAAGTTTCACATCCATTGAGTTGACATATATGTGATGCTACCTTAACTGTAATAAGGTCAACCACATATTGTGTTCATACTTTTTTGTATACTATAGTTTTATCTTGCTTAAGAACACATGTAGTACCTTAAAAAAACTATGTAATCCTGACCTATATTAGAAAAATCAGAAGCAAACTTGATTTCAACTTTTACTTAAAGGGTGGAAAACCACTATGTAACTGATCATCCCAAAGATCTGATGCTTCTTTCTTTTTAAACTCAATCAAAAATATAGTGATAGAACTAAAGTTTTGTATAAATAATTGATAATGATAGAAACGGCTAAACAAATTTTGAACCCTAGTGTTTGACTTTGAATACTATCATTTTAGATATGAATATACTTTCATGAGATATACACAAATACCACTACCATATATCATGTGGCCCTAAAAGGCATGCAAACCTAGTTTCTCACTCATTGAGTATAACATATATGTGATGCTACCTATATTGCAGTAATATTAATCACATATGATTTTCATATTGCTTTGCATCAACTGAGAATATCAAGATATCATATAATGACCAGTTAGTATGAGTAAGACTATTATTGAGGACCTAAAAACATCAATCAATTCGTATGTGACCCAAAGTCCCCATGAGTGATGGAACATCCATAGGAATTCTTGTTTATGTGAAACATGAGAAAATAGGTATGAAAAATACATTTGAAGCATCTACAAATGGACACTACAAACAAAATGTAACAAACCAAATTTCAACATATTCTCTTTCTGACCATTTTCTAAGCTTTTCGTTTCCTTTCTATCCTTTTTGGGCCTTGATGTTTAACTTGTAGAATTCATAGTGGTTTGGTGAAGATTTGTTCAATAATTATACCAATGGAAGGGTTTATGCAAAAATACCTCATTGAAAGCTTATTTAAGGATCCAAAATGCAAAATCACCACTTAAGTGGAACAATGATAAATAAATTCATGCTAGAAGTGTAAGGACACAAACCTTGCTTAATGTATTGGACAAGCTTAACAACCATAATTTAGTGTTGTAAACCTTAATATAACTTTGTGATGTGTTTTCGAAATCATAAAATGAGCCTAGGTTTCAAATTTTGTTCAATTTTGATGTTGAGAAAAATATTCAATTTTAGTTACATTCTGGACTTTTATGAAATTTACCCAATTAGTAGGGTTTCTTTGAAAATTATCACATGCATTATAATCCTTAGATATTCCCTTAACATTCTCGAGATTTTTAACCATGGGGAACCTAGTTGCACCTTGGTTTGAAGGTATTTCTCTCCAAGGGCATTTTAGGAATTACCCTCTTTATAAATGAGCTTATCTTTAAAATCTATCAACTAATGGGGTTATTTCTTTGATTGGAGGATGGTAGGGATGGCCTACAAGTCTTCATGGGATTTTGGAACTGACATTTGATATTCAAGAAGCCTCTATGAGTTGTTCTCTTGCATAGCCATGAAGCCCTAGGCTAAGGACACATGGAATGTCCCATAGACACCTCAGGCCTGCCTCCTTCTTTATAAAGCCATATGTACCCCTTCCCATCTCCCAATTTAAAAAATCTTGCCCCCCTTCTCTTTCCTATAGCTTAGATCATAATTAATACTATGTTTGGTAATGAAGTTTCTATCCCAAGGTAAAAGAGGGTGCCTACCTTGGTGAAGAAAACTCCTAGGGTTCCAAATTCGCTCTATTTAGGGTTTCTAAAGCTCCTTCGTGGTCATTTAGACCAAAAAATGTAAGTTTCCACCTTCCCTTCCCTATTTTCATGCTTTGTGTCTTCCTACCACCTTCTTATAGGTCGGAACTATGGCTTTTCATGGTGAAAACCCACCTAGAGTCCTTAAACACCTCATCTCCATGTTCTTTTGCTAGGATTTTTCACGTCTAAAGTGGAGAAGGTGCTACTTGGTCGAGATAGGAGCTTTGTTAGAGAAACCAGCCTCTCTAGGTTGGAAAACTTGCTTCTTGAACCTATCCACTTTCCTAGAGGTGAGTTTTATAACCCCCTTCTCATATATTTCTTATTACATGCTTAAAACTCGTGCTTCTTTGTTCAAAATTGATGATCTCCATCTCGATTTACCATGTTCTTCTAGGGTTTTGGTTTCTTGCTATTTTACCTTCTCTAGCATCTCTAGTTTGGTTGCCTATGCAACACCAACACTGATCTTGGGTCAAATGGTATTTTCTCCCTCCCTCCCTCTCTCTCTCTTCCTCTCTCTTGAAGATTTTGGACTTGTCATTTCCTGATTGGTTCAAATTGAAAATTTCATATCTTTTATTCCACTTATCCAAATATGACAAATAAATATGTTTTGAAATCAAAACATTAATCTATATCTATTAAAAATATTTCTGAGGTATGCTTTTGAGGTTTGACGAAGCGTGATTTTTGGAAAATGAATTTAATGCTTAAAAATCCATTAAAATTCCATCTTAATCATCATAACTCCAAAATTAACATAAAAATATATTTTCTTAATCACAAGAACCTAATAAGATCATTTGCCCTAGGGAATGCCTTATTCTCCCCCATAAAAATATGTCTAGGTGACTAGGAATGTATTAATTATCCCCTCACCTATAGGTTGAGGTCTAGTAGGTGCCTCAACCCTACTTAGTTAAGGTATTCATTATTATCATGCATGTAACCCTTCTATTATATTTTATTTATGGCAAGCATCTATTTAAAAATAGCCTCATACTCTTGAAATCTTCATATTATGATGAAATCATGGCCTTTTCTTTTGTGTTATTTCCTTATATTTTGTTCTTGATCATTATTTGACACATACCTTGTTTTTCTCTCTCTTGCTGGGTGATTTCCCAACCACCTAGGTTTAGATCGAGGTGTTGAACATGATCAAGGAGAACATAACTTCCAACATGGACGTAGCTCTTAGAGATGTTGCTAGGAGACAGATTTGAAGTAGTTTGGACTTCCCTCTATCTATATCCTTATGTTGTATCATACATGTAAAGCCTTATGAGATATTATAATGTACATTTGTAATCTTTTGTGAAAATTAAATATAGTCATTTGTTTAATTCTGCTGCTGCTACACATTGGTTGTTTTGAATACAATTTTTATTGAAATTTGAAAATTTACACCTATTCTAACATACCTTTGAATGTGTTTGGAATGGATGGTTTATTCTTCAAATTTTTAGTAGGGAGTGGATCCCCTCTCGGGTCCCACTCCTTACAACACGGTATCAGAGCCCATGGTAGTCAGAATGTGACTATTTCAACTTTGTCTCCCTAATTAGAAATCTTGCCTCATATAGTTCCTCTTTAAATGACATTTTGGTCCTAGAATTGATCTATGCTACACTTGAGATGATGAAAGATTGATGTAGGAGCATAAGAGTTTCACATTACAAACATGTTTAGTTTACCATAATGTGATGCACCTGTTAGGTAGCTATTAGGGCATAAGTTGAAAGCAAAGGTGTCTAGAAAGGATCAAGGTTCGAGGTCTGGCAAGATTTTCCTCTACGTCACTAGTTTGGTTTATGAGGACTCCTGGATCCATATGATACATTCCTGGCCTAAGATGATACTGGCCGTCTGAAATAGCATGCCTATAGATAGTAGTAGCCTTAGACACCTCAATTGGATAATCTTGAGAACCTAATATGTTGACCTTATCCTTCAGGTGTAATGAATTGTTTGAGGATGAATACCCAATATAGTTCCCTTATGTCCCCTAGAGCCACATGTTTGGATAGTCTATCCCTAATAACCTAGACTTTGAAGTTTGGTGTTTAGTAAGCAATCTGAGTGCGCAGTGGAAGCGTGATGGATCTTGTACATGGTTTAGTTACAATCACCATTTTACCTCTAGATTAGTTTTTCTAGGTAGGTCAAACCTTTTAAGGGGTGGAGAGTAGTTTGTTTGATGATATTTGGGTAGTTGGATTTCAAGGATGAAATTATTTTTAAGGGAATGGAGTCCTGTAACAAACCAAAATCTAGCTACAATGACTCTAGAAACCCTAACTCCATGATTAGGAGGATAGTTTTCTTGGATCCCTAGTTTTGACCAAAAAAGTTATAGTTGTAACCTCGCATGCTTGTTGTTATCCTAAAAAACATATAATGATAATCTAATGAATAGTCCACATGTTTGAACCCTAATGAATATCTAACGCATATAAATGAGCAACTCACATATTAATACCGATAGTGGGTACACATGATGCTAAACATGTCTTGGACCAATAAACCCTAATGATTTATGAGCAACATAATTGTAACCTAATCTTGAACTTAATGCATACTAAGAATGTATATGTGAAAAATAATGGTCATATTGACCTAAACCCTAAGTTGTATTTATCTAACCTTAACCTATACATCCTTAATGACATTCTTGATACATTAGTGACATTACATGTCATAATCAGATAACATACTTTAATACACATAAATGATATATAATCACCTAATCATAGATTAATCAGGTCATCAATATGAAATGCATATCACGTTGTTCTCTAATACACACCTAATTAATCACCAAGTCATTACTAGGTATGTGAATCAAATCATTAATATGTAATATGTCCCACCTTGATCACTAGAATACATATAATTACTTCAATATGGATAAGAAGTAATGGTTCACATAAATGTGCATAATCAATAATAAGAAACGAATAAATACAAAAGAATTAATGATGGCATTAATGCAAAAAAAAGGTATAAGTAATTAATATGACATTATTTGGATTAATAATAACAAATTGAATACAATGTCTTATTTCATGCAAAATAATCTGGTATAATTCAATAAGGTGATAATAGAGTCTAAACCCAAATTATTAAGGACAATAATATAGAATATTAATAGACATTAAGATAATTGAGTACAAATCTAATTGTGCTAAAACTCCTAATGAGATAAATAAGAAATATATAGGGTTTGTGCATAATAAAGAAAATATAATTCTTTTGGAAACAAAGTGAATATCACATGACACAATTAAATGAATAATGATAATTTGAATCCTAATAAATAGAATGCTAGTAACCCAAAAATGATAAAAATAAATCTTAATAGAGGAACCCTTGGTAATCCTTGAGAACCTAACCTATGAGAAGTTGCCTCTGAAGAATCTGAACTCCCAAGTTAAGTTTTGGTGGAAGTTTTATGGTTTGGGGGAAACAACCTGGAGTTTCATGTTGAGATGTTGCATACCCACTTTTCTCTCTTTTCTTGAGATTTTGATGATGAAATCCTCTTTAAGGGGTGGAGTGTTGAAATATACTGAATTAGGACTTATTCTCTTTTTTGCCCTTTTGTAAGCTTTTCCTTTCCTTTTTGGCCTTGATGTTTAAATTTTAGAATTTATAGTGGGTTGATGAACATTCTTTCAATAATTATACCAATAGAAGGATTAATGCAAAAATACCTCAGTGAAAGCTTATTTAAGGATCTAAAATGCAAAGTCATCACTTAAATAGATTAATGGTAAATAAATTTGTGCAAGAAGTGTAAGGCCACAAACCTTGCTTAATGTATTCAATAAGATTAACTACCATAATTAAGTTCTCTAAACCTTAATATAAAATTGTCATGTGTTTTGGAAATCATAAAATGAGTCTAAGTTTCAAATTTGGTTCAATTTGGATGTTGTTTGTGCAAGTTATATAAATTTTAGGTACATTCTGGACTTTTATGCAATTTACCCAATTGAAAGGTTTTATTTGCAAATTATCACATGAATTATAATCCTTAGATATTACCTTACCATTATCATGATTTTGAACCATGGGGAACCTAGTTACACCTTCGTTTGAAGGTGTTTCTCTCCAAGGGCATTTTAGGAATTACCCTCTTTATAAATGAGCTTATCTTTAAAAGCTATCAGCCAATGGGGTTATTTCTTTGATTGGAGGATGATGGGGATGGACTAGAAGTCTCCATGAGATTTCAAAATTGACATTTGATATTTAAAAAGCCTCTATGATCTATCCTCATGCATGGCCATGAAGCCCTAGGCTAAGGACACATGGAAAGTCCCATAGACACCTCATGCTTGACCCCTTCTTTATAAAGCCATATATACCCCTTCCCACCTCCCAATTCAAAAACTCTTGCTCTCCTTATCTTTACTATAGCTTAGAGAAACATTCCTACTATGTTTGGTCATGAAGATGTTGTCCCAAGGTAAAAGAGGGTGCCTATCTTGGCGAAGAAAACTCCTAGGGTTCTGAATTTGCTCTATTTACAGTTCCTAAAGCTCCTTCTTGGTCATTTCGACCAAAACTAATATGTTTCCACCTTCCCTTCCCTATTTTCATGTTTTTTTTCTTCCTCCCACCTTCTTCCATGTCATATCTATGGTCTTCCATGGTGAAACCCCACCTAGAGCCCTTAACACCTCATCTCCATGTTCTTTTGCTTGGATTTTTCACCTCTAAAGTGGAGAAGGTGCTTCTTGTTCGAGATAGGAGATTTGTTGGAGAAACCAGCCTCTATATCTCAAGGACCTTGTTGCTTTAACCTATCCATCTTCCTAGAGATGAGTTTTATAACCCCCTTCTCATATATTGCTTATTACATGCTTAAAACTCATGCTTTTATGTTTAAAATCGATGATCTCCATCTCTATTGACCATTTTCTTCTAGGGTTTTGGTTTCTTGCTATTTTACATTCTATAGAAGATCTAGTTTGGTTTGCTATGCAACTACAACACCGATCTTGTATCAAATGGTGTTTTCTCCCCTCTCCTCCTCTCTCTTGAAGATTTCTGACTTGTCATTTTCTGATTGGTTCAAATTGAAAAATTCATATCTTTTAATCTGCATATTCAAATATGACAAATAAATATGTTTTGGAATCAGAAAACTAATCTCTATCTAATAAAAATATTTTCAAGGTCTTATTTTGAGGTTTGATGAAGGGTGATTTTTGGTAAATGAATTTAATGCTTAAAAATCCATAAAAATTCCATCTTAATCATCAGAACTCCAAAATTAATATAATTTTTTTTATTAGGAGAACCTAATATGTTCATTGGTGAGGTTTTTAGAATCTAAATCCTAGTTTCTCTAAAAAGGTTTTAAAATTAGGGTTTCTTTACATTAATGTGCATTATGTACTCTAATACATGTTTTTTTTGAAGTTAAATAGACAAATTTCATTATGGAGGGGCCATACGACATCTACATGAGGAGAAAAACAAACTAAAAGACCACACAAAGATCAAGAATAGATACAAACCACCACAAAAAATCATATCGAAATCTGATAAGGACAATGATGTATAGATTCCTCTTCTCCTTCGCTGGCTAAGGCAACTTTCTATGAGGAATACCTTCAACCTGAGTATGTATATGTGGTAGAGTACCTGCACCAAATTAGTGTTCCAAAAGGATATTTTCCCTACAGTTGCTTCCATACAAACTCCACAACAAAATTGATCGAGAAAGAAAAATCTACCACGAGAAGAGAAAGCAATGCTGATTAACAGCGAGATAGACAAAACAAGAGAACAATCTAAATAGAAAGCCAATAAAAGAGAAAGGGATAGGAAACTCATTGCAGTTGGGCTCAACGACAGGGAGGAAGAAGACCGCTGCCTCCAAAGACACCACATCCACACACCTCCCGAAGAAGAGACCCTGTTGATGATGGGCGAGAAGAGGCCGAGGGGGAGCGGGGCACCGCTTTGCGGTGGCCAAACCCCCTCCCCCCAGCCAGCCACCTATGCAAGAAGAAACCCTAGCGGTGCTAGGGTGAGAGAGGGGGGAGATAATTTTTGACCTTATCTTTGTACTCTAATACATGTTAATACATTGAAAATAGGCAAGTAGGAACTTGGACTCAAAAAGTGGTGGAAGTTAGTAATTGATATCAGTAAGAGAGGTATGTGCATATTTAACCCTAAGTAAGGACATTTGGAAACATAACCCTATATTTCCCTAATGAGGCTTAAATGAACCCTGAATCTTCTATTCTTGAATTCTATGTTATATATGCCTCTAAATCAGTATTGTTTCTCTTTGTTTGGGTCTTGTATCCCACTGTCATGTTCTAATTGATATGATGATTTTACATGCCATGATTTATTTTCTAGCATGTTTATTTTATGGACTATTTATCTATAGCAGTGGTACTTATATACAACCACCCATAGATAGGGCATGTATTAATTTGCCCTGGGGAATGTCTTATTCTTCCCCATAAAAATATGTGTAGGTGACTAGGAATGTATTAATTCTCCCCTCACATATAGGTTGAGGTCTGGTAGGTGCCTCAACCCTACTTAGTTAAGGTAGTCATTATTATCATGCATGCAACCCTTTTATTATATTCTATTTATGGCAATAATCTATTTTAAAATAGCCTCATACTCTTGAAATCTTCATCTTATGATGAAATCATATTCTTTTCTTTCATGTTATTTCCTTATCTATTGTTATTGTTCATACCTTGTTTCTCTCTCTCTTAATGGGTGATTTCCCAACCACCCAGGTTTAGATCGAGGTGTTGAACATGATGAAGGAGAACATAGCTTCCAACATGGACCTAGCTCTTAGAGATGTTGCTTGGAGACATATTTGAAGTAGTTTGGACTTCCCTCTACCTATATCCTTATGTTTTATGATACATGTAAACCCTTATGGGATATTATGATGTACGTTTGTAATCTTTTATGAAAATTGAATATGATCATTTCTTTAATTCTGCTGCTACAATTTGGTTGTTTTGAATACATCTTTATTTAAATTTGAAAATTTACACCTATTCCAACATACCTTTGAGTGTGTTTGGAATGGATGTTTTATTCTTAAAATTTTTAGTAGAGAGTGGATCCCCTCTCGGGTCCCACTCCTTACACAAATTGTGGCAAAGATTACTAAATTAGATCAGACTAGGCGATAATTGTAAATAGAGTAGTAAAATAGAGATAGTTGTCTAGTATATACTAGCTTCACTGAATAGACATATTTTACCAATTTTACATAGTTGTCTTTGTTTTCATCCTCCAAGTTATATGTAAAGATCCCATATTTACGATCATATTTTTGCAAAGTTTGTATAAGAACATATAAACAAGTCTTTTCATTCATAAATTTTTCTCATAGCACATGGTTCTCTTAGAAAACATACACATAAATTGAATATTGGTGAATTTTTTTATCTAATCTAATTTTCATCTTCGAACTTCTAGGTCTTGTATTGACCAACTACCCAAGAATTCTCAATGAGAAAAGAACCACACATAAACCCCAAGACGAAAAACATAGGTCAGTAAAATGACCTGATATAAAATTAATATTTGGAAAGTATGAACCTTGATAAAAATTATTTTTGTGATAAAATTTAAAGAGTTAAATAAAGTAGGCAGGTATTAAGTGGAAAAATAGATTTTCAATGTCAATTGGTTTCTACATCAAATTTCAAGACTAGTAATTCAAATTTTTAAATAAATAGCACATTTTAATGTCTATGTTGTTGGGGAAGCCATATGATCTCTCCATAGAGAACAAAAACATATCAATTGTGTTTCTCAATATACTGAGGGACCTCATGTCATTTTCTCTCTGCAGAGTCGTGGAAGCATTATTCCACTAAATTAATGGGCACCAACGTGCCCTTTGTTATGATTAAATGGTGTTCTATTATATCTTGGAATAATATGTTGGTATCCTTTCAAAGAGGAAGGATAAAGTTTAATATAATTTTAGGACAACCAACCTATCTACTATTCATGCTTTAAGAGGAAACAAGCTTTCCAAATATAATAATAATTTCATACATTTGGATCAAAGTATGAAAAGTTGTGAATTCTAATTATTTGGTTCCAAGAATTTAATCAAAACATAGAGAACTACAAATGCAGAGAAATATTTATCAGTATATAGATTGGAATTCATATTTATTATATTTGAGTTATTTAGGCCAGGTTTTTCCACTTTGGATTACCATTACATAATTTTCATTCAATATTGGTTTTAGATTGCCAACTAGGTTCTATATATAGTCAATGTTACACACTCAATTGTTTCATCACATTTTCTGTGGATTAAATCCTACAATATTAGTCTATATTTATATATAATGCAATTCTATTTAGTCACTAGGATGAAATATGTCTATTTATCAATATAATACTATAGTAATATGTATGGTTTTAAATATACCTTAATATACCCAAGTCATATATTTAGATTCAGCTATGTCCCAAAATATATATAGTACCTAGATGAATGATAATGGAGTAGTTTCACACATAATTCCATCGACATATCATCCTATGTGATTTTTGAAACACATTCAATCTACACAATGTAAATTCAATTCATAAAGTTGGATTTTATTAACGACTTTCATGTTTGCCATTTTAGTGACTGGTACACAAAAATTGCATGTACTAGATGTTACATACTCCCTAAATCCTATATATATATACATATATATATATATATATATATATATATATATATATATATATATATATATATATATATAGAGAGAGAGAGAGAGAGAGAGAGTTAGGCTAGAATACATTCGAGTGTACAGATCGCACGAATATACTCAAGTGTGTTTTCATATCAAGACTATTTTTTGCAAAATGTAAACCATTGATCTTCACTGACATACTATAACTAGACTACATACAAATTTTGAGCCCATTTGGATGAGTCTAAGTCACTCATCCAAGGGCAAAAAAATCGACGCACGAAACTAATTGGAAATGCATAATTTTTGTGGTCTTTATAACATGACCTATAAATGTCCAAATGTGCTCAAATTTTGCACATTAGCTATTCACAAGATGTTTAAGAAGATGAACAAATTATATTTTTGAAAAAAACACTACATCATGAAAAACTACTTGAGTGTATTCTAGCCTGACACTATATATATATATGTGTGTGTGTGTGTGTGTGTGTGTGTGTATGTATGTATGTATGTATGTATGTATGTATATATATGTATGTATATATGTATATGTATATATATGTATATGTGTATATATATGCATGTATGTATGTATGTATATGTGTCATAATCCAATTTTTTGAAAGCTTTACCTCTTCCCATCATAAGTCTTTAGGGATAACAACTTTGTTTTTCATATTTGTTAAGATGAGGGTCGTTAAACCCTTTTCAAGGTAGATTAAAGATTGAGGATTCATTGCTTTAAAGCAGATTCTATAACATAAGACTACATTTTTAGAACTAGCTTCCATGTCGAAACCTGCATTTTGAACATTAAAAGTCAAGACCTTTAGAAGTCTGTGATCAGTGAGAGAAATAGAGAAGTTTGGAAATGCATTAAAGTATATACGTCCATCATCCAGAGTAGACTCTATGAGTCATAGGAGGGAGTCTGAGAATTTTAGATGTCTATAGTCTCTAAGATATAACATGGCCGAACAATTGATGCCCTTCTATGTTAAGGCCTTAGTAGAGACTTGGACAAATCCTAAATGAAGGAAGTTATATTTTGGATTACTTTTGATCAAGTTTATGCCTTTTTGCGATACCAATTGTATAGATTCTTGTGATGATGTGTTTGACATTGTTCTTTTGATAGTTTTTATATAATAATACGAAATGAATTTTAATCCTCCCTTTGAATATATATCTTTGATGGGTACTTTTGGCATTTTCCAGTTCTAGATGGATTGTTCAATGTTTTCAAAATTTATTTGTTCTGAGTTTTTTTTATAGACATGGTTCTAATGATACAAGGATTAGAATTATTCAAAATTTAGAGATTATCCTATCCATCTTTCAATAGTATGATTCCTAGTGGCCTGTCAACAGTGAATCCACTACGACAAGGAGGCCTCAGCCCTAGGTATTTCCTAAAGGAAAATGAATATGATAGCCTCAAAAGGTTTATGGATGAGAGATAGGAATCATCAACTAAGGGATCACTTAGTGGCCTGTCAATAGCTAAATCTAGCCCTAAAAAACCCTTAGTCTCCTTCCACAGCTAAAATGGGTGTAAATCAGGCTACCACTGTGAAAAGGAGGCCTTGAACCTTAAAGAATCCCCATGGAGGACTAGCTCCTATCTACCTTCTAAGAAAATGAGAAATTCAAGCATACCCCAACCTCCCCAAACTTGGCTCTGATAACATTTGGTAGAGAGCTATGCTTTTTTAAGCTTTCCTTATCTTAGGAGGAGATTTTTTGACAGTGGAAGATTGAATTATCATGCCGAAGAAGAAAACTTAATATATATAGTTTGACATTAGAGATTAACTATGTTTTGGAATTCAACACACCAATTCCTTGTTGATGCTTTGATATTGTGTTCACCAACAATAGCAAGATAGTGGAATACTAAAATTTTATTGATGGTGGTAGGATTACATATGTGGAATGTAGGAAACACTCATAATGTACATAATTATACAATATAAGGAGGGAAGAATACACCTTATCAAATTCTTTAAGGATAGAGAATTACTTTCTCTCGCTACAAGTTATGTGGTGTAGATAGTAGGAGTTTTGCAAGGAATGATTCTCTCAGAATCCTTCAGAGTGAAGCTCCTTGGTTACTCCTTCAATCTTGCCCTTTGCTCTTCACTTCTTCCTCTATAAGCCTTCTTCTTTGTTTTCTTATTTGGTGAATTCTCTATCATTCTTTGATATTGTCTCTTCATGTCTCCTTTCTTTAAATGTCATCCCTTCTTTTAGAAAGAGCTTTTGGAATTTAGTGAGTCACATCTGACATTCTTTTAAGAAGTCTTTTGTTCTTAGACAATGTCATCCATTCTTTTAGAAAGGCACTATCTCATCTTAGTGAGTCATCCATTTTTAGAAAGGCATTTCGTCTTTTAGTGAGTACCTTTGTCTCTTAGAGAGACACATATCCCTTACACTTCTTATTTTAAGAGATAGAATCTATTAGTCATGTCACATAGTAATTTTCAAGGGAGAGTGATATTTACATGAGTGAATATTTCTATTCTTCATTCACTTTAACCTTTTTACTGACAGTAAATTTTTATTAACTTTTACCTCTTTTACTATTGGTCTTCGGTAAATATCCCAAAGCAATCATCTTCATTTTCATAAAATGTTTGAGAGGATTCTGAACTCTCAGTATCAATTGCATCCATAATTTTAGATATTTCTTGAAACATCATTAGTTGGAATTATTCCTCAGGAATATTAGGATTTGTTAGAAGGAATTTCTCTCTGAGTTCTAGTTTTAATTGTCCAAACAAAATTTTTTGTTTAGTTTCTCTCTAATTGGATTAAATAAATACTTTTGTAAGAATTTTCTTTCACTTTAATGTAGGAGTAATATTTTATTTATCCCACCATTATATATATTTGTCTTCCCAAATAAGGTATAAATGTTCATGTTACATTTTCCCATTTGCATTTATGATCCAAGGGGTTCCATAAAAGAAACAACATTTTAGTATATTAAAATCTTCTTTATCTAGATCTTCGAATAAAGGGGTATAATCGCTAAGTTTTTTGGGGAATATTATCCTTGACGCTCCAAATATTCTACAAAATTTAGAGATAAACCTATTTGGTAAGTTTGTTTGACAAGACCATTTAATAAACCATGAATGACTCATTTGATTATTTCAATTGCATAAAACCTTTTCCCATGCATCTTGATAATTTCAAAATTATAGTATTGTAGATTACGATTATCTTTTAAAAAATTTGAGATATTGTGATTCTTATTAATATTCCATTCTGAGAGTGTGATGATTTTTTGAATTTTAAGTTGTGATAAACTTATATTTTTATTTGTGGTTTTTTCCCAAAATTATGAAATATTTTAGCACTGTAGGTTTCAATGAGAATTTTTCATAGTAATAATGGTCATTTCCAATCATCGTCGGGATATAATTATGCTTTTCCAGCAGAAAATTTTTAACAATGTCTTTTGGTTCTTTATGCAAGTCTTCTTTTTCTAGGATTATTATTTGTATGGAACCTTTGTACAAGAATTTGGAGGTTGTTTGTGTAGGAGAGTCCATTTCCATCAAGTCAATACCTGATTTAATGGGTCCACTTAATTGTGAACCTACCTCTGGAATGATACTCTTTGATGCTGACATTTTTTTGATACTTATGCTACAAAAAATGCATTAGTAAAAAAATAAAAAACATTTGTCTAATTAATTATATTTAGAGCTTAGAGAAATTGTAAACTTTTCAGGAAAAAAATGTGTTTCTGGCCTTTTCATAAATTTGAATGTTACCATCCTATTATCAACTCAAGTATGGACTCCCCTTTTGCTAATGAGTATGAGAAGTGACTTGTTTATAAAAGGTGTTCCAATAATAATTCACTGATATTTTGGGAAAGGATGAATGATGTTTTGAATGATTCATTAGAAACACATAAATATGCTTTAGAGGTTTTATAATTAATATTAAGCCTATCTTTTATGGCTGAGTTAACATGGTGATTGCTCTTTTCATAGTATTCTATGGGTATAAGACTCTCTTGTATGCAATTTACATCTACTCTAGAATCAAATAAAGCAACTTCTCTGAAAGTGAAGTCATGGATTCTTATCTCAACTTCACCTTTTCCATTTTCATTTTACATATTCTTGAATATTATTTATAAATATTCCCTTATTTTCTTCTTCACTTTGATTAATATTTTTATTGGAGCACTCTACCATCATAGTGTTGAATGTATGTTCTTCATCTTCTTCCTTTTTATAGATTTGTTTTTGAAGATCTTCAACCTTTTCTTTGAGTTCACTAATTTCCTTTTTTATTATATTTTGTTATATTTTAAATTTTCCAAGGTTGTTGATTTGTTTTTAAACTTCTCATGTTCCACTCTTGCCATTATATGGTCAAATGAGTAAAAGTCATTGTGGTTTTCCTGTTTGAACTAAGTTTTAGTCACTCATCATATTAATATATTTTAGAAGTTGCGCACTTCTTTCTTTTTTATCTGAGATAGCATCTATGGTTTTGAGAATAAAGTATTTTTGATTGGTTAGGACATTGACTCTGTCTGATGATATCTCATTGTCATTATAATTACAAGAAAATCCCCTCTTATCTTCCTCTAATTCAGATGTCTGGTTAAGGCTTAATTTACTAACAAAAGTATGTAGTTCTTCTAGTGATATACTTTTTGAATCTAATAGTAGCTCTTAACTTTCTTTTTAAGTCCTTTTTGAAACACTTATTGGCATAATGTCCTTGTTGATTAAATGAATAACACCTTATTTCCTTTTTCTATGTTGTTATTTTGTTGGGTTTCTTTTTATGAAGCATTACCTAGGTTTTCTTGTATCCTCAATATAATTTTTTGTTTCTTAAATGTTTTACTTTCTTTGGGTATGTCCATTTCATATCCAAACTGACAACAAAAATCTTCTAATTCCCTTTTATCTGCATGTTTTATTTTTAAGTTGATTTTTTTTATTTTGGGTCATTACATAGTGATATTCCTGTTTGGTTGATTCGTTGTATTATTTCCCCATATGATATATATTTTAAAGGGATAACAGTGTTATATGCTTGTCTAATTTGCTCTCTTACCTTTTCAGGAAACAAAGGAGGCAAGCCAGAAATAATTTTTTCTTTCCATACGACACTCTTACAGTCTGAAAATTGAAGGACTTTAGAAAGAAATACATCTTTATACCATCAAAAATCTTTACACTTTAAACTCATTAGTTGTTCTCTTAATTTTTCTAATTTAGTTCATGTATGTCCAAAAAAATGTTGTATTATATTCACAATGAGTGTGTATACAACATCTGAGAGGGGTTGTCCATTTTCGTATTTTATTTGGATGCCCTGTTCATTTCTTTTAGTGGCTTGGAAGATTTCAACTCTTTGATTTTCTTAAGATAATTTGTCCACCATCCTTTTAGTTGACCTATAAAAGATGATACTATCATTTGTACAATTGAGGTTTCTGGGCTATCATAAGCTCAACATGCATTAGCATAGATATGCATTTGATTACATGCTTGTAGTATTTGATATTCAGAAAATCCATCTAAATTCCATTCGATAAGAGATTGTTCGTCGAACTGACACAATGTAAGATCTAGTGTTTCTTCAATATGAAGATCAACTGGTGTTGGTCTTGAGTAGTAATTATTTGTTTTAGAAAATCGGGAAATTTTATTAAATATTATCTTATTTAAGTTCATATCATTAGATTATATTGATTCATGTTCATCAGAGGATGATGAATCTTCTTCATTTATCATATTAATGGTTGTGCTTTGTAGGTTTATTTTATAAAGTCTATTAGTAATTTCATATGTTAATTCATCCAATTTCTTATCAAACTTGATGGGTGCCTTTCTTTCCTAAAGTAATGCTTCCATTTATCGTCTGGGGGATACCTAGTGGCATGCTTTTATTTTCAAAATTTTTGATATATATTGGTAGCTTTTCATTTTGTCATATCATTTTGATTAGAACCATTTCTATCCTCTCTGATTGTTTACTCAAGGTTTTACCCAATGACCAACTATGGTTTTAGAAAAATTATCCTACTATTGGAAACGTGCTACAACTACAAGAGATGAAGAAGTTGAACCAATTCACCAAACTTTTTACCATAAAGTTTGCGAAAAACAAAGTAAAAGCTTGCCCAATAAAAATAGTAGAACATTGCCAAGATCTAGGAAATAATTAATATATAACTGAAATAATAGAATAAAATAATTATAATATATATATTGTACTATATTATATATATATATATATATATATATATATATATATATATATATATATATATACCGTCCGGTACACGATTCCTGGACCTATATATATATATATATATATATATATATATATATATATATATATATATATATATATATATATATATATATATATATATATATATATATATATATATATATATATATAGAGAGAGAGAGAGAGAGAGAGAGAGAGAGAGAGTCTGGCTAGAATACACTCGAGTGTATTCAGAGCAGAATACACTCAAATAATTTTTCATGATGGAATATTTTTTCAAAAATCTAATCCATTGATCATCTTAAACATCTTGTGAATAGATTATGCACAAAATTTGAGCATATTTGGACATTTATAGGTCATGTTATAAAGACCGCAAAATTATGCATTTCAAATTAGTTTCGCATGTCGATTTTATTGCCCTTGGATGAGTGACTTATACTCATCCAAATGAGCTCAAAATTTATATGTAGCCTACTTATAGTATGACAGTGAAGATCAACTATTTATATTTTACAAAAAAATAGTCTTGATATGCAAACACACTTGAATATATTCGTACGATTTATACATTCGAGTGTTATATATATATATATATATATATATATATATATATATATATGGGGTTAGGAAGTGTGTACTGGCCGATACATGTAATTTATGTATACCTTCCATTAAAATGACACATGTGGACCATGCTCACAAAATCTAACCATATGGATAGATTAAACACTATATAGATTAGATGTGTTTAAAAAATCATCACCATATCTCATATGGATCATGAGATATAGCAATATATCATTGATTACTAAATATTTTACTTTGTTATCTTCGCCTACTACTTAGACAGTTGTCCCTCTTTCCCTTCCTATTCTACCTTAAATTCTTTCTTCTCGCTCTTCTCTCCCACCATATGAACGCCATGAACGTTGCTGATGCTTGACTATTGTAGACAATGTTGCCAGTGCCAACACCCTTATTTTTATTATTTAGAGTCAACGTAAATTCAACAAACATATATAAAAGTTTATTTTTACCTCTATTCCAACAAACATACCCTTTTTACCGACAATCGATAATTGTGTCTTTAAATACATGATAAGTACTTAAGTAACTAGCAACTGAGTATACGGCGAAGATGGATCCTGGTTAGCTCAGATTGTTTGGGAAACAGAGAGGCAAAAGACAGATTATAATTTTTGTACATACTTAGGGTCTCAATTTTATAATCGGGATGAATTGTCGAGAAAGCAGCAGGGACCTTTTCGCACTGCCGAACAACTAGGTTGACAATCGCTGACTTGACGAACAGATTCCCAACGACCATGCAAAGTCGAAACTTGTAAAGACACTGGTGGCCAAATTCATATACAAAAGCATAGGGATGAAATTGATAAGTATTTATAAAGCAGATAGCCAACAGAATCATGAGCACCAACGGGTTATTTATATTATCCAAAAAGTAATCCTTTACTAATATTGTTCGCACTTCTTCCCATTTTTTTTGTCGCATAGGGAACATTGGCGGGTTTTTTATCTTAGCAAACTGAATTAGAAAACAATATAAGACGGCCGCTACGGCGGAAAGTACAATGTGATGATCACAATAGTTAATAAAGGAGTGCGTAGAAATCGGACACCATATTTATTTTGGAATGTCGGGAACCATATTTATTTCAGAGCGGTTAGGAAGTGTGTACCGGCCGGTACATGTAACTTACGTGTACTGGTCATTAAAATAGCACACGTGGAGTATGTTTATAAAATCCAACCATATGGATTGATTCAACACTATATAGATTACATGTGTTTAAAAAATCATAACCATATCTCATATAGATCATGAGATATAACAATACATCATTCAATGGTTTCTACAATTTCTGCAACTTACCGTTGATTACTAAAATACACATTTTCTTTTGTTAAATGATCTATGAATGTCAGATTGTGGTGATTTTTTGTACACATCTTATCTGAGGGGTATACATTACATCCATAAGGTTGGATTATTTAGTTGAGTTTTACAATCACCATTAATGAAGGTGGGTATATGTAAGCTACATGTACTCGGGTACACAATTCTTTTAGCCATATATATATATACACACACACACACACACACACACACACACATATATATATATATATATATATATATATATATATATATATATATTCGTTTGTTCATATGTCAATTTCAAACTAGACTGGTTATAATCCGTAAACCCATATTACATTCATAATAAATAATATATATGTGTCTCTATACATATGTGTTTAGGTTTGATATATAACAATGCTAAACTAGTGTTAACAATATAGTTTTGGATGATTAAAAGATTGCATATTTTCTATATACTTCCCTTTATACACAAATTTGTGCTACTAGTTTTACATATTATATAACCATATAGTACCATTATCTAGTATGTTGAATTCTAAATTACAATGGACTAATAAAGAGTGTAGGACTTTTCATCAGTTGACACAGTAACCCATACGTGCATACTCTAAGATGATATGGCTAATAGACTTTCATATTTAGTTATTCAGATCACTAGTAAGCAAAATAAGAAGGTGGAGGCTGACTTACTACAGAATTGAGGTTCCTTATAAGATCAGTTCCTATAGCTTAAGATCTAGTCCCTCACATTCACTGTTATAAGACCATGGATGATCTTCTAGTCTCACTGGTTCCAAGGTTGGAAAAAAAGGGTTCAAGCAGATGCACAATTTCTCTACCTCCTTTACCCAAATTGTGTCAACAGTATTAAGTAGACAATGTTTCTATCATCACTACTACAGAAATGGCTTATAACGTCACTTTTGCTGGTGTCGGTTGTAATAATAAACCGACACCTAAAACATACAACGTCGGTGTATAAAATAAGTCGACATCAATTTGTGAAGGGCGACCAGACACGGGTATCGCTTTTATTCAGTGTCGGTTCCTTAATAAGAAACTGACACCGAAAAATAACTGCCAAAACTAAAATTTCCAGCGAAAAAAATTGCCTCCAAAAATTGACATACATCGTCGGGTTTTAAGAGAGGAACCGACAACTAAGGTTTTCTGCGAGACAGAAATTTGCTCACTTTTTATCGTCGGTTGTGGGACAATAACTGACACCATTGTGTTTTCGCGCAAATAACCGCGAAAATTTTCACCTCCCTTTAGTGTCGGTGGTTTGTTGCAAACCGACACTTAAAGTTTTTATTGTCGGTTTGTGTTAGCAACCGACACCTATAGTTAACTTAACAGCGCGACAACCTCTTCCTCTTCTGTTTCATTCATTTCCGCTGATCAGGGTTTTTGCTCCGACGATTCCCTTTGCTCCGACGATTTTGCTGCTGTCCCGCACCTCCGCCTCCGCCTCCGACACTGTCGCCACTCGCTGCCTCTGCTTTCGCTGCCGGCGACCGCCCGACCAGAGCAACAGCGCTGCTCGCACGGAGCAGCACCGCTGCCCGCACGGAGTAGCACTACCGCCCACAACAACGTCGCCGGCAAGGAGCAGCAGTGCCGCCCGCACGGAGCAGCAACGCTGCCCGCAAGGAGCAACATTGCCGCCTGTACAGAGCCACCAGTGTCGCCGCTTGAAGCAGCCAGCAGGGCCGCCTCTTCGAGCTGCTAGAAGGGCCACTAGTTGAAGCACCCTGCACGCCCATTATCAGGTTTTCCCCTGACCTACATTGTTCTATGACAAACTGCATTTTGTTCTACACAATATTACTCACGTTTACAACATACTCACATATCAATTCAGGGTTAATGTGGGGGATTTGGGGGCGGGATATTGCACTACAAGTTCTTCATGTACTTATCTATGCATAACCTTTTGTATTTATTTATCCTCTTTCGGTTCAAGTTTTAGAATTCTAGGTAGTTTTAAGCTACATCTTCACTACTTCAATCACTCAAAAGTTTTGATATGTAGATTCTAGGTAGTTTTAAGCTACAAAATTTGATCAGTATAGTCGCGTACTAAATGATTTTCAGCATTTTATATACAACTAGGATTTAGTTGAAATTTATACATGGTTTGGAGAAATTAGATATTAGTTGGAAGAATTTTTTGACTTGTTTGTCGGCCAATTTTTTAATCATGTTTGAACTCTATAAAGAGGAGTGGCGGTGGAGTATTCCCTAGATTAACTCGACCTGCCATGTTGCATACTATATTGATTGACGATCCATGGGAAATTTGACTATGCTATTTCATGTGAATATTGCCTAAGAATCAGGTCAGTGGTCAATATGCTTGGGAATTGAATTGACATTATAAAATCATATTTGAATTGTATTAGAATGAATTATACAAGTGTTTGTTGAGTCTTACTAAAATTGAATATGATATATACATAAGGATCAGTGTGAGGTGGAAATATTCCCTATTTAGGGTTGTGTTGATGGATTACTGAATTATATAATTCTTATGATGTTGAACAAAGGATGACTTCTTGAAAACCCTAGAAGTTTAGTATTAAGACGACTATGAGTGATAAAGCTAGAACTTGTATAAAATGTTGCAAATGTGATGAATTGTTGAAGTGTAAGTATTAATATGTGTATCAGATGGCTGATCAGGACCGTCCTGATGATCACCGTGAGGGTGAGGACGTTCTTGCACCGCCTGACAATGTAAGTTTTAAGAATATATCCCTATATGTTCATTTATAGTTATATTATGTAAGTGTGTTTTTTTAATCAAATTTTAGGTTGGTGATGTACCCCCTGAAGAAATTACAACACTTGATGAGCAGCAAAAGAAAATTGAGAAAGTGAGGGGCATCACAATGATGAACAAGTTAATATAGAAAAGGGCCAATGGACCCAAATTGGCTGTGGATTTCGATCAGGTAGGAAATCTATATGGAGTGAACCGCAACTCATTTGTTTCATATCTTGGGGTTCTTACTCGCAGCCATTGTAGTGTTATCCTAGAATCATGGCATAGAGTTCCTAAGGAGAAGAAAGACCACATATGGAAGGAACAATGCGTGAGTTATTATTATTTGTAATTCTATTTGTGTAGATTACTAATTTTTAGGATACTAGTTAATAGAAATATATTCTATTTAATTTGCAGAGCATATTTGATCTGGATGAAAAGCTGCATCATAAATGTGTGATGCAACATTGTGGGAGGGTCCTAAGGAACTATAGGACCAATCTCACCCAAGATTACATACACGATGTTGAGAATAGGTTCTTGATAGATTCCAATTCTAGACATTGATCAGTATTTCACTAACTTTACACTAATAATTTTTGTTTCTATTCTCTTTGAAAAATAAATATAGGAAGAAGGAAGCCACACAACAATGGAACTACTTGGACCCCAAAAACTGGGAGGAGTTTGTTACCCAAAGAAAAACAGATGAATTCAAGGTATTACGCGCCACCACTCCCAATTTAATTAATATACATTTTTATGTATTCACCTATTCAAGATTAACCTTTAGTGTTACTAACCAAATCAACATGCTAACTAACTAGGCTAAGAGCGATGCTCAACGAGCAAGGCGTGCACTGAATGTGCATGACCACACAATGGGTCCAAGAGGATATGCAGGCGTTCGCCAAAGACTACAGGCTGAGTCTACTCAGCCTACTGCTACTCAGGAGACTGGAGAGTCCTCTACTGCTGCTCCCGCACCTCTGTCTCATCATGTTATGTGGATAGATGGGAGGCAAAATAAGAAGGGAGAGATACCGAAGCCCGCAACCGCTGAGGTGTCTACAAAATGGTAAAAATCAAACTCTTAGAGCAATCTATATTGATTATTGTTATGTTTACTTATGAATTTTTGTTGATGGTGCTTAGCGGGAGCTGCACAAGCAGAGGAAGGAAGGCAAGTTCATCCCTCAGGGCACAAGGGATGAACTGACAATTGCTCTGGGTAACCCAGAGCATCCTGGATGTGTAAGGGGTGCAGGCGCTGGTGTGGGCATCAAAGCGTTCTTTGGGCCATCCCAGCGTAAACCTGTCCCAAAAGCGGGACTTTTACAAGCTGAGGTAACTTATTCTTATTTTAGAACGTTATTGCGAAAGGTAATTTAATAATAAGCAACTAGCATTTCTTTTATCCATGAATAGGTAGATTCCTTAATTGAAAAAAGACTCCAAGAAGCATTTCACAAGTGGCAGGTGCCTCAGACTGCCAGTCAGACAGTACTAGTGGCAAACCTCTCTTCTCCTACTCCTCGTACTGCAGAGGTTGGGAGTAATCCTATAGACCCACCTAGCACGTCCTCTGTAATTATTTTTATGGCATATATAATAGCTAGTTTGTTTAAGATGATATGTTTGTGTATATATGCATATAAAATTCTTTAATTACGTAAATTTGTAGGGGTTGAAGCCATGCTGACTACAAAGTGAAGGATATATCGTTGCAGATGCATCGGCTTACCCACTCCTTAATGGGTGCATGTTTCATGGGAGTCCAGTACCAGATGGCATGGTACGTGTGAGCCCCATACATATACTCACTAGCTGTACGACTCTTGCACTGCCTCATGCACACCCAGATGCTGAAACACTTGGTGAGGCAGTAGGCGGAGTGATACTGTGGCCCGAAGCGGATGTCCTCTATACTGATATTGTATGATAAATTTTCATTACTTTACTTTGTCAGTGTGTATATATATATATGAGTCAATTGATATGAAATTATATATACAGGTCAAAAAGATGAGACCCGCTACATCTCGGCCTCCACCTCCTCGACTACCAAGTTGGCTTCCAAGGGACCTACACACCTTGATAGGTCCTAATTGTAGGAGTGTGGCAGTATGGATCGGCGAATATAATCTAAATTGCCCTATAAATGTTGCTATTCCGGAGAATACTGCAAGTAAATCATACGATAACAATCTATTTATACAAGTTTAGCATACATATTAATGCATACGTAATAGAAGTTCTGGATACGTATTAATACAGGTCAAACATTCGGAAACAACATATTTATACAAGATATTTTGGAGTTGTTTAAGCATGAATGGCTGAACACATCTATGATAGAGTTATGGATATGGTGAGATTAATGCATACGACAATATTGTTTATACATCCATATACCTTGTTTTATATACGAAAATCTGGTTTTAATATATTAATGCATACGTAATACATGTTTTACAGCCACTTATATAGGACATGTAAAGATTTTGGGTTTTCCCATGTGGGATTTTTGGTTCCATCTTTGATTAGTCTTATAGATACAGACCCTGATTCAGTTACTTCATACTGCTATGATGCTTTTAAATATTTTGGTAAAAATAATAAGACGGTGATAATAGCTCCATTCAATGTCGAGTAAGTTTACTTTGCTTGTAATCTGGACTTAAGCAAATTACATTTTTATTGCAGATATTGAGTTATTAATTTTCTACTTTCTTACATGTAGTTCTAAGCATTAAGAGTTATTAGTTATTGTCCCCAAGACATTCACCGTCTATTATCTAGATCCTGCGGGGAGTGAGTTGGATGTATATGGACATGCAATCAAAAGGCCATTATTCTCATGAGAAATATTTTATGTTTTTATATCTGTTAACATTTGTTACTGCATTACTATTTAATTATGCAATTTAATGTGTTACATTAACATATATAGGGCTTTACAAGAGTACAAAAAAGCTGGAGGAAAGGTCCCCATGAAAAAAAGTCTGACACTCATTTGGAAGAATGTGAAAGTAATTTCCTGACTCCAATGTATATATTATTTATGTGAAGTGTGCTTATTTATATTTTTGAATATTTTGTATGTTTCAATTTATAGTGTGCTACACAAGACAACGGCTGGGCATGTGCCTACTATGTGATGCAATTTACGGACCTAATCATCAAACATGCTGTATTGGAAATCGATAACATACAACAAGTATTATACATAGTCTCATTAGATAATATGAAATATATGAATCTTATTATATATTATTATAATTATGTATGTACGTCATTCTCTTTGTAGGTCTTTAAAACTGAGGACTTCAACACAGGTGCAAAGCATTTCAATGTACATGCTCCCTATACGAGAGATGAATTAGATGCTGTAAGAGAAGATTGGGCAAAAGCCCTACAAAGAGTGGGAATTTTTCAATATGATTTTGATGATGATGACAATGATGATGATGAATAAAATAAATTTGTTCTCATAATTAATTATGTGTGAATGTGAATGAATTTTTATGAATTGTCATATGTGTGTGAAAATCATCAATACATGAATGTTTCTACATGTGTCTGAATGTGAAAAGAGATGAAATAAATGGAATTGTAGGTTGCTACTGGTTTCTACATGCGTGTGATGAAAAAATAATATGAATTAAATTTCTTATACATGAGTGTGAATCACATATATAATAATTTGTCCATCATGTTAATTTTGCAGGTTTGTGGTATGTTGTTGGCTGATATCAATGGATGTCGTAAAACCTGCAGTTCATAATTGAACTGCAGGTTTCTCATCCTGCGACCAGCCACAACAAGTCTGCAGACTGACAGAAAAAAAATCAAATCATAAGCGTCGGTTATTTGTATAAAACCGACGACATACGGTTACAATGTATGTTTCCATACTAGTACCGACGTCGATTTCCCTACACCACGGCCGTGCTGGCCAACATGGCCGTGGCAGTGGACCAGACATAAAATACGTATCGAACATCTGTATAAAACTGACAATATACGGTTACAATGTCGGTTGCCATACTAGTAACTGACGTCGATTTCCCTAATGAGACCAGACACCACAGCCGTGCTGGCCAGCACGTCCGTGTAAGTGGGTGATTCAGTGTCAGTTTCGAAGCGGATAACCGACGCCTATACCCCCTGCTGGCGTGTTTTTGGCGCATTTTCGGTGGCGCGTGAAGGGTTGTGGCATCGGTTTGAGAAACGACGCGTAAAGGTTGGGCTTTTAGCGGCGCCCACATAGGTGTCACTTAGAAACCGACACTAAAGGCCTTAAATAACTGACACTAAAGGCCGGTTATGTACTAGTGCATCATGTTTGGATCTTCTATGGAGATATGGCATATGGAGAAAGATCTGATGATCTCACGTGGGTGGCTTCATTGTAAGACCCCTAACCTTGATTTTTGGTTGAACATGCTTGATTACCTTAATTGGATGCTTATAATATTAATCTAACACTAATGTTTTATTTGATATCATATGACAACATTAAGTCTCAAGTTTGGTCCAATTTGGACATTGTTTGAGCACGTTATGCAATTATACGTGTGTTTGGACTTTTATGTAATTTACGCATATCCAAGTTTTTTCTTGTAATTTTTCACATGTTTGATGTGTCTCACATGTTTTCATATGATTCTTGACATAGTTGACCATGGGGCGCCTTGTCACACCTTAGTTTTGTGTGGGACATCTACCTAGGGTTGAACTTAGGGTTTCCTCTAATAGATGGGCTACCTTGAGTGCTAGAACTTGACGGTTCTTGTTGTGAGTTGGGATCCGATGGATATCCTAGTGTGTGGGGATCTGATGGTGGTCCCTATAGCTGTTAGGGTTGATGATATTTCCTCTTAAATCTCCTTGGATTGATGGTTCTCCAAGTGAGGTGCTAAACAGATGGTGGTGCTAGGATTTTCACCCTTGTGACAAATGGATCATGATCCAATGGTCACCCTACTATTGGAGGTCTATGGCTGACTTGATAGTCATGATTCAATGGTCCTCCTGACTTCCACAACTAATGGACTTGTTGGTTTGCATGGACATGATGGTTTTGACCATCGACACAGGGTAAACATGGCTAGACACATTAATCTTCTCTTCTCCCTCCCCCATAGCTTTTTATACCACCCTCCTTGCATGCAAACGAATTCTTTACACACCTAGCTCACCCTCCTTTCTTCCTTACTGCTTGTAGCTTGTCCCTCTTGATTGGTGGAGAAGAAGGAGCCAAGGTAGGAGAAGCTTGGCTGATCTTGCTTGCATGTGCACCTAGGGTTAGGTTCTACCCTCTCTTCAAGATTGTAGAGCTTCCTTAGATTGTTCTTGACCTAATAAAGTAACACCTTCCTATTTTCCTTCATTTTTAGTTATGTCCTACCTTCCTCTCTTTTTCTTGGTTGGATCCATGGTAAAGCTTGAGCTAGAGGATGAAGATGCCTTCTTTCTTGTTTCTTTGACCTAGGGTTTGCTTGCTTTTAGAGAAGGAGCTAGCTTGGACGAGTGGAGTGTCAAGCTAGGATTTCAACCTTTCTTTCCTCAAGATACCTTGTTGTTTGGAAGTCCATCTTCATCTTTAAGGTGAGTTATATAACCTTCTCCATGGTTATTGCTTACTCCTAGCTTGCATGCACTGGATCTAGCTCTAAAATGAAGTTCTAAGTAGAAAGATGGTATCTTTGACTAGGGTTTTAGCTTATGTAATGACTCTTGAGTAGTTTATCTTCTTGGATGAACTCTAAACCTTGTGCATGATCCTTCTTTAGTAGTCGAAGCTTTGGACCTTGCATATATGTGGAAATAATGGGTTTTTCCACTCAAACAATGGATCCTTCTTAGGGTTTTGAGCTGATTTCCTTCATTGTGTTTCAACCCAATGGTTTGGCTTATGGATTTGATTTAATTGATCTTCTTGTGACAATTGATGGTCTATATTTAGATTATATTTTGGACCTTCTTATGCTTGAAAATGATGGTTTTAGTTCACCCTCATGTGGTGCAAGTTGATGGTCTTTGTTCCATGATTCTAGGGTTTCTTTGAGGTGACAAATAATGGATTCACCTTAATGTTTTGAGCTATTTTCTAATTGGCCTTATGATCCAATGGTTGGGCCCCTTTGTGAACTGATGGTGGTTACTTAGTTGCTATTTTGGGTTTTCTTTTATTCATAAATGATGGATTTGCTGCCCTCATAACCGATGGCTTAGTTTGCCCTTCAAAAGATGGTTTTGATGCTCACACTTTTTGATTTCAAATGATGGTTTCTTAGGCTTCATCAAATGATGGTTCTACTTGGAGTTTTGGATCTCTTTTCTATCTATTGTTGACAAACAATGGTCTTACTGGATTCTTTGGTTAATGGCTCTCAACCAATGGTCTCAGTGGTTGTAAGATCTGATGGTGTGCCTAGTTCTATGGGCAATGGTTCCACTACTTGGTCCTCAAACAATGGTTTCCCTACATCAACATCTGATGGATTTGATGGTTCCACAACCAATGGTGGACATGATGTCCACATCTGATGGTGCTTCTAAATTCAGTAAACCATGGTCCTTCTAGATGTATAATCATATGGATTCTCATGATCCAATGGTGGTGATTAATGCACAAGACTCAAAGGTCTTGTTTACCTTGAACTAGATAGTTTTATGTGTGGTTTATGACTCGATGGTTTGTGCTTGTTGCACCTGATCCGATGGTTTGGAATTCATGATTTTGAGTTTATGGTTTTAAGTTCATGATTTGTATTCTTACCTTTACCCTCACATTTATACAATTCAATGGTTTGTTGAGCCCTTAGTTTTGTTGTTTTGGGTGAGGCTACAATCCAATGGTTACACCTTGAGTTATATATGAATCCATACTTATGGATTGTTGGGTTTTATGGCCTCAGAGTAGGCAGCGGAAACAAAACTTTTACTGGCCATTAACCCATAATAGAAGATTGCATCAACAACTATGAAATGGGAAGGATGGTTTTAGCGAGATATACCTACTCTTGGGGCTTTCCCAGTGACAATACCTCACAGCCATGTATGGTCTTCAATGCCATGTCTTGGATAGTGTCTGTACAGCTCCTGGTCCTCACCATGGATTTTGGCCTCCACCACGGACTACGAATGACATTTCCTCGTGAGTGGCATACATCTCCCACCTCTGCAGATAGTCCACATGGACCACCTAGAACTCCTGACATTCTAGAATAACTAGCAAGAAGGAGATGACCCTCCTGTTGGTATACTAGCACCAACCTGCTCTCCGAAACTCAGAATGCTTTTTTGTAGTTGTCTTTCCCTCATTGTGCCTCCCTAGTCAGGTAGCACTTTCTTAGGCTCTCTCTATTACCAGAACCAGAGAGGACAACAACTTTGTAGAGCAACTAATGGTAGGATTTGTGTGTTCTGAGAAGCCCCCAGTACCCCTTTATTTATAGTAGAGGGTAGGGTCAGGGTTCCTAATATGTTCGGGAGTAGAAGGGTCCATAATTTCCATGAATAGTTTGTACTACGGATGGCGAACCATTCATTTCATAAATGAACCAATCGTTTGGAAAGGTGAGCCAATCCGTTCACTAGTGAATCGATCGATTGGGAGTGTGAACTGGTCGGTTCACTTCCCAGACTTGCCCATAATTGACTTTCCTTAATCATTTCCAATTAGTGCAAAGATTAATCCTTATTCCAATCGAATTGAACAAGTGAAACGTGAAAGTTTTCCTCCAACCAGGCAAATCCTCATTTCCTCAGCTGGTAGGACTGTGAGCCTCCCGATTCACCAAGTGAACTGGTCAGTTGACTCACACCAACCGATTGGATCACCTGGGTGAACCGGTTGGTTGGCAGTCTTGACATTACCAATGCAGCCTCCAATCGACCTAACACTCTAACCAGCTAGTTCAACACTTGAACTTGATAGTTCAGAGTCCAGTCAGTCAATTATATGTTTAGTTCAGTACCTAAACACCTTTAGTATCAATCAAAACATCATTCATAGACAATATCCTCTTCCAGGGTTATCCTATGTGTGTGACCCTGCTGGTTCCAATTTACGTTGATGGTGAATGTGCATAACAACTTATGACATCACAAGAAATGAGCAGAATCTAGTAACTCATTATTGCTACCCAAGTAAATCAGAAAGTTGGAGAAAAAATTCAACCTAAAATTTGTGATTAGTGTTACAGTGATCGTATTGCTCCTTTTTCAATGACATCCATATTGAACTCGAGGCATGGAACGTCATCCTCTTCAACAATCAATCCATGTTCCTTGACCTAGAGCAGACTATCTGAGATGCATATGATTTCACATATCATATATTGAATCACATGAGTATGGCCATACAATTCTCAGTCTCTCTTATTAAGGGGCCCTAGATATCATACTCCTTGTAGGAGGGACAAGTCTCATATCTGTCACTCATACTCAAGTCCCCATGTTTCAAAGTCACTCAATCATCACTGTTATAACAATCCATGTTTTAGGACTGAGTTTGATGATGTCAAAGTGTACCCAATGACATGTGATGAGTGTAGTGATTTTAGGTCCAAGAACCATGATCACCACCATCACTATGATAGATGATTGTGACTACCATTCCATGGTATCCATGTATCACTCTCATAGTGGGTATGTCTAGTATACTGTTCTCTAGCACATATATGTGTGCTTGACTTGATATCACATATTATGACGAATGAGACTCTATCATCAGTCAACACACACTCTAGTCTTATGTATTACTGTTGTCTATTTTGCTTCCACAGTAATATCTGACTAGGGACATAACAAGAATGTATGTACTTTTATCATACATATGATATCATTGTTCAGGTCCTTAACCTGAAGACATATGACATTGAATCACATCATTCTTTAGAAATCTATTATGTATGTGTCATCATCTCATGACTGAGACAAACATAATAGATGGAATTACCTTTATCATGATCAAATCAAGTATCATATGCTTCATTGCAATCATCATATGATTGTCTCTCTGGGCATACTATACCAACAGACTCCTACTTGCACTTAGAGATAATCACCCATGAATCATATTCCAAGTGATCTTAACATGTCCATCATGTTTCTGCTGCACAAATGCTTTTATAGTGGGTAAGAAAATTTGCTTCAAGTCAGTATATTGCATGTTTCACATCCCTTCACTGTACGACAAATCATATGAGATGGAAGTGTTCTAGTATGCTATATGAGATTCCTTTGCCTAACCATTAGCTCCATTGTTGTTACAATATTACTACTGATTCATCAATGGTCGGAACCTCCCACAAGTTCATCCATATGAACTTCTAGATGCATATAGTATCCTTTACAATGTTTGTAACACTAAGGTACTCAACTTCTTATTGTAGAATTAATCAATTGTCTTACGTTGGAATATTTCCAACTAACAATTCTTATTCCAAGGTCAAACATAACTTTGTCATATCAAAATATTGCATCGGTGTAACTCTTTACACCCAACTCTTCCTTATTACTATAACTAAAGAACTAATCCTTTTAGTACTTCACAAGTACGCAAAGATGTCCTTCATGGTATTCCAGTAACTCTTACTAGAGTTCGACAGATATCCATTCATCATGTCCAATACATATGAGATACCTGGATATTTATATCATCTTGTCCTATAAGATGATGATTTCATATCTTCTTGTCATGTCCAATACATACAAGATGATGAGTTTGTATAATCTTTTCATGTCCAATACATACAAGATAATTAGTTCATATTTTCTTGTCATGTCCAATACATACAAGATAACGAGATGAGTTCATACATGATAGATCCAATTGTGAATGCATATGGCATCTATCCATGTGTTCCTTATTCTTCATAAGAATTGGGACACTCAGCTTCTGAGAGACTAACTCCATGGAACATGGACATGATTTCTCTCACCATGCTGAACTCTTTTAGTATCTAGCCAAAGTATGTTCTCTTTCCTAGGATGAGAAGCCCACTTGATCTATCTCTACAGATCTTCATTCATATCACATAGGATGCTTCTCTAAAACCTTTTAGAATGCACTTTGTTGCTAGATTTTGTAGTATAAGGATGTTATTTCCCATCAATATGCAGAATATATATACGCTCCCACTAAATTCTTGTAATCACACATTACATCTTCATTCTAACTCAAGTCAAACTCTTTGACTATCTTGTCAAATTGAAGACCCAGTTTTGAGGTGCTTACTTCAAGCCAAATATTGATCTATACAACTTTATAGACTTTATTTGCATTATTGGATTTATAAAACCTTTAGGCCGTGTCACGTACACATCATGCACAATATTCCATTTAAGGAATGTGGTTTTAAAATCCATATGCCAAATCTCATAGTCATATTAAGCTACAATGGCAAGCATTATCCAGATAGATTTATCCATGGTAACTACTGAAAAGATTTCACCATGTTCAACACCTTGAACTTGTTAGAAACTCTTTTCAACCAACTTACCCCCCATGTCAGTCTTCTTTTGGAAGACCCAAAAGTACCCTATGAGTTTTGCCCCTTTAGGTGGATCTACCAAAGTCATACTTTGTTGATGTACATGGAGTCCTTCTTGGATTTCAATGCTTCAAGCCATATCTCAGTTTCTAGTTCTCATTAGCTTCTAGGTAGACTGTTGACTCATCATATGATCAACTCACCGCCTTCTTATCCATAAGATGTCATGTATCATTCAAGATCTAGGCATGTTCTACCAGAAACATGACGTGTGTGTGTTACTTAAGGAACTTTGAGATTCCACAACATTTTGTGATCCTCTTTATTCCTAGTGTTAAGCATGTGCCCAAAAGGAAATTTGAAGTTTAGCTAGTAATCACACTCTGACTTATCAAGGTGTGATTCTTTCTTTTTGATACACTTCTCGATACACTATCATTGTGTTTCAGATGGAGTCCATCATGATACATTATCATGATCTTCCAGAAGGTTCTCAAACTCTTGATTCAAAGTATTTCCATATCGATAATATCAAAATTTAATACTTATACCAAGTTTGTTATGTACTTCATTCATGATCTCCTGGAACACTTCAAGAGATTCATGTTTGTATTTTATTAAATACAAACTACCATATCTACTGAGGTCATCAACAAATATATTGAAGTACTATTGATTACCTTGGCATTTATTCTAAAAGGTCTATATACATCAATATGTATAATCCTTAATAGAATAATCGTTCTCCCACTACATCTAGTGAAGAACCTTTGTCATATTACATAATGAATGAGATTAGCATGTCTCTATTGGTTTAATAACTAAAATGAGTCTAGGTAACCATCATATGGATTTCTAGAAATGCAATGCTCATTTATGCGCTCTAGATGACATCGCTATAGGCATTCAAGTTTGAGTTTTTATGCCATTCATTACATGTGTCATAACATTTGTATCTTCAACTATCAAGTATAGTTAGTGAGACATAGGCATTTCCATCAAAGATCGTATCTTTAAAATGAAACATCAGTTCATAATACTCTTGCCCATACAAGACGTATGATGTTTTCTTTGATGACAGGTATATAATAGAAATTCACTAATTCTATTACATGCCCATGAATGGTAGGAATACAATAGCCTTATGATTGATGCTTTCTTGTATGCTACCATGTAAACATCATAACTCTTTAATGCAATGTTATGTTGAACATGTGTATCCCAAGTATGGTGATGGTATGTTGAAGCTTCTTCAAGGTGTTGAAAGATAATGATGATCATTTAGGAAATGATGTGATGGTTTTAATGACCTTCATACATGTCTTACCTTATGGAGGTGTAATCCTCTTTATGTTGACAAGGGTTGGTTCCCTGGGATAATGTGATAAGTATTTATATCATGTGATGGTGTGATGACAAGTATAGTCTCACAGATGGTAATGAAACAGTACCATGTGATGTTGAAATGAGGAAATGTGTCTCATACATTTAATACCTTCTAGAGTTGTTATATATCAATGCTTGTTAGAAAAGAATTAGGGTTTGTATGTCCACTTCTTTGATGCAAAATTACTTCACCCAATTGGCATAAACTAGTCAAGTGAAACCCTAATCATGTAGTGCCCTATATTGTAGAACCATTTTGTGTTAGAACTTGCTGGATGGGGAATGAGTATTCCTAAGGGAGGCTCGAAGCACATACTATTGATTATGCTGGGTGTAAGAGGTTGTGATTCGTTGTCATCTTAAGCGCAAGGTTTTGAGAATGGTTGTGGTCATACCTCGATAAGAGAATGGTTGCGGTTGTATCTTAGATATTTGTATATGTGATGTGAACAAGGACATTTGCGGTTGTACCTCGGATGATAGGGTTTTGCATGCCCTCATTTTTAGTTCCACATCCTATACTAAGGGTGGACTAGGTGTTAGCAGCTTGACTATATGTTGCTACAGGAAGTTTGACTGATATGCTCTGCAGTTCACTCAGACTAACTGGGGGAAAGAGATCTTAGGATTTTGGCTCTCCTAGATCTTGTATAGAACTTCTTGTGACCAAGCGGTGGTCAGTTGGACTTTTTCTTTGAGTGGTATGACTCAAACTCCATAGGGCTTAATAAAGGACACAATCTAGCCATGTAGTTTATTTGTTATAAACAATGTTGCACATTGGATGCCTTATTTGCTTTTTTCACGTATAGATGATGTATAGTGCAATCAAAGTAAGTATCCATGCTTATGCATCTAGACATACTGATGTCTCTAGTCATGCTTATGTTGTTAGATATGATTTATTGTTATTTATACATATACTATTAGCCCTTCTAATGATGTTAGCTATGTTATGATGTTAGGTAGACTTATGATGATAGTTTTTATTTGTTTCTTTATGTTCTTTATTAATCATGACTTTTTCTATGTCTATCTATTTAACATGCTTAATCTTCTTAAATTTATTTAATTAATTAACATGTTGTAATCAATAAGCATTATTGAGAGTTATATCTCTTGTTGGAACATGGGTATCACGTCGTGGGTCACCACATCTTTTTAGGTGATCGATAGCATCGATAGAATACCCGTAGAACTGAGGAGGAGTTGTGGTGATGGATCTTAGAGAAGGTTGTTAGATATCTAGTGTATCCTGGAGTCATCCTTGTACTCTCAGGTCTGGGAGGGAAAGTTGTATACAATGTTTTATCTGAATTGAGCTTTTGGTAGCATTCTGATGCATGTACATGTGGTATTTGTGGATAATGTTCCTAGGTATGTGTATGTTGTGGTTGAGGCCAAGGAACAATTGTAAAAGATACTGGGCATAATATGAATACATGCAATATGTTGGGCTTTTATGTAAATGTCCTTAGACATGTTTGGAATGTTTAATCAGTTTTAGTTACCCCCTTTTTCTTCAATGTGGTTAATTAGTGATCGATTGTGTTTTGAGTTCTAAGTAATCTCGTTTAGCGTGAATGGTTCACACAAGTTGGTATCAGATCTTTAGTTTTGTTGAGTCTAGAAGGACACTAGGACTTAAGATTAGGATGGTAACTAAGTAAGTAACATGACATGTGAACATGATGCATACTGCCTAATCTTAGTGATTGGATTCCCTGGCCAGGTACTCAATATTGTTATCTTTCTAATTACTCTGATCAAGTAGTTGGTTTGAAACAACCTAAAGAGCATAATGAATAAGAAATCATGGTGAAAATATCTTAATTTTACTCTAAATAAAGACGAGAATCACATTGTAACCTATCAAAACTTGAATGTTTGGTAAATAAAGAGAAAGATACGACACCATGAAACCTAAACCTAAACCAATTAAGAAAACAAGAGCTCTTGAAGGTGTGAACTAGGTGTTAATGAAGTAAAAGATAAATAAATCTGCGTTAACAAAATGATTCAAGATATAAAATCCACGTAAGAAGAAGAGAACTCCTGATATGAGTGTGATATGAGAAGATGAATAGGAACAATGAAAGATGGATAACGTGGAACATGAGTAAAAATCATACTAACCTATGTGTGTAAGAAAGTGTTAAAGTAAAATTATCATGACAAATGAAAGAAATCAATGAGGAAATGTGAAAAATAGTGAGTTACCCCTTGATAAGTGATTGAAAAGCAAGATGTTATGAATAGACAAACACATAATAATGATAAATCATCAACAACAAAGAGCAGTAAAGTATGATAATCATGATAATTTCTATGTTGATGGCAAGGAACCCAAATGAAAAAGGTGAAGTGATACATAAAAATTTGCAACCCGCATGATGAAGGTAGAATTTGTAACCCCATGCTAGTAACCCCTACACAATGTTATTGTGTTGAGGGAAGTGGGTTTTCCTTTATGTTCTTTCTTTTTGGGGAACAACTTTTAAGTGGATATTATGCCACTTGGTGCATGTGGATTCATTGTAATCCTAGAAAGTGGATATCTTGAGATAAAATATGGTTGTTTAGGATATGGTTCCATGATCATGATGTTTTGTGATGGGGATGATTTTTTAACCTTTCAAGAGTTAGGGAGACCCCTCCTATATGTTTTGAGTTGGTTATGATGGAAGAGAAGCTGATGAGACCAGGGTGTGAGTTCTTCTTGGCACAAGTAGTGGATACTAGGTGATAAGTCCTAGTGTTAGGAGTGTACCATTAGTACATGAGTTTAAATATATTTACCAGATGAACATCCCAATGTTTCTTTTCTCTTAGAAGGAGAGAGTTTTATGTTGAGATCCTCTAAGTGTTGCTTGGGAAAGAACAAGAGTGATTATGTGTTGCTGGGTATGGGCTACTGACATGATCAAATATCAATGCATAAGATTTAGATTGGATGACGTAATTCACATGACCATGATGAGTTTAGAGTTATGTCCTATAGACTAACCAATGTACAAATAGAATTTATGAATATGAGGAATAGAGTGTTCCAGACATGCCATACAAGTTATATCAAGCTTTGAATGATGACATGTCAAACTATTTCAAATATGGTCAAAAATATGATCAATATTTCTTCAAAAATCTTAGGGTAGCCGAAGTAGCAATAGCTATGAGACAAGTTGAACAAGAGTGAGTTGGGGGTTGACTAGGGTATCCTCTAAGAGTTATGATACCTCTATTAAGTATGTTATGTGAGTCTTGATAAGATGAAGACAATGTCGTTGCTACACCCCTAACAAGGTCAATCAGGAAGTTATATTTGTTAACAATTATATACAAGTGTATGATTCTTCAACCAAATAGATGGTCAGTCCACCATTGATATGATTGGAGAATCCTCTAAAAACATATTTCTCATAATTTCTTGAAAACTAGGAGGTTCCTACATGGTTTATTGATTTGTTGATGACAACAACCCTTAAAGGAGCATAGAGATGAAACCTTGTAAAGTTGCATATGATAATAGATACCTGATGTTTTATGTTTGGTAAGATCTAGTGAATGTGGCCTCTGAGTGATGTGTGATACAAAATATAGAATAGTTCAAGACAACAATTGAGTCCCAAGTTGAAAGTTACTGTTAGATTTGTACAGGTGGCACAACAAGTTTCTATGTTCCATATTTGCAAATGTCTTCTTATGTGGGGGTTTTTGTGCTGACCCAAGATGATATATGTATGAATGATGTGACATCACCATTATATTCAAGTAACTATGTGAAGGTAATAGGATGAGGTGTAGAAAAAGTACCCATCTTTGTTTACCTAGGATTTTGGGGGCAAAATCCCTGTTACGGGTTTATAGTTGTAAGGCCCCTAAACTTGCTTAATGAGTTGAACAAGCTTAATTATCATATTTGAATGCTTATAACCCTAATATAACCTTGTTATATTCTTTGAAATCATAATACAAGCTTAAGTTTCAAATTTGGTCCAATTTGGACATTGTTTGAGCAAGTTATGCAATTTTATACACATTTTGGACTTCTCTACAATTTACCAAATTGAGAGGTTTTCTTTGCAATTTATCACTTTAATTATGTTCCTTGGATATTATAACATCATTCTTGAGATTTTTTAGCCATGGGGCGCCTATTTAAACCTTGGTTTGAAGGTGTTTGCTCCAAGGGTATTTTAGGGTTTTCCCCTTCACGGATGAGCTACCTTTAGTAGCTATCAACTAATGAATTATTTGATTGTCTGGGAAATTGAAAAATAGAAATCTAAGCAGGTATATACACATGGTGGGGAAGCTTCTTGTGTGTGTTCTTGTATATTCTTAATAAGGCCATGGACACTTGGATAGATACTAGAACTTCTAACTTTTTCCTTTTCTTTATCTTAAAGTGTCATATACTTATCCCCAAGCACCAAAATGAGCCATTTTCTCTCCACCATCTCCCTTCTTCTCCCAACCTCGTTCTCCCTCTGTTCATCTGCGAATTTTTCTTCCCAAGGAAGAAGAAAGTGGGGATCTTCTTGGAGAAAGACTCTAAGGTTGAAATTGACTTCATTTTAGGGTTGAAAAAGCTTCCTTCTAGTGATCTTGACCTAAAAGTGTAAGAATTCCCTTCTTTCCTCCATCTATTTCTTTTTATCCTTCCTAATAGCTTTCTCCAGGTCGTAAATTTTCTTTTCCATGGTAAGAATTGCTCTAAAGCTCTAAAACCCTACCTTTCTTGCTCCTTATGCTTAGGGTTTGCTCATTTGATGAAGTAAGGTGCTAGATGGACGAATTCAAAGCTTACTCTTGGATTTTCTACCCTACCTTATCAAGATTTCTTCTGTGTGGGATTTTATCTTCTCATTAGAGGAATGTTTTATAACTTTCTCCATGTTTATTGCTTACCATAAGCTTTCTAGATCATGTTCTTGCTTGAAAATGATGATCCATGCACTAAAAAGCTATGCTTGGCTAGGATTTCAATTTTTATAATGTTTCATGTTCTACTTTCAGTTATATATGAACCTGTGATCATGTGTACATTATTTCTACAGTATTATATGACTTGGATCGGGTTGTTTTGACAACCTATGGTGTTAAGAACCTATCAAACAATGGTCAATTTTAGGGTTTAAAGTTGATTTCTTCTATAAACCATGACCCGATGATGGTACCATTGCAACAACCCTATGATGTTGTCTTCATAACAACTCATGGTCGTGATCAAGGGTGTCAAATGATGGTGAAAACCTATGGTCACCCCCTTAGGTCAGGTTTTGGATCAATTAGAAGTATAATGATCAACCATTAAGTACGCTACTGATGTTATCAATCAATGATGACATCTGCTTAATATTTGATGTTGATTAATGAATATAGTGTTGATATAACAACCTATAGTGATTTAATGATGACTAATGATGGTGGATCAGGTGTCTACAATCTATGGCGAGTTAATCATATAGTTTTAGCATTAATTAAGCCTTAGACCAATGGTTTCTCGGGTCACTTGATGTAATGGTCGAACCAATACTGTAATTGATGGTTTTAATATATGAACTTGACCCAATGGTCAAGATTTAATGTTTATTCCTCCAATATAGTGGAATGATGTATAACGTAATATGTTGGTCCTAATAATGGGATTTAGATGGTTTCCTTTATATGATCAACTTAAGGATCTTACTTGTTGACAATGGATGGTTAGTTTTAACTGAACAGTCAATTATGTGTTTTACTCTAGGTTAGATGGTGACTCTTTCTATAGCACAAATCAAGGACTTCATAGGTGGTATATCTAAGCTTTTTACTTATGTAAACAACCAAAGGTCTTACCTTATAAACATCCAATGGTTTGGGTGACATTGTTGTATGGTGATACAGCTTGAATGATGATGGAACAAATGGTGGGTTACCATTAATAAGGTAGTCTTACCTATTCAATCATATGAATATAAGGGCTGATAACCATATTGTGTTGATATGTAACACTAATGAGGTATAGCTTGTTATACCTATCTTTAATATAATGAAATGATGGTAATTGAGTATGAATAGTCCTTGAATGACTAATGCAATCATGAAGTACTCTGTTATTGTTGTTGAAACCCTAGTATGCTATAACCCAATTGTTATGCCTTGATTTATGTGTGGGTTCATACTTGAGAATGGTATGGAATGTGATGGTGATGCTTCGCCTTATGCATCCATGATCCAATGGGGATGTTGTGAGTTAGGGTTTGGGTATGAGTGTTATTTAGTAACATTGATATAGTTTATCATGTTGAACCTAACTCTAATGCAAATCGATAAATATGAGTATTCATGTTTAACACTCTTATATGATGGAATGATGGCCGGAACCTTGCTATTCCATGGTAGAAATTGCTCTAAAGATCTAAAACCCTACCTTTCTTGCTCCTTATGCTTAGGGTTTGCTCATTTGATGAAGAAAGGTGCTAGGTGGACGAATTCATAGCTTACTCTTGGATTTTCTACCCTACCTGCTCGAGATTTCTTATGTGTGGGGTTTTATCTTCTCATTATAGGAAAGTTTTTTAACTTGCTCAATGTTTATTGCTTACCATAAGCTTTCTAGATCATGTTCTTTCTTGAAAATGATGATCCAAGCACTAAAAAGCTATGCTTGACTAGGATTTCGATTTTTATAATATTTTCTATTTTGATTTCAGTTATATATGAACCTGTGATCAGGTTTACATTATTCATAAGGTATTATATGACTTGGATCAGGTTGTTTTGACAACCTATGGTGCTAAGAACCTATCAAATAATGGTCAATTTTAGGGTTTGAAGCTGATTTCTTCTATAAATCATGACCCGATGATGGTACCATTGCAACAACCCTATGGTGTTGTCTTCATAACAACTCATGGTAGTGATCAAGGGTGTCAAATGATGGTGACAACCTATGGCCACTCCCTTAGGTCAGGTTTTGGATCAATTAGAAGTATAATGATCAACCATTAAGTACCCTACTGATGTTATCAATCAATGATGACATCAGCTTAATATTTGATGTTGATTAACAAATATAGTATTGATCTAACAACCTATAGTGATTTAATTATCACTAATGATGGTGGATCAGGTCTCTACAATCTATGGTGAGTTAATCATATAGTTTTAGCAGCAATTAAGCCTTAGACTAATGGTTTCTTGGGTCACTTGATGCAATGGTCGAACCTATACTGTAATTGATGGTTTTAATATATGAATTTGACCCAATGGTCAAGATCTAATGTTTATTCCTACAATAAAGTGAAGTGATGTATAATGTAATATTTTGGTCCTAATAATGGGATTGAGATGGTTTCATTTATATGATCAACTTAAGGAGCTTACTTGTTGACAATGGATGGCTTATTTTAACTGAACAGTCGATTGTGGGTTTTACTCTACTCTCAATGGAACTTTTTGTGTTGTTAATCAAGGGATGTCTAGGGTTAGATGGTGACTCTATCTAAATCACAAATCAAGTACTTCATATATGGTTTATCTAAGGTGTTTACTTATGTAAACAACCAAAGGTCTTACCTTTTAAACATCCAATGGTTCTGGGTGACATTGTGGTATGGTGATACAGGTTGAATGATGATGGAACAAATGGAGGGTTACCATTAATATGGTAGTCTTACCTATTCATTCATATGAATAGAAGGGATGATAATCATATTGTGTTGATATGTAACCCTAATGAGGTATATCTTGTTATACCTAGCTTTAATATAACTAAATGATGGTAATTGGGTATGAATAGTCCTTGAATGACTAATGCAATCATGAAGTACTCTATTACTATTGTTGAAACCCTAGTATGCTATAACCCAATCGTTATACCTTGATTTATGTGTGGGTTCATACTTGAGAATGGTATGGAATGTGATGGTGATGCTTCACCTTATGCATCCATGATCCAATGGGGATGATGTGAGTTAGGGTTTGGGTATGAGTGCTATTTAGTAACATTGACATAATTTATCATATTGAACCTAACTCTAATGCAAATAGATAAATATGAGTATTCATGTTTAACATTCTTATATGATGGAATGATGGTGGAATAACCTCCTTAATATGATCATAACCTTGGTATGTTAATTGGTGGTTATCATAGCCACATGGTTGATACTTTCTTATGCTAAATATGTGCATTATGAATATGATGAGAGTTAATCATATCTAGATTCTTTGCATGTTGATGTAATAAAGGAATGCTTTTAATGTTAATATAATGCTGCTATGATTGTTTATGAATATAACCTAGTTCATTAATGCAATATTGTGCTGATCTGGTGTATTATATATAACTGATGCTGTTGAGCCTTATTATAAGGCATGCAAAGATAATGATGATTTTACAGGGAATAACATGATGGTCTTAATGACCTTTGGGCATGGTTGAGCCCTAAATGAGGTGTAATCCTCTTGTGTTGATAAGTATCAATACCTTATGATATTGTGAAAAAAATTTATATCTTGTGATAGTATGATGGTCTTAATGACCTTTGGGCATGGTTCAACCCTGAATGAGGTGTAATCCTCTTATGTTGATAAGGGTTGATACCCTGTGATATTGTGAAAAACATAATTTTCTAGTGATAGTATGATGACTAGTGTGGTCTCATGAATGGAAAGTGAATAGTACCATGCGATGATGAGATGAGAAATTATGTTTCACACATTTTCTATCTTTTCAAAGTTTTGATATTTATATGCTTGCTAGAAGTGAATTAGGATTTGTATGTCCACTTGTTTGATGCAGTCTTAATTCACCCAATTGGCATAACTAATCAAGTGAAACTCTAATCATGTAGCTCCCTGTGCCATAGATCCATCTAAGTGTCAGAATTTTCTAGATGGTGAAATGAGTATTCCTAAGGGAAACTTAGAGCGCATATTTTTGAGTATGTGGGGGTGGAAAGTTCAGGATATATCCTTGTCATCCACAATGCAGATTGTGGAGGTTGTATATGGTCATGCCTCATACATCTGATGAGATTGAGAATGGTTGTGGTTTTATCTCAGTGATTATATATGTGACAAGATTGGAGGACAACTACAGTTGTACCTCGGATGGTAGGGTATGTGTACCCACCTCCTTTCACTAGTGTCATGACGTGTACCAAGGATGGACTAGGTTGTTAGCAGCTTGAACTTATGTGTCACTGTGGCGGACCCATACTAGGCGGGGGCGGAGAATATCTTAGGAGTCTGGCTCTTCCTAAATCTTGTATGGCACTGATTTTGACTTAGTAGTGGTCAGTTGGATTTTTAGTGGTATCCTCAAATTTCTCAGGGCATAATAAAAGATGTAATATAGTCGTATAGCATATTTGTTTAGGGTTATACATGACACTTCATATTAGATGATAACCCTTGTTTGTTCTCTTTACATAATGATGATTCTTAGTACAATTAAGAGATAGTAGATATACTTATGTTGTGGATATGCTTAAGATTGTAGATGCGTACATATAGTAGCCACGATTATGTTGGTAACTATACTGCTACTGCTGATTATAATCATGATGCTAGCTATCTCATGTTGTTAGTTATGTTTAGCATGCTAGCCATGCCTTTGTAACTAGAGATGCATATATTGTTGATCATTCTTATCCATATAGTTGTGCTTATGGTGTTAGCTCTTTTTATGATGTTGATATGTACAACCTATTCGACATGCTAATGTTGTTATCTATGCTTATGTGGCTAGACTTATTCATAATGATAGAGATGTCATGTTACTACACTTGCTCATGATGCTAGATATGCATATGCTACTGAATTTCTTATGTTATCAACAAGATAAAGGATGATAGTTTGGGTAATGATGATAGTTATTATCTACTCCCTTGTGTATTATGATAATCATCAGTGTTGTTGAGCTTATTTGTTATATATGATTAATTTTCTTAACTGATTAATTACTTAAAAATGTTGTAATCAATAAATGTTGTTGGAGGTTATATCTCTTGTTGGGACTGGGTCTCACCCTTGTGGTTTGACACATTTTTTTAGGTAATCGAAAGTGACAAAAACAAACATGTGGCAGCAAAGAACATCTATAGTAATGAATCTTTGAGAAAGTTGATTAGACTTCTAGTGTGTCCTAGAGTCATCCCTATACTCTCAGGTCTGTGCAGGAAAAGTTTGTATATGGTGTTTCAAATGAATTGGGATTTTTGTTAGCATGTTAATGCTTGTTTGTGTGACATATACGAATATTGTTCTCCTGTGTATAGATGTTTTGGCTAAGGCGATAGATCAATTTGTATCAAAGTTTTGGCATAGTATGTACATAAGAAAGATTTTGGGATCTTAAGCAAATGTTTATGAGTGGGTGCTAATGCTAAAATCGGTTTTAATTTACCTATATTTTTGGGTATGTGATTAATTAGTGATTGATTGTGTTTTATGTTTTGAGTAATCTCGTTTAGTGTAACGGGTTCTCACAAAGAGTGTTTCACCTACACAAGGACTTACCCACTTAATCAAGATGTCTTCAACCTTCACTAAGGACTTACTGAAAAACCACTAGAGGGGGGTGAATAGGGTTTTATGATTATTTTAATATAATTTAACTCAAACAACCAACCACAAAAAAATATTGGACAAGGGGACAAGGATTTAGAGTGGTTCCAACCTTAGCAAATACTAAGGCAGTCAATCCACTACCCGGTTGCTTACCCAACTGGGATTTTGAAAGAATTAAATTCTATTACCTCGTAAGGATATTACATAAAATTACAATTCTTTCACCAAACCCTTCAGACAACCTTCACCTAGAAGTAGTTGCACCAACCTTGAAGCAGCCTTCTTGAAGTAACTTCAAGCTCCCTCTTGAAGTAGCCTTCCTCTTGAAGTAGCTTCCCGTTGCAACAACCTTCTTGAAGTAGTCTGAAGTCCACCTTCTCCACCTAGAAGAACCTTCTCCAATCTGTAGCCTCCAACCCTAGGAGTAGCAAGGAGAATACATAAGATAAAAGGAACAAGAAGGAAAAATAGAAATTACAATACCACTTGTAGCTCAAGGCTTGATTTGCCTATATCAAGCGTATAGATCTCCTAACCAATGAATATTGAAGTGTAGGTTTAGTGGATAGGAGATGCTATCCTATAGGACACGAATTTGGAGCAAGGGAATGAGTAGCCAATGCTAGTGTTGCTCAATTTCTCAAAACAGATTTCCAATTGCAAGTGTAAGCTCAAGTATTGCACAAGTGTATATGAGTATGTTTAGGTGTCCTAAGGCATGTCCTATTTATAGGAATGACCTACAAGTGCTTAAGGACGTTCTAGACACTTTCTAGGGGGTTCTTAGTGCTTAACTAGCCGTTAGGTAACCATTAGTTGCTTTAATAATGACTAGTTAATTAATTCTAAAAAGTGCAGATAGAACTCATCTCGGTCGACAATTTGTCGGTCGAGAGTCCTTCTCGGTCGAAGATTTGTCGACCGAGGGACGTCCTGGAGCAAGTGTTTACAACGTTCATTTCCAACTCCCAACCACCTTGTTTTCTGGGTCTAACGGCTACTTGGGTCAATCTCGGTCGAGGAATTTATCGATCGAGAGTGTCTCGGTCGAGGAGTTTGTCGACCGAGAATGACCCTATTTCAATGTTTTGAACTAGATACTAAGTGTGTGTATGAGTGTGCAGATGTGACACTATTATAGGGAATGACCTATCTAAGTGTTGTGATTGGCTAGGGAAGATCTAACACTTGATTTGCATGATGTCTAAGTACTTGTACATTATATACTTGTAGACATTTTTACATTTGATTACAATCATGAATTAAAGAAATTTGAGCATATAGATCTTCCAAGTAGCTTGTCATCCACCTAATTCCTGCAACACTCAAGTAGCACGTTAGATCCACAAGAATGAAATGTTTGTCATCATCGAAACAAAGGGATTATAATAATGTCCAATTTAGCCAACACTTACCCATACTTGCACAAAGTCTTTGGCCTCACATGAATTACCCACTCTTCCTGAATCTTCCACCTTGTCCTTCTCCTTCACTTGGGGACTATCTTCACACCTTCTTCAACCTTGAAGAAGAACAATAACTACTCCTTCACTCAGAGAAGATCACTTCAACCTTTTCTCTTTGAGAAAGGGGATTGGGAAGATGAAAGATGGAGAGATTTATAAGATAACATGGAGGTAGCTCTCTTACAACATGCATAAATCACTCATAATCATGAAATTAATTGTAAATGAGAGAGATAAAGGGGCTCAAAGGGTTGTAGCACACTCAACTATACCTAGGACCAAGGATAGCATGAATGATCCACTTTGGAATGAACTCCAAGAGGTCCTATATATAGTTGGGGGTGTTCCTTTTAATGTGGGATCATTTAAGAATGAAAAATAGCTTTTTTTTTCTCTGAAAGTGTGTGCCCCTTTTTATTGATTTAAAAAAAGTCCAAAGAATAGAAAATTGTATGTAGCAGAAGAAAGATAATAGAAGAGAAAGAAAAAAAAGAACTTGGTCCCCAAGACCATTACAAAGGCTCAAAGAAGAAAGCTGCCTCACATAACCGCTAACCTTCTAGCGCTTGTAAATCAGTCATCACCAAAGCCCAACATCCATACGCATCCTTGAAAGCATTAAAAAACAATCTTCTATTCCTTTCTTGCCATACATGATAAAAGACAACAAGGCAAGTGACCGTAGATTTCAGAGCTGTGAAAAAGCTTCTGCAATCATCCTTATTAACCGACCAATTGGGAATTGTACAATTCTGTACAGTGAAATCCCAAACCTCAATAGCATATTTACAGGAGAAAAAGATATGATCATCATCTTCATAAGAAAATTCACACAAGTAGCATATCGAGACAATGATCAACCCAAATCTTCTCAGAGTATCCTGCGTAGCCAACCTATTGAGAAAACATTTCCATCCCACAAGACTGAAGGATCGAGGAACACCAACTTTCCAGAGTTGCTTTGTCCAATAGGGCTCATCATGCTTATTTCTCACCAAATTCCACCAATCTTTAACAGTCGGATTGGCCAACCCCTTCATAAGAATGGAACCTTCCTTTTATACTTTATAATCAATAGAAGTAATAAACTTCCTGAACTCACCAAATCTCCTCTTATCAGGGATGTTCCACTTTTGTTCATCAATAAACTGCTGGAGATTGCCCAAAAGACCACAGCCAAGATGAACAACATTGTTAATACTAATCACATCCTTCAGAAATTTCCCTCCAGGAACCCATGGATCCCTCCATATTTTTATAGGCTCACCTTTGCCAATGATGTAAGAAATATGGGGCATAACAACATGTTTATATCTCAGCAATTGCCTCCACATCCACGATCCATTAGGATCATATTTGCTTGACCAGAAAGAATCACCCCTAAGATATTTTCCATCAATCCATTTCACCCACAAGGCATCTTTCTTAGCTGCAATATTCCAAATATTCTGAAGGATGCCTGCAGTATTCATATCCCTGATCCGTCTAACACCCAAACCTCCTTCAGCCTTAGGCCGACAAACGTTAGTCCATTTGACATAATGAATCTGCTTTTCTAACTCAACACCTCCCCATATAAAATGTTTATAGATACCTTCAATATCCTTCATCACCTTAGCCGGGAGAGGGAAGGTCGAAGACCAGAAAAGATGAAGAGAAAGAAGCGTAGAGGATGTGAGCTCAACTCTTCCAGAGAAGGAAAGTGATGTATGCTTCCAACCCTCTAGCTTATTCTTTACCTTGTCAACAAGAGGTGCACAAAGTGTCTTATTAAGCTTTCCACAGAATAGAGGGAGACCAAGGTATCTCATAGGAAAACATCCCAAAAGAATGTTAAGGATATCAACCATTTTAGTTTTGCAGCTGATACCCTGCAGAACACATTGCTTTTAGAATCACTAATCTTCAGACCTGAAATCTCTCCAAACCTTTTAAGGATATCTTTAATAGAATAAGTGTTAGCATCATTCGCCTCAAGAAAAATCATCACATCATCGGCAAAAAGAAGATGGGACATATGCATATTCTGGTTTTTAATAGAAGAAATAATGTTATGATTGACAACATGCTTAATAATAGCAGTAAAACCCTCCATAGCTAGAGGAGGTACGGGGCAATAGGATCCCTTTGGCAGATTCCATTAGAAGGATAGATAGCTGGAGAAGGCTTTCCATCAATTAGGACATGATAGCTACTAGTGTGCATGATAACATGTAACCAGTTCAACCAACAATGTGGAAAATTCATGCGTTCCAGAATACCAAACAATAAATCCCACCTAATAGCATCATAAGCTTTAATCAGATCGGCTTTAATACACATCTTAGGTTTAGAGTTCCTTTTGTTAAAATCACTGATCAATTCATTCGTAAGGAGAAGAGCATCAGAGATTTTCCTTCCTTTAATAAAGGCCACCTGATTCTTACTTATGAGGCCATGAAGGATAGGCTGGAGCCTGTTTGTGAGGACTTTAGTGATGATCTTGTAAAGAAAATTGTAAAGGGCAATCGGCCTCCAATCTTTGATATGGACAACACCTTTAACTTTAGGGATCAGGGTAATGTAGGATTTATTGAGTTCTTTGATCATCCTCCCACTTTTAAAATTTTTTTGGATTGCAACAATAACATCTTTGTTAATAATGCTCCATGCAGTTTTGAAGAAATGGTTATTAAAGCCATCTGGCCCAGGACCCTTATCCCCATCCACATCCATAACAACCTTCTCAATTTCCTCTTTGGTAACTATAGCACACAAGTTAGCAATTTGGTCATTAGTAAGAGAAGGAAGATTCCAATCTTGATCCCAACATAGAGGTTCTTCAGTCTTCATATATTGATTGAACAACTTATCATAATAAGAAAAGGCATGTTCCTTAATGATATCCTCATTGTACTCCATATTGTTATCAATTATAAGAGATTTTATATTATTACGATTAGCCCTAACTTTCACAGTATTGTAGAAGAAACTCGTATTTCTATCACCCAACTTCAGCCAGTTCATCCTTGAAATCTACTTAGCATAATCTTCCTCTACCTCAGCATTAACTAGAGCAATTTTCCTTTTTTCATCAGCAATAACCCTCAGACCAAAATCATCAGGATGCTCATCAGCTTGTCTTTGAGCCTCATTAGCTTCAATTTCCAAAAGTTTGGCCTTTTCACAGATTTCTCCTACCATTTCCTTATTCCAGTCGATAAGTTTACTTTTAACATTTTTAAGCTTAGTAATGACCTTGAACATGGCATTCCCTTTGACATCAATGCTCCAAGCCTCTTTAACTATACTCAGAAAGTCTTCTCTCTTTGTCTAGTCATTTATGAATTTAAAGTAACCTTTCCTCTTCTTCACCTTATCACTGAAATTGACAAGGATTTGTCTGTGATCACTAACAATAGTATCGATGACCTCTCCCCTGACTTTCTTGAACATAGAGAAGAACTCCAAATTATAGAAACACCTGTCAATTTTATACAAAACAAGATCACCACCCTTCTGTCTGTTATCCCATGTAAAAAGGGGACCCTTCATATCAAGTTCCAACATACACATATCCGAGATTGCATTATTGAAGTCCCTCATAGCCAAGACCAGATAGCATCCTTTTCCCTTCCTCTCATCAAAACATCTAATGGCATTAAAGTCCCCAATAAGAATCCAAGCATCCTTATTATTCAAGCTACATTTAGCAAGATCCTCCCATAAAGTCCATCTTTTTCTTTCATCATTTTGACCATATATAGCCGTAAGAAGAAAGGAATTACCATCACAGAGAATCCTACAGTGAATAAACTGATCACTCTCACAAATCTTGTTGACATGTACATAGCTAGCATCCCACAAAATGATAATCCCCAAGCGGGTGAGAAGCATGGTTAGAAATCCAAAACTTATCCTGCCAAATTTTGTTCATAGCCTTATGCATCTTTTTATACCTGAGCTTAGATTCCACCAGGACATTTATCAGGAAACCAGTATTAACATGGTTTTCCCTAATTTTCTCCTGGTGTCCTAACCTATTTAGGCCACAGACATTCCAAGAGAATAAACCAATACTGTCAGCCATTAGGTACTTTCATGACTGGAACTCTGCCAGCCTCAGTAATTAATCCATCCTCATCCCCTACTTCTATCAGCTTCTCAAACATATTGGTGACCATACTATTCAAATAAGCACTAGCTCTTTTAGTGTACACATTATTTCTAGAAAGAAGCCTCGGGGGAGAAGTACAGTTTTTGTACCTCACAGTTAGAAATCCATCATCAGTAGAAGGAGAAATCTACTCCCTCTTTTCTTCTAAGATTGGCTGCATGTTTAAAGGTATACTCCAACTTCCAACAGCTATCGCTGACTCCATATTTTCAATAACTTTATTCATGAACAGAGTAGAGGCATTAAGTTTCTGCTTTCCCTGAGAGCTACTATTTCTCTGACCTTGAGAAGAAGTAGATGTGTCCTGTAAAAGACTACCACCATCAGCCATTACTTGCACCGGCTACTTTCAGTAGAGGCATTAGATTTCTACTTTCCCAGCAAGAAACTATCTCTCTGACCTTGAGAAGAAGAAGACGTGTCCTGTATAAGACCACCACCATCAGCCATTACTTGCCTCTGACTACCTTCAATAGAAGAGTTGTAATCAGCATGTGATGGAACAACAGAGTTGGATGCACCAATGTTCTTAAAGCAGCTAGTCATTGCTGTAGGAATAGCACTCTTTTTTGTTGGAATCCATATCCTCCTTTTCTCCAAAACCTCCACATTAGCTTTACATATGTCTGCTTCATGACCAAAACATCCGCAAGTTTTGCAAATTTCCGGGATCCATTCATAATGTACATGTATCACATCTTTATCTTCGCAGTCACTACGCATAACCACTTCCTTAGGCAACAAAGAATCAACAGAGATAAGAACTTGGATATGAGCACAATCGAGTCTCCTCATGGCTTTGGTAGCATAGTCCGAACAAATCGGCTTACCAATGAAGCTTCCCAGAACACCTAACATCTCATCATCCCAGAATTCCAATGGAAGTCCCGGAAACCTAATCCAGATTGGGATTTCAGTGAGTCGTTCCTTCTCTAGTGGTTCCCCGAGCTCCCACTTCTTAATAATGAGCGGCTTGCCTCCTACAAACCATGGCCCTCCTTCTACCACTGCTTTGAGATCTTCCGGATTTTCGAATTTGACAACAAAAAAACTTCTATTGCGCAGAATGATTTCAAAAGCAGATTTAGGTTTCCAAACTACCTCAAAATGTCAAACCAGTGTCGGCCAGTGGGGCTTCATCCCGACAACATAGCCTGATGCCGTGTTCTCCCACTTCCTATCTATCTCAACCGTCTTTGCTCTCTTGTACAGAATCTCTCCATCAACGATCTCCGGTGGCGTATACTACAACTTTGTGAATTCCGCATTGTGCTCTGATGAGAAGAGATCCATCCATTTCTTGGCGCCACGGGTAGAGACTACTTCTACCTTCTACTTGTTAGGATCAGAGGAAGCTTGGGTTGCTCGAGAGGAGGAATGAGTTGACGGGGGCTGCCAAATCCCTCTGCCGTGAGTCCTTCCTCCCGTTGCCTCTCCCGTCACCCCTCCTCGCTTCAAATCTCCCGCCATCCCCAGAATTGTTGATTACAAAGTTAAGCAACCCAAAAAATAGCCTTTTACAACATGCAATAGATATATTTTTGTTTCTAACAACTCTCCAACGATCAGAATCACTTTTTCTATTTTTTCTGTATAATACATTTAGTCAATTTTCAATAAAGATAACTCAACTGATCCACTAACTAACAAAGCCAATTTTCAAACTATCAATCAAGTTTGTCCTGGGAAAACTCAACTGATCAGTCAAAATCAGTTTGGACCAGTGAGTCAGTCGGTCAAGTTTTATGAGTGTACAACTCGACCGATTGATCCATTTTCAAAAATCCATCACTGGTCGATCAAGATCTAAACTCGACCAACAAAGTTGTTGTGACAAATTTTTCAAAATGATTTTTGAGTGATAAAACATTGGAATTGAGTGTCCCTGATTTTTTATCATCTTAGTTACAAGTTATAATCAATACAGATGATTACAACTTATTTTAAGGTGGTTTGGAGTGATTTCCCAAATTGCACATTTGCATTTCTTTTGACTCAAACTTGGACAAGCTAGGGTTTGTGTAATCTGATCCTTTTCATGTACATAAAGCCTGAAATCAATCTTAAACAAACATATTAGACACATATTAATGGAATGGTTAAGTCATTATCAAAATATGGACAATGTATAACTCTCAAGTCAACTGAATTTCTATTCATTGGATCAACTTCCACATCCTCCTTCCTAGTTGACCATCTATCGTACAATCATAATCATTCATAGACATGTATCCTAAACTATTCTTTGAAGTATTACAGAAAATGATGAATCCTTTATTTTGTTCTAAAAAAACTAACACTATAACGCCTATGAACTTCTCCTTTAGCATCTGGAAAGAACGTTGACACCAAAGCTGACACTTATCATTCCATACAAAAGGGAACACAATTCCTAGTCAACTGAGTTAGGGGTAAAGCAATGGCACTAATGTTCTGACTGGACTTTTTGGTAGTTTCTTTCTAGGCTTAAGAAACTACGACTCTCAGTATGTGTCTAGGGCTTCTCCCACTCCAACATTTTGTTCACCTTACTTGGATTCACACACATACTTAGCATATATACCATAAGCCCGAGAATATGCTTTCGTCAACCCTAAATTTGCTCTTGTTGAACTTGACACACAATTATTGGTGCTTCAACATTCCTAGGGCTTAGTGAATATGTTTTCCATGTTGTTGACCATCTCTGAAGCATCTCTAAAGTATGTTGAGATGTTATCAACAAAACTTTCCACAATTCATAAGGACACAACATGGTAACTTTGTTCATCAAGTCCGTAAACACTATTGATGCATTGGTTAGTCTAAGTGACACAACCATGAACTCATTGCGACCATATAACTGATGTCATCCAATTTAATTATCTTATGATGATATCGCGACCTCAGGTATATTTGAAGGAACATTGTAGCATCTATCAACTGATCAACAAACCATCTATCCCTCTTAGTGGTCTTGTGGTATCACATATCTATTGACCAATAAACCTTCTATCCTTGATAGTGGTCTTGTCCAGCTATCACTAAACCATACACAACATTATAGAATCACTTTTGTTTTTACTTCCTAACAACATTTAAAGGGTCATCATCAACTCTCTCTCTCTCTCTAAGTGAGAGCAATACTTGTAATGTTGATTTAATAAACATCTCCAACCTTCACATACTTCCCATACTATTGACACATCTTGGATACTAGGATTCATTACCTTGGTATCCACCTCATGTGCTATAAGTAACTCACATCCTTATCTCATCTACTTTTACCAACAAAATAAATTTCAAAACATATAAGAGGAGTCTCCCAAGTTATTGGAAGGCTCAAAAGCAAACTCATCACAAAATTTATGATCTTGGAACCATAGTCCAAACAACCTTATGATATAATAATCTATCCACCCTCATTTTTACAATAAATCCACACATACCAAGTGTCAATGATCCACTTGAAAGTTGTGCCCTAGAAAGGAAAGACACAAAGGGAAACACACTTTCCACATCATAGCAACATTGTTCAATGGTAACTAACAAAAAGGTAACCAATTCTATTTTCATTATGCAGATTACAACTTCTTACGTATCATTTTACCTTTCTCATTTCGGGTTCCTTTCCATTAGCACATGAATCATCATGATTAACATATCTCATTACTCCTTCCTTTATGACTATTTATCCCGCTTGGGTATGTCTTCTTATTTTATTATGTTTTTCAACCACTTATAGGTAAATCATCATATTATACATTTTCTTCATTAAATATGGATCATCTGTCTTAATTTATTTCAAACACCATGATTATTTTACATTAACACTTTCTTACACACATAGGTTGGCTTGAGATCAACTCAGGTTCCACCTTATTCCTTTGTCATTGTCCTAATTTATCTTTTCATTATATACTTATCATTGGCGTTCTCTCCATCTTATGTGGATTTCATACCTTGAATCACTTTATAAGAATAGACTTATCTAACTTTTACTTTATTTTCTTCTTGAATCACATCTTCAAGAACTCCTCTTTTCCTTATTTGTATTCAAATTTAGATTTCATGGTGTTGTATCTTTCTCTTATAGTTACCAAACATTCAAGTTTTGATAGATTATGATGCAATTCCCATCTTCTTTAAGATAGGATTGAGATATTCACACCATGATTTGTTATTCGTTATGCTCTTTAGATTGTCTCAAAATGACTAGTTGATCAGAGTAATAAGAAAGATAACAATCTAAGAGTTTCATACTTACCTTTCTTCAATAATTGAATACCTGGCTAGGGCATCCAAGTACTGAGATTAGGCAGTATGCACCATGTTTTTGTGTCACATTCCTAACTTAGACATCATACTAGTCTTAAGTCCTAGTGTCCCTATAGACTCAGTGAACCTAAAACTCTGATACCAACTTGTGAGAACCCATTACAATAAACAAGATTACTCAAAATATAAAACACAATCAATCACTAATATATCACATAACCAAAGATATGGGTAAATTAAAACCAATTTCAGCGTCAACACTTGCTCATAAACATTTACATAAGATCCCAAAATCTTTCTTATGTCCATATTATGCCAAGAATTTGATACAAATTGATCTATCGCCTTAGCCACATCATATATACACAGGAGAACAATATTCATATATGTCACACAAACAAGCATTAACATGCTAACAAAATCCTGATTCATTTGAAACACCATATACAAACTTTTCCTACCCAAACCTGAGAGTACATGGATGACTCTAGGACACACTAGATGTCTAATCAACTTTCTCAAAGATTCATTACTATAGCTCCTCTTTTCTGCCACATGTTTGTTTTTGTCACTTCCGATTACCTAAAAAAATGTGGCGAACCACAAGGGCGAGACCCAGTCCCAACAAGAGATATAACCTCCAACAACGTTTATTGATTACAACATTTTTTAGTAAACTATAAGTTAAGCAAATTAATCAGATATAACAAATAAGCTCAACAACATTGATGATTATCAAAATACACAAGGGAGCAGATAATAACTATCATCCTTTATCTTGTTGATAACATAAGCAATTCAGTAGCATATGCATATCTAGCATCATGAGCAAGTGTAGTAACATAGCATCTCTAATAGGTTGAACATACCAACATCATAAAAAGAGCTAACACCATAAGCACAACTATCTAGATAAGCATGATCAACAGTATATGCATCTCTAGTAACAAAGGCATGGCTAGCATGCTAAACATAACTAACAACATCAGATAGCTAGCATCATGATTATAATCAGCAGTAGCAGTATAGTTACCAACATAATCATGGCTACTGTATGTATGCATCTACAATCTTAAGCATATCCACAACATAAGTATATCTACTATCTCTTAATTGCACTAAGCATCATCTTTATGTAAAGAGAACAAACAAGGGTTATCATCCAATGTGAAGCGTCATGTATAACCCTAAACAAATATGCTATATGGTTGTATTACATCTATTATTATGCCCTAAGGAATTTGAGGATACCACTCAAAATCCAACTGACCACTGCTAAGTCAAAATCAGTGCCATACAAGATCTAGGAAGAGCCGGTCTCCTAAGATTTTCTCATTCCCCGGTCAGTACGGGTCCGCCACAACGACACATAAGGTCAAGCTACTTATAGCCTAGTTCATCCTTGGTATAGGTCACGACACTAGTGAAAGGAGGTGGGTACGCATACCCTACCATCTGAGGTACAACCGTAGTTGTCCTCCAATCTTGTCACATATATAATCACTGAGATACGACTATAGCCATTCTCAATCACATTAGATGTATGAGGCATGACCATAGCCAACCTCCACAATCTGCATTATGGATGACAAGGATATATCCTCAACTTGCCACCCCCACATTCTCAACAGTATGCACTTTGATTTTCCCTTAGGAATACTCGTTTCACCATCTGGCAAATTCTGACACTCAGATGGATCTATGGCACAGGGTGGTACATTATTAGAATTTCACTTGATTAGTTATGCCAATTAGGTGAATTAAGGCTGCATCAAAGAAGTGGACATACAAACCCTAATTCACTTCTAGCAAGTATATAAATATCACAACTTTGAAAAGATATAAAATGTGCGAAACATAATTTCTCATCTCATCATCACATGGAACTATTCACTTTCCATTCATGAGACCACACTAGTCATCACACTATCACAAGATAATAATCTTTTTCACAATATCATAGGGTATCAACCCTTATCAACATAAGAGGATTACACCTCATTCAGGGCTCAACCATGCCCAAAGGTCATTAAGACCATCATACTATCACATGATATAAATCCTTTTCACAATATCATAGGGTATTAACACTTATCAACACAAGAGGATTACACCTCATTCAGGGCTCAACCATTCCAAAAGGTCATTAAGACCATCATATTATTCCCTGTAAGATCATCATTATCTTTGCATGCCTTATAACAAGGCTCAACAACATCACTTATACATAATACATCAGATCAACACAATATTGTATTAATGAACTAGGTTATATTCATAAACAATCATAGAAGGGTTATATTAACATTAAAAGCATTACTCTATTACATCAACATACAATGAATCTAGATATGATTAACTCTCATCATATTCATAATGCACATGTTTAGCACAAGAAAGTATCAACCATGTGGCTATGATAACCACCAATTAACATACCAAGGTTATGATCATGTTAAGTAGGTTATTCCACCATCATTCCATCATATAAGAATGTTAAACATGAACACTCTTCTTTATCTATTTGCATTAGTGTTAGGATCAACATGATAAACTATATCAATGTTACTAAATAACACGCATACCCAAACCCTAACTCACAACATCCCCATTGGATCATGGGTGCATAAGGTGAAGCATCACCATCACATTCCATACCATTCTCAAGTATGAACCCACACATAAATCAAGGTATAACAATTGGGTTATAGCATACTAGGGTTTCAACAATAGTAACATAGTACTTCCTGATTGCATTAGTCATTCAAGGACTATTCATACCCAATTACCATCATTTAGTTATATTAAAGATAGGTATACCAAGCTATACCTCATTAGTGTTACATATCAACACAATATGGTTATCATCCCTTATATTCATATGAGTGAATAGGTAAGACTACCTTATTAAGGGTAACCCTCCATTTGTTCCATCATCATTCAACTCGTATCACCATACCACAATGTCGCCCAGAACCATTGGATGTTTATAAGGTAATACCTTTGGTTGTTTACATAAGTAAAAAGCTTATATATACCACCTATGAAGTCCTTGATTTGTTCTATAGAAAGAGTCACCATCTAACCTAGAGTAAAACCCACAATTGATAGTTAAAACTAGCCATCCATTGTCAACAAGTAAGATCCTTAAGTTGATCATATAAAGGAAACCATCTAAATCCCATTATTAGGACCAACATATTACATTATCCATCATTCCACTTTATTAGAGGAATAAACATTAGATCTTGACCATTGGGTCAAGTTCATATATTAAAACCATAAATTACAATATAGGTTCGACCATTACATCAAGTGACCCAAGAAACCATTGGTCTAAGGTTAATTAATGCTAAAACTATATGATTAACTCACCATATATTATAGAGACCTGATACACCATCATTAGTGATCATTAAATCACTATAGGTTGTTATATCAACACTATATTCATTAATCAACATCAAATATTAAGCAGATGTCATCATTGATTGATAACATCAATAGGGTACTTAATGGTTGATCATTATACTTCTAATTGATCCAAAACCTGACCTAAGGGGGTGACCATAGGTTGTCACCACATTTGACACCCTTGATCACGACCATGAGTTGTTATGAAGACAACATCATAGGGTTGTTGCAATGGTACCATCATCAGGTCATGGTTTATAGAAGAAATCAACTTTAAACCCTAAAATCCATTGTTTGATAGGTTCTTAGCACCATAGGTTGTCAAAACAACCTGATACAAGTCATATAATACCGTAGAAATAATGTACACATGATCAAAGGTTCATATATAACTGAAATCAGAACATGAACATTATAAAAATCGAAATCCTAGCCAAACATAGCTTTTTAGTACATGGATCATCATTTTCAAGCAAGAACATGATCTAGAAAGCTTATGTTAAGAAATAAACGTGGAGAAAGTTATAAAACTTTCCTATAATGAGAAGATAAAACCCCAAATAGAAGAAATCTTGAGAAGGTAGGGTAGAAAATCCAAGAGTAAGCTTTGAATTCGTCCATCTAGCACCTTTCTTCATCAAATGAGCAAACCCTAAGCATAAGGAGCAAGAAAGGTAGGGTTTTAGAGCTTTAGAGCAATTCTTACCATGGAAAAGAAAAGTTACGACCTGGAGAAAGCTAGGAGGAAGGATTACAAAGAAATAGACGGAGGAAATAAGGGAATTCTTACACTTTTAGGTCAAGATCACTAGAAGGAAGCCTTTTCAACCCTAAAATGAAGTCAATTTCAACCTTAGAGCCTTTCTCCAAGAAGATCCCCACTTTCTTCCTCCTTGGGCATAAAAATCCGCAGCTGAAAAGAGGGAGAACGAGGTTGGGAGAAGGAGGGAGGTGGTGGAGAGAAAATGGCTCGTTTTGGTGCTTGGGGATAAGTATATGACACTTTACGATAAAGAAAAGGAAAAAGTTGAAGTTCTGGTATCTATCCAAGTGTCCATGGCCTTCATTTATTAAGAATATATAAACACACACACAAGAAGATCCCCCACCATGTGTATAGACCTGCTTAGCCTTCCTTTGTCGATTTTCCGTACCAATCAAATAATTCATTAGTTGATAGCTACTAAAGGTAGCTCATCCGTGAAGGGGAAAACCCTAAAATACCCTTGAAGAAAACACCTTCAAACCAAGGTTTAAATAGGTTCCCCATGGCTTAAAAAGATCAATAATGATGATAGAATATCCGAGGAACATAATGCAAATTATAAATTGCAAAGAAAACCTATAAATTGGGTAAATTGCAGAGAAGTCCAAAATGTGCATAAAATTGAATAACTTGCTCAAATAGTGTCCAAATTGGACCAAATTTGAAACTTAATCTTGTCTTATGATTTCAAAGCATATCACAAGGTTATATTAGGGTTCTAAGCATTCAAATATGATAGTTAAGATTGTTCAACTCATTAAGCAAGTTTAGGGGCCTCACACTGTTGTCTTAAATAGGTAAGTCTGTGGATGTATGGTGGTCTTCTTGTATATCTTATAATGGAATATAAGTATACATGGATTGCAAAGTCCTAGAGATTGATATCTCTAGTTAGTGTATTGACAGTCTCCTATTTTGGATATTTGAACCACTCTAACCACCATGTCCAAGTGTTTGTTTCAATCTCTCTCATCCTTGCTATGCTTTTTTAGATAGAACTTCAAATTAAGTTTTAGCATTTCATTCCAATTGATATTAGTTAAATGTTTAACTATTCTTGTGAGAATTTTAGATCTCAATTAACCCCACTCTATATCCCTAGATCCAACACATTCATCTTCGTCAATGTTTGTAGACATGACGTAATTATGCTCTTTGACGTATCACGAAACAAGATAGGTCAACATAGCTTCAGCAAGACAATGTACAATTAGAAGTATCTCAGTTGGTGGGATCATGGATACAGCTACAAGTCAAAGTAATACCACTACAAAGATCAAAGGTATACAAATGAATGGTACCATAATGCAGGAGTCATATTAGAGTAGTACAGTTGGAAGCATTATGGCTTCCATAGGTCAGTTAAAGGGACCACATACATCCCACCATCAAGCAATGATTCTAGGCATTGATGATTTGAGTGAGATAGTATCTACGGATACTTTTTTGGAACACATATTATGTATCTGGAAAAGACACAGATGTATTATAAGTTGAAGAACATGCAATGGTAGCCAAGTGTGAAGCAGGGTATGGTACATGTATGATGTAGCGTGCTTAACAACAACAATCTCCAGAAAATCTTAGACATGACACCTTGTGAAGTTGCATATGACAAGGGATGCAGGACACTTCTTTTTTGGTAATGAACAAGTAAAGTAATAGATTATGAGTGATGTGTTGAGATAATAGACAACAATTCAGTACAATAGCTAAAGTTTGAAGTCAGAGTTACTACTAGAGTTGCACAGGTTGCACAATAGTTTCTATGTTGACCCAAGATGACTTTTACAAGATTTGAAGATGAATATCATGCATTCTATGATAGTGTTGTGACAACACCATGGGATGTATGTAACCATGTGGAGGTTAGAGGATGACGTGAATAGGAGGTACCCATCTTTGTTATCTTGGATTTGGGGGGGTCCCTGTTAGGGGTTTATGGTTGTAAGACCCCTGACCTTGCGTTTTGGTTAAAAAATCTTTCATAAATTAATTGGATTCTAAAAACCTTAATATAACCCTAATATGTTCTTTGATATCATGTGACAAAGTTAAGTTTCAAGTTTGGTCCAGTTTGGATAGTGTTTGAACAAGTTTTGTAAGTATATGCTTGTTTTGGACTTTTATATAATTTACCCATATCTGATGTTTTTCTTGTATTTTGTCACATGTTATATGTGCCTCATATGTTTTCATATCATTCTTGAGATATTTGTACCATGGGGCGCCTTAGTACACCTTGGTTTTTTGTGTGACATCTACCGAGGATTGAAGTTAGGGTTTCCTCTCATAGGCAGTCTAGCTTAAGTGCTAGAACCCGATGGTCATTCTTGTGAGTTGGGATCTTATGGATTTCCTAGAGTGTTGGGAACCAATGATGGTTTCTATAGGTGTGAGGTTTGATGGTTTTCCCTTTTGAAGTTCCTTGGATTGATGGTTCACTAAAAGAGATGCTAAATAATGGTGGTGCTAGGGTTTTCACCCTTGTGACCAAGGGATCAAGTTCAGATGGTCACCCTACTCTTATAGGCCAATGGCTGACGTGGTAGTCAATATTTGATTATCCTCCTTACTCACACAACTTTGGTAACTATTGGTTTGCATGGACATGATGGTTTTGACCATGGACACATGGCAAACATGGATAAACACCTTAACCTTCTCTTCTCTCTTCCCCATATCTTTTTCTTCCACCCTCCTTACATGGAAATGAGTTCTTTACACACATAGCTCACCCTCCCTTATTCCTTTCTACTTTTAGCTCATCCCAATTTGGTTGGTGGAGAATAAGGAGCCAAGGTAGGAGAAGATTGGCCGATCTTTCTTGCATGTGCACCTAGGGTTTGGATCTACCGTCATTTCAAGCTTGTGGATGTTCCTTATCTTGTTCTTGACCTAAGAAAGTAATACCTTCCACTTTCTCTTCATTTTCCTTGCTGTCCGACCTTCCTCTCTCTTCATCTTGTTTGGATCCACAGTGGAGTTTGAGCTAGAGGATGAAGATGCCATCTTTCTTGCTTCTTTACCTAGGGTTTGCTTTCTTTTAGAGAAGGAGATAGCTTGGATGAGTGGAGGGATCAAGATTAGATTTCTACCTTCTTTCCTTGAGTTACCTTGCTTTTTGAAGCTCCATCTTCAGCTTTAATATGAGTTATATAACTTTCTCCATGATTATTGCTTAGTCCTAGCTTGCATGTACCGCAATTATTGAGCTGATTTCCTTCCTTGTGTTGCAAGCTGATGGTTTGGCTTTTGGTGCTATTTTGGTTGATCTTCTTGTTCCAACCAATGGTCTATAATTAGCTTCTATTTTTTACCTTCTTATGCTTGAGAAATGATGATTTTAGTTGTAAGACCCCTGACCTGTGTTTTGGTTTAACCATGTTTGTTTTGCTTGATTAAGTGCTTAGAACCTTTATCTAATCCTTTGAGATGTTATTATAGCCTATGGAAAGCTTACGTCTCTTGTTTGAGCTTGTTTGGATTATGTTTGTTCTTTGTGTGCTTATTTTAGGTCAAATTGCAATATACACAGTTGTGAGGGTTATCTTGCAATTTACCATGCCTATTGTGTACCTTCTCTTCCTTGTCTTCATAAGAGAGAGTGTGATGCTTTGGGGTACCTTGGTTGATCCTTAGTTGAGTGGTGACACCCCTATAGGTGATTAGGGTTTCTAGGGTATGCTTGGTGTCATCCATGTGTGCATGGTTGAGTGTCATGACCCTTGTCTCAATCTTGATGGGTTCTTAGGTCTGTCTTGATTGAGACACCCTCTCTAAATGGTTTTGTCTCAACCATGATGGTTTTAGAATGGTTTGATTGAGACAATTGTCCTTTTGTGAAGTGTCTCAACCATGATATATATGATGCTCTTCACCTCGACCCCTTGGTGTGTCTCGACTGAGACCAAGAGTTGGGATCCTAAGTGGTCGAGACCCAGCACCGGTTGTATTATCATCTCATGAATGCATGATTTAAGTGGTTGCATGTGTGTTTCTTGGGTGGACAAGTGTCCCTTTGGTGCCTTTAGATGTTAACACCTCATCTCCACCTTACCTCCCTCCTCCTCAAATAGATAAACCCTCTTCTCTCCATGCAAGCGAACCTTTTGGCCTTCCTTCTTCCTCCATCTCTTTTTCTCATCCTTGGATCTTGGTGGAGCAAGGAGGACTGATCCTTGGAGCTTTGATGATTGAGATCCCTTGTATGTGGTGACTTTTGGTCATCTTCAACCTTGGTAGGTGTATGCCTTTCTCTGGTGATGTTTTCCCTTGATCTTCTACCCCATTTCCTTCTCTTTTCTTGACCATAGACCCTGGATCATCCATGATGGTCATTTTTGAGGGGAAATCTTCATCATAAGGGTCATAGGCCATGTTTTGATAAGGTGGTACCCAAGTGAGAGGAAGTTTCTTCTCTCTTTCCCCCTTCTTCTTTAGGTTTGGCCTAGGGTTTCTTGTCGTCTTTTCTTGAGAAATATTTGACTTGGTGTCTTCTTCTTATTGAGGTGATATTGTGGCTAAAAGTGGAGCTTTTGGTGGACCTTCATCACCCTTGGTGATCGTGTGCTTAGAGCTTGTGATCCTTGGAGTTGATCTTCCTTAAAGAGGGTTATATAACACTCTACTATCTCTATTATTGCACTTTACCTTACATGCATGTTTCTATTTATCTCTCTAAATTATAATTACAATATACTAGTAGATGATACCATGCTCTATAATTTGTATGATGGTGGTTATCATGCTTGGTTTGCTTAGAATCTGAAATCCTGATTCAAGGTACCCAATTTTGGAGATGGTTGTGCAATGATGATTTTCTTCCTATATTTTGACCTTGATTTTGATCACATGCATGAGGTTGATGTGCTTTTATGTAATACATAGTTTAGTTTCTATTTTGTAGGTGTTAAATGTATCTATATCTCTTTCTTGCATGCGGTTCTTTCATGGCACATGTTTCAGGGTTTTTGGTGATAGATTTTTATGAGAAGTTTTCCCTCCATGATGATGGTGGTTTTCTTTGAGGCTATCTCCTATTTTGGCCGTAATGATCTCCTATTTTGGTTGAGGTTCATCTCTATTTTGATGATGGGTAAGGTGTTTCTTAGGTGGTTTGACCTTGGTGGTCATAACACTTTATTTTGTTTTGGTTGCTACTCTTTGTTTTGTGTTTTCGATCAAGACAAGTGCCCTCATTTTTGTTGAGACACATGCCTTGTGTTGGTTGTGACCTTTCTTTGGTTTGAGGTTGATGCATAACTTGTTTTGAGGTCGAGACAACTTTTGGTTTGAAGTTGAGATATGTGTTTTGAGGTCGTCGAGACATGGTTTTATGGGGTGGTCGACACCTAGTTAGTTGTGGTCAAGACACCTCAATCTATTGTGGTAGAGACACCTTGCATAAAGGTGGCCGAGACACTTTGCTTGAGGCTGGTTGAGACACTTGTTTCATGAATGGTTGAGACACATATGTGATGGATGGTCGAGACACATACATGAACACATAGTCAAGACATGTATATGAGTAAGCAAGTAACATATCATGGATAATGCTGTGTTGAATGATTGTTTGGTTATCCCTAATCATGTTTCCTAACTCTAATATCTTCCAAGAAAGTGGAAGATGGTGTACCTAGGGCTTGGTTATTGAAAAAACTTATAAAACCTTAATTGTCTAAACATGTAACCCTAACCCTAATGTTGGGAAATATGATGTGCTTGCATGTATCACTTGGAGTGGTTACCATAATGTGATGTTTTCTCTCTCTTATTTATGAAACCCTAACCTTGCAGGTGAAATGGATGTCATGAGTTCTGTATGTTGTGGTGGTGATTATATGATACAGGGTGATGACTATATGCCTTGATGAGATATGATGATATCATATTGATGTGATGGGTCCTATGACTTGGTGAAGGCTTGATCCCTATTGTGAGGCGACATCCTCTAGTGATGTGGGGGGTTGCTATCCCACAGTGATGTGATTTTGGTGATGGCCTTGTGAATGGCAGTGCTACTAGTATCATGTGATGATGGTGTGACTAGTTCACACCTTATACGTTTTATATCTTTTGAAGTTTCACTATTCCCTTATCTTTATAGAGTTTGTTTATATTTGTATGTTGTAACTTGATTGATGCTAAAAGACACTCAATTGGCATAACTAATAAAGCAAAACTCTAATCATGTAGGTGCCCTGTGCCATAGATCCATTCTAGTGTCAGTCTTAGTGTTGGATGGTGAAATGAGTTATTCCTATGAGAAACTCAGAGTGCATATTTTTTAATACATGGGGTGCAAGTCAAGTATCTACTTGCGTCCAAAATTTCAGGTTGTGTTAGATGGCCTTGTGTGAGATACTCTCCTTGTAATATGGATGGCCATGCATGAGCCAATCCTTTCTTTTAGAATGTCCATGCTTGAGCATGTTCTTCTAGAATCTTACATGTACCCATGTGTGCTAGGTGTTGTTATACATAGATGGCCATGCGTGAGCCAATCCTTCAGCTTGATTATATGTCATTGTTGCAGTTGAAGGATATGTCTCTGCGGTGTTTTCTCTTGTGCTGACCAAAAGGTGTGGGGACTTCTTGGATTCCGACTCTTCCATTGACCTTGTATGGCACCAATTTTGACTTAGTAGTGGTTGGATGGATATGGGTGGTATGACTCAAATCCTCAGTGAAATAATAAAAGATGTAACACAGTCGTGTAGTGTGCTTACTTAGGAACAAATGTGAATCACATTAGATGATCCCTTTTTCCTTATCTTTGTACTAATTTCTTGAATTATAAGGCAGTAAGAGAAGTCAATTGTTATCCATGTTCTTCATATTTCTTCTTAGAATATTAGTTGTTCTACTACTCAGTGATAACTGCTTAGTTGCCTAATCTGTTTTATCTATTAGAGACAGATCGTTTAGTTGAATCTGCTCAACCTGCTAAGTGTTTTATCTACATGCTTAGTTATCTATGCTTTAATAGGCATTGACGGAGAGTTATATATCTTGTTGGGATGTTTGGTTTCACCCCTTGGGTTTCCACATCTCTTAGGTGGTCGTGCATGAAGAGATAGAGATTGTGTAGCTGAGTAAGAGCAGCTGAAAGAACAGTAACTGATAAGGTTGGGTGTGCTGCTAGTCTTTTGGTGATAGAGTCCTAGATGTCGTCCATGTACACTCAGGTCTTTGGGGTTGTTCTCAATGTGTTTTATGGATATGTTATCAATACAAGGTTTTTGGGCTTGTGAGACATGTATGTAATATATGACATGTATATATGTGGAACAGATATATCATGTAGTAGGTTGATGACCAGAATGATAGTGTACGATGCTATAAGTACCCTATGATATGATATGTAATGCATGGGACATGCATGGGACAAGTTTTTGACATATGGTACTTTTGATAAATCAGTTTTTATTTCCTATGTTTTTTGGTAATCCACATGCTTTGTCTAAATCTGAGTTCGGTTTTGAGTAATCTCGTTTGTGGTGCGTTAGGGCATTACATCTCAGTTGGTATCAGAGCTTTAGGTTCTCTGAGTCCACAGAGACCTAGGACTAGGGTTTGTGTATGTTCTAGTGTCCTCCAATATGTCTTATAGTGACTTCTTGTTATGTAGAAGAAGAAGAAAAGATTTCTAGAGAACACAAAGGACACACTATAGAGAGAAATGTTGCTGCACCTGGAGGTGGTTCAAGGGACTGGGCGAGAGAAGATTAGGCTTTTTAGGTACCCCTGCTTGACCTGACCATGGTGAAAAACCGTAGCTTTCAATCTTTGTTTGGGCATTTTATACCAACGATGATGCATATGGTAGACATAATGCCCACATCCCAACCAACGGCAATTGTTCCCAGTGTTAAATCTTCAATCTCTGAAAAGACCTTTAAGAGGCTAAGACTTGTTGGGGCTGTGGAGTATGCTGGTACGTTTGATCCAGAGGATGTATATCTTTTGTTGATGGAGTTAGAGAAGGCCTTCAAGATCCTCAACATCTCTGAGGTAAACAATGTGAAGCATTTTGTATATCTTTTGAAAGGGAGTGTTGGCCATTGGTGGGACATTGAAGAGGATAAGAGGACTTCTAATTTTATTGGTTGGGAGGAGTTTCAACGTGAGTTTGTTAGTTGATACTTTCCTTAGACCTATCTGGATGATAAGATATCCCAGTTTGAGAGGATTCAGTAGGGATCCATGTAGATCAACGAGTGTGTAGTAAGGTTTATGGAGTTGCTGAAGTTTTGTCCCCACATAGATTCTATAGATATGGAAAGGATCTGACACTTTGAAAAGGGGTTGAGTTCGTAGTTATCTACTACACTGGCTACTTTGAAGAATCATGAATGGTTTTCCATGTTTGTGGAGTAAATTCGATAGATAGAGAGATTAGTGGTTGAGAAGTGTGAGAAGAGTGCCAAGAAGAGATCAATGCAATACCAGGGATAGTTGTCTGGAGGCTTTAAGAATCCTAGGTTCTCGACATCATCAACACTGTAGAGGTCAAGTTCATAGACGCAGTGGTCATCAAGTAGGGGAAAAGGTCGCAATCTTCCACCAGTAGGAGTCCACAGTACAACTTTAGTGTATGTGATAGGTCCTTCTAGGCCGTGGTATGAGAACAAGACTTGCTACAGTTATGGACAGACTGGGCATACAAGACTGTAAGGTGACCCAACAGCCAAGGCAGAGTCAGCAGGGCTCACAGAGACATCAGTTTAGTAGCAGTGGAAGCTGAGGATGTGGACAAATGCGGCAGGCTGGTTCTTCTAGATAGGACAGTAGAGAATGGGGATTGCAATAGGCAACAACTCGATTCTATTCCATGAGTCAATCGGAAGGAGTGGTCAACCCACAAGTAGTGACAGGTTAGATGGAGTTATTTCATTCATATTTGTCTTCTTCTTGTTTTATATTTGTTTTGGTTGACCCGGGTGAGACACACTCATTTGTCACTCGAGAAGTAATTGATAATTTTTCTTTTCCTATTAGTCGTAGATGGGATAGTCTTCATTTAGAAGCCCCATTAGTTGGTTCTAACATGTTGAGGGAGGTGTGTCTTTCCTGTGTCCTTTCTTTTTTAGGACACAACATTCAAGTGGATCTCATACCACTTGATATGCATGGATTTGATGTGGTCCTTGGAATGGACAACTTGGAGAAGTATCATTTTCTCTTGGACTATAGTTCCAAGGTAGCAACATTTTTAGATGGTGATGTGATGTGGATCTTCCAAGGAGATAGGAAGATTCTTCAGACATGTCTGGTGTCAGTGGTGGTGAAAGAGAAGATGATGAGACAATGTTGTAATGCATTTTTGGCACATGTGGTGGATACTAAGGTGAGGAGTCATAGTATCCAAGAGGTGTTAGTGACTTGTGAGTTTGAGTACATGTTCCCCGATGAGTTCCCCGATGTTCCCTTACCCTGAGAGATTGAATTTGAGATCAATCTAGTCTCAAGTACACAATTGATAACTCACACCTCATACATGATTGCTCCTGCTAAAATGGCAGAGTTGAAGAAATAGTTGCAAGAGCTACTTGAGCAGGGTTTCATTAGACCAAGCACATCTCTTGGGGTGCTCCTGTGTTGTTTGTAAAGAAGAAAGATGTATCCATGAGGCTGTGTATAGATTTCAGATAGTTGAACAAGGTGGAGATAAAGGACAAGTATCCCTTGTCGCGGATTGATGACTTCTTTGACCAGTTTGTGATGTGCTATAGTGTTTTCAAAGATAGACCTAAGATCGAGTTTTCACAAGTTGAGGATCAAGGTGAATGACATACCTAAGTCAGCTTTTAGGACTCAGTATGGTCATTATGAGTTTGTGGTTATGCCGTTGGGCTAACCAATCCATTGACAGTGTTCATGGACCTTATAAATAGGGTGTTCCGGCCATTTCTTGATTAGTTCATGGTGGTATTCATAGATGATATCCTAATATAGTCCATAGAAAGTCAACAACATGAACAACATCTTTGTGAGGCATTGGCTGTGTTGAGACAACATTAGTTGTATGCCAAATTTAGTAAGTGTGAATTTTGGCTGAAGGCAGTGTCTTTCCTAGGAGATGTGATATCTGCTGAGGGTGTTTGTGTGGAACCCAAGAAGATTGAATCCTTGGGATCAACTGAAGACTTTGACAAAAGTGCGTAATTTTCTAGGTTTGGTAGGATACTGTAGGAGGTTCATCAAGAACTTTAACTCACTGGCATTAGCCCTAACAAAGCTGATGAAGAAAGATGTGCCCTTTGTCTAGGATGATAGGTCTCAGTGTGCCTTTTAGTTGTTGAAGGAGAAGTTGACTAGTGCACCGCTATTAGTTTTACCTAAACTAGGGAAAGGATACATAGTTTTCTATAATTCATTGAGGAATGGTTTGCATTGTGTGCTGATGCATGAGAAGAATGTAATTTCTTTTGCATCACGATAATTGAAGAAGAACGAGGAGAACTACCCAACCCATGATCTAGAGTTAGTTGTTTTGGTTCATGCCTTGATGATATGGAGACGCTACCTTTATGGAAATAAGTGTTAGATCTTCACATATCACAATACCTTGAAGTACATCTTCTCACAGCAAGAGATGAACATGTGACATAGACGCTAGATGGAGTTAATCAAGGACTATGACTACACCATCAACTACCATCTAGGAAAGTTGAATGTCTTGGAAGATGTTTTAAGCAAGAAGTCTTCTTCATCATCATATGTGGAGAAGGCATAGTTGTGTTCTTTGGTGTGACATAAGAGAGACATGTTGGTATCCTTGCATCAGATGAATGTGAAGCTAGAGGTCTCTATGCTAGCATGTTTGTTGGCATAGTTGTAGGTGAATACGGTGTTGTGATAGTAAATCAGAGAAGCACATCAAGTTGATACTATGATACAATAGGTAGGAGCAGAGTTTGGCAGTGAGAAGAGTGATGGCTTCAATGAGTCAGAAGGGTAAGTTGGCTCCCAGGTATATGTTACCTTACCCTGTGGTGGCACATGTTGGGAAGGTGTCCTATTAGCTGGAGTTGCCACTTGTGGTGTACACATTGCATTTGGTTTTCCATGTGTCCATGTTGAGGAAGTGCCACCCTGATATTGAGTTAGTGCTTCAACCAATGAAGGTTGAGTTGGAAGATCATATGCCGTATGTGGAAGGACCCATAATAATCCTTGATCGATTAGTCAAGAAGTTGAAGAAGAAAGATATACTTTTGGCAAAGGTTCTGTGGCATCATTCTGGCATTGAGGAATCCACATGGGAGCTTGAGGAAGATATGCATAGGAAGTACCCATCACTTTTGCTTAGGATTTTAGGGGAAAAATCCTTGTCAGGGGTTCATGGCTTGTAAGACCCCTGACCTGTGTTTTGGGTTAACGCCATTTGTTTTTCTTGATTAAGTTGATAGAACCTTTCTCTAATCATTTAAGATGTCCTTAGACTTGTGGAAAGCTTAAGTCTCTAGTTTGATCTTGTTTGGATGATGTTTGTGCTTTATGTGCTTGTTTTGGGTCGAATTGCATTTTACCAAGTTGTGAGGGTTATCTTGGAATTTGTGATGCCTAATATGTACCTTCTCTTCCTTATCTTTATGAGAGAGAATGAGATTCTTTGGGGTACCCTAGTTGAGCCGTAGTTAAGTGGTGACACCCCTAGAGGTGATTAGGGTTTCTAGGGTTTGCTTAATGTCGACCATGTGTGCATGGTTGAGTATAGTGACCCTTGTCTCAACCTTGATGGGTGTCTTGGGTGTGTCTTGACTGAGACACCCTCTCTAGATGGTTTTATCTTGACCATGATTGTTTTGGAGTGGTTTGATTGAGACAATTGTCCTTTTGTGAAGTGTTCGACCTTGGTGGTCTTTTGTCTTGACCATGTTGTATATGATGCTCTTTGTCTCAATACCTTAGTGTGTCTCGACCGAGAGCAAGTGTTGGGGACCTAAGTGGTCGAGACCCAACATTTTTTGTATCACCATCTCATGCATGTATGGTTTAAGTGGTTGCATGTGTGTTTCTTGGGTGGAGAAGTGATCCTTCAATGTCTTTAGGTGTTGACACCTCATCTCCACCTTACCCCCCTCCTCCTCAAGTATATAAACCCTATTCTTTTCATTCAAGTGAGCCTTTCAGTCTTCCTTTTTCCTCCCTCTCTTTTTCTCATCCTTGGAGCTTGGTAGATTGAGGAGGACTGATCCTTGGAGCTTTTATGACCAATATCCCTTGCATGTGGTGACTTTTACTCAACCTTGGTAAGTGCATGCCTTTCTTTTATGAAATTTTCCTTTGATCTTCTATCCCATATCCTTCTAATTTCTTGGCCATAGACCATGGATCAACCATGGTGGTCGTTTTGGAGGGAAACTCCTCATTATAAGGGTCATAGGCCATGTTTTGACAAGGTGGTACCCAAGTGAGAGGAAGTTTTTTTCTCTCTTTCTCACTTATCCTTTTGGTTTGTCCTAGGGTTTCTTCCCCTCTTTTCTTGAGCAATCATTGTCCTTGGTGTCTTCTTCTGAGGTAATCTTGTGACTGGATGTTGAGATTTTGGTGGATCTTCATCACCCTTGGTGATCGTGTTCTTGGAGCTTGTGTTCCTTGGAGTTGATCTTCCTTAAGGCGGATTATATAACATTATATCCTCTCTATTATTGCACTTTTTTTGGAAAATTGGATAAATATACTCCAAAAACCCCCTAAAAAGGGACAAAGTTACAAATCACACCCTCACGTGTGACTACAACCTACTAAGAACTGGTTACAACAGATCTCAATTCCTAGCAATAATAGGAGGAATATCAAGATATGATTTAAAAGCAAAATACATTCTCTTGATCTTTAAGGATAGACAGTTGAAGATGACCACAAAGTCGGAAGCGCCACCATTATGCAACTGTTTATTACGCTCCTCCCAAATGAAGTGGACAATACCAGTAATGGCCCAAAGCTCAATACTTCTTGATTGTTTGGACCTGTTGCCGAGGTCCATAAGGCAGCCATGTAAAGAATAAGAAGATCTGATATTCAGTTTGATTTGAGCATGACCCCATATGTATTTCTAGAATTTACATCCCTCAAATAAGTGTGTAGTGGAATCATTGTGTTGGCCACAAAGCAAACAAGTAGGAATAGGAGTCCCTGACCAAGAGTTAGTCTTTTCGAAGGTAGGAAGAACGTTGGCAAGATCTATAAAAGAAGTGGGGTTCCATCTAGGATTGTACTTAGAGATCCAAAGATTCTCAAAGGCCTTGTCAGTAGAACAATTTTTCCTTGTATCATCCCATAGATCACTACCCGCCCACATGGAGAAGGAGGGCCAAAGAGAGACCAAATGCCTATGACAAGTAGAGGCGTTATTGGAAGCAAAAACTAGGGAAGACCCATACCTCAGAGACATCCAAGTGCTCCATAGGCAGTCATCAAACTCATGGATAGAGACCCTTTGAATTGTATAGTTTCACAGAGCGTATCTGCCATAACCAGAATATCTCTAGCTAGAAAAACAAGATCATCTTTCTCGGCATATAGCCTAGACATGATGATATGAAGTTCATTGTCAGAAAGACTCTTTCAAGCTGCAAGGTCAAAATTGGGAAACATTTGTTCAATGGCAGATTGCGGAACCATTTGAGGATATGATCTTTTGATAGGGGCCCCTGTTAATAAATCGATGTCCCCTTTATCCTTCACCATATCAAAGGTGTAAGGGTACCATAGTCTTGTTACGGGGACCGTGGTCGGTTGTTGTTTCTCCAACTCCTGTAATGTTTGCCAGAATGGTTGTTTCTGTGGATGTTGGATAGCCGAGTAGAGGTAGCGAGGGACGTCCTCTGGTGCCATAGTCGGGTCCTTGAAGAACCTTCTGTCACATATGAGCTCCATGGCATAATGCCCTCGTAGAGAGTGAAAGTCTTCTACGACCAGCTCGGTGAAGGGGATTTGTTGATTAAGTGCTTGTATGTGGCGTATAGTGCAGAAAGTGCAATCCCCAGATCGTTCTTGCATTTGGACTTGTGGGTTTATGATTCAGAACCAAGGTTGGTTCCAACCTTGTCGGAGTGATGTCTTTGCATCCCAATTTAATTTTAGAAGTCGGAAAGGGATGCATCTTGCCTCCCCAGCTCCTAGACCAGCAAAATTGATTATTTCAACTTTAAGCTCACTGGCGCAGAAGTTGTACACTTTGGTGTCGCGAGCCTCGGTGTCAACGATCATGAGCAGCCAATGGCCAAAAACTTAGAAGGGTACTATGATATATCGTACCTTCCGTTCAATTCCCCTACGCAGCCGCTCAATAGTCTTGTTGTGTAAGTCCTTGTACAATAGACTTAGAGCCAAAGCAGGTGAAGCATTGAGGAATGGCTGCAGCCATTTTGAGCTTCTGTATGTTTCGATAGAGTTGGCAAGAAGGACACAGAAGATTACCATCTTCACTTTTGATTGAGGTCGAAGGATGATTCAGAAATCTTCACGTGTCATCTTGCGCTTAGTCTTTATATTTGTGTAGATGATGTTCCCCCTTCTTTGGCATCGTCTACGATAGTGTTCGGGATGGAGATATCCTAGACATCTAGGGTAGAGATGGCCACCATGTCTAGGTCATTCATCTTCTTAGGTAGAGGTGGCGGCGGGGGGAGCTCTTGCAGCGGCAGAAAAGAAGTCTGCTCTAGGTCATCCATATAGTGTTGCAGAGCTTCATTTTTTCTGATTCAGAATCAGAGTCGAGTTCATCATCTGTGTCTAGACTCACTCTATCTGATTCTTCTTGCTCTGGGGGTAGAGGCACCGATTGTTATGGTGTGCAGGAATGATGACTACTGATGTTGGTGGACTAATGTTGGTTCCTAGGATACATTGCTAGAACTCAGCAAAAGCCACTTCTTTGGTGGCTTCCCCCATAGATCCCATGGCAGAATAGTCAAGGAACTGATCCCCATATGACATGTTAATATTGTGATTGGGGGATTTGGGATCTTATCCACCTTCTTGGTGGTCTTTGTCCGCTGCCTTCTTTGAAGGTTCTATTCCTCGGCTGGTTCCCTCCCCAGCATGTCCTGGGTCATCAGGTTTGTCATCTGAAGAGGAGGTGTCATCGTTGGAGTCAGCGGAGGAGTCAGAATCTTCTTCTTCTTTGTCGTCTGCCGCCTTATCTTTTATTTGTTTTGGCATAGTTTTCTTGCACTGTCAGTGAAGTGCTTGTAATTCATCAAGAGCCACTTGCACATGCTCATGTGTCTCAAGCAGTGTGTCGTGGGTTTCCTTGAGATTAGAGTATCGTTCATCAGCAGAGAGGAGTTGTGTAGAATGGTCTGTGACTTGGGTTCATAGGTGATTGATTTCATTATTTGACGACTCCTCTTGGCGGCTATTAAGCTATGCAAGGGTGTTAGTGATGTCGTCCAAACGCGTGCTAAAAGCAGTTTGCTGCTGCTTAAGCTCGTGAAGGCTCTCTGGCATAGGTTGAGTCTGTGTAGAAATCCTATCGATTTATTGAGCCAACGTTGCTTGCTGGCTTTTCACCTCAAGTACCAACTGTGTCAATTGTTGTAGGTGGTCGTCGATGCGTTCGACTTGCGTGGCCGCTGCTTCCTGCCATTGGTTGATGCTTGAGAGGATGCCAGGTAAGGTGCGGTTTTGCTCTTCGATCTTGGCGACCTATTTTGTAAGACCCTGCACACAAGAAAAAATGGATTGCATTATGTTAGAAGGGTCGATGAGGAGGTTTCGGATGGCGTCAAATTGACGTCTAAATTCCTCACCGACATTTGTAAAAGGGACCCTAGAAAAGGATGGGTGGGATGGCTGGGGTCGGGGTGGAAGGGTGGTAGTGTCTTGTGAAAGAGACACTAATGATGGTCCCGCAAACTACATGGTGACTATAGATGGAGTCACCAGCGGTATCGGGGTGGTGGCGGATGTGAAGGGTGACGACATTCTGGGAGAAAAGGGTTGATCCGTAAATGTCGATGGGAAAGCGGTGGAGGTGGAGACGAGCGAGGTGAAAGCGAGGTCGGGCATTGATGTGAATGGAATGCCCGATGAGAAGGGGATTGAGGCGGAGGATGCAGGTGGAGGCGCGGATGTGGGGAATGGATTTGTTGGGGGAATTGTTGTGGAGAATGACGGGAGGGTGGTGGATTGTGGAATGGTTGAGGGTGGTAGCATGGTGGGGGTGGTGGTGGAGGTAAGCTCAACATTGAGACTCATGATGAAGGAGTCTAGTGATGAGGTGGTGATGTGTTCTTCAGGGAGAGGGGGTTCTGCTTCTGGGTTTGGTCTTGATGTCGACGTCCCTGACAGCTGTTGTGTTTGCAAATGCCCTTTTGATGGTCGTTTTACCGAGATTTTTGTTATTCTGGCTGTCGGGGCGGTGATGCTATGCGCCGTCTGACCTGCCTTTGCTTTCTTTTCTGCTACTTGGACCGACGCGAGGAGGTTAGTAAGCTCCTCTTTAGTGAAGAGAAGCTTATCTTTGTCATAATCTGCGAGCTCTAGTAGAGGAAGCAACGTCCTAGAAGATTTTACTGTGGGACATGAGATGTAGTGTAGCTTATCATCTTTTTCCTTAATGATGTATGAATTCCTTAAAACCTACTCGTTGGTAAGGATGTCACCCTTGATCTTTGTGCATCTGGGCAGTAGTCTGTCCATCTTGAGATAATTTAGAATTGAGGTTATGTGTCCTCCGAGACATACTTCTTTCCCGAGGGCATAAGTTGTGTGCTTGTGTATCAATTGTCGTCCTATGTTGACCGGAAGCCCATTAAGGATGGACCAGAGGACGAAAAGATAAAAAATGCTAACATTCCTGCCCTCTGTCCTGGGAAAGAGTGCGCCAGTGAGGATTTTGTGTAGTGTGTGCAACAACCCAGAATGAATATTTGAGGCCTTGCAGGTCTTTGCCTCATAGGTTGGGATCCCTGTTAGGGATTTCCAGAAGATATGTTTATTGAACTGGGAGCTTTCAATGCCTACATCTTTGGCTTTTTCCAACTGCTCCATGTTGTCTATAAAGATTTCATTGAGTAGGTTTTCTATTATGACAACTCTGTTGCCAAAGAGTTTGGTGACCAGCCTGCGGTCGCCTCCGTCTCTTGATATGTCCATTATGTCCACTGCTTCTTTGTGGAGGAAGGTGAAAAATTATTTGTTGGCTCAACATAAGAATACTCTTTGACAAAACAGAGTCTTGCGAGGTTGGCATTGTCGAGAAAGGTGAGGATTCTGTCATAAATCCCCATCTTTTTCAGTATGTTAAAACAGACATACTTTGTCGGCTTCAACATTTTGTCGAAGGATGGGAGGGTGTGGATGAATAGGTTTGCTGGTGGTGGTGTTGTAGTGGTGATGGTGGAGAAAATAGGAATAATGGTGGTGGCGGGAGTGGTAATGGTGGTGGTGGTAGTGGTTGATGGAATGTATCCTGCCAGTATTTGTTCCCTTGCAGTGGCGAGATGGACCTGCTTCCTTGCCTATTTCTTTGTTGGTTGCTCTGTGGTAGCTTCTTGGGCCTTCCTCTTCCCCTTGGACTTTGTGGTCAGGGATTCGTCCTTAGAATTTGGCTCATATTTCAAGCCTTAATCACTTGAAGAAACTTCTTCTATATCTTGGACAGACTCCTCGGTTAAACACATGTTGATGTGGTCAATTTCATTCATGACCGTGAGCATGTTAAATTTCGGTGGGACCTTTCCAGTATTGTCATAGATGTCTACAATCTTCTGGAGCTTGGCGTGATCTTCCATCAGTTGCTCCCTTGTCTGCGTCGGTGGTTCCGGTGGCTTCCTTTGTAGGGGAGGCCATTCTAGAAAATTAGCAAGAAATCGTGTGTTAAAAGGATTTGAATTTGCAAAGATAACAAGTTTATTTAAAGAAAAGTTACATTATATATGTGTTAATGTTTTTAGGTTTTAGTGGAACCTAAATAGTTTGTAAAACCGTGCGGGTCCAAATGGTTTGTAAAACCATTTGGCTCCAAATGGTTTTGAGACCGTTCGGTTTCAAACGGTTTTGCAAAAACGTTTGAAACACTTATTAAGCGAAGAGTGAAAGAGAAAACCGTTTGGGTCCAAACAGTTTTAGGATCGTTTGGGTCCAAACGGTCTCGAGCTCAAACGGTTTCTATACCGTTTGGGTCCAAACAATTTTAGGACCGTTTGGGTCCAAACGGTCTCGAGCTCGAACGGTTTCAAGACCGTTTGGCACCAAACAGTTTTAGGACCATTTGGGTCCAAACAGTCTCGAGCTCGAACGGTTTCAAGACCGTTTGGCACCAAATGGTCTCTTGCTCGAATGGTTTCAAAACCGTTTGACATCAAATGGTTTTAGGACCATTTGGGTCCAAACGGTCTCGAGCTTGTCGAGACCGTGAGGAAGGTGAAGCGTCTGGAAGCACCGATTGATTGTTGAAAAGGAGGCGAAAGCAGCAAATGAAGGCGGTGACACGCGTGTCGCTGGCTAACGAGAACCCCGTCGGTGACACAGTGTTGGCGACGATGAAAAACAAGGTTGATGTGAAGTGTGGTATGGTGACGGAGAAGACGGCAGTGGCAATGGTGTCAAACTGCTGGTGTACCTTGCTGTGTGACGACGACACTGACGGTGAAAAACTCTGTGAAAAACACACGGGGAAGACGAAAGTGTCGTCGGAGATGGTGGCAGAGAGAGTAGGCGTCACGAGTTGTGCGGGAGCGAGAACCGGAGGGGATGAAACAATTCTCACGCGAGGGTTTAGGGAGTTCAAGATTTTAGAAGAGGAAAAACGGAGGGGTTGGAGTTATATTTATAGGATTTGGGGGGGGCATTACAAATTTCCAAGGGTAAATGGTTTTGAGACCATTTGGGGTCCAAACGTTTCAAGACCATTTTGGTTCCAAACAGTTACGAGACCATTTGGGTTCCAAACAGTTTTGAGATCGTTTGGGTTCCAAACGGTTTTGAGACCGTTTTGGACCAAACGGTTTCGAAACCGTTAGGTTAAGATTTAATTAGATTTTATATTTTTATATTTGTTTTGGTTATTTGTGTGAATTTTTATATTTTCAGATTAAAGATGATAAACCTAAATCAAACAATGAGATTAGAAAAAACTTGGTGAAATAAAAATGATGATACTAAGATCTTGGGTTGTCTCCCAAGTAGCACCTGGTTTTTACGTCGTTGGCCTGACGAAAATCCGGTTTGGTTATGTCGATGCTGAGGGATCGTGGTTCTCGATAGTTTGTCTTGGTAGTTTGTCTGTTGGTATGTAATATCTCTTCAATCTATGGCCATTAACTGTCCGTTCTCCCCCATTATTATTAAAGATGATGACTACTCCGGTGGGGTAGATGTTTAATTGTGAGGGGTCCAACCATTTCGTACAGAGTTTTCCAGGAAACTTCTTAAGTCTAGAGTTGAAGAGGAGGACCTTATCTCCGACATCAATGTCTTTTCTTTTGAGGTGGTCGTCATGCCACATCTTTGTTTGTTCTTTATAGATTCTGGCACTTTGGTAGGCTGTCATTCTAAGCTCTTCAAGTTCTTGTAGTTGATGTTGTCTATATTCACTAGCACTTTTGAGATCAAAGTTTAGCTGTTTGATGGCCCACCATGCCTTATGTTCCAGTTCAACTGGAAGATGGCATGATTTCCCATATACCAATCAGAACGGGGTTGTTCCAATCGGTGTTTTATAAGCTGTACGGTAAGCCCAAAGGGCATCAGGAAGCTTGGTGGACCAGTCGGTACGATGTCTATTGACTGTTTTCTCTAAAATTGCTTTCAGTTGTCTATTCGAAACATCGACTTGGACAATAGTTTGTGGATGGTAAGGTGTGGCGACCTTATGGTTGACTCCATATTTTTTAGGACTTCAAAGCTTCTCTCCAGAAACTAGGTCCCTCTGTCGGATATGATAGTTCGGGGGACTCTGAATCTGGGAAAAATGATATCTTTTAACATCTTGATGACTAGCTTGGAGTCACAGGATATGGTGGGTATAGCTTCTACCCATTTAGAAACATAATCCACAGCGACCAATATGTAAGACAATCCATAAGATAAGGGGAAGGGACCCATTTGGTCTATTCCCCAAACATCAAAAAGTTTGATTTCTTTCCACAAAGTGAGAGGCATTTCATTCCTTTTAGTTATACCGCCAGAGAGCTGACATTTATTGCACGATCTTACAAAATCATAGGAATCTCTTGCTATTGTTGGCCAAAAGAAACCCGATTGTAGAACTTTCAGAGCAGTCTTTTTTGAACTCATGTGTCTCCCAGTGGGGCCAGAATGAAAATGCTCTAAGACAGGAGTAATTTTCTCTTCTAGTATGCAGCGACAGAAAAGTCCATCTACACATAGACGAAAAAGACAGTGTTCATCCCAGTAGTATTGTTTAACATCATGGAGAAATTTCTTTTTATCATGGTGAGAGGCGGAGGGGTGGATGATTCCTGTAGCCAAATAGTTCACTATGTCGGCATACCAGGGGAATCTGGTGGTAATTTTCATAAGCTGGTCATCAGGAATGGAGTCTCAGATAGGTACAATGTCGTCATCTTGATATTCGATGCGACTTAGGTGATCAACGATGACATTTTCCACTCCGCTTTTGTCTTTTATTTCAAGATCAAATTCTTGCAGCATTAATACCCAGCAGATGAGTCTGGGTTTTGCATCCTGTTTCTGAATAAGGTATTTGATGGCAGAGTGGTCTGTATACACTATGACCTTTGATCCAATTAGATAAGAATGCAAATTTTCAAAAGCGTAGATGATGACTAAGAAAACCTTTTCAGTAGTAGTATAATTCTTTTGTTCCTCATCTAACATCTTGGATGCGTAGTATATTACATATGGCTTTTTGTCTAATATCTGCCGCAGCACAACCCTTATGGCATAGTCGCTAGCGTCACACATTATTTCAAAAGGTTGTGACCAGTCAGGCGCTCTTAGAATGGGTGCTGAGATTAGAGCATTTTTCAAAGTTGTAAAGCTATGCAGGCATTCCTGGTCAAAGTTGAAATCAACATCCTTGGTCAATAGGTATGTCATAGGTTTTGCTATTTTTGAGAAGTCTTTGATAAATCTTCGGTAGAACCTGTCATGACCCAAGAAGGCTCACACTCCTCTTATGTCTTTGGGCGGTGACAACTTTGAGATGACATTGATTTTTTCCTTGTCTACTTCGATTCCTCTTTTGCTTACTCGATGTTCGAGGATAACACCTTCGGTCACCATAAAGTGACATTTTTCCCAGTTTAGGATAAGGTTTGTTTCCTCACATCTCTGTAGGACTTTACTTAGGTTGAGAAGACAGTTATCAAAAGAATATCCATATACTAAAAAATCGTCGATAAATACCTCCATAATGGTTTTGGTTAATCCCGCGAAAATAGCAGTCATGCACCTTTGGAAGGTTGCGGGTGCATTGCATAGCCCGAAGAGCATCCTTCTGAAGGCATATGTTCTAAAAGGACAACTAAATGTCATTTTTTCTTGGTCTTCAGGGTGAATTGGGATTTGGTAAAACCCAAAATATCCGTCGAGGTAGCAGAATTTTTTTTGGTGGGCTAACCGCTCAAGGACCTCGTCAAGGAAGGGTAAGGGAAAATGGTCTTTCCTTGTTGATTTATTCAGTTTTCTATAATCTATGCACATTCTCCAACCAATAACGGTCCTTGTAGGTACTAGTTCATTCTTATCATTTTGGATAACAGTGGTTCCCCCATTTTAGGGACCACTTGGACATGACTAACCCACTGAGAGTCAAAAATTGGATAGATAATACCTACTTTTAAGAGTTTAAGAACTTCGAGGCGAACTACCTCTTTCAAATTTGGGTTCAGTTTTCTCTGGTGCTCCCTCGAGGGTTTGAAATCTTCTATCATAGGTAGTTTATGCATGCATAGAGCTGGGTTTATACCTGTTAGGTCAGTCATTTTGTACCCAATTGCTTTCTTGTGCTTCCTTAGTTCAGTGAGAAGTCTTTCTTCCTCGTCGTCAATCAGAGAGGAGCTAATGATAACTGGACATAATTTTTCTTCATCAAGGAAGACATGTTTGAGCCCAGCTGGTAGAGTTTTCATTTCCGGGGCTTTGGGTACTTTTGTTGTCTCTAATATGGAGATAGATTTCGGTTCTTCAAAAGTGGCTTCTGGGGCTTTTTCAGCTTTCTCCAAGTATTGCAGGCATTGCTGAACTAACTCGTTGGTTGAAAATTCAGCTTCCGGATTTATTAGTACGTCCTCTAGAGCATCTATTGGTTCTAGATTTTCTTGCTTGAGTTGAGACATTTTATCAATAGCTTCAAGCAAAAAAACTTCTTCATGGATACTAAGGCTCTTCAGGCTGTTGAAAACCCTAAATTGAACAGTTTCTTTACCCAACCTCAAGGTAATTGTGCCAGCCTCGACATCAATTAATGCTCTAGCTGTGGCGAGGAAGGGTCTACCAAAAATTATTGGGTACCTTAGGTATTCTTTTATATCCATAATGATGAAATCACAAGGGACATAAGAGTCCCTCCCCACTCTTACTGGAATATCTTCAATGATTCCCAGGGGTGTAGTAATGGTGGAATCGGCGAGCTGGATGGTCATTGTTGTAGGCAACAAGTCTGTAAACCCCAATCTTTTGCACATGGAAAATGGAATAATTGATATGCTGGCTCCCAAATCAGCCAATCCCTTTTTACAAGTAGTGTTACCAATAGAGCATTGTATGCCAAAGGAGCCAGGGTCCTTCTATTTTTTTGGCATTTTATTCAAAATGATATCAGAAGTGGTTTGGGCTAACTTAACAGTTTCATGCTCCTCTGTCATATATTTCTTTGACAACAAGGTCTTCAGGTATTTGGACCAGGCTGGGATTTCAGATAAGGCGTCGAGAAAGGGAATATCAACATAAAGTTTCTTCATTGCCTCTTTGAATTTCTGGAATCTAGAGTCTAGTTTGGTTTCCTTTAGCCTGCCAGGATAGGGTATCCTTGGCTTATATTGTGGAACCTCTGGTTCTTTGGGACCTTGTTCCTTTTCTTTCATTTCTTCAACTTCTTGACTTGATTCTTATGTTGGGATGATTTCAGTTACATCCCTGTCTTCTTGATTAACTGAGATGGCTTTAGTAAGAACACGACCAGACCTTATTGTAACAACATTTAATTGTTCTGGTCTATGTTGATCGTGTCTTGGATTTTCTTCTGGGTGGCCAGCGAAAGTGCCCATTGGAGGTTTTAGCTGAGCTGCTATCTGTGCTAACTGAGTTTCCACAACTTTTTGCTGGGCTTGCTGGTTAGTCAACATGGTTTGCTATGATTGCAACTTTTGCCTTATCAAGGAAAGTTCATCAGTCTGCTTTGGTGGGGCATTCTTTTGTTGCAACTGAGTGAGTTGTTGCTGCCCTTTCGGTGGTTGTTGTTGAGGTGCTGGCAAATGAGGTTGATGTGGCTGTTGTAGCTAAGTTTGTTATAATTGTGGGTGCAGAGGAGGGTGAGTATATTGGTAGTATGCATAGGGATTTCTTGGGTAGTTGGATCTCTGGAAATTGTTTCTAAAATTCCCTTGATTTTGGTTGTAGTTGTTTTGAAATCTTGGTGGTACTCTGTTGGAGGATCCACCTTGTGTTTGATGTTGTGGGTTAGCAGTTCCCGCATGATTTCCATATTGAAAACTAGGATGATTTCTCGATTGATTTGGATTATAGTAAGCTTGTCCTGGTATAGAATGAATGGAATTTATTTGTTCTAGCATATGATCCTCAGGGTGTTCAATGATCGGTTCATACTGTGGTTGAGGTGGTTGCAAATCCATCATTACATTGTACAGGAGACCACATGACAATGTGGGATGATCTGATGCATGACAGGCCTCACAAGTTCATGTGGCTGCTTTAGCTTGTTGGGGGTTCTTCTTTCTGTCATACTCCCCAAATGATGCTTCGAGGGCTTGTTGTTTGTTGGCTATGGTTTTCAAAGCTTCGGCTATGACTTTCATTTCCATAGATTCTTCAACTTTACAAACCTTTAGAACTCCTCATGTGGTCACCCTCTACCAATTGGATTGATTTTCTACTCCGAGAGTGACGATTCTCTAGGCATCTTCGTAGTTATATCTCATAAAGTTTCCTCCAGATGAGGAATCTAAGAACTTTTTAATTTATCACTTACTCCCCTGTAAAAAGTTTCTATGAGTTGATTTTGCAAGATTCCATGGTGAGGGCATTTCCTCAAGAGTTCTTTGAACCTTTCCCATGAGTCAGCCAGTGACTCTCCCGGTAGTTGAAGGAATTGGTTCATTTGTCCTCTGATTTGGTAGGTTAGTGAAGGGGGGAAGAATTTCTCCATGAACTTCTCTGCTAAGGGAGCCCAGGTGGTGATTGGCTCCCCGTCCAAAGAATTGTACCAGCTTAGTGCTCTTCTAGACAAGGTGAAATTGAAGAGTCTAAGAATGACTGCATCCATTGTTGTTCCGGCTTGTGGTACCAACCTACAAAGAGCTTTGAACCTCTTCAAATGGTCCATGCAATCATCTCCGACACTTCCAGAGAATGAGATGCCCTGCATTATTTGGATCCATTGTGTCCTAATATGAAAATCAGGAGTGTAGATGAGTGGTGGTTGGACTGGATGGTTGTCTTCGTAGTTCTTGGGAATAGCGTAGTCCCTTAGTTGCTTGCTCCTTATCAATAGTTGTACAACAGCCTTGGCTACTTCATTCTTGGCACAGATGCAGGCTTGCTCTTCAACCCGTACTTCAGCCAGAACTTGGGCGCACATGTCGGCGATGAGTTGCGCTCACTGGGCTGCTATGGCAACGTTGACCCTTTCCATCACTAGTGTAGCTTGGCATTGATCTTCAGCCATTTGTCTGGCTCTTTGATGATTAAGTCTAATGCGGTGGTGGAAACTTCTCTCTACCTCAGAGTCGTACTTTGGATCAGGGGAGAATCTGAGATTATGCGATGGTTGCATACACGTCTTCTACCTAAGTAGAGGAAGAAACACACTTCTCAGATGATGCGGGAGATATGATGAACTCATGAGAATATGGAGTAATAATAAAGAAAAAGTGTAAAACCCTAACCAACTAGCAAGATGATAAATGAAATTAAAACGTTCCGTTATCCCCGACAATGGTGCCAATTTTTGATGGATCTTCCACTTACGTGGAGTTGCGTGCACCACTAAAAATCCTAAAGATAGTAAGTCTTTTAGGTTTAGCCTTGCTTATACTAGATGAAAAACTCCACCCATGTATGCTAGGATACATGGAAGTCTTATCATAGTATAGTTAAGGGTCAAATCCAAATGACAACGGTCTTGTTAAGATCAACAAGATGGAAAACGTTAGAATTTCATTTAACCCCTTAAAAGTTAGTATTTAGATCAAAGAGTTGGTTTGGTTGTTTAAATTAAGTGCGAGTAAAGTAAAAGCAGGAAAGTAAATCTAATGTTGTAAACAATGTTAAGAAACCACCAGGTTGTGATCGACTTTTGCCACCACTACACATGGATCAAAACATACATCACAATAACTTGTCTTGCAAAGAAAAGAGTCTAAACAGTTAGTATCTTTGTAGGCTTAGCTTCCTTTCAGATAACCAACTACAAGAAATGTGGAAGTGTTGCAATGCCAGCCATCCCCAGATGAATGGTCACTTACTTTGCATCATTCCTCTCGCAAAGTGTGTTCCTCGACCCGTCAAGGTTGTACTTTCATACGTCAACTGATTCCATTTCATAGTATGAAAGTGCAACGATGGAGGTGAGTTTACTATTCCTATAGCTACTCAGAACCGCAAAGTCCAAGCTACAGCTCTAGGTTTGAGGAAGAGGTTCTCTCTAAATTGAAGATCTTTGATGATGTCCAAAAAGATGTTGCAAGACTTGAAGAAAGGATAGAGAAACTATCTTCCACACTTCTTGAGAAACACACCTAGATACTGAACCAAACATATGGTGACTACATACAATCTGGAACCAACAAACAGTCGATATTTAAATCTAGAAGTACAAACATAGACAATTTGCACTAAAAGATAATAGATAACACAAGTTGGTGATCAAGCAACTAGAATTCATTAAACGATTGATGTTGAACTGGAAAATAGTGTTTTTCTATTGCAAACTCAAGAATTATAATGCATGAAATGAAAACATGGGTAGCGGGGCTACTCCCCACACCCTAGTGTATAAGACTACTCACTCATGGAAAGAACAAGGAAGGGGGAGAGAAGAGAGAGAGAGCATCATCTCTAAGAAGGAGGGAGGAAGGTCTTCCCCTTGGAGAGAGAGCAACGATCTTCACACTTCGTAGCTTTCTTGATGATGAATCCTCCTCTTCCCACCTTCTTTGTTGATGAGAGAGGAAGTAGCTTGGAGATGGAGTATGGATCTCAGACCGGCAGCCTTGGGGCAATGAGTGAAGGATGGAATGGCTCTGAAACAATAGAGACAACCTTTGGATGTCTGAAACTTCTTCATTTGTGAGGACCCTTTGGGTCTTATTTATAGGCATTGAGTGGAAATCAAACGGTTTGGGAGATTTGGGCCCATACGGTCATGAAGACCATTTGGACTCTCTCTCTCAGTTTGGAGACCATTTGGACTCTCTCGGTTTGGAAACCGTTTGAGTCCTCGTGGTTTGGAACTGTTTGCCTTTATTCGGTCTTGGGACCGTTTGACTTTACACGGTCTTGGGACCATTTGGTGTCCATTCGGTCTTGGGACCATTTGATGTCCATTTGGTCTTGGGACCGATTGGTGTCCATTCGGTCTTGGGACCGTTTGATGTCCATTCAGTCTTGAGACCGTTTGGTGTCCATTCGGTCTTGGGACCATTTGGTATCCATTCGGTCTTGGTACCGTTTGGTGTCTATTCAGTCTTGGGACCGTTTGGAGCTTTTGTAATTTTTTTTGTGCTTTTCTGTCAGAAGTGAGAAGGAAAAGTTAATCTAATGGTATATTTACAAAAAGGTAGAAAGTTAAAGATTCTATCTAATTTAACTAAAAAAGAGTACAGAAAACTGAGGAAAATCAGTAAGATAACATCACAAAATGGGAGGTTATCAACCACCTTTGATCACCTTCAACCTTTTATTTCCTTTGGTCACACCAAGTTAGGATTACCGCATTCACAATCTTTGATCACCTTCGACCTTCAATCACCTGTCACCTTCAGCTTCAACCTCCGACCCTCGGTCGAAGATCAACCTTCGATCAGAGACTAGCCATTGGTTGCACCTACCATTGATCGCACCCACCATTAGTGATAGACCAACATCAGTCATCCAATCCAATCCCTTCACCTTCTATGTTTTTTTACCATCGATCTCCACTTCTAACCATCGGTCTACAGTCATCAATTGATTAGTTCCTATCAGTTGAGAATGCACAAACCTACACCTAACCTTGCAAGAGATACCCATGTATATACTAATCACAATGGTAGGAAATATCAATCCAATTACATGTATGATTGAATCTAAAAAAACTAGGAGGATCAGAGAATCAATGACTATGGAGAAAATAGAGAGGATATAAAAACTAAAATATGAACATGATGCCTACATCAAAATGCATGGGGAAACCACTCCAGAAATTATTAGGGCACGCTTGGAAGAAGAAAGAGCAAGAATTATAGATGATCCAATCCCTAAGATTCTGTGAACCTAGAAAGAAAAAAAGAGATATAAGTGTCTGACTATGTCCCCTCTGAGGAGATACAAATGCAAAAGAAAAGGAAAACACCTGGCCCAAATAAGAAGAAACCCTCAAAAATGCCAAAATTGACTACAAAGGAGGTCACATCTGAGATGAAAGATGAATCTGATGTTGCACACCCATCAATAGTAACTACCAGAGAAGAACCTAATAATGACTTCATATTGAGAGATGATGAACACATGCAACTCTAGAAAAAAATGATGTCAGATAATAACTATAAAGCAACAAGGTTCGGCGACGAGGACACCCTTAAAGAGATGGGAATTTACAGTAGAATAAAACAATTCTAGAGAGTGTGGGAATATACAAAGTATGCTTCAACCATCAAATATCCTATGATGAACTCACACTAGAGTTTATGTCATCACTGATAAGAGTCCCAATAACTCAAGAAGAATCTCAAGAATGCGGTGGAAATTTCAAACTACACGTCAAAATTATATAAGAAGATTATGTGCTGACTCAGAAGGGTCTCAACACAATATTCACTAACTCTAGAGAAGAAGCAGAAAGAGCTAATAGACCACTAGAGAATAGAATTTCTTGATGATTCCTGATAGGCAAGGTCTAGGAAAAGCTATCTAGAGAAAGCAAATTCAACTCTGGACAGTCCAAGGCTATCGTGATGCACTCAGGGTTTATGTGAGTAGTGCAAAAGATAGCCTGTAACACCCTATTCTTTTACATAGACACAAGTAATGTGATAAGGATGGACCTTCATATACTATGGATTATAGTGGAAAACAAACTCATAAATGCAGGGAAAATTCTGATAGATAGGTTGGCGGTGGTGGTAGGACCTGAAGGATCTCGTGACTTCTGCATGGGAGTACTTATAACATATATGGCCCACCGACTCGGCTAACCTAACCAACTATGTTGGTTCCTAAAAATTAAGAGGAGACACGTTGATAGATTTAAAGTACCTCACTGCCACTAGCATACTAAAAAGGCAGAAAGGAAAGCTCTACTACACGTTCTACATAACAAATTTGTTCTTACCTCTCCCTGAATGCAGTGACTATGATGTCAGTAAACTCACATTCAAGGAGGAGGAAATTCTACAAGTCATATCTTCCAAATATAAAAACATGAGAGAACCATCAGAGCCAAGAAAAAGGCAACCAATATGTCTGATGGAAAATCGATAGACAAGGATGAAGCTAGTAGTATGAATGCCTGAAAGGATGACAAGGAAGCCACCTACACCTAAAGCTATCAACCTAGAGGAAAGAGAAGAAAGGACTCTTAAGACCCATGATGTGATGGCAACGATAGAGTCTATGACACCTAAGGCAATTACCTTTATCCATGAAAAGGCAGCAGAAGAAACGGTTGTCCCAGAACATAAGGATCATCCAGAGTTGATCACAACCTCAAGTCATGACGAAGTTGATACCGGGAATTGAATAAACAAATCACTAAGCATAGAAAATGAAAACGAACTGCAAAAAAACTCTCCAGAGAGGAAGAAGGTGTGCCTAGAACATATCAAGCACCCAACATGAGACCATAGAGAATCTACCAGAGCAAATGAGGCAGATCATGAAGTGAACTCAACCAACCAACCCAAGTAACCTTAATGGACGCATGTTGTAAGAAAATTTATGGATATAGGGCAAGAGATCGACGACCTTCATGAGATCATCTCAAACTCTACCCTGAATATCTTTAACATAACTGTGAATATGTCTTCACTAAACACACATGTTCAAAAGTTAATGACAGATATAGAACTAGTCCTCAACTTACCTCTCAAAATGCAGCAACTAGCTATGAATCAAGTGGAAGTCATGCAAGCTTTGGTGGGGGTAACAAATGAACTTGCTGTTTTATAGAAGGATCACGATGAACTGCACCAAGAGAACCAGAAGTTGAAAGAAGTAGAAAAGATGAAGAAAGCCACTTCCACCAGCAAAGGAGAATCCATAGAAAGGCAGATAATAGTCACCACTTAACCATCCATTGCAGTGGATACTGGCATACACCTAAAAGTTGAAACGTAACGGTTGTAGTGCACCTAGTCCGAGAAATATAGCCAGACACAACCACTACTTCAACAAGCACTCTTCTAATGGAGGAAGAAGAATCAAAGGATATTGTCGGGAGAAGGAGAGTGCCCACTAAGGATGATAATTAGGCCAACTCCCTAGCATCGCCAGGGAACTCAAAAAACAAAAACAAGGACAAGGAACTCAAAGTATTGCCGAAGCAAAGCACCCTTCAACCTACAAAACCAGCAATCCCCACAAAGTGAGAGGAAGCAGTGGGAGAAAATGATGTTAAGACAATACAACTTGAAGCAAGGGGGATATGATATAGACAATTGATGATATAATGGATGGGCTTGACCCACTATTCAACTACAAGGTTCCTCCCCTCCACATTACTAGATTAGCCAATCACAAGTGGAGGCCAACCAATCTACTTTGAAGCAGAGTTGGAACAGATGGTGTCAGAAATCAACAATGGGAATATGGATCACATATTTGCCAACACACCGCCCAAACAAGAGAACCAGATGTTCCCCAACCCCCTAAAGTTTTTGTCACCATTTAGGGCCCAGGCCCTACAACACCACTTCCACTGCAATGCAAGATGGTGAACATGGACATGAACTCAATATCATGCATGTCGGTACGTGATGTACATGTCTTAGTTGACATATTGGATGATGATAAGTCAAGACAAGACATCATTTACCCCAACAAACAGTACAATCTGATAAGGAATGACCTACCTTCTTCTTTTGCACAACAAGCAAAAAAGAAAAACCTTTTTCAAGGATTTGTGTGGAACAATCAATTAAGAGTTCATGTATAGAGACAAGAATGGGCCAACATTCAATGCCACCTCAAATTTAGCATCCCACCTCTTCAAAGAAAGAAGTGATACAATGACTATCCAAGAATTACAAGATGCACTAGATAGAAATAGAGCTTTAAAGTTCATCACTACTCTATCTTTCAAAGCCTTTAATCACTGGCTACTCATAGTGGCCAACCTTTTTGAAAGAAAAGTTGTCACATACAACTTTAGTGTCAAAGACTTATCGTGTGAAAGAATGGTCTTTGAGAAACCAGAGCATATGACAATATAAGAAGTCCCAACCCATCTGAAAAGCTTGACACAAGGAGTCAGTGGGTGGTATCATCCAAACTAAAAGGAAATTTATATCAACTACAACTTTTCCCAAGAAAACTAAAATTTAGGGGATAGTGCTTTCATGGCATTGAGGATAATAGAAACATCAATAGAGGAAGCTCATGGAGAAATTTGCTAATGAAGATTTCCATGCTCTGTGAGGGAAATATGTCATGGCAATCATTCACGAAAGGAGATTCTTCTATGAAAGACAAATTGCATACATAACAAGGCACATGTACTCCCATATTCCTCTACCCAAAAAGACACCTTGGAGAGAGGAGCTCAAAAAGCTCGTGGCTTCAAATGAATTCACAAAAAATGAAGAAGGAAGAACAACCCAATTTGTCCCAACCACTTCCCCACCACCTCCCTTTGGTCAACTAGCAACATCAACACTTGTCCCTAAAGCCTTGATAGAAGTTCCTAAACCTACTAGGCAGGAAAAACCTAAAGAGGATGCAACATCAACAACAAGACCACAACAAAAAGAACCCCTTTATGTTCCACCATCCACTGGGATCATTACTATTGAAAAAATAGGTCTAGAAGAACATGATGTCGAAGGAAACAAGGCACGATCAGAAGAGGAGGAACAACTTGCTCACACACCAGAAGGACCACAATTGATAGATGTAATAATGCTTACTTTTAAGAACTTTGAGGAACTGGCATGCTATGGACTATCTGTGGAAGAAGTTCAATTCCTTCTGGATGTACTTCAACCATGGGAAGATGACATAGTCATCATTTTTTAATGAAAAAACATACAAATCTTGCTCCCAGACCTTCATGATATATTGACAATAGGAGGCTACAAGACAATCCACGTCATGGCAGTTTGTTAGTGGCTTCTGGACGATGACCTCTCCAACATGTATATGACATTCTACGACATTGTGGGTGATGTTGTATCTAAAAAATTATCTAGCAAGCTACAACATCTCATTAAACACTTAAAGTACAACATTCCTCAATAGATATTTGTGCTAATCTTACATGATGCACATTGGGCAATGCAATTGGTTGATACCATCAACGGGACATCCATCTTCTATAACAATTCAGACACATTGTTTACTAATAAGTGCACAAAATACCATAAAACTACTAACAACATCATCAAACAAAAAGAGGCAAAGATAGTTGACAAAATTGTCAAACTGATCACAAAATGTATCACCACTGCATTCCACATGACCTCATTTTCAAGAAACAATAGTTCTATTACAGATACCAACAACAAGAACCTTTATCGAATGATTGCATCATTTATGTATTCTACTAGACGCAAATGCTATCTACGTCAGACCAAAAGATTGAACACTATGAAGATTAGTACTATCACCACCTCTGAGGGAAATATGCTATGAAGGTCTTAGCTTTATAATGGAGCATTTCAAACAATCAACTATAACTCACATGTTCTAGATCAACCTCATTCTTTAATACCCTGGGGGCAGGGTGGAAGATAAGTTTTGGGGGGTCTAAATAGGCAAACATGGTATAACTCTACTCTGAATATTCGAACTCTCTTCCGTTTAACAATTTTTTTAACAATTTTGATAAATTTCAATCAGCCTAAATGGCCAATTTTGGCTTAATCCAAGTCCATGTATATATTCTTGTTGAAATGTTGATGCACATGTTGTATGAAAAGGAAAATTTTGGATCCAATTTTCCAGGATTGTGTCATAACCTCAACCCTTAGATTTTCTTGTCTTCAATCTAGCACTTAGCATAATTACTTCAAGAAAGACAAACTTGGGATATCTGATCTACTTAAAATATTGAGTGTGACAATGTTTTAATGTCAACCTTACCTTAAAATAATGTATAATACACAAAGGATGTTTGTTCCTGAGGACTCAGTCTAATAGCTCATGATTGATCACTATGTTTCAATGTACATTTAGGAAAGAGCATAACCATGGCATGGAGGAAATAGCTACCTGATGTAGCCCTATTTTAGGGATTCATCGTGTGTCCTTTTGCATTATAATCACATCTAAACATTGTAGATTGCAAGTTATTTTCCCCCAATATGAATTATTATACTAAATGCACTTATGGCTACTTTTTGCAGATTTTTCAGGGCACTTGTGCATGCATTGGATGCAAAGGAGAGACATGGGTATAAATCTTCCTTTATCATTCCTTGGATGTGTAAGAATTGATTTGAAGCAAAAAGGATTCATTTGAAGAAGTTTGGAGCCAAGATCAACAACTTGGGCCCCTACCTTGGTCGTACTACATCACCAATGTTGTGATGAAATGGCCCAAGAAGTCACAGTGAAGTCACAAGATTTGTACATGAATGACCATGAGCATGGAGCCCCAAAATGGCAGTGGCCACTGAAGAAAACACAACCATCTCCATCAAAATGGCCTGACATGACTAAACTGTATGTGTAAAATGCAAGTGTACGTGTCGAAGTAATACACGCCAAAATGGCCCGAATATCGAATACGAGAAACACAATTAAAGAAACTACTATTAAATGCTTTCGATCTGCTAAGCCGAAGAAAAAATTGATTTGAGAGTTGTTAAACTAATTACATGAAAAGAAAACTAATTAACTGGTTGTGATCACAATGAAAAGAAATTGCCTAGGACTATGGTTTCACCACGATTGACACTGCAGTTTTACCCTAAGATTAATATATGCTCCTCCTAATTCTGGACAAAGAAATTGGTAGCTAGAATTGCCCACTTTCACAGATTAATCCACTGCCTATCCTAATACCAATCCTACTCTAGTATCGATTTTTTTACTAGATAGGTGCTTTAACAAACTATTTTGGGTTATTTTCTTCATGATTGTAGGCATTCTCTCGAAACGCGGTATAAAATGTGTGTTACTATGGATTTCCAATCATTAATCCCCCTCTCAAAACTATTAGGATCTAATTAATCACCTATGGTGTGAAACATAGATAATTTAATACAATTTCATAGCAACATGCCCAAAAATAAGGAGAAAATAATATACTAATGCAAAAGATCCATATACATTGTACAACAGGGCTACTTCCGAGTCCTAGAGAAAACAAAGATTAGCCTCTCATAGTTTCCATGGACGAAAACACGCTAGGAAGAAAGAAAACTTTGACAACATAAAAAAACCAATGAACCCCCTGGAGAAACATGACTAGGTTTCTCCACATCGATGAATGGATCTGTAATCTATGACTTCTACCCACCAAACTTGTGTGTAACATCTCGAACATGTAGTTCTCCTCCTTGTTCTCCTCTCTCATTCCTTGGCCATCGTGCAATGCGATAGAATGTGATGATTAGGTCTAGAACAAATCCCCTTAAGTCATGGAACTGACTTAGGGAGAAATTAATTGTTAACCTTTGGATTAAACATGATTTTTAGATCTGCCTATTTCCATTGTATCTGTACTACTGATAGGATGCTAGTACTACCAAGATTTCCAAAGTGATTTCTAATTCATCCATGTGATGTCATCGGTAGTATCAACTCACAGGGTCGGTAATATCGAGTTAACTCGATTTCTTTATGTTCCAACCTGAGGAAGTGTCGGTACCACCGACTCCATAGTCAGTAGTACCGAGCGGTGCAGATTCTTGTAAAATCACCTAAAATTCATAAAATTCAAACATAAGCTCATAAAAATATAATAAATCATTAGGAAACATTTAAGTTATATAAATTTGATTTGAATATGTATCACAAGCTAATGAGAGTGAATCATGCACAAATTAATATGAAAATGAATAAGTAGTGCATAAAAATTTAATATAAAATAGTCTATGAAATGACAAATATCCAGTGAATCAAAATCCCCTAAGTTTAAATGTTGCTCATACTCACACAACACACCCTTAGATCTGTTTAAGACAAGTCAGCAAAAGGACATAAACTATGAATATCATTTCTCAAGTATCCCCACTTGGCCCCAAACCGGCCTTCGGTGATCAGCGAACAATGGAATGCTCTATAGAGACCAAAAGTTTCCATAAAAGTTGTTTACTCTTAGATCAATGAACACTATCAAGAGAGCAGTTAATATCATAGTAAATTAGGTATTCATTTGGTGCATCATGTGATTCCCTATTGTACATTGCTCTTTTCTAACTACCAATCTACTTGGAAGCAGTTATCCGTGTAAAAATGGATGAGGAGAATAATCATTTAAGTGGCCTACTGATAAGAGATGTCGATGGTATGAAATGGGTGGTTGTGAAGACTCTCAAAAAATATCTGAATCATTTATGTAAAGATAAATCACAATGAACATATATGGTGAAGAGAATGAAAAATGCATCAATCCTAATGCCTAATATTATGGTGAAATGATGCATGAATCAAACAATCTCATGAAATAAATGAGAATGAAGTAAGAAAACAAAAGAATGCATCTTGTGAATGTTTCCATCTTTTATGCAAAGAGTTGAGGGCATCCTTTCTCCCTCTTATCTTTGAAAAATTAATAAACAATTTTTTCTTTCTTTGGCCCATTATTTTAGCATGATGGAACGTTATGCTTGGGCTTTACTACACATCACAAATCATTCATTTTTTCTTCTTCTTCTTTTTTCTCTCTGAGGGTATGGATGTGTATACATGCACTCAAATTTAAAGGAAATGGATACCCACATGATATAAAATTGAATGATGAGAACTGCATGTAATCTTCATGTAATTGTTTATGCAACTAAAATGATTTGCACAAAAATTTCTTGTGTATGATAATTTTTTTTTCATTTTGTAACTAATTCAATAAAATAAAACTAGCTATCATGTTATGCAATGCAAACAAGAGGAAATAATTTGGTCCTACTTGATCATATTAAGGTAGTGATTCAAAATGAATGGAGGTTGGGTGGAATCACATAATTAAGAGATAAAGCCTTTCATGAAATATGATATGTACCTCTGTAATGATATGTGTACAAGGTAACATTAGGATTTCTTTCTTAAACTTCAATTTAAGGTCAAATTAACTATTTGATCAATTTAAGCTCTAACCCCGTCTTCATCCACATTATGTGAATAGTCTAAGATGTCCATTCATATTAAATGTCCTTAAGTTGACTAGCCTATACACTTCCTCTAGGTGGGATTACTCAAGTACTCACAACTAAGCCCACAAAAAGATTTTCAATTTCCATTGCAAACTTGAAAGCAAGCATGATAATTGCCAAGAACCATCAAAATTTAAACTCCACATTACACTAGATAGATTGTTGATCCTAAAAAAAATTAAACACAAACTAAAGAACAAAATAAATATAAAGTTGTTCCAATACCCCCCTAAGCTTGAACTTGACTATGACCTCATAGTCAAAATTCAAACATAGAAGTGGAATGGGGGTATTGGTTGCTCTCAAGAGTGGTGGCAGTGGATGATTGTTGGATATTTGGATCAATCTGTGCTAGCATATATCTCCCTTGTTGGTGTCACTAATTTGTGTCTTTTTGGCATCAAGATATGACATTTTCTCTCCTTCTTTGCATGTGCCCACCCACATGTGTGTTTTTGGTAATGACATCATTTTCTTGTAGCTCTATCACTTTTTGTTGAAAAAGTTGGTAGTACTGACTTTGGACTAAGTAGTACCTACTTTAGTCCATGATTCTATGAGTTTTCTGAGAAAACTCAGTAGTACTGACTTTGACTTTCTACAAACTTTTAACTGATATGGAGTCGGGAGTATCGACTTGGGAGTCGGTAGTACCAACTTTGACCCTGTCTGCAAACAAAATTAGAGTATTAAGGTACCTTTTTAGATAAACTAAAATCTAACAAAATAAGTGCTAATATTACACAACAAAAAGTCCTAACAAAATATAAATGACTAAAATTAAATTGGGTTTCCTCCCAAGAAGCGCCCTTATTTAATGTCCTAGGCTCGAAATGAATGATCCTCCTCAACTCGGGTTGTCAAGGGATGGTAGTGAAGATTCATCTGACAATCTTAACTCCACTCTATCATCGTATATCTTGAGTGTCAGATAGCCTCTACCAATGGCTGTGATCACGTCGACCATATCTTGGAATGACCTCCCTAACACTATCTCAGATCCTTTCATTTCCTCCATATCCATCACTGCAAAGTCAACCAGATAGATGAACTTGTTGACTTTAAATAACATGTCCTCACATATCCCGCATGGCCTCACAATAGAACCATCCTACAAATTGATTTCCATGGTTTTTCTTGTTGGTTCCTTCAATCCAAACTTTCAAAAGGTGGTAAGAGGCATAAGATTAATGCTCGCTCCTGAATCACATAATTCCTGCTTGAAATGGTTGTATACTATAGAACATGGGATGTAGAAACATCCTGGATCCTTCCTCTTCCTTGGTAGCTTCCCCTTGACCAGTGCACTCATCACCTCATCAACCTGTACAATATGCATGTCTTTAATCTGCCACTTTTATTGATTATATCCTTCAAAAATCTCCCATAAGTAGGAATTTGCTCGATTGCCTCCACCAATGGAAAATTGATGTGGAGCTTCCAGAATATGTCCAGGAACATGTTGAACTATGTTTCCTTTATCCTCACCTTCAGACTATACAGGGATGGCACATCGGACTTCTCTACTCGCTTATGTGGGGGAACATATGTTACTTTATGAACTTCCTCCCCTAATCTTGCTTCAACACCACCACCTAGAGTAGAAATTGGCTTATCTACCATAGGTGGAATGACCGATGGATGATCTTTCTAGGTTGTAGATGCTTATTTATTAACTGTGATTGTCCCACTATGGAGTAGAACCTTCACCTTCTCTTGTTGTGTGGGCCTTTTTATGGAATGTGGTCTGCTGAGGTGCATGCATGAGCACAATGCACTGGAAATCTCCACCCCCCTTGTCATCCACATAAACTGTTGGGATATGGAACTTTAGGAGCATATACCTTCTCAAGATCTAGAACATGCTGCTTTGGTAACTCAATAAAAGGATGTTCAACCTTCTTAACAACAAAGACATATTTCACTTGATGATGCGATGTCTATGTATTTGTTGGGACCCCATGTTGATGAGGCTTTCTCAAGGAAGCCACCTCTACCTCTAGTTGAGAAATTTGATATTCAATAATGTAGATTTGTGCTCCTTGGTTCTGCATCTCCCTCTTAGTCTGGCCAATAATATCCTCATTTTGACTCACCAGCTTGCCTATAATGTCTTCAATTTTATCTATCTTGCTGGTGGGGCTATCCTAATGGTACTACTGATGCATGAACTTGCACTATTCCTCTTCTCCTCTAGAAGATCATGTATCCTTAGGACACAATTTCATGGCTATTAGGTCAACCTTCTCATTTAAAATCTTGACAAATTTAGATTCCCCAACACTTTTATTAGTTGTTGGGAATTCTCTTTCTTTACCCCATGACTGGTTCTTAGCCATGTTCTTCATGATCTCATGACACTTGGATGGCTTATTGTAGAGAAAGAAGTTTGTCCATGCACTGTCTAAAGTGATCCTTTCCCCCTGATGCAACCCACAATAGAAGATCTTCGCCTTCCCATAGAGATCAATCCCATGATGAGGAACCTTCGTCAACATATATTAGAACCTCTCCCAAGCTTTAGAATATGACTCCTCTGCTTGTTTCTTGAAGTTGATTATCTTTTTAGTCAACTTGTTTGTCTTCTGAGGAAGGAAATAGTGCTCAAATAAAGCATCAATCATTTGTTCCCAAGTTCCTATTGACTCAGGCTTGAGGTTAAGGAACCAAGACTTAGCACCATCTACCAGTATAGACGGAAAAAATATTAAGTAGATCACAGTCGCTGGCACTCGATCTATCTTCACAATGTCACAGCTTTCAACAAAATTGATGATTTACGTCATTAGGTCTTCAGTACTATGTCCATGGAAAGCTTGTTGATTGACTAACACCACCAACCCATGGTCTATCTTGTATCTGCCCACATTTATGGCTTGTCGCTTGATTGGCCCAAGTTGAGTTGTTGAGCATGATGATTTAATCTTCTTCGAAATGGTATGTTCTTCTTCTACATCACCCATACCTTCATACTATGGATTTGTTGTGGGACCATAATCAGTGGTTCACGTTTGAACCATGCACTAGTACCTAAAATTTGTGAATTCAATGTGAGAATGAGATATCACTGATTGAATCAACAAATATTTGCAATTCAGCTTTGGAAAGAATAAAAAGAAAAAATAAAGAGGGTGACCTAGAATGGCCGATTATAACACTTGTAGCACTTGAATATGTTGTTTCCTTAGAAAAGACACCAAAAACATGACAAGACTAAACTGTACATGTGAAACGCGAGCATACGCGTTGAAGTAATACATGCCAAAACAAGCTCGGATATCAAACACGGGAAAATGTAGTTCAAGAAACTACTACTAACTGGTTTCAATCATCTAGGTCGAAGAAAACTTTGATTTGAGAGTTGTTAAACTAATTGCATGAAAAGAAAACTAATTTACAAGTTTGTGATCACAATGAGAAGAAGTTTTGTAGGACTATGGTTCACCACATTTGACACTATAGTTTTACCCTAACACTAATATATGTTCCTCCTGATTCTGGACAAAGAGACATGTAGCTAGAATTACCCGCTTTCATGGAGTAGTCTACTACCTATCCTAATACCAATCCCACTCTCGTATAGATTCTGTTATTATATATGTACTTTAACGAACTATTTTGGGTTATTCTCTTCACACTCGTAGGCTTTCTCGTGAAACATAGTATAAGACATGTGTTACTATGGATTTCTAATCCTTAATCCCCCTCTCACATCTATTAAGGATCAAATTAAATTACCTATGGTGCGCAACATAAAAAATTTAATACAATTTCATAGCAACATGCCCAAAAATGAGGAGAAGACAATATACTAATGCAAATAATACATATATAGTGTACAACCGGGCTACTCCCGGGTCCTAGAGAACATGGATATCAGCTCCTCATGCTTTCCGTAAATGAAAATATGATAGGAAGAAGGGAAAATGTGGAAAACATAGAAAAACCAATGAAAACATAACTAGGATGCACAACGCCGACAAACGGATCCGCTATCTGCAAATTCTGCCCACTGAACTTGTCCAGAATTGTAACATCCATAACCTAGGTAATACCATAAACCAAGAAGTTTTGCTTAAGTAAGTTATTTATAAACTTGTTTTAATCTTTTGAAAAGTAATTAAGACTCTCCTTGAGTTTAATTTTCAAGTTTGAGCTTATTTGTAAACTATTTGTGCATTATATGATAGTTTGGGTAAAATTTGTAATTTACCCAAAATGAAGGGTTATATTGAAATATGTCACATTTTGAACATGATTCAAGTGCTTTATCATCATTAGGAGATAATGATGCTAAGGGGTCGCTTGTGGAAAGCCTAAGTTTCAAGTTAGAGCTTGTTTGAATAATGCTTGTGCCTTGTGTACCGGTTTTGGTGCAATTTACCCAAAATGTAGAGTTGATATGCACATTACCACCTTTATAGTGTCCCTACTATCTATTATCACCATCTATATGATAGAGAAAGAAAGAGGCACCATGTTTGAATCATATTTGAGTGGTAGCAATCTTGGTGATGAAAAGACCAAGAAGAGTTGTATAATTGAAACCCTAATTGAGTTGTATTGGGTTGTATCGAATTGTAGAGCTTATATGGGGATGCCTATCAGACAAGGAGCCATAGATCAGGTCCCATATCGTTTTTTCAACTCTTGTCCTTTTCCATGATGGGTTAAGCACCTCAAGGAGGTAATGGATATCAGTTTGCAACTTTCCTTAGAAAAAGTGTATCCATTTGTGAAAAAGTGATGTGGAGTTGAAATATCTTGCTCAAAAAGATAACTAAGGGCCGAAATATTATCCATAGATTATCCTCAAGAGTTTTTAATGTCAATATAAATATGCATGCATGGACATGTGGAACTTAGTAGTGTAAAGTGATGACACCTCTTATACACTCTCTCTCATGAGCCTCAATTATATATACCACTCCTATCACCTATTAGTGAATTTTTCAAACATTATCAATCCATTTCTCTTAGATATCATGCATATTATTAAGGAGAAAGGAGGAGCTTGAGCCATTAAGCTAAAGGTGAAGCCATGGTCATCTTCAACCTTGAATAAATCATGATCTCAGGTTGTGATTCTTTCTTCCTTTTCTTCTTCACCAAAGTCTTATCAATGGTGATTCCTTGCATATAGAGGAGTTGTGAACGAGTCTTGGATATGTGATAAGTTCATCTTCAAACTTGGGAATGTGAATATTTTGAGCTTGGAACTTTGAAGTTGTTCATGAGGCGGGTTATATAACTCAAACCCAATCATGTTATTATTCACCTTCAATCTTGCTATACTTGATGATCTACTTTCAATTTCGAGTTTTATTAATAATTGATGATTCCATGAGTTCTAATAGTTGCATAGACCCATGTCCATGAACTAGAATAGTAAGGAATGAATTCTAGAGTTTGATGATGACGACATCATCATGGCACAAACTGATATTGGGTTGAACTTGGAACAAACTAGGGTAGGCCAACACCATGAATGTTTGGAGAGTTATGAACATAAAGGTCTAACCCGACATGCCAATACCCTAATTTTGAGCAACATGATATGAGTGACACACGCATATACCTCATGCATGATAGGGTGATTAACCTACACCTCATGCATGATATAGTGATCAAGGATACACCTCATGCATGATATGGTGATGAACCTACACCTCATTCACGATATGGTTATAAGCATACACATCATGCACAATATTGTGATGAACCTACACCTCATGCACAATATGGTGATCAAAGATACACCTTATGCATGATATTGTGATCAAGGATACACCTCATGCACGTTATGGTGATGAACATACACCTCATGCACGATATGGTGATCAAGGATACACCTCATGCACGATATGCTGATGAACCTACACCTCATGCATGATATGGTGTTCAAGGATACACCTCATGCACGATATGGTGATCAAGGATACACCTAATGCACGATATGGTTATGAACCTACACCTCATGCACGATATGGTGATCAAGGATACACCTCATGCACGATATGGTAATGAACCTACACCTCATGCACGATATGGTGATCAAGGATACACCTCATGCATGATATGGTGATGAACCTACACCTCATGCACGATATGGTGACACACAAAAACATACCTCTTAGGAAATTTTGGAAGCAAGCACACACCTCTTGCACGATATGGTGGAAGTACCTCAAATCCAATATACTTGATGGAGTAACACATGAAGTGTGTTATGTCAAATGATACCTGAAGATGTATGGAGTTTAATGCATTTTGATAAATGTAGGCCAATGTACCTTGGGAAAAGGGTTGAACCAACTTAATAAAGTATGATGTAATCATTATCCTAGTGAGGATGAAAGAGAAACTCATACTGTGACGACCCCAATTTCTATATACTTTCCTTAGTGACATACACAAATATGCGTGCACTCATATCTATAATTGTCAAAAGGGAAAAATATAAGAAATCAAGATAGTCAACTAAAATCAGAGATAAGCCAAGATCATGTTTACATCATCATTAGACAACCACACAACACTTCATTCATTGATAATGATAAAGTCGTACATACTAATAATTGAGAAGGAAAAAGAATAAGTCTATGAGAAAGAGAATATGATTGTTACATAGGATCTATAATATCCTATTACATCATCTAGAAGAATAAAAACTATCTAACTGAAATGAATCCGGTGAGAAGTGGAGATCTATCTAATATCCTCCATGCTCATTATTTAGTGGCTTCTGGTACTTTGAAATGCTTCATATGTTGTTTGTACCTAGAAAAATATGAGAAAAAAAACATCAACAAAGTTGGTACGTGGAATTGAAAGCTATACTATGTTGGTATATAATATACTCGAAATTGAAGAATGAGAAGGAAAACATTACTTAAAGGCGGAAAATCAGGTAATCCCAAGTTATTAGACATATTTAGAATGAATATGCATTACTATGGTGGGCTTAACACAAACATAAATAGTGGGCCCTTCCCCGTGTACCTTGTACTCTAGGGATCTCCCCGTATACCGTGTACTCTAGGGAAGTGCTAGTCAACATTAAAGCTTTCCCTCTCTAATAGGGAGTTTAATGAGAACCACTAGTAACTACATTTCATTTATCTTCAATTATGTTCTTTTGTGTTCAAGGCGGAAAAATTGGCAATCATTCATATATCCATATCCATCAACGTATTTCAATTACATGCAAACAAGTACATATATTTAGCATCTAACAAAATCTAGTCATATAATTATATCCACGTACCTTTACTTTTCAGATCTAGATTCCACAAGTCCTAGATTATGAAAAGAGAGTAGATCACCCTGAAATATAAACAAAAACCTAAAATCACCATGGGTTCCCATCATTTCACATTAGGGTTTCTTGTTAGGGTTTAGGTAATTAAGGATGTCTCCTTAAGATTCAAGAATTTGAATTAGATCTAGGGTTTTTCCTTAAGTAGTTCATGTCTTAAACTGAGCTGAGATAAAAGGGAGCATAAATCCAAGTTTTGGGGTCAGGATACAGACGAAGGTACTTAGGGAAGTTGGTCTTTGTTTAATCATCATTAGTGAAGGTGAGAGAAAAGAGAGCTACATAGGTGATGTAGGTTTGAACCTCATAATTAGAGATCCAAACATTTTGGACATTGAGTTAAAAGAATCAGAGTCAGATTAGTGCTTCACAGTTTTACAACAGGTATGGTTATTTATTCCTAACTTTACTTTTCACAAATTTAATAAAAAAGGATCATATCACCATGTTAAAGAAATATGTCACTCTAGGGTTTAACACAGGTTCAAGTGATACTTTTTATAGATTCTCCTCATTTTTCTGAGAATGTCTCTATTTTATGGGGATTTATTGGCCATTAGAGCTATTTTTAATAATTTATGCAAGTTCTGACCAATCAAGTAATTTCTTGAAGACATAAAGGAAAAATAAAAAAAGATTGCTAGCTCTGCTTCGTGGATCATGCAAGGGATCTGACTGATCGGGCTCGCCCGTTGATGTAACATACTGAAATTCAGGGTCTTCCCTGCAATTTACCCACTTTTGAGCTTTTCTTTGCTTTCTAGTCCATTTGGACCATTTTCATAAATTTCCCTTGTTTTATATTCTTTTTGGACCCCTTGTGCAATTTGAGCACAATTCAATGTTTAAAATCACCTTTTCCCCTCATTTATGTTAATGAAGGGGTGTTTGCACAAATAACCCAATTAAGGAGAAATGTGAGGGTCAATAATGTAATTTGGTCATTAATTATGGAAATAAGTAGATAATATTAATTTGGAGTTTTTTGGATAAATATATTAATAATAATAAGCATTTGAATTAATTATGAGTATATTAACCTCTTTACTTTCTCTCTCCTCCAATTTGATAATAAATGTGTGAAAACATATTTAAAGGTTGATATTTTGCTCTTAAAACTCATATATATCTATCACCTCGAATTTGACTCACTAATTGCATTAATGTAGTCATTTCATAATAATTCACACCTTTTAATGTGTTAAAATACACTTTAATGAGTAATATATTTATTAAGGGCCTTATTGGATATAAATATGAAATCTAATTATATAGCATTGTAATATGCGTCATTATGAACCTATGGTCCAAATTTGGTGGCTTTTGGAGTTGATTTGACCCCTTAAATGGATTTTATTAGCTTTCAATATAGTATAACTATAATGCATTAATCGATCTCATTGATTTCATGTGTAACGCTATGGTTCAGCCGATTTTTCTAAGTCACGCGTTACTGGTTCTTACGCGATCTTTGGACCGTCGATCTGTGATCTGACGGTGGGAGCTTTGTCTTCCACCTCCGGCCGTCGAGCTGCACCCGGCCCCTGATCTCCTCCGCGTCGTTCTCACTCCCTCCTCCACCGTTTCTTGTGATTCCTGTCCCTTTGGCTTCGTCTCGAGGAGCCAGTTCGAATGAGCCCTAACTCATCGCCCCTTTTTCCCTGGAAGAGTTACGCCCAAATCGGCCTCTCCGCTCCTCTCAAACCCTGAGTCGCAGAGGCGACCTCGGTCCTCTTCCTACCTGTTTAAGGGGTCATCGAGCACCCTTAGATCCCGAGCAAGCCTCCTCCACACTCAATTTCCCCTAAGCTACCCTCAGTCACCTGGACCTACTTGATGTGCTTCGTCGGCGACCTGGGCCCTCTTCTCACAGCACCGACCTCCTCTTTCAAATTGGATACACGGTGAGCACCTGAGACCTTCGTCCTCACCTCCCGTATCTTCTTCTTGGACCGAGGGTGCCCCAAACGTTGGAGCCTATAACCTGGTTCAGAGCTCCGTCGGCGCCTGTCGTTTTTCGGCTCTGATGCTCCTCCACCGTGCTAGGACCTGTCCTAGGTCCGTTTTCAGCTAGCAAAAAGATCACCTACCTCCGTTTCCCGGTTCCTACTAATTCCCTTTTGATTTTGATTCCTGATTTTTCTCCCCTGTTTCCGGCCAGCTTCAGCCTCTTTTCTTTGCACCTGTGCACGCATCTGTGCATTCTTGAGCTCCCTGTGACCGCGAGACGATGGGGGACAACCTCCCGGTCTCATCTTGGGACAGCCCGCAGTGAAGCGGTCTGGAACAATGGAGTCAAAGCTCCAGGTTTCTCCCTCGCCATGGACGAGGAAGGAGCAATCAGGCTCAGGCAATGACCAGTTTATCCTAGCCCCTGTGATGCGCCTATTAGCTAACCAGGGGTAGTATCGTCTTTTCCCCTCTCGTTTTGTTTCTCGCTGGCAAGCAAACGATGGTTGCAAATGACCACTTTGCCCTCATCGTTTTAATTGTTTTAATTTGACAAGAAGGGGTAGTTTAGTCTTTTCATCTGTTATTTACATCAAATTATATTTGGATTTAAATACATGTCACACTATAGTTTTTCTGCATCCTGATTGGTCGATTTGACTTAATTCATAGTAAATCGATCTATTGTCTGAAAAATGCAAATAAATAGTCAATGGAAAGGATTTTTCATGTAGAACCTGACTTTGTGATTTTTGAAGCCTGATTCTAAATGATTTTTCGAAGTTTTCTTTGAATGCCTTTTTAAGTATATAAAATGTTCTAAAATACCTAATTAATTTGATTCTAAATCCAATTTGTAAAATAAAATATGTTTTATTATTCAGGAGAATATGACTAATCTTTTGGGCTTGGTTTTGAACCCTAAATTGTGGTTTTGTAAAATTAGGGTTTTTCCTATGTTTTATGTCATTATATATATTAATACATGTGTAATTATGTAACTAGGAAATGTGGATGGATTGCAATCAACTTGGGGAATGTTATGGTAATTAAATAAAATAGGTACGTGAAACCTATTTTGTATGTGAGCCCTATTTCAGTTTGTGGATCCTATTTGTGTATGTGAATCATATTTATGTGAACATCCATGGTGAATGAGAAATCTAAGTGGAATGTAATTGTGCAAACTACCTATCCTTCAGTTGGGTCTTTTCCAACCCCACAATCATTATTGTGCTAGCCTTGCAATCCTTCTAATTGCATTTATTGGCTCTTTACTCATTTTATGCTTCTAATGCCATTGTGGCTCATTCATTTGAATAATGTGAAACTTGCTATATGTTGCCTCCTTTACTTGGAAATGCTTAATCTTGTTATTGCCTATGTGGCTCATCCTTTTGAAATATTTGGAACATTGTATAATGTTGTTGCTTGTTGGCTCCTTTACTTGTTGGAGTTCTTGGATATTATTGTGGCCTATGATGGCCTATTCATTTATTCTTGGGTTTTATTCCCAATGCTATGTTGTTATCTTGATATACTTTTCACTCTACTGCCAAGTGAATGTTTATGCATGATATAGTTATTGGCCAATTGACAATGTAGTGTACATGAGTACAAACCAATGTTTTAGCTTAGCTTATTATTTGCCTTTATCCTATTTTTAACACATACCTTTTATCTTTCTCTTGCTGGATGACCCCAACCATCCAGGCTAGGATCAGAGTGCGCAGTGGAAGCTTGGTGGACCCAAGGCTAAGGATAGGATGAGAAGAAAAGGAGCAAATAGTTGGCTTGATCATAGTTGTTTTTATGTTTTAAGTATTTAATTTGTTTGGAGACAATGTGTATTAGTCTAAGTTTTCCTCTACCTAGATCCTATGCTTGTATAACGTTGTACTCCCATTCGGGAAATTTTTATAATGTACTCTTTATACATTTTGAATAAAGTCAAGATTTTAATTTCCGCTGCTACACAATTGATGATTTGTTTATCATGTTTAATAGTAGAGACATGGTTTTTACAGCATGGTATCAGAGCATCAAGGTAGTCGGATTCTTGACTAATTCAAATTGTCTCCCTAGCCTATATAGTTTCCCTTTAGCTAGTTTTTCACCTTAGAGTTGACCTAGCATGAAAGTTAGATTTAGTATCCTAATAATAATTAACTAAAAATAAATTTGTCAACTTTTTGGTGAATTGTCTATTGAGTAGCTATTAGAGCGAGAAGTTGAAGTGATGGTGTCTAGAAAGGGTCAGAGCTTAGGGGCTGGCAATATTTTCCTCTGCCCCACTAGCTTGGTAATGAGGACTCCTGAGCTCATATGACCTGGCCTGGCCTGATCTGAAATGGACAGCTCAAAATAGTCTACCTTTGGACATTACCTTATTGTTGAGTAACCTTTATAACTCTTATATGATGATTTGATTTCTTTTCTCAAACAAAAATCATCTTGTAATCCCTAAGTATCTTATATGAGCCTTAGATTTCCATGTTTAAGGTTTATTGAACCCTATGCTATACCTTGAGTTGGAAGATAGATTTTAGTAAGACTTTTAATGTTGGGCTTTATACACTTAAAATAGTTTGACTTAGTCAACCCTTTGAGTGGAAGGGTAGTGTTGGTACCTTGATAGATTTTGGGATTGTTGATTTCGAGGACGAAATCCTCTTTAGGGGGTTGGAGTCCCTCAATGCCTTGAAATCAAGAAACTCTAACTCCTTAGACATGGGATTAGGGAGAGTTGAACAAACCTAATATGATTGTAATTCATCTTTTTTGCTTATGAACAAATGGATAAGTCATATAATTCTCATTCTTGAACCTTAATATACTCTTGATGTGCATAATCATTAATTATTCACATGTGAATATACATAGTTTTGATTAGGTCACCCTAATGGTAAAATGTGTATGGTAAAATACACCCTAAGGATGCTTTAACATGTAATGATCAAGTTGACCTAAACCCTAATATGTAATCATCTAGCCTTGACAACATATACCCATATATATACCCTTAATGTTTTTCATGATACATTAGTGACATTAGGTGTCATCATCACATAATATACCCTAATGCATATAAATGGATTATAGTCACAAAGTTATCAATACATGTAAGGTATATCACCTTGTTCTCTAATGAACACCTCATCATAAGTTGACTAATTCATTAATATTTAATGTGTTACATCATATTCACTAAATGCATATAATGACTCAAATATGATAATGAATAATTGGTTTCACATAAATATTCATAAAATGCCTAATGTCATGTAAAATATATATAATTTATAATACAAAGTGTAATGGACGAAAGTGATTAATGATGCCATTAATATGAGTATGAAAATGTGCAATAAAAACATAATTTGGAATTATAATAGGCTTAATAACTTGTTGGATAATATTAACCTTTTCCACAAAATAATTGGTGATAACTCTACATGATAGTTTTAAGAGGAAAATGGAAAATGAATTCATGTTATTAAGGTTTTTGACCTAATATATTAATAAATGTTGAAATGGTTTAGTAAAACCTAATTGTGCTTAAAACCCTTGATGAGGGAAATACACATGATATAATATTGAGATGTAATTGTTTTGAATAAAATGAGGCACACATAGTAGTATAATATATAAGATACCTCTTCAGGATGCAGGTTATATTAATAAGGCAAAAATGTTAGTTTAAGTTTAATGAAAGGCTATAGGTTTTGTGGAAACCTTAGTAACACTTGACTTATGTAGATTTTGGGATGTACCCTAGACTAAGGGTTATAGCCTAGTTTTTTTAAGGTTGGGAAGTTGGACACCCACCCTCTCTTTCCCTCTTGATGTGATTTCGGGGACGAAATCCCCTTTAAGGGGTGGTGTGCTGTAACATACTGAAATTCAGGGTCTTCCCTGCAATTTACCCACTTTTGAGCTTTTCTTTGCTTTCTAGTCCATTTGGACCATTTTTATAAATTTCCCTTGTTTTATATTCTTTTTGGACCCCTTGTGCAATTTGAGCACAATTCAATGTTTAAAATCACCTTTTTCCCTCATTTATGATAATGAAGGGGTGTTTGCACAAATAACCCAATTAAGGAGAAATGTGAGGGTCAATAATGTAATTTGGTCATTAATGATGGAAATAAGTAGATAATATTAATTTGGAGTTTTTTGAATAAATATATTAATAATAATAAGCATTTGAATTAATTATGAGTATATTAACCTCTTTACTTTCTCTCTCCTCCAATTTGATAATAAATGTGTGAAAACATATTTAAAGGATGATATTTTGCTCTTAAAACTCATATATATCTATCACCTCGAATTTGACTCACTAATTGCATTAATTTAGTCATTTCATAATAATTCACACCTTTAATGTGTTAAAATACACTTTAATGAGTAATATATTTATTAAGGGCCTTATTGGATATAAATATGAAATCTAATTATATAGCATTGTAATATGCGTCATTATGAACCTATGGTCCAAATTTGGTGGCTTTTGGAGTTGATTTGACCCCTAAAATGGATTTTATTAGCTTTCAATATAGTATAACTATAATGCATTAATCGATCTCATTGATTTCATGTGTAACGCTATGGTTCAGCCGATTTTTCTAAGTCACGCGTTACTGGTTCTTGCGCGATCTTTGGACCGTCGATCTGTGATCTGACGGTGGGAGCTTTGACTTCCACCTCCGGCCGTCGAGCTGCACCCGGCCCCTAATCTCCTCCGTGTCGTTCTCACTCCCTCCTCCACCGTTTCTTGCGATTCCTGTCCCTTTGGCTTCGTCTCGACGAGCCGGTTCGAATGAGCCCTAACTCATCGCCCCTTTTTCCCTGAAAGAGTTACACCCAAATCGGCCTCTCCGCTCCTCTCAAACCCCGAGTCGCAGAGGCGACCTCGGTCCTCTTCCTACTTGTTTAAGGGGTCATCGAGCACCCTTAGATCCCGAGCAAGCCTCCTCCACACTCAATTTCCCCTAAGCTACCCTCAGTCACCTGGACCTACTCGATGTGCTTCGTCGGCGACCTGGGCCCTCTGCTCGCAGCACCGACCTCCTCTTTCAAATTGGATACACAGTGAGCACCTCAGACCTTCGTCCTTACCTCCCGTATCTTCTTCTTGGACCGAGGGTGCCCCAAACGTTGGAGCCTATAACCTGGTTCAGAGCTCCATCGGCACCAGTCGTTTTTCGGCTCTGATGCTCCTCCGTCCGTGCTAGGACCTGTCCTAGGTCCGTTTTCACCTCGCAAAAAGATAACCGACCTCCGTTTCCCGGTTCCTGCTGTTTCCCTTTTGATTTTGATTCCCGATTTTGCTCCTCTATTTCCGGCCATCTTCGGCCTCTTTTCTTTTCACCTGTGCACGCATTTGTGCATTCTTGAGCTCCCTATGACCGCGAGACGACGGGGGACAACCTCCCGGTCTCAGCTTGGGACAACCCGCAGTGAAGCGGTCTGGAACAGTGGAGTCAAAGCTCCAGGTTGCTCCCTCGCCATGGACGAGGAAGGAGTAATCAGGGTTAGACAATGACCAGTTTATCCTAGCCCCTGTGATGCGCCTATTAGCTAACCAGGGGTAGTATCGTCTTTTCCCCTCTCGTTTTGTTTCTCGCTGGTAACCAAACGATAATTGCAAATGACCACTTTGCCCTCATCGTTTTAATTTTTTTAATTTGACGAGCAGGGGTAGTTTAGTCTTTTCATCTGTTATTTACATCGAATTGTATTTGGATTTAAATACATGTCACACTATAGTTTTTTTGCATCCTGATTGGTCGATTTTACTTAATTCATAGTAAATCGATCTATTGTCAGAAAAATGCAAATAAATAGTCAATGGAAAGGATTTTTCATGTAGAACCTGATTTTGTGATTTTTGAAACCTGATTCTAAATGATTTTTCGAAGTTTTCTTTGAATGCCTTTTTAAGTATATAAAATGTTCTAAAATACCGAATTAATTCATTCTAACTCCAATTTTTAAAATAAAATATGTTTTATTATTCAGGAGAATATGACTAATCTTTTGGGCTTGGTTTTGAACACTAAATCGTGGTTTTGTAAAATTAGGGTTTTCCAATGTTTTATGTCATTATATATATTAATACATGTGTAATTATGTAACTAGGAAATGTGGATGGATTGCAATCAACTTGGGGAATGTTATGGTAATTAAATAAAACAGGTATGTGAAACCTATTTTGTATGTGAGCCCTATTTCAGTATGTGGATCCTATTTGTGTATGTGAATCATATTTATGTGAACATCCATGGTGAATGAGAAATCTAAGTGGAATGTAATTGTGCAAACTACCTATCCTTCAGTTGGGTCTTTTCCAACCCCACAATCATTATTGTGCTAGCCTTGTAATCCTTATAATTGCATTTATTGGCTCTTTACTCATTTTATGCTTCTAATGCCATTGTGGCTCATTCATTTGAATAATGTGAAACTTGCTATATGTTGCCTCCTTTACTTGGAAATGCTTAATCTTGTTATTGCCTATGTGGCTCATCCTTTTGAAATATTTGGAACATTGTATAATGTTGTTGCTTGTTGGCTCCTTTACTTGTTGGAGTTCTTGGATATTATTGTGGCCTATGATGGCCTATTTATTTATTCTTAGGTTTTATTCCCAATGCTATGTTGTTATCTTGATATACTTTTCACAATACTTCCAAGTGAATGTTTATGCATGATATAGTTATTGGCCAATTGACAATGTAGTGTACATGAGTACAAACCACCCACATGGCACTGGGGTTTTAGTCCCCCTACCATTTTATATATTAGGCACTGGGGTTTTAGTCCCCCTGCCACTTTTTAGGCACTGGGGTTTTAGTCCCCCTGCCATTGGTGAGGTCCGGTAGGTGCCTAACCCTATATTGAGAGGATGTTGTGTCATAATTTATATTCATGCAATTGTGATATTTGTTGATATTAAAATGTGGCAGTATTCTAAATTCTTATTTACACATTGGTCTCTCTCTTCTTGAAATCCCTTAATGGAATGTTTTAGCTTATCTTATTATTTGCCTTTATCCTATTTTTAACACATACCTTTTATCTTTCTCTTGCTGGATGACCCCAACCATCCATGCTAGGATCAGAGTGCGCAGTGGAAGCTTGGTGGACCCAAGGCTAAGGATAGGATGAGAAGAAAAGGAGCAAATAGTTGGCTTGATCATAGTTGTTTTTATGTTTTAAGTAGTTTGTTTGGAGACAATGTGTATTAGTCTAAGTTTTCCTCTACCTAGATCCTATGCTTGTATAAAGTTGTACTCCCATTCGGGAAATTTTTATAATGTACTCTTTATACATTTTGAATAAAGTCAAGATTTTAATTTCCGCTGCTACACAATTGATGATTTGTTTATCATGTTTAATAGTAGAGACGTGGTCTTTACAGTTGACCTATGAGCAGGCGCTCGCCTGAAGAGGGGCCAGGCGGGTAGAAGGTCAAGAATACCCCTGGCCCTTTGGTTGGGTCCAGCCTTCGGTATGGGTGAGGTGGTAAAAACACCCCTATGAAAGTTCCCCGCTCGTGCCATGATTGCAACGAGGGAGCAGGGGAGGGTAGATCCCAGTTTAGGTGGGGTTCTAGGAAGAGTTGGGTGAAGCTGATGGTTGGGTTGAGTTCGCAGACTCACGATAATGGCAGGGAGGTCAAGATCGTCGACTAGGGAGGTCTGGGCACTATACTCCGATCAAAACAGACTGAAACAAACCTGAATTAAGAATGAAACGACGATAGTATCCGGCCAGACCCAAGAAACTCCAACATTTAGAAGGATTACGAGGAGGTTTCCAATCAAGTACAACAGAGACTTTGGCGGGATCAACATATATAATACCTCCAGAAATGACATGCCCAAGAAACATGACTTTGTCAATCCAGAATTCACATTTAGAAAGCTTGCCATAGAACTTATGGGTTCAGAGAATGTCAAGAACTGCTTGTAAGTGTTCCCGATGTTTTTCCATAGAATCAGAATAGATCAAGATATCATCAATGAAGATGACCACGAACTCATCAAGATAGGGTTGGAAGACTTTGTTCATCAGATTCATAAATATGCCTGGTGCATTGGTCAACCCGAATGGCATCACTAGAAATTCATAATGCCCAAAACGAGTTCGAAAAGCAGTTTTAGAAATATAGGAATCCTTGATTTTAAGTTGATGGTATCCAGAACGAAGATCAATCTTTGAGAAAACTTTAGCAATACGAAGTTGATCAAAGAGGTCATCAATACGAGGGAGAGGATACTTTTTTTTAATAGTAGGTTGGTTCAATATGCGGTAATCGATACACATATGCATAGAACCATCTTTCTTTTTAACAAAGAGAACAGGAGCACCCCAAGGGGAAATACTAGGATGAATGAAGCCTTTGTCGAGGAGTTCTTGCAACTATTTCTTCAACTCCATAAGCTCAGCAGGAGCCATCCTATATGGTGCCCTAGAAATCAGAGTGGTTCCAGGAAGAAGATCTATGGAGAACTCTATGTCTCTATTTGGAGGCATCCCAAGAAGCTTGTGATGGAGTGGACTTTTAGAACTTCTAAATATGTAATGACACAAGTGAAGTCATGCATGTTGAGTTTTTTTAAGAATCCCAAGTGTTTTAGTAAAGTTGGAGTGTTAATCAAGGTTTGTATAATGATTTGGATACAGTGAAGCTTGAGTTTCTACAAGCCATGGTAAAAGTTTCATGAGGTTTCGATGTTTGTAGAAGAAGTCATTTAGGTTTTAAATCAGTAACCTTTGTTGATGATTTATGCAAATTGGACCAAGACATTTGATCTTTTCACCTAAGCTTTAATATAACCTAGTGTCACACCCCTTTTTGGATTTTGGATGGGCTGCATGACCTTTCTTTTGCTCACAGACCCAGTAGTTGCGCTCTCAATGAGATGGGGAATCACGGATCTACTCAAGTCGAGGTTAGTTTCTAACCCTTGGATGCGAGATCGAGGACAGTCGGCTTGTCCCCTACCTTGCGGTTAGAGCAAGGCTAGACCAGTTTTTGTCGTGGGTCTTGCCAGCCACCACTCGTTAGATCGTGGGACAATATGGAGATCTAGATGGGTAGTTAGATTCAGATTGTTTAGTCCTCCACGATGACACCTTTTTGTGGGGTGTGGTGGTATGAAACGAGAGATGGAACTCTCTCGTTCTGTGACCTCTCCACGGTGCCTCACAGTAGTTAGTCAGAAGAAGGGGAGCAAGAATAGAAGCAGCGACTGATGAATATGGGGAACAAGATACACTCCCAGTAGCTAGAAGAATCTAATAAGATACCTAGCCCACCATCCCATCGCAATCCCCCAAAACCCACCGTCATGACACTAGTTGGAGGCACCGAGTCCATGGGGCTCTGAAGCAACAACTGGAATCTAAGGTTAATGTCAAGCATTTGCTGAGTGCGAGTCTTAAGTCTGCGGATGGGTCTCTCAAGCATGGGAGAAGATATGTGAGGCATCAATTTGGAGTTTAGTAGACTGGAGGCTTAGCGCCTCTTTTATTCCGCCGCACAGGGAGCCGAAGGCCGTGAGCTCCACGATCCCTGAGGAGATGCCTCGAGTAGAGGAAAACAGCAGCCGTGGAGGCTTGTTCTGAGTCTCCGAAGCCGATCGTGGCCTTGGTAGTGGAAGAGGATCCCTGCCAGTCTACTGCTTGCTCACTGGAGATGGTCCCCAGTCTGCGGCGGCGGCTTCATGGAGGAAGACACCCCAACGGCTATCCATAGAGACCAGGGAAGGAAAGGGATCCGGGCGGAGTTGTTGGTGGAGGAGCACTACGGCTCACATGACTCACTGGAGAGGGATCCAATGGCGGCGTTGGTGCCTCGCCAAAGATGGGAGTCCCGCTCGGGACTCTGGTGGTGCTTGCATCGCGAGGAGGACTCACGCAGAGACACCACTGGGATGAGAACACGACCAGAAAAGACAGAAGTAGACCGGGTCCAGACCGCTGAACCAGCCGGCCCAACCAGTAGACCAACAGGCCCTTAGACCGGCCGGGCCGAACAATAAGCGATGCCCTAGTTGCCACGTGGCGGCGTGCCACTGGCCACAAAAAGGTAAATTCCCAATAAATGCTCAGATATTTGAAAATGTCTAGTAATTAGTACATTTATCAGAAAAATACAAGTAAAGTATCAAAATTCTCAGAAAAATGTGTATAATAATATGGAATCATAATATCAGCATTTTAATGCTTTAATATCAATGATATCATGTAATATGTGTAATGCTTGTGTAATGGATAATAAATAGCAAACAATGACATAAAATTAGGGGAAAATGTCAGTAAGTCCATAACCAGGTTTATAATGCATATGATGTCAGTTATGGTCATGAGGATGTACGAAATCATGTAATTTGATTAATATGGCTAATTAGGACTAATAACACTAAAGATAATGCAATAAATACATACATGCTTAATAAATGATGAAATTCATAGAGTAAGCCTATATCAATATATGGAACCTCAGTTTTAATTATGAGATCATAATGATGAACAAAATCCATGTTATATGAAGTTGACCCTTAACACATGGTTTTAAACCCTAATCTCGGTTAATGGTGTAACCTAGGGTTAATTAATGTGCACAAAAATGCTATGGAAGATAATGTTCAGATAATGAATCATAATATGGAATATGACATCAGTATGATAATTCTAAGACAAGAATGCAAGTAATGATGAGAATATCCTAACGAGTTAAGAAAACCCTAAAATGGATACGATTAGGGTTAAAATGAGATGTAAGATGATGTGAACCTGACGGTGATATGTAATCTTATCTTAATCAGGGTTGACCAAGGTTAGAGTTGACCTGAGGAATATGTGATGATTAGGATATCTTGATCAAGGTACGCCATTACCTCTTACTTGGCCTATTATACAATATGCTTGTGTTATATGTGTAGTAAAATACTTGGCATATGATATTGGTTGAAATGATTGTTCCTGTATGTCATGTTGCTTGAGCTTTTCCATACTTATGACTATGAACACATGAAACATAAAGTATCTGATCCATCATATGATAGCACTAAACTCTTTGGTAGTACAGTGCATTGAAGAAACATCAAAGCCCTTGGTGGAAGATGTAACATCAAATCCCTTAGTGGTAGATGTACGAGTTATATGACATGGCCTAAAAAAACATCAAATCCCTAGGGGCAGATGTACGAGATATATGATGGAAACTAAGCTTAAAATATGTGTTCTCTTTTGTTAATGAATATCTTTGTGCAAGCATACACTTTCTTATATTCTTCTATTACTACCAAGTATATTAGTTTTATCTTATTGCCAAGATATGATGAGAGGTATATAAAAAGACATGTAGGCGTACTCAGTACAATATTCTTGAAATATTGTGCGGACGTGTACCGCATGTAATCTTTTGTTTAGGTTGTGGTTATGCGCTTGAAGATCCAGGATAGTTGAGAGTTGTGTGGCGAGTTGATGTACAGGTGGACCTGTTGTCTTAAGATCCTGTAGTTTAGTGGTAGTACATGTATATGTATAAGTTTTGCTGTTCAATATGTAATATCAAATATTGTAACAATTCATGTTGTAATTATATGTTGAATGGTGAACATGTGTTTTGGTTTGTTTATTGTTCATGTGCATGTGCTGCTGAGTGTTTCCTTTTGACTCTTTTGATTTTCTCTTTCTTAGCCTAGTGTGGGATGTTTAAATTGGGATTCTCGCTGAGGTGAGGGTTTCAATTTGGACGTCACACATCAGATTAAGTTTTAGAAAATTCGGGGACGTCACAGGTGGTATCAGAGCATGAACAATAGCAAAGCCTGGCATTTTCTCATCATGCAACTCAAAACTAAAGAACCATGAACTTAATAATCTTTAGGGTTAGATTAGTCGTCTTTTAGAGACTAGATCTGACCTAGCCTATAGGTTAGCACCTAGATGTCCGAGAACTAGGTCTAGACTGGTGCTTGTTGAGTAGCATGTCCTTAGATGTCATTCTTTCCTTGTAGTGCAGCGGTATGGGACATCGCACTATTTGGAAATGACATGCATCAAGGGAAGAGAAACCCTAGACATATGGTGCTCATTGTATAGAGTCGCTACACTAGTCTACACCATGTTCTCACCCCTTTCCTTAGTTTTCATGACACTGTACTCTCTACTATGTGTGGGGCACTCATTTCAGGATTTGGTTTTGGATTCCAACCGGATCGAACCGTGATAGTTTCTCTGACGCTTATTTTATTGGAGAAAACTATATAATATTTTAATATGTATATGTATTACAAAAATGTGTCCCCACACATGTACGAGTAGGAGGTGGCCATGCAACCTAAGTGGAAGTGAATGACATCAGTCTAGAAGAGAGAGTAGTTCTAGATTAGATGTCTAGAGCCTTTTTGTATATATGATAGATGGAATAGATGAAATAAGTTTTGATGATCTAAGTTGTATAGAGCTGATATAAGATGGTTTATGATGATATATGTTTGTCTTTTGAGGATGCAAGATAAGTTCTGACGATGCAAGTAAATAGGCTTTTATGTGATAAGTTATGTTAAGTTAAGATAAGATGTGAGTCAGCATGAGCCTCAAGCTCTTTTACAAAGGAGGACCTCTAGTGTTGGGACCAGTTTCAGGGTTAACTCCAGAGAGAGTGAGACCCATTGGGAGAAGGTTAGAGAACCTAAACTCCAAGATATGAGAATTATGAGATATGTGATATGTCCTAAACTAGACTACTCCTGAGTGATTGAGATGAGTTGCTCTATGTATGATTCCTATGGTCTTGTTGAACCCTAGGTGTCCTTGGGAGGACCAAACCCTAGAGTCAGAGAGAGACTGGTTATATGTGCATATGTGAATAAGAATGTGAGAACCTACCATCTGGGTGAGGGAGAGAGAGTCCCAAGACCCTGGAGGAGGTAAATGATGTTAGTATGTTGACAAGTGATGCGATGATTTTGAGTCGCATTTATAGACCTATTTCATATGTGTTTTGTGCTCTAATTACTCATTTTCATGGATAATATTGCATAATTCACTTAATTTGGTCTTTGCCATCATATTATGTCAATTCCCCTTTGTTTTACTATTTTGAGCATTATTTATCATAATATTATTATATGTGTGGATTTACTTGGTCTTGTTGTGAAATTTCAGGAAAAACAAGTATCTGCTTCCGTCGATACCATCGACGGAAGTCGATACCATCGACCAAGCCATAGGTTGTCAGCCGAGAAGAGCAATACAAAGTCGATACCATCGACACCTAAGTCGATGGCATCGAGATCACTTTAGGTTGCTGGCAAGGATGCAGTCGATACCATCGACGAAAGTCAATGCCATCGACACAAGGAGAGCTACAACGTCGCTAGAAGACAAAACCGACGCTACAGGAGTCGATACCATCGACGCCCAAGTCGATGGTATCGAGATCACCACAGGCGCTCCAAATAAAAGAAAGGAAAGCTGCCGCTAATCCGCTGGGTCGATACCATCGACCCGCGTCGATGGTATCGACGCCGACAGATATGCGTTGGATCTGTTTTGATCTCGATCGGACGGCTGTTGTTATTTGATGACCTAATTAGGGACTTATACCTAATGACGGCCGCCCAGACGAGGGATCATCTCATTTTTGGATTGCACGAGGGCCGAGGAGGAGAAAAAGGAGAACGGAGGCCGAGAAGCTCATCCCGGGTGATTCGGACGCTGCCGAAGACAATTTCCACCACCGACAGGCGAGGAAGCTCGTGTTCTATGCCAAGGATCCACCAGTTCTTCTCCGTTCAGGGGTTTTCCCATTTATTTCCCGTTTTTCTTATGAATTCCCCAATTTCTACCATGTATTCGTGTGAGATGAACATGAGAGGCTAAAACCCTCAATCTTTAGGACCGGGAGTAGCCCGGGAATGCATTGTATGACATTTTTATATCAATAATTCATATTTTTCTCTCAAATCCGTGGTATAGATTTGTTTTCTCCATTTCTATTGTTATGCTTGATCACCATAATAATAATTTAACACCCTTAATCACTTCGACAGAAGGATTAACAGTTGAAAAGAGACGAATTCTACATTAATCAATAAAACCCTTGACAAAGGAGTTGTAAAATTAATGGTGGGAACTGAGAGACCATTTTTAATGCACTTAGTTTAGGGGAATGATTACTACGACGGTGGAATCAACCTAAACCTAAGTAGTGAATTACACCACGACAGTGGGTAATTCTCATTTCAGGCCACTACCCAGATAGAGAGAGAAGTGTGAGGAATTATATGAAACATAATACAATGTTGACCCGCGGTGAAACCGCCATCCTAAAGATATCCTTTTGAATTAATTAAATTAACCTTTACTCGATTGTTTTCTTTGTTTGATTTTTATTTTCTTTTTAATTTGAACAACAAAACCCTACTTTGTTAATTGGTCTAGCTGATTGCGACTAGTTAGTAAAAGTCCCCAATAATTCACGTATCCCTGAGTTCGACTCGGGTCTCACAAGGCCTATATTACTCGACGCGTATACTTGCATTTAAGCGCGTAGTAAAATACACGTCAAGTTTTTGGCGCCGTTGCCGGGGATACGGCGAATTATTGGCACTTTGAGTGCTAAGAGCGGCCACTCTAGGCCACATTGTTTTTTATTTTAAAACAATTTCAAAAATTCCTTTATTTCTCTATAATTGTGTTGACTCGTTCAAAGCATTGTACTGAACCCCTATTTCCATATTTCAGGTACTTTGCATGGTGCACACACGTAGTCGAGACTACGTGAATTGCACACCTGAGGTTCCATCTGCGGGACCGGAGGACGAGGACTACTACGAGGAGGAACACCAAAGTGATATAAATTCTGAATCTGAGCAAGAACAAGAAGAAGCAATGGCTGAAGCACAGACAATATGGGAGAAGATCAAGGCGTCTTCTTCCTCGGCATCAAAGGGGCCTATAAAGAAACAGGGGCTAAACATACCTACATACAAGATCGACCCGGCACTGATTAACTTGGTCAAATCCAACGCATTTCACGGGCTGAAAAATGAAGATCCAGTGGCACACATCGGTCAGTTTGTTGAAAATTGCGATATGGTGAAGATCGACAGGTTCCCGCAAGATGCGTTGTATCTCAAGTTGTTCCCAAGTTCATTGGCAGGAGCAGCGCGAGAGTGGCTTCATAACCTCGACAACGAGTTTGTTGAATCATGGGATCACATGGTAGAGGTTTTCTTCGAGAGGTTCTTCCCTCCTGAGAAGACCAATGATATGATCAGGAAGATTCACAATTTCACCCAACAGGCGGGTGAAACTTTTTCTGAGACTTGGGAGCGATTCCAGGTCATGTTGAGGAGATGTCCACATCATGGATTGGACAAGGAAACCCAAGTGAAGATCTTCTACTTTGCTCTCTTCGAGCATGATAGAAGCAACTTGGACTCGGCCGGTTTAGGATTTTTCTTGAACAACACTGATACGAGATGCTGGAAAATACTGAAGAACATGGCACGAAAGAAATCCTGGGGAGAAAGAGACAGAGGTGCTGTGGAACATGTCAAGGCTGCTGGTGAATCCAGAATAGTTAGGGAGCTGAACGACAAGCTAGATCTTCTAGCCAAGAAGCTGCTAACTAAGGAAGATGCATCTGAGGATGAGGAAGCCCAAGTGAAGTTCATGCAACAACAGGGTTATAGAAACAATGACTATGCATGGTGAAAAGACAAAAAGTTTTCATGGAAGGATCCAAATAATTTTCTGCAGGATCCGGATGCCAAGCCACAGCAGAGAACTGAGGACAAGAACACTGAATTGCTAAGTCAAATGGTTCAGCAAAACCAGGAGATGATGGCCATGTTTGGTAAACAATTGCAATCTCAAGGTGACATTCTAACCAAATTTGGGCAGACGCTGCAAAGCCATGGAGCACAAATGCGGGCATTAGAGACCACCGTGGCTCAGATTTCAAGTGAAGTGGCGGCCATCAAGCACGCCAATCAACAGAAACCAGCTGAGAATGCGAACGTGGCCCAAGCACACCATCAGGTCAAGTATATGTCTGTGGTAAGCACTGAGGAGGAATCTCAGGTGCAAGAAGCTGTAGAAGAAAGAAAAATGACTTTCAATGTGAATGCAACACCGGCGATACCGTATCCATGCACTTACTATAGATTGCCGGGCGGAAACCATTTCTTCAGAAAATCAGAGAGAGTTGTGAATATTGTATCTCCACCTAGGCAGGAAGAACAAGTGCAAGTTGTTTGTGCACATGTGGAGACATCTAAGGCAAGAGAGGAACCACAACAAGCTGCTACTATTGAGGATGTCTCACCAAAGCCCACGTCCGAGGGAATGATTGAAGCAAGCTTAGGGGAGGTACCCCCGAAAAGCACATATGTGCCACCTCACAGGCGTGCTGATGCAGCTGATGTTTCAGATCCGGTTAATCCGAAGTCGAAGAAAGAGCATCGTCATTTTAAAAAATTCCTGGAGATATTCCGAAAACTCCACATCAATATTCCATTAGTGGATATGATCGAGAAAGTACCCGCCTATGGGAGGTTCATCAAGGAAATCATCAATAAGAAGAGGCGGATAAAAGACGATGAAATTTATTGGATGAATGAGACAGTGAGCTCTATGATTCATGGGAGTTCACCAAAGAAGAGAAAGGACCCAGGAGGTTTGTACATACCGTGCTCAATAGGTGGTCAACATGTTTCTAAAGCGCAATGTGATTCTGGAGCTAGTATAAATCTCATGCCTTTGGCTACATTTCAAAAGTTGGGGTTAAAAGAGATAAAGAAGTTGGCTGCAACAATTGAATTGGCAGATGGGTCTACCGTGAGACCTTATGGAGTATGTGAAGATGTTCTCGTCAAAGTGGATAGATTCATATTTCCTGTAGACTTTGTCGTCATGGATATGCCACCACTCCAAAGTTGTGAAATTCTCTTAGGAAGACCGTTTCAAGCAACGGCAGACGTTGTGACTGCCTTAGGGAGAGGTACCTTGTCTTTGGGCATTGGAGGAGATCGTGTTGAATTCAAATTACCGCATGATCCTCTAAGTGCAGTTCCCAAGGTGAAAAGATGATGAATGTCATACGTCTAGCCTAAGACGTTAAAGAAGGGCGCTTGTTGGGAGGCAACCCAACCATTGGTACATTAGGATAGTTTAGTTATAGTTGTAGATTGCTTTTATTTCGTTTAGATTTTAGTTTAAAAAAGATACCTTGATCCGTTTGTTAAATGTGCAGGAACAGGCAGGGTCGATACCATCGACACACTGGTCGATGGTATCGACATGGGTTCAGGTTGACAGCTGCAAAAATCGCACTGAGTCGATACTATCGACGGTCCCGTCGATGGTATCGACATACCTACAGGCAGGCTGCGCAAAAAAGGTCGATGGTATCGACATGCCAGTCGATACCATCGAGATCTCTGGAGATTTTCAGAAGAAATCGACTCAGTAGAGTCGATACCATCGACACACAGGTCGATGGTATCGACATTTACAAATGAAAAAGACGGCGGCCGGACTCGCGAGGCAGTTGCCCTAATCAGCGAGTCGATACCATCAACTTCCGTCGATGGTATCGACGGGCACACAGCAGTGTCGGTGTCAGTTATTAAAGACGAGGTTATTGGTCAAAGGAAGTCACATCATCCAGAGCAAATCCGGACCCCATGACCCTAGCAATACCCACCACCGCCTCCACAAGAATGATCAGGGTATCACTGTTCCACCCTTAAGTTGATTTTTGACTATGAGGCCATAGTCGAATTTAAGCTTAGGGGGGTGGCTGGAACAGCTCTATCTTTTATCTTTTCTTTAGTTGTTTTTAGTTTTTGCTTTGTTATTTGTTCTTGCAATTTTAGTTTGTTTAGGATCCACATCTATCTAGTGTAATCGTGGATGTCTTAAAAATTGTCATCTCACTGTTTTCATGGGAAATTTAAGGGAATTTAAAAATTTCTGTGTCTTTTGGATAGCTTAACTTGGTTGTCCTTTGGGAACTTGTCCTATGAAAATGATTGATTATGTCAACTTTGAAGCAATATGTCACACTCACACCCCCATTGACTCATGAAAAGTGGATAGTAACGGTTGTTTGAGCCTAACCTAATCAAATGGTAATGAGACCTTAATTGGATATAAGAGAAAGAACCCTTTGAACTAATACACATGTCAGTAAGGAGGGACACATGATATTTTTCTAAGGTTCAGTAACTTAATCTTGTGATCATTCCACTTCATATTTTTTCATAATCTACCAAAGAATTGGAAGTAAAGTACAGTTTTAATTCCTTCTTGCGTGCATAGCATGTAGATAGGATTTGTATTGTTATTTTCATACTTTTGCATAAAACGAAAAAAATGTATAGTGATTCATGCACATTACCTTTAGGTGCATGTCATGTAGTTGCACTCATAACTTTCATGATTTTCACGCATAAGTACACCATGTACCTCAGTTTTTCCTAAAAAGTGATCTAAACTTTTCCATACCCTCGAAATAGTACAAAGATTTCCAATCATGAAGGAAATGGCCTTATACATGTATCTCTAAGCAATTATGGATATGTGGGCTAAAAGAAAGAAAAAATTCTGGAAATCTGAAAAACAATTTGAGAAAAAAAAAGAGAATTTAGAAGGAAGTGGAATAAGAGGGAGAAAGGAACATGATATCACTTGCATAACAAGGAAATTGAGTACATGATGTGGCTTAATTAGATTTCTATCTCTTTTTGAGGTGGAAGGTTAGTGCATGCATCATTCCACCCAATTATAGGCATTAGGGCATTTTTAATGTGCATTCACATCATTTAGGGCATTTTGTTCTATGCATTTTGAAACTGTGTAATACTTCCAAATTCTTCCATGAACCACCCATTCCATCCACCTGTTGCTCGGATTGGTAGGACACTGTGATTTTCTCCTCACTCATGTTTATCAGGAGAACTGCTTCCATGTAGATGGTAGTTAGGGCGAGCAACGTAGTGTAGGCGATCACAAGATGCACCAATGCTGAATCGGCGAATTTTATTATGTTAACTGCCTTATGTGATAGTGTTCATCGGTTTGAAGGATAATTTCTTTTATTGATGATTATTGTCGCCTGTAGGGTAATTACTGTTCTGTGATTAGGAAAGGCCGGTTTGAGAACGTCCAGTGGGAGTCATGTGTGATGTAGGTTGGTATGTTGATTGTTAGTTGACATCTGCAATCCTATTCTAAGGATTAGTTGCTCGAGGGCGAGCAATGTTTAAGCTTAGGGGAGTTTGATGTGATGATTTTGAGTCGCATTTATAGACCTATTTCATATGTGTTTTGTGCTCTAATTACTCATTTTCATGGATAATATTGCATAATTCACTTAATTTGGTCTTTGCCATCATATTATGTCAATTCCCCTTTGTTTTACTATTTTGAGCATTATTTATCATAATATTATTATATGTGTGGATTTACTTGGTCTTGTTGTGAAATTTCAGGAAAAACAAGTATCTGCTTCTGTCGATACCATCGACCAAGCCACAGGTTGTCAGCCGAGAAGAGAAATACAGATTCGATACCATCGACACCTAAGTCGATGGCATCGAGATCACTTTAGGTTGCTGGCAAGGATGCAGTCGATACCATCGACGAAAGTCGATGCCATCGACACAAGGAGAGCTACAGCATCGCTAGAAGACAAAACTGACGCTACAGGAGTCGATACCATCGACGCCCAAGTCGATGGTATCGAGATCACCACAGGCGCTCCAAATAAAAGAAAGGAAAGCTGCCGCTAATCCGCTGGGTCGATACCATCGACCCGCGTCGATGGTATCGACGCTGGCAGATATGCGTTGGATCTGTTTTGATCTCGATCGGACGGCTGTTGTTATTTGACGACCTAATTAGGGACTTATACCTAATGACGGCCGCCCAGACGAGGGATCATCTCATTTTTTGATTGCACGAGGGCCGAGTAGGAGAAAAAGGAGAACAGAGGCCGAGAAGCTCATCCCGGGTGATTCGGACGCTGCCGAAGACGATTTCCACCACCGACAGGCGGGGAAGCTCGTGTTCTACGCAAAGGATCCACCGGTTCTTCTCCGTTCAGGGGTTTTCCCATTTATTTCCCGTTTTTCTTATGAATTCCCCAATTTCTACCATGTATTCATGTGAGATGAACATGAGAGGCTAAAACCCTCAATCTTTAGGACCGGGAGTAGCCCGGGAATGCATTGTATGACATTTTTATATCAATAATTCATATTTTTCTCTCAAATCCGTGGTATAGATTCGTTTTCTCCATTTCTATTGTTATGCTTGATCACCATAATAATAATTTAACACCCTTAATCACTTCGACAGAAGGATTAACGGTTGAAAAGAGACGAATTCTACATTAATCAATAAAACCCTTGACAAAGGAGTTGTAAAATTAATGGTGGGAACTGATAGACCGTTTTTAATGCGCTTAGTTTAGGGGAATGATTACTACGACGGTTGAATCAACCTAAACCTAAGTAGTGAATTACACCACGACAGTGGGTAATTCTCATTTCAGGCCACTACCCGGATAGAGAGATAAGTGTGAGGAATTATATGAAACCTAATACAATGTTGACCCGCGGTGAAACCGCCATCCTAAAGATATCCTTTTGAATTGATTAAATTAACCTTTAATCGATTGTTTTCTTTGTTTGATTTTTATTTTCTTTTTAATTTGAACAACAAAACCCTACTTTGTTAATTGGTCTAGCTGATTGCGACTAGTTAGTAAAAGTCCCCAATAATTCACGTATCCCTGAGTTCGACTCGGGCCTCACAAGGCCTATATTACTCGACGCGTATACTTGCGTTTAAGCGCGTAGTAAAATACACGTCAACAAGCCTCATGCTCGGCACTACTACAGAAATGGCTTATAAAGTCACTTTTCAAGGTGTCAGTTGTATACATAAATGGACACCTAAACTCTACAGTGTCAGTTTATAACATAAATCGACATACAATCTGTGAAGGTCGACCAGACACGGGTACCACTTTTATTAAGTGTCGGTTAATTAATAAAAAAACCGACACCTAAAATCAACCACCAAAACCAAAATTCCAGTGAAAAAATTACCTCCAAAATTTGACATATGTCGTCGGTTCATAAATAAATAACCAACGACTAAAGGGTATTCGCGAGACACGAATAGGTGTAGGTTGACGTTTAGTTAAAAACCGACGACTATAATCTAGTATAGGTGCCAATTTTTGGAATAGAACTGACACAGTTGGCTTATTTGTCGGTTTATTAGAATAACCGACGCTTATTGTCAACTTAATAGCTCACCAGCGCAAGCTTCTCTTCCCCTTTCCCAGTTTCATTCCCGATTTCAGTTAGGTCCGGTGATTTCTTGCTCGCCCCCACCGGTCGTTGCTCCTCCGCCACCGCTGCCATGCTCCTGCTCCTGCCCTCGCCGCTGCTCTGTGCTCACCGGCGGCCGTGCTCCTGCTCCTGCCCTCTGTGCTCACCGGCGGTCGTCCGTGCTCCTGCTTCGTGCCCTCGTCGCTGCTCCGTGCCCTCACCGCCGCTGCTTCGTGTCCTCACCGGCGCTTCTCCTCTCTTTGTCGCTACCTCCGCCGGTGGTTGCTGTGCTCCGGCCGCTGCTCTCCTCTGCCCTCAAGGTATGCCCGCCCGCCCTGTCTTCTTCCTTCTTCCTCTACTCTGGCGGCTGCTTGGGCGGTGCCAAGGCACGCCCAAGCAGCTGCTGGGCATTTTTTTTAAAGTTATTTACTTATTTGTGTTTAGGGTTTAGGTACTGATTTTGTGATTCTACTGAGTTGAATCCTCTATTGTCTATACAATACATGTAATTTTGATCAAGTGATGATATGTAAATGTAGAAATAAGTTAGTAAGGTATCAATGATAAGTCTGCTGTAATGTGATGCAAAATAGTTATTGTATCATGCATATCTTAATACTTTTTTGTTTTATAGTTGTATAAGGTGTTTTATGTGTGACAAGTCTATTGTTTAATAGTTTAGCTATAATCATTGTTTTATAGTTGTGTTATAAAGTATTTGGGTGTTTAATATGGTTCCAAAAAGTATAGTATATATATGCATACATGTGCATTTTTTTATAAAATTGTATAGAAAATCAAAACCCGTTCTTGGTGAGAATCCTAATCACCCTTCTTGCTTATTGATGAATTGTAATGCACACATGCGAAATGCTTGGAATGTAAATGATGAACTTTTCCCTAAATTGCCAATTGTCTCCTACTTGTCCACCGCCACTACCGAAAGGTATGCTTCCTCCAGTACTGCTCCGCCACAGTTGTCTAGTTGAGCATACCTGCGAGTTATCAGGAACACCTAAATGAATGTCTAACACCTAAATGAATATCTAGTTGTGTATTTTCCTAGAAACCCATCCAAGATTTACTCATTAGGAGTAAATCTTGGATAGTCCCCAGTTTGGGACTATTCTTGAACACCTAATCTCACTTAGGATGTAAGTGTATAATGTGTATTGGGTTTTCGAGAAAATTTCGGTAGCATTTCCTCGTTTGTTCTCTAAGTACATATGTAGACTTATTTTCAAGCTATCATGTCTACCACAATAAAGTTGGTTATGACAAGCAATAAAAGGTTAACTGATGTTATACAACTTTTTCTGAAAATATATAACATCGTTATATGTACTTACACTTTGTTAATACTAATATTGTGCAGTCTCTGTCCACCCATAACAGTCACTATGAACTGGGCCTCTATGTCAATGTTAACGTTCCCTATTGAAGAACAATTGGATATCATCCTAGATGATCGTTCCTTAAACCAATTGGTCATACCCAAACATTGGCGTTTTCTAAAAGGAAGACACTACATGCCTGGTAAAGTGACCCTAACTTTTGGCAATTATTCACATGTTATCGAGGTTGAGTATGATTTGGCGAGAAATCTTGTATCAAAATCCGGTTGGCGTGATTGGATTGGAGATATGCATGTGGTCTGTTGCAATAGGCTTTTTCTCCATCCAGTTGGCCATAATTCCATCAAAGTTTGGATAACCAACAGCAACTGTGAGACCCCCGATCATCTACTGTGGTATGAGCGCACGACGTCGCATATCAGCTCAGACAAATCTGAATCTGAGGCCCCTGTCAGTTCAGATTCATCTAAATACAGTGAGGAGCTTCGTGACACAGCTTCATCATCAAAAAGACCACGGTAAGTCCAATTAACAAATATAATTGTCAACACAAAAAGACCACGGTAAGCAATCAATACTCATAGCTGCTTTCTATTCTGAACTTCAGGAGAAGATCGCCACAATGATACGTCCTCGAAGTTACTGATGCGGGACCATGTTGGTGTAGTATTTAGTTGTCTATCTATCTAGACTTGTCTGTATTAATAGTTTTTTTTAATTATGCGCATGTTTTGGGGTACAATAACCCCTTTGTTTAGTTACTGTTTAGGGGTACACCCCTGTGTGTGGATGTAAAAAGAGATTAATGAATGGAACTGAAAGTTGCTACATGAATGCTTATAACTAAAGTGTGTGTTCCCATGAATGTTCCCATTTGCATGATTACACTACTATTTTCTCATATTGTATAGTCTATTTTAATATGACATACTTACTCATATGGTATATGTTGGGTAAGTTTACTTTACTTATATCTTGCTTAATGATGAACTGTAATGCACACATGTGACATGCTTGGAATGTAAATGATGCACTTTTCCCTAAATTTCCAATCATGATTTTAAAGACATAAATAATCACCCTAACTTGAACAACTAGGATTTTAGGTATAAGAATGACAACACATTATTTGTTGGCCTAGAAACCTGTCCAAGATTTACTCATTAGGAGTAAATCTTGGATAGTCCCCGGTTTGGGACTGTTCTTGAACACCTAATCTCGCTTAGGATGTAAGTGTATAATGTGTATTGGGTTTTGAAGAAAATTTTGGCAGCATTTCCCCGTTTTTTCTCTAAGTACATATGTACTTGGAGAACAGCGTGGAAATGCTGCCAAAAGTTTCTTGAAAACCCAATACACATTATACACTTACTAGTGAGATTAGGTGTTCAAGAATGGATAGGTGGTACACATTTATTATAAATAATAATGACATCACATGTATTTGTTAACCCTAGACCCTAATCTTGTCCTAATATATACTTGTTTTCTCTTTGATCATAGAATGGATAGATCATGGATGTCCATTCGCAATCGCTGCACCCCAGAGTTTATTTCTGGTCTTGACCAGTTCATTAGATTTGCCGAGGAACATAGGAAACAACCTGGAGATAGGTTCTACTGTCCATGTAGGCATTGCGGTAACAACTTGAAAGTCAACACTGGTGACGAAATCAAAAATCATGTCATGTGCAATGGGATTATACAAGGCTATACAGAATGGCACTGGCATTGAGAGATTTCAAACCCGAAACCAGTGGATGTCAATAGCAGTGCTTGTGTGGAAGAAGAAATTGCCTACGACGACGTAGATGTGAATGAACCAGTTCTAGTAGACATCGTTGATGCGATGCTGGATAGTTGTGGGGTAGAGCACACTGATCCACCTCCCATTTTTAGAAACATTTTGCATGATGCTGAGATGCCGTTATACACAGGTTGTACTAAGTTTACGAATCTTAACGCTGTGTTGAGATTGTATAAGTTGAAAGCTAACAATAGATGGAGCGACAAAAGCTTCACGTCATTGCTGTCTTTGTTGAAAGAAATGCTTCCTGAAGGAAACGAGCTGCCAATCTCAACATACCAGGTAAAGAAATTGTTGTGCCCAATGGGAATGGATGCCAAGAAGATACACGCATGCCCTAATGATTGTGTATTATTTCAAAAGGACTATGCGGATTTGAAAGATTGTCCAAAATGTGGTGCATCACGGTATAAATTGATGACTTCAGGGGAGTCCAAAACTGGTTCTCCTGCCAAGGTGATGTGGTATCTACCTATAATATCACGGTTTCAACGCTTGTTTGCCAATCTGATAGATGCAAAGAATTTGAGGTGGCATGCAGATGTTAAGAAAAATAATGATGGGATCCTACGACATGCGTCTGATTCCCCACAGTGGAAGAAGATTGATCTATTGTACCTTGAATTTGGTGAAGAAGTTAGGAATCTAAGACTTGGGCTTTGTACAGACGGGATGAATCCGTACGGGACATTGAGCATCCAACATAGCACTTGGCCAGTCATGCTTGTTATATACAATCTTCCTCCCTGGCTGTGTATGAAAAATAAGTACGTAATGCTGTCGTTGTTGATATCGGGCCCTAAACAACCTGGAAATGACATCGATGTTTATCTTGAACCTCTGATTGATGACTTAAAGAAACTCTGGGGTGAAGGTGTGATGACCTATGATGCTTCACGAAGACAGACATTTCGTTTGCATGCTATGTTGTTTTGCACTATTAATGACTTTCCAACATATGGGAATTTGTCTGGATATAGTGTCAAAGGAGCTAAAGCGTGTCCTATATGTGAAGAGAACACTGATTCAACAAGACTAAAACATGGTGGTAAGAATGTATATCTCGGTCATCGAAGGTTTCTTCCAAAATTCCATCCGTATCGTAGGAAGCGCAAAGCATTCAATGGATTGAATGAGGAACGCAGTGCACCTAAACCTATACCAGGGGAGGTTGTTTATGAAAGAGTAAAAGACTTTGTCAATGAATTTGGTAAGAGATCACAATGTACTACACGGAGTGACAATTCTTCATTCAAGAAGAAGTCAATATTTTGGGATCTTCCTTATTGGAGTTCTTTGACAGTCAGACATTGTATCGATGTAATGCACGTTGAGAAAAATGTCTGTGATAGCATCATTGGTACTCTGTTAAATATACCAGGTAAGACTAAAGATGGGATAAAATCTAGACTGGACCTACGTGAAATGGGAATAAGGTCAGAATTAACAGAATTACATGAAATGGGTAATAAAAGAACATACTTACCTCCCGCTTGTTACACGTTGTCTAGAAAGGAGAAGAAAGCTTTTTGTGAATGCTTGGTAAATGTTAAGGTGCCACATGGTTACTCATCCAACATCTGTAGATTGGTATCAATGAAAGATCTGAAGTTGATAGGTCTTAAATCTCATGATCGTCACACTCTAATGCAACAAATATTGCCTGTGGCAATTCGATCTATATTGCCGAAGCATGTAAGGTTTGCAATCACCAGACTTTGTTTCTTTTTCAACAGTCTCTGCAGCAAAGTTATTTACCCTGAGACTCTCGATAATTTGCAAAGAGAAGTGGTTGTTACCCTATGTCAGCTTGAGATGTATTTCCCTCCTTCGTTCTTTGATATCATGGTACATCTTGTTGTCCACTTGACTAGGGAAGTGAAAATCTTGGGACCGGTTTTCTTGCATTGGATGTATCCCTTTAAACGATACATGAGCATTTTTTAAGGTGATGTTCGAAACCGTTATCGGCCTGAAGGGAGTATTATTGAAGGTTATGTGGCGAGAGAGGTTATGGATTTCTGCAATGACTTTCTCAGTGGTAATGACACTCCTGATAATGACAAGAATATTGACGAGCTATTTGGCAAAGGCATTTTGGGATCACGTGTGAAAGTAATCAGCCGTGAGCAGTTGGAACAAGGTCATTTGTATATTTTACACAACATGGATGAAGTGAACGTTTATATCGAGGAACATACCAATTTCATCAAAAGACAATATCCTCGAGCCAATACAATGTGGCTTGCTAGAGAGCATAACAAGACTTTTATTAAGTGGTTTGAAGATAAAGTCTTACATCAACTATCTCAAACACCAGATGATATTACTAAAACTATCAAATGCCTCACCTTTAAACCAAAGTTGACTGTTATGTCTTATGAAGGGTATGACATTAATGGATTCACATATTACACAAAGCGCCAAGATGATAAGAGTGTCATCCAAAACAGTGGGGTCACCCTTCAAGCATCGACTATGTTTTTTGCAAGTGCAAAGGATAAGAGTCCACGTGAAGCTAAAATGTCATATTACGGTGTCATTGAAGAGATATGGGAATTTGACTACATAGATTTTAGAATTCCGCTCTTCAAATGTAATTGGGTTGATAACACCAAAGGAGTTATAGTGGATGAATTGGGTTTCACTTTAGTGAACTTTGAAAAGATTGGCGAGAAGGCTGAACCATTCATATTGGCATCACAGGCGAAACAAGTATTTTATATCGATGATCCTGCAAATGATAAATGGTCGGTTGTTCTTCATGGTAAAAGACAGTTCATTGAAGATCCTATAGATGAAGAAGAGTACTATGATAAATATGATGACTCCAGTCCATTCTCAGTTGGGTTGCCAACTCCACAAAATATTGAAGCTAATGATGACTTATATGTGCGCGGAGATCACAATGAAGGATTGTTAATTGATAAAAGATCACAATTTTAGAGGCATGCATGTTTATATTTTTTATTGAAGCTAAATGTTTACTTTTTTAATATCAATATCATTTTCTGATTTGATGTTTCATTATCTTATAGGTTATATAGATATATAGGCAGCAAGCCATGAAACAGCAAAAGAAGCCCCAATGAAGAGAAGCAGGATACAAATACAATACATAAAGTGAAGCACACACAAGTGCTTCAGATTCATATAACAACATGACAGACTAACACATATATAGTGCATAACAACAGCAACGCCGAATTTATATACAACACTAGCTTAGTACATATATAGTGGGACTAAGGTGACGATCCCACCTGCTAAAATAGGTTACCGACAACTACATGTTACGACTGGGAGGTCGTGATTCAGCAACCGTATGCATTAGCAGGTGGATCTGTTTGTCCTCCTGCTAATGGATACAGTTGCTGAATCACGACCTCCCAGTCATAACATGTAGTTGTCAGTAACCTATTTTAGCAGGTGGGATCATCACCTTAGTCCCACTATATATGTACTAAGCTAGTGTTGTATGTAAATTTGACGCTGCTGTTGTTATGTACTATATATGTGTTAGTCTGTCATGTTGTATGGACATCGATTGTATTGCTCAGGTATTACATAGTCTCATTAGATAATATGAAATATATCAATCTTATTTATAGCTCATTAATTATATATATACATCATTCTCTTTACAGGTGTTTAAAGCTGACCCCACTACAGGAACAGACTTACCAGATGTACATGCTCCCTATATGATGGGAGAATTAAATGAAGTAAGAGAAGAATGGGCAACAACCATACAAATAGTGGGGGTTTTAAAATATAATTGGGATGTTGATAGAGAATAATGACTAAAGAATGATATTTTGTAAATGAATTTCTGAATTATAATATATGTGTGAATGTTTCTACATGTCTAGATGTTTCTACATGTGTCTGAGTGAAAATGAATGAAAGTGTTGGTTTCTATATGAATGTTTCTACATGTGTGAATGTGAATGAATGGAACTATAGATTGCTAGCTACATGAATGTTTCTAATTGTGTGAAAATAAAATGGAACTGCAGGTTGTATTGCTAAATGCATGTGTGAATATTTTTGTTGTTAAATTTGCAGGTTTGTGGCATGTTGTTGGTTGATATCAATGGATGTCGTAAAACCTACAGTTAACCGCAGGTTTCTCATCCTGCGACCAGCCACAGCAGATCTCCAGACTGCCAGAAAAAAAAAACAATAGGCGTCGGTTATTTGTATAACACCGACACACAAAGTTATAGTGTGGGTTTTATATAAATAACTGATGCCTGTTTCCTGTGGCGTGAAGGTATATAGCGTCGGTTTATTATCTAATAACCGACGATGATAGTGGGCAAGATGGCGCCTTTTCTGTGGTGCGAAGGTATATGGTGTCAGTTTCTTATCTAATAACTGACGCCTATACCTTCGCGCCACAAGAAACATGCACGATTTTAGTGGCGCGTGAAGAGTTTGGGCGTCAGTTTTGGAACCGACGCGTAATGGGTGAGCTTTTAGTGTCGCCCACATAGGTGTCGCTTAGAAACTGACACTAAAGGCCTCAAATAACTGACACTAAAGGTAGGTTCTGTAGTAGTGCGGGTTGGTGGTTTCCCACATAGGAATCTAGTGGTGTATATAAGAGAGTTTTGGGTAAGCACGTTTCATGGGTAGAGACCTGTGAATGGAATGTCATAGCATGTTTTGGTTTGTACCTATGTGGCTTGATCTTGTAAGACTATCACTAGTGCCAATGAGGTAATCTAAGAGCCCTAGACTAAGAGAGGGAAGATAAGTTTTTGTTATGAGATACTCATAGAGTTGAGTTAGCTCAGAGAGACTGAGCATGGCACTACCCTCGTGGTAAGGGTTAGGAGGGCCTCAGTTGGACTAGATAACGTTTTGGATATATGTTTAACAAGCCACTCACATAAGTTGTTTAGCACAACCATGATATAATATATGTAAGGATGTGACCTAATCTCGAGATGTGATATATATAGACATGATATAACGGAAACCTAGAGACAATTTGATAGATATCAATGTATAAATGGTTAACCATATACATGAGTAATGATGATAATATGAATATGTGGCTAATCTTGTGATGAAATCTCTAGTAAATGTTGAAATTTATTATGGGTAATGAAATAAGATCATATGAAGGAAACATGTTACATGAAGTGTTAATCTTTAACGCTTAATAAAGATGAACTATATAGTTCAACAATTAGCACAACATAACGATTATGACACCTTGATATGATGTAGATGGATAAGGTGGGTTAACTTTAGTTAACTCCCTCCTAAAAGGCATACGTTAATGATGAACATGTTCTAAGAACTATCTCAATAAAATATTGATGACACCTTGATGTATGAGTTAATCTTAGTTAACTTCTTTAGAACATGGTTCTATGATGTGAGAACCCTAATGCATGGGTAAAGTTAAAGATGCAATCCTAACATATGAGATATGTCATGACATAATCAGATATTCTAAACCCTTAGTTTCCCTTGGAGTATATGAATGGCTTAATTTTGAGGACAAAATTTCTTTTAAGATGTATATGATGTGACAAAGTGGTTTCTGGCTTAATTCCGTGGATGGAATTTCTTTTAAGGTGTGTAGGATGTGATGGAGTGGACTTTTAGAACTTCTAAATATGTAATGACACAAGTGAAGTCATGCATGTTGAGTTGTTTTGAGAATCCCAAGTGTTTTAGTAAAGTTGGAGTGTTAATCAAGGTTTGTATAATGATTTGGATACAGTGAAGCTTGAGTTTCTACAAGCCATGGTAAAAGTTTCATGAGGTTTCGATGTTTGTAGAAGAAGTTATTTAGGTTTTAAATTAGTAACATTTGTTGATGATTTATGCAAATTGGACCAAGACATTTGATCTTTTCACCTAAGCTTTAATATAACCTAGTGTCACACCCCTTTTTGGATTTTGGATGGACAGCGTGACCTTTCTTTTGCTCACGGATCCAGTAGTTGCGCTCTCAATGAGACGGGGAATCACAGATCTACTCAAGTCGAGGTTAGTTTCTAACCCTTGGATGCGAGATCGAGGACAGTCAGCGTGTCCCCTACCTTGCGGTTAGAGCAAGGCTAGACCAGTTTTTGTCATGGGTCTTTCCAGCCACCACTCGTTAGATCGTGGGACAATATGGACATCTAGATTGGTAGTTAGATTCAGATTGTTTAGTCCTCCACGATGACACCTTTTTGTGGGGTGTGGTGGTATGAAACGAGAGATGGAACTCTCTCATTCTGTGACCTCTCCACAGTGCCTCGCAGTAGTTAGTCGGAAGAAGGGGAGCAAGAATAGAAGCAACGACCAATGAATATGGGGAATAAGATACACTCCCAGTAGCTAGAAGAATCTAATAAGATACCTAGCCCACCATCCCATCACAATCCCCAACAACCCACCGTCATGACACCCGTTGGAGGCAGCGAGTCCATGGAGTTCTGAAGTAGCAACTGGAATCTAAGGTTAATGTCGAGCATCTGCTGAGTGTGAGTCTTAAGGTTGCGGATGGGTCTCTCAAGCATGGGAGAAGATATGTGAGGCATCCATTTGGAGTTTAGTAGACTGGAGGCTTAACGCCTCTTTTACTCCGCCGCACAGGGAACCGAAGGCCGTGAGCTCCACGATCCCTGAGGAGATGCCTCGAGCTGAGGAAAACAGCAGCCGTGGAGGCTTGTCCTGAGTTGCCGAAGCCGATTGTGGCCTTGGTAGCGGAAGAGGATCCCTGCGAGTCTACTGCTTGCTCACTGGAGATGGTCCCCAGTCTGCGGCGGCGGCTTCATGGAGGAAGACACCCCGATGTCTATCCATAGAGCTCAAGGAAGGAAAGGGATCCGGATGGAGTTTTTGGTGGAGGAGCACTGCGACTCGGATGACTCACTGGAGAGGGATCCAATGATGGCGTTGGTGCCTCGCCAAAGATGGGAGTCCTGCTCAGGACTCTGGCGGTGCTTGCATCGCGAGGAGGACTCACGCAGAGACACCACTGGGATGAGAACGCGACCAGAAAAGAAAGAAGTAGACCGGGTCCAGACCGCTGAACCAGTCGGCCCAACCAGCATACCAACATGCCCTTAGACCGGCCGGGCCGAACAATAAGTGATGCCCTAGTTTCCACGTGGCGGCGTGCCACTGGCCACAAAAAGGTAAATTCCCAATAAATGCTTAGATATTTGAAAATGTCTAATAATTAGTATGTTTATCAAAAAAATACAAGTAAGGTATCAAAATTCTCAGAAAAATGTGTAGAATAATAAGGAAGCATAATATCAGCGTTTTAATGCTTTAATATCAGTGATATCATGTAATATGTGTAATGCTTGTGTAATGGATAATAAATAGCAAACGATGACATAAAATTATGGGAAAATGTCAATAAGTCCATAACTAGGTTTATAATGCATATGATGTAAGTTATGGTCATGAGGATGTACGAAATCATGTAATTTGATTAATATGGCTAATTAGGACTAATAACACTAAAGATAATGCAATAAATACATACATGCTTAATAAATGATGAAATTCACAGAGTAAGCCTATATCAGTATATGGAACCTCAGTTTTAATTATGAGATCATAATGATGAACAAAATCCATGTTATATGAAGTTGACCCTTAATACATAGTTTTAAACCCTAATCTCGGTTAATGGTGTAACCTAGGGTTAATTAATGTGCACAAAAATGCTATGGAAGATAATGTTCAGATAATGAATCATAATCTAGAATATGACATCAGTATGATAATTCTAAGACAAGAATGCAAGTAATGATGAGAATATCCTAATGAGTTAAGAAAACCCTAAAATGGATACGATTAGGGTTAAAATGAGATGTAAGATGATGTGAACTTGACGGTGATATGTAATCTTATCTTAATCAGGGTTGACCAAGGTTAGAGTTGACCTGAGGAATATGTGATGATTAGGATATCTTGATCAAGGTACGCCATTACCTCTTACTTGGCCTATTATACAATATGCTTGTGTTATATGTGTAGTAAAATACTTGGCATATGATATTGGTTGAAATGATTGTTCCTGTATGTCATGTTGCTTGAGCTTTTCCATACTTATGACTATGAACACATGAAACATAAAGTATCTGATCCATCATATGATAGCACTAAACTCTTTGGTAGTACAGTGCATTGAAGAAACATCAAAGCCCTTGGTGGAAGATGTAACATCAAATCCCTTGGTGGTAGATGTACGAGTTATATGACATGGCCTAAAAAAACATCAAATCCCTAGGGGCAGATGTACGAGATATATGATGGAAACTAAGCTTAAAATATGTGTTCTCTTTTGTTAATGAATATCTTTGTGCAAGCATACACATTCTTATATTCTTCTGTTACTGCCAAGTATATTAGTTTTATCTTATTGCCAAGATATGATGAGAGGTATATAAAAAGACACGTAGGCGTACTCAGTACAATATTCTTGAAATATTGTGCTGACGTGTACCGCATGTAATCTTTTGTTTAGGTTTTGGTTATGTGCTTGAAGATCCAGGATAGTTGAGAGTTGTGTGGCGAGTTGATGTACAGGTGGACCTATTGTCTTAAGATCATGTAGTTTAGTGGTAGTACATGTATATTTATAAGTTTTGTTGTTCAATATGTAATATCAAATGTTGTAACAATTCATGTTGTAATTATATGTTGAATGGTGAACATGTGTTTTGGTTTGTTTATTGTTCATGTGCATGTGCTGCTGAGTGTTTCCTTCTGACTCCTTTGATTTTATCTTTCTTAGCCTAGTGTGGGATGTTTAAATTGGGATTCTTGCTGAGGTGAGGGTTTCAATTTGGACGTCACACATCATATTAAGTTTTAGAAAATTCGGGGACGTCACAAAGCTCCTCCAAAAAAATGTCAGGGAAGTCATGTACCACCTCCAGACTTTCTACAGACCCGCTACTAGGACTGGTCTCTGAGACTAATGTGAGGAAGACTTTACATCCTTGAGAAATGAGCTTTTTAGCTTTAAGATAGGAGATTATAATATTATTACAGAATCTGCTTCCCCTAGGGATTTTCATAGGATAAGAATGAGGTTGAGAGAGGACTACCATCTTGTTTCTACAATCAATGTGAGCATGGTATGTATAAATCCAGTCCATACAAAGTATGACATCAAAGTCTTCCATAGTTAAGAGAATGAATTCAAAGGGCATATCATGATTTTCATATTTAAGAGAGAGTTCATCAGTTTTCTGTAGAGTTGTGAGTATTTTGCCGCTAGGAGTAGACACATCCAGAATATATCCCAAGTCCCTTATATGCAGATGTAATATAGATGGAAGAGTTCGAGAAATAAACATATTTGTAGATCCAGAGTCAAATAAAGCCTTAACAGTATGACCATTTAATAATACAATGCCTACATAAGATAATCAAATTATGAATAATTGTAGGCTTGAATAAGATATTGAATTATAAAGAAATTATGTTACCTTCACAGAGATGGTTTGGATTTGCCTTGGCATCTTCTGCATTTATTGCAAATACCTTGCCATTGTGATGCCCCTGAGGCTACGGAGCACCTACTGTAGGATTGCCAAAGATGGAGGGAGTGGGGCACTTGGCGACGAAATGACCCTCCTTTTTGCAGTTATAGCAGGCCGGCTTGGTATGGCGTCACACCCCACCATGGTGTCACCCACAAGTCTTGCACTTTGGATGAACTATCTTCTGTTGATTTCGGTTGTACTTCTATCCTCCTTTTCCTGAACCTCCTCCTTTCCCTGATCCCTTGTTGTTATGGCCTGGGTGGAACTTCCTAGACTTATCCTCTTCAGTTGTAGTTAACCCTAAGTACCCCATGCTGGAAGGTTGCATGCCTTTCTCTCTCTCCTGCTTGAGGGCCATATCTAGGGATTCATCTATGCTTCTGGGGTGAGAGGATATAACTAGGGTTTTTAGGTGGGTGGAGAGGAAATCAACATAGTGTTTAGTAAGGCAGTCTTCAGTCCTGATGGGAGCATAACACTCCAGAATCTTAAACTTTTGAGTGTAATCATCTACTGAAAGACTACCCTGCCTTAACTCCATGTACATCTTCTCCTTCCTCTTCCTCTCAGCTATGGGCATAAAACGATCAGTGAAGAGGGTTTTGATAGCTTCCCACCCCATGTTATCTATTTCCTCTCCCCTATTCCCGCCATAGTTCTCCCACCAGATTTTTCCCCTCCCTTAAGCATGTGGGTGGCGAACTTCACCTACTTCTCATTAGGTACTTCTAGGGTACGAAAACCATTTTCTATGGATAAAATCCAGGCCTCAGCCTTGTCCATGACCTCAGGCTAATCTTCCCCCCAAAAGGAATCAAGGTTAAGCTTAATGAAGTCTATTACTGTCACTTCCTTCTTCCTAGAGGAGCTAGGTTCAGGGGTTCCTTTTGTGGCAAGGGTTTCCATAAAGTCTAATAGGATTTTCTTCTATCATTTCCACCTTTCCTTGGCTGCGGCATCGGGATCAGGTACTTCAGAGGTTTCAGGCTCTCTTCTTAGAGGACGAATCCTCTGAGGCCTTTGAGTTGCGAGTTTTAGGAGGCATCCTGAAATTAATTTGGACATATTAAATTTATTAGTCGACAATTATTCTTATCATTATTATTATTATTATCACATGATATTCCATTATTCTCCTTTATCAATTATTAATGTTCATAATGTTATGATTTATGGAGGATATCCTAAAATCCTTATCAGTCGGTCCTTAAGACCTTCTAAATAGAGAGACTCTTTCCTAACCTTATATCATAAAGGTAAGGGAAAAAATTTCAAAAATTGAGATAATAGGGAAATATTTCTATAGAAAAGATGAGAGATAGTTTTCTATAGATGAGAAGGATCCTAATTTAAGGTATGCCCAAGAAGTAGGGGACATTTAGGATATCGTCCAGGTAGACTCACACTGCCTTATAGGTAGCCTCGTGATTGCCAAACAAAGTGGCTTGGAGACTTTAGCCAGACCTTAGGCAGATGCTATCCCTAACTCAAGGACTACCCTAGACTCATAATATGGTGAATGAAAGTCATGTGACTATGATGTGTGAACATACGCTCTGATACCAACTGTGACAACCCCAATTTCTATATACTTTCCTTAGTGACAGACACAGAATTACATGCAGTCATATCTATAAATGTCAAAAGGGAAAAATATAAGAAATCAAGATAGTCAACTAAAATCAGAGATAAGCCAAGATCATGTTCACATCATCATTAGACAGCCACACAACACTTCATTCATTGATAATGATAAAGTCGTACATACTAATAATTGATAAGGAAAAAGAATAAGTCTATGAGAAAGAGAATATGATTATTACATAGGATCTATAATATCCTATTACATCATCTAGAAGAATAAAAACTATCTAACTGAAATGAATAAGGTGAGAAGTGGAGATCTATCTAATATCCTCCATGCTCATTATTTAGTGGCTTCTGGTACTTCGAAATGCTTCATATGTTGTTTTTACCTAGAAAAATATGAGAAACAAAAACATCAACAAAGTTGGTACGTGGAATTGAAAGCTATACTATGCTAGTATATAATATACTCAAAATTGAAGAATGAGAAGGAAAACATTACTTAAAGGCGGAAAATCAGGTAATCCCAAGTTATTAGCCATATTTAGAATGAATATGCATTACTATGGTGGACTTAGCACAAACATAAATAGTGGGCCCTTCCCTGTGTACCTTGTACTCTAGGGATCTCCCTGTATACCGTGTACTCTAGGGAGGTGCTAGTCAACATTAAAGCTTTCCCTCTCTAATAGGGAGTTTAATGAGAACCACTAGTAACTACGTTTCATTTATCTTCAATTATGTTCTTTTGTGTTCAAGGAAGAAAAATTGGCAATCATTCATTTATCCATATCCATCAACTTATTTCAATTACATGCAAACAAGTACATATATTTAGCATCCAGCAAAATCTAGTCATATAATTATATCCACGTACCTTTACTTTTTAGATCTCGATTCCACAAGTCCTAGATTATGAAAAGAGAGTAGATCACCCTGAAATATAAATAAAAACCTAAAATCACCATGGGTTTCCATCATTTCACATTAGGGTTTCTTGTTAGGGTTTAGGTCATTAAGGATGTCTCCTTAAGATTCAAGAATTTGAATTAGATCTAGGGTTTTTCCTTAAGTAGTTCATGTCTTAAACTGAGCTGAGATAAAAGGGATCATAAATCCAAGTTTTGGGGTCAGGATACAGATGAAGGTACTTAAGGAAGTTGGTCTTTGTTTAATCATCATTAGTGAAGTTGAGAGAAAAGAGAGCCACACAGGTGATGTAGGTTTGAACCTCATTATTATAGAACCAAACATTTTGGACATAGAGTTAAAAGAATCAGAGTCAGATTAGTGCTTCACATTTTTACAACAGGTATGGTCATTTATGCCTAACTTTACTTTTCACAAATTTAATAAAAAAAGGATCATATCACCATGTTAAAGAAATATGTCGCTCTAGGGTTTAACACAGGTTTAGGTGATACTTTTTATAGATTCTCCTCATTTTTCTGAGAACGTCGCTATTTTATGGGGATTTATTGGCCATTAGAGATATTTTTAATCATTTATGCAAGTTCTGACCAATCATGTAATTTCTTGAAGACAAAGGAAAAATAAAAAAAGATTGCTAGATCTGCTTCGCGGATCATGCGAGGATCCGACTAATCAGACCCTCCCACTGACCCACGAGTAGGTGCTCGACTGAAGAGGGGTCGGGCGGGTAGAAGGTCAGGAATACCCCTGGCCCTTTGGTTGGGTCCAGCCTCGGGTATTGGTGAGGTGGTAAAAACACCCCTCTGAAAGTTCCCCGATCGTGCCATGGTTGCAACGAGGGAGAAGGGGAGGGTAGATCACAGTGCAGGTGGGGTTCTAGGAAGAGTTGGGTGAAGCTGATGGTTGGGTTGAGTTTGCAGACTCACGACGGTGACAGGGAGGTCAAGATTGTTGACTAGGGAGGTTTGGGCACTATACTCCGATCAAATTAGATTGAAATGAACTGAGGAGTGAAGATGAGGGTTACCTGCCCTCAAGTTGAATTGAGCGAGTTGAAAGCTGACACGATTTTACCATGCGTATAACGCAAGTGTACGCGTCAGTAATATAGGCCTTTGTGAGGCCCGAGTCGAACACAGGGACAATGAAATGTCGGTAGACTACTTACTAACAACTCGCGATCATCTAGACCAATTAAAAGGTTTTGAGAGTTGATTGAAAAAGAAAATAAAAATAAAAGAAAACAAAGCAATCGATTAAATGTTTAGTTTAATCAATTTAGATGGGAATCTTTAAGATTGCAGTTTCACCGCAGGTTCTCATTGTATTCATTCCTACATAATTAATCAAATTCGTCTCTCATTTCGGGTAGTGGCCTATATTCAGAATTGTTCACTGTCATGATATAATACACTACCTAAATCTAGGTCGGTTCCACGATAGTAGTAACCTATACCCTAAACTAGGTGCATGAAGACCAAACTCTGGGTTTCCACCATTAACCGTACGTCACCTTGTTCAAAGGATTTATTAGTTAATGTGAATTTTGTCTCTTTTCAATCGTTAATTCTTCTTTCAAAGCAATTAAAGGCATTAGATTATCATTAGGGTGATCAATCATAATGATATATTGGAGAAAAAAAAATCATACCACGGATTTAAGAGACAAAATATGAATTACTATGGCAAAAATGTCATACAACGATTACTCGGGCTACTCCCGGTCCTAAAGACAAAGGGGATTAGCCCTGCATGTTCATCTCAATGAAAGACATGATGAGAGAAAGGGAAAACATGGAGAACACGTGAATAAAAGTGATGTAAATCCCTGGACGGAGGAAATCCGGGTGTTCCTTGATGTAGAGTGTGCGATCTATAGCCTTCTGGCGGTGGAAAACGTCTTTTGCGGCTCTCGGAACGATCAGGGTGTGATTCTGGTCTCCGTTCTTCTCTACACCTCTCCTTGAGACTTGTGTAATGACTAACAACGTGCTCCCCTTCTTAGGGCCGTTGAAATTAGGTATATGGACCACTTTAGGTCCCCAAAAGATCACCACCATTCGATTAGAATCGATCTGAAACAAAACCTATCCTGACGGCGTCGATACCATCAATGCGTGTCGATGGTATCGACCCATCATAATATCAGCAAGTTGTCTTTTTCTCTACCGTTCCCACTGATGCAGACTCGATACCATCGACTTTAGTGTCGATGGTATCGAAACCTTTAGGCGTCGGTTTTATCACCATTCTGACGCTGAAGCTGGGCAAGTCGATAGTATCGACATCTTCATTGATAGTATCGACTGGTTGATTGCTGGCTCGCTGTAGGTATCTCGCTACCATCGACTTCCCAGTCGATGGTATCGACTCATCTTGGCTCCTTGCAGCTGTCTCACTATGACCATGTTGACACTATCGATGGATGTTGATGGTATCGACAACTGTGTATATCCGTTCTTCCTGAAGCCAAATCAACTATACTAAAACTTATCAATATGATCATTTATAATAAAAAAGATAAAATATGAGAGATTTGATACAAAATGAGATTATAGACTAAAGCGAATGAATCATGCGATACTAACCACAAAAGTGACTAATAAACACATAAAATGCATGTAAAACAAGTCTATATAAGTGACTCAAAATCCTCGCATGAAACTCCCCTAAGCTTAAACATTTCTCATCCTCGAGTAGCAAAACTATAGAATAAAATTGCGAGGGTCAACTAAAGAACATATTATCACAACAGACATTGCCATATGATCCCCACCAGACATTCACATATTGGCCCTCACTAACCACAGAATGATAATTACCCTCTAGGCGACAATGATCATCCATAAGAGATATCCACCCCAAGATTGGTGAGCACTATCAAATAAGGCAGTTACTATAATAACATCCTCTGGTTCAGGCTGGGTGCATCTTTGTGATCTCCTATCTACGTTGATTGTTTCTAACTACCATCTAAATGGAAGAAGATCTCCTGATATTAATGAATGAGGAGATAATCACGGGTGGCCTACCAATCAGAGCAACGGGTGGATGGAATAGGTGGCTGTGAAAGAAATGGAAGCACATAACAGTCAATCATGCACACAAAAATTAATGACCTATCATGATGCAAAATGCACGTGAAAATGTCCTAATGCTACATTTTAGGTGGAATGATGCATGCACTATCATTCCATCCCAACGAGAGACAAAATATCTACAAAACTACACATGTGCTTGTTCTTCTTATTATGCATGTGAACAAGTTCCTTCCTCTTCCTGATTTTCACTTACTTATTATTTTTTTTCTTCTTTCTCTTTTTTTTCTTCAACCCTCACTTTTCTTCATGAACTAAGATGAAATTCACACATCTTTGTGTTGGGCTTATTTTCATGACTACTATATATATATATATATATATATATATATATATATATATATATATATATTATATCTTCAGAAAGTATGAAACAAGATCGCTATTTTCCGAAGAAGCAAGGCACATCATGTAACAAAATGGTTAAGATTATACAAAATGCAACTAAAATGACATTGACATGCATTCTAAAATTTGTGCATGCAAGACTATAATGCACCATTTTTTTCAATGCAACAAAAGTAAATGCTAACTACAATGCAATCCTAACTACATGATATGCAATCAAGAGATGACAAATTGTATAGTGCTCCCAATTCTTATGGTGGAGTGTAGATAAGATGAAGTGGATAGATCACAAGATTAATTGACAGAACCATTGGAAGATATTATATGTCCCTCCTTACTGACATGTGTAAAATCAAAAGGTTTCTCTTTCTTATTTCAGATTAAAGTCTCATTACCATTTGGTCAGTTTAGGCTCACCATCTAATTCCGTCCACTTTTCTTGAATCATAGGCATGCACAGTTGTGGTCTTATGTTTTAAAGTTGAGAAACACAATTATTTTCATAAGTCATATGCTCAAGTTCAAACAAAGCAAGCTTGCAATTTCATTACAAAATTTCAAATTGACCCATGACTCCCATGTGACAAACAAAGAGATGACACATTATATTAGACATCCACGGATACACTAGATAGCATGTGGATCCTAAAAACAAAGAAAATTCCTAGAATAAAAGAAAAGGCAATAAATGATAAAAACTAAAAAATAAAAGCTAGAAAAAGAAAGAAACTGTTCCATCTCCCCCCTAAGCTTGAATTCGACTATGGCGTCATAGTAAAAAACAATCTTAACAGGTGGAACAGTGATACCATTTATTGTTCAGGTGGTGGGCATTGTGGGGCGGTGGGATCCCATGATGGATATTGCCCCTGGAAATTTGGATCATATGGGGGCATGGGCGGAGGTTGCAGATATCCCCCAAAGTAGTTTTGGGACCAGTAATGATCATAGAATGGTTGTTGCTGCATTTCCATCCAATGCAACCTGTCATGAATATTTTCTTGGTTGGCGAGGAGGAGGCGCTCGTTCTCATAAATGGCCCACTGATTTAAGAATAGCTGGTTTGTAGTTTCCTGAATACCGGCGAATGAGGCAGTGTGCTGCTGTTGGGTCTACTGGATATCCTACAACATGGAGTACATCTCCTGCATAGAATAGACATCCTCTCCTTGTTGAGAGGGCTGTGGTGGAGGAGGCTACAAAGATGATGATGCACCCAGATAGAAGCATGGATGCTTCCGCGGAGCCACTCGTGCACGAAGAGGAGTGAAAGTCTCCTCTTCCTCCTCTTGCTCGTCGCCTTCGTCATTGTCGTTGTCGTCACTGTCACCGTCTTCTTCTTTGTCAGAGTTTTCGATGGCAATTATGGGCCACTAAAAGTGCTGAACTCCCTGGATGTGGAAGACAGGATCTGGAAGTGCACACTCCTGGTACTCCAGGTTGACATGGCAATGTGCATAGACCACACCATCATGGAGCATAAGCAGATTGGAGCGATGTAGATGATGCAGATTGACTTTATTCTTGTTGGCAAGCAGAGTGAGTTAGGAAAAATCAAGCCCAAGATAGAGAGCGAGCAGTGTGATAAGCCCCCAAAGTGGATAGGGGCTCGTCTAGTACTCCTCCGCACGTCCAACACACGTGTTAAGAAAAACGCACCCCAGTTGAGTTCTTCTCTTTTCAACAACTTATAGAGAAAGAACAAGTCAGTCTCCTGAAACTTACTTAGCGAAAGGTCACCTCGAGCAAACAAAGTAGTGCACATCATGCGATGCAAAATCTGCACAAATGGATGCTTGAAATCAGCGACGTCTGTGTTATGATAGCTGACGGATTTGCCTGGAGGCGCAGTCACCAGCTGGGCAAAGATTTCATCATAATCTATCTGGTTGTCCGGCCTCCTGTGCTGATTCAGAGAATGATAGAAGTTGTAGATTGAATTGAACTATTGGAGGGTGAGGGTGTAGTTGTTGTTGTAGAGCCGAAAAGAAACTCACCCTTTTATCCACTCCCTATCGGTGGCGATAAGGTCGTTAGGCACGACACATATGTCAAGCGATGCCATAAACTCCGCCACCAGTTCTTTGTACGTCGACCACTCACCGAAAAAGGGGTGGCCTTCAGTCTTGTACTGGACCTCATCAGACCGCCTGCCCGTATGCCTCGCTTGCCCCTGAAAGACATAAGTGAGGTTGGCCTCAAACCCCAGGTCATGGATCATGGCCTGATCAACATATCGGGTTGGTTCAATTTTGTGCTTGAGCAGCTCGTCGTAGATCTTCTTTACTTCCAATGAGGGATGAACGATCCTCGGAGGAGGAATAGAGCCGGGTGGTAGAGGAACGAATGTCTTAATCTCCATTGGGGTTGCCCGCGAAGAAGAAGCTCCTGCCGTCCTCACCATTGTGAACAGAGAGGAAGGGGCAATAAGAAATAGAGCTCGATGAAGGTCGAAGAAGAAGATCTCCGCTCAGTGCAAAGCTCGGGGAAGATATCTCAATCCTTTGATGCTCGATGAAGGCCTCCGGTTGCTCAGCAATGCTCAATCCACAAGTTGAGGGGATTCACTCTGAAGGTTTGAATATAATTGAGAAACAACCCTTCCTTTTATAACTGATCCTGTCGCTGCTGCTGCTCCATCGATACCATCGACGGGGTGTCGATGGTATCAACACCTGGAGCACAATCCGCTCTTCATGACTATCGACGGTTGTCGATTGCTTGATGTGGGGACCCAGATCGATGATGCGTCGATACTATCGACAAGAGTCGATGGTATCGACCCATCACACGGATCAACTTCTGAAATTGGCGGGCTCTGTTAATTTCCTCTCGTGGATCGGTGATGTGTCGCATCGAAACTATCGACAGATGTCGATGGTATCGACTCTATGTGGTTCGCGTACCCTCGCGAGGCCCGAATGCCGCTTCCTTATTGTTGTTGTGTCGATACCATTGACAAGTCCGTCAATGGTATTGACTTCACTGAGACAAATTCTTCTATAAATCTTTAGGGATCTTGCGAGTATCGACGTCCTAGTCGATATTATCGACCTGGAGCTATTGTTTTCTTCAACGTTGCTGATGGTAGGTCGATACCATCGACAAGGCCGTCGATGGTATCGACTCAGAAAATTTTCTACAACCGCTTCCCTGTACTCACGTCACTACCATCGACTCTGACTCAATACGGCACACTGAACAAAGCGATTAAGGTATCATTTTTACACACAAAAACGAAATTACACAAAACTAACTTGTAAATACGAAAGAAAATGAAAGAACTACAAATTAAAACTACCGATGGTTTGGTTGCCTCCCAACAAGTGCCCTACCTTAACGTCTTAGTCTAGACGCAATAAAGCTCTTCATTCATCCTTAAGTGCCTTGAGTTTAACCTCATGTACTTCTCTTGTGTAATCCTCGCCAAAGGTAAAGCTTCAATCTTTGACCATTAACTAGGAACGTCAGCTCTCCATATCACACCATAATTGCACCATGTGGGCACACCTCCTCCACAACAAAAGTTCCACTCCACCGAGATTTCAATTTCCCGGGATGTAACTTCAACCTCGAGTTAAACAGTAACACACGATCTCCCTTTTTGAAAACACATAGTTGAATGTGACGATCCTAAATTTGTTTTGTTCTTTCTTTGTAAATCCTCCTGTTTTCATAAGAGTTCATCCTCAGCTCATATAACTCATTGATCTCTAGCATTCGCTTCTTCCCTCCCTCATCATAGCTCAAATTAAGCTTCTGTAGCGCCCAATGCGCCTTATGTTACAACTCTACCAAAAAATGATAGGCCAGCCCATAAACCAACCTAAAAGGCGTAGTGCCTATAGGTGTCTTAAATGCGGTCCTATACACCCATAATGCATCTGGTAGTAGTGTACTCCAATTCTTTCTTATTGAAGCCACTGTGCGCTCCAAAATTTTCTTAATTTCTCTATTCGACACTTCGACCTGCCCTTGTGTTTGCGGGGGGTACGGGGTACCAACATTGTTCTTTACCCTATACTTTCTCAATAACGCAGCAAACTTTTAATTCTTGAAGTGGGTGCCTCCATCGCTAATAATCATCCTTGGCACACCAAATCTGCAGAAAATATTATCTTTCACAAACCTGCACACTACAGCAGCGTCGTTAGTTCTTGTGGGTATTGCCTATACCCACTTCAATCCATAATCAATAGTAAGTAAAATGTATAAATTAGAATTCGAGGACACAAAGGGTCCCATAAAATCGATGCCCCACAGATCAAATACCTCAACTTTTTGAAACACGTTGAGGGGCATCTCTTGCCTCTTGGAAATATTACCCGCCCTTTGACAAGAATCACATCTTCTCACATAGTCATAGGCATCCCGGAAGAGTGTAGGCCAATAAAGACCACTCTCGCACCTTTGCCGCCATTCTTGAGTTCGCATGATGACCACCGGTTGGTAGTGTATGACAGTGACTAAGGACACTGTCATATTTTATCTTCGGTACACACCTGCACAAAATGTCATCTCTACATTGCTTCAACAAGATGGGATCATCCCATAAATAATATCTCAAAGAATGGAAAATTTTATTTTTCTCTTGATAAGTCCAACTATCTGGGATTATTTTACATGCAAGATAATTAACAATGTATGAAAACAATGGATCCTTGGATTTTAAAGAAAGGATTTGCTCATCAGGAAATGTCTCGGTAATGGGTATATTAATATCCTTCTCATCTACCCGCTCTAACCTAGACAAGTGGTCCGCAACCACATTCTCAATTCCTGCCTTATCCTTAATTTCAATCTCAAATTCTTGCAGCAATAAGATCCACCTAATCAATCTAGGTTTGGCATCTTTCTTTTCCATCAAGTATTTTATGGCGGCGTGGTTCGTCAACACCACAACTTTTAACCCTACTAGATATTTCCGAAATTTTTCGAATGCAAAACCCACAGCAAGAAGTTCCTTTTCAGTTGTGGTGTAGTTAAGTTGTGCCTCAGTTAAGTGGTGTAGTTACGTTATACGCATGGTGTATACCAGTATTGTTGGTGTTGAGGTAACCTAGAGAGGTTTCATAGGATCTTGAAAAGCTAAGTGAACATAGATGGTATAAGAATGAACCTGTAGACCCATAGATAACCATCTCTAAGTGCATGTGGATGTGTTACCATGGAGGTAACCAGTATGGGGCCTAACAAAGGTAGGAAGGTTGCCATGACCCCTATGAAGGGATGAAAGTCACTCATGAATGTAGAGAGAGATGATGAAGGATTAGGTAAGGTTCTAAGTTGAACATGTACTATGTTAGAATCCTAAGTCTATCCAAGGGTCAGGTAGGGATAAGACCGATGGAAGGAGTTTCCTAATTCCCTAGTTGCACATGACCATAGGGTCGGGAGGTAACAACTATCATTGTCTGAGGGCCATGGGTTAGGAGATTGATCACCTTCATGAACTCATGGGACCCAAAGGGCAAATGAGTAGGGCACTCTCTGGATGCATGAGGGAAGAGGGATGACCCCAAAAGTGTCGGCACCCTATAGAGATAGAGGAGATGACCAAGGATTGTGTGGTGACCCAAGTAGGTTCGAGACCAGTTTTTCATAGAAGTAACTTTGATATCGAGATGATCGTGATGCAGAGACATGAGTCACATGTTTCAACTTAGATTTGAAGGTGTACTGGTAATGTGGGTCGTACCATTTCTACTCTTGGAATAGGAAGAACTCTATATTTGGACGGCCGCCAAATGCTTATTTCTTCTTGTTATGGGAGTGAGAAATAGGACAGTACGCATGCCATACACCAAGGATAAAGATGATGCAAGTTGGAACGTTGCTACCGGGTATTAGGATGGTTTACAAACACTAAGAGAAATAAGGTAGCATCTTATAAGGATGTTTTTAGCATGAGCTATGTGGAATATGCAAGTGATACAAGGTTGAGTTTGATCACCCTGAGGATGAGCTCAAAGTTTCTTGATGAAGACAAACTTAGAGTTTGATATGAGATGATAAGTATAATACATGGAGGTGTATGTCTTCCACTTTACCCAACACCTAAGGAGAAGAAGTGGTAATGAATGCCCTGGTTGAGATATAGCTTCCTAGTTGAGCTGGAAGCTAGAAGAAGTTGAGGTTGATAAGCTAACCTTAAGTAGAGAAAAAGAGATAAGTTTGGCTAACACTCTGATGTAACGAGATATGTTGAACAAGATTAGTGGTTGTTTGGATAGCCAGTCTAGTCCTTGATATGGTAGAAGGATGGTTGTAAAACCCTAGATACACTTCTTGGGATAGGAAGGTGATGAAACCCCGACTAAAGTGGGTTAGGAATCGATCTTGAGGAATCATGACATACAGGAGATCATGATCACCATACACCATGAAACTAAAAATATAGTAAGAGATGGTAGAGCTTTGGATTCCTGATACATGTAGCATGTGCCCATCCAAGCCAGGAGGTGAAGGATGAACACCAGTAACCTAGTGCATGGATATAAAGTATAAAGAGTTCCCGAGAGGGAATGGGAGTTCATCACTATGGATGTTGTGAGTCTCCCCTAGACTAAGGAAGGTCAAGATGCAATATGAGTATGGTAGATCGCCTTACCTAGATGACGTGAGAAAGGAAGAGTACTGTCACTGGACATATTTGGTTGAAAGAGAGAAAAATGGTTCACCCACACCATGATGCGAGTTCAAAAGTGCATGGGTATGATCTAAAGGTTCACTTCCATAAGGTGGAAGTAGGTACATGAAGAACTCAGTGTCAGTACCGCCTATCACCCTTGACTAATGGTTAGTATGATCCAGACTAGAGGGTCTGATGAGAGCATGTGTGCTCATTCATGGTGATACAAAGAGATAGTTATTGTGATGTGATGTTAGCCACCATAGCCTTATCGGGATGCAAGAAGTTTTATAGAAAGGTTGTGTCGGTCACCGCTTCATTAAGATGATGTTGGTGAAGGAGGCCTCGTGAAGGTCAGAAAAGAACCACATTGTGTGCAAATGAAGTCGCTTTGATCGTGCAACGACTGAGAGAGGACCCAGTGGTGACATGAGTTACGAGATGATGCAAAGCAGACTGACATGCAGTTCACTATGGGATAATATGTGATGTAAAAATCCGACCCCTCTAAGCTAGAGCTAAGAAAGCTGAGTCCCCGATATAGGGGTCCATTTGAGATGGATCGGTGGAGGTGGTTGTGTTTAGCCTTACCCCTGAGGATAACATGATGTATAATGTGTTACATAAGTCTGATCTAGAGTACTATGTGAGGTACCCAAGCCATGTGTTGAGCCCTGAACCTATTCGACTTTTGAGAGGCTGAAATGTCCTGAATCACCTATGATGGTACGATATACCAAGGTAAGAAAGAACTCAGATGGAAGAATATGAGATGATGAAGATCCTTGGGAAGCACCATGGAAAGGGTGAAGCCACATGGGAGCCATGATGGACACATGAAAGGCTTATCCTGTTTGTTTGCTTGCTTGATGGAATTTTGAGGGCAAAATTCTTATAATAGGGGAAGGATGTTACAACCCCAATTTTGGATTCATTTGGGTGAGAAATGTAATTTCTCATATAAAAGATATTTGAACAAATAAAGTTATAATTTGTTTTGAATAAATGGATTTCGTTACAATAGCCCTGATGTTTGTGTTGTGGGCTTTATTGGCTATTGGGCCCAATAACAAGGAAATTCAATTAATAAATGAATAATTGAGTTTTTGAGAAAAGAAAGATGTGGAAACCTCTAGAAGGCAAATCCAAAGAGGGATTTCGTGCCTTTTGGATTCCTTGGGTTCCAAGGAGTCCAAAGTTGCATAAAGAGAGCAATAAGAAAAGAAAAGATAAAATGAGTATTTCCTTGTATATAAAGAAATTGAAATCATTGATGAAATGTGGAAAATAAGTGAAAAGAGGTGTAAGTGAGTTATTCTTGGAGGAATTTCGTCTCCCAGGGATTCCTAATAATAAAAGGAATACCAATGAGGAAAATAAAAAGAGAGATAAAAAGAGAAATCCTCAAAAAGAGATATTTTAATAAAAAGATAAGTAAATATGTGAAATAGACATAAATAAAAGGATAAAGGCAAATAGATGTTCCCCAATATGGGAATCCGTGCCTTTAGGTTTTCTTAAGGTCCAAGGGACCAAAAATAACAAGATAATGGCAAAAGGAAAAGGTTTACTAATTAATTTTGAGTAATTAAAGGGATAACTTGGGAGAGAAGGAAGACTTATCATACATTACAATTTGTTTCCCAAATTTCGTACAAAGCTAGATAATGCTAAGAAAAACCTTCCCTTAAAATTTGAGTTAAAAAGAACCAAGGGATTGGGAGATACGAATTTCTCAAGTTTTTGCCAAAATTGATAATAATTATGAGTTTAGGAATGTATTTTCCTTTTTGTTTAAAATGCGTGCGCTGAGGACCGTTGGATCTCAATCGAACGTTGGTCACTCATCTTCAAAGTCCCACGTGAATTGGGACTTTGCTGGTTACAGGAGGATATTCCATCCCAGATTTCTTGCAATCCAGTGGATGTGCAAAGCTACTTTTAGTCCCTTTAGATTTGGGAGATGAAACCGCGGGGAATCATCCCCGGTTCGATTGGCTTTGGTCGCCGATTTGGGAAACCCCCAAATCTCGGAATCCTACTTTCCACCTATATATAGGGGACGGTATTAGAGAGTATCAGCATCTTGTTTTGCTGGTCTGAACTTTACAGCAGACCAAGAGGGTCGTTTTCAAAGCCCTCGATTCAATCTTCTACCCTGACCCTCACCTCCAGCTTCTCAAAAGACCTCGCCGGAGTCCGGTGGGTAGGAGGTGGTCACAGCGTGTTCATGGTGAACAATTGAGATGATGATCAAGTTTGGCGAAGGGAGGCGAAGCTCCCTGGATGACCAACTCATTCACAGGTGGTCGAAACCCCGGAGTCAACCTAGTAGTTGACCGCCGGGTATCGTTGTGCCGCAAACAGAAGTAGCGTGAGGAAGAAGATGAGTAAAGGGGGAAAAGACCACCTTGCCCCCGACTCTTGTGAAGAAAGGTAAGGGTACCTGTGTCTTTTGATTCCTCTGTTTGCAACTAGATGCATGCATCCATGGTCGTTGGATCTTAATGGTCCAGTAGACCATGGATCCAGCGATCCTTGTTTTCTGGAAATTAGCAATTAAATTAATAAAAAAGATTCTACTGGCAAAAATCATAACTTCTACTAGGAAGCTCGGATGGATAAAAATAAAATATGAAAATTTCTTAGAAAAATACGAGGAAGACATTAAAATTGGTTTGAGAACCTGAATCTATTCCTAATTGCAAAAGTGTGTTAATCTAATGAAAAGTTCTTATGCATTAGATTAAGAAACCCTAATTGAGCATTTTGGTTAAGATTATATTGCTAAATTGATGAAATTCTGTAATTACAACCTGATGAATAGTTAATGACAAATTGGAATCAAATCTAAATGTTTCTTTCATGAATTAGAGTTGTTACTTCATATGAGAATGATTAAACATTTAGAAACCCTAATTTAGGGTAAAAGAGGATAAAATCATATTTAATTCAAAAAATATGATAATATGTTGTTAAATGATGTTTCTAAGATATTTTGAATATAAAAGTTCCTAATCATAGATAGATACCCTTAAGATGATAATTAGGGTTTTCTAATGGATCAAGATGGAATTCATGACAAATAGAGTTCATATGTGAATTGGACCATAATGAACTATGAATTTATTATAAATGCATATAATGATCTTGCCATGGATTAAAGGGATAAAAAATAATAGCTTTAATGTAAAACAGGCTGAATGAACTTAATTAATGGTTAATTATGCCTTTAATCTAAAATTGAGGATTAGATGTGGAAATAATTAGGGTTGGTGATCAATTGCGTTAAATTAGGGTTTAAAATAGCAACAGATGAGGGGAAACCCTAATTACAACAGAAACCCTAAAAGTGAATTAGAGACCCTAGGAAGCGAGCTAGGTTTAATGGATCTTTATGACATGAATAATAAAAAGGCAATTACGTGATTATTTCAGGATCTTGTTGAAAATGCTTTCTTGCTTGGATTCTTATTTGCATGGATATTTCTGTTCAAATTGTCAGATCATGTATGTGGTTAATTATGAATAACCACCTTAGTTTCCCGAGGATTTTCCGGATGGTTAATCGCATTGAATGCAAATTATCAGTTTGGATGTTCATACTTGCAAACTATAAAGGCACTATGTTTATCACATTAATAATAGAAGTATGGATTCTCACACCTACATGCCACCCTGATGGATGATGCCAAAGGTCAGGCCCAGATGGGTAGACCAATGGACACCTTGAGTGGTGACCCCAGACACCAAACTCGGGAATGAGAAGGTGGCCTATGATATTGCATGACTAGAGGGCACCATGAGTGGTGACCCCAGGCACCAAGCTCGGGATTGAGAAGGTGGCCTTAAGTCATTGGCAAAGGAAACCCTAAGGTGGGTATGCCAGGGTTAGGGCAAAAGCGGTGGAGAATGTCATACTGAAAAGTGTAAATTGGCTTGTTAATTAACTTGATTGTGATAATTAGATTGTTATCCTTATGTGCAAACTTTTGGTTGTCCCCACATACCAGTATATTTCGATATACTAACTGCCGTTTTATTTGTCAGTGTTTTAGGAACAACAATTGAAAGAACAACAGTAAAGTGACACATTGTGAAAGTAAAACATAAATTGCAAGGAGGATTAGTTAGAGTAGATTCAAGCTAGGATAGATAGATTCCAAAAGTTTCAAAGGTAATTAAAGTATTAATTTTATACCAAATTCCAGTTAGTTAGTAGAACTTCATAACATATATTGATTATTTGTCAAACCTTTGATCATGTTAATTGAATAACGGCTCTGACCTTCGGGTCTCCCTTAATTGGGGGTTATCGGGAGGCGAGGTCGTTACAATTGGTATCAAAGCATAGGTTCCTCAATTAATCTTTAATATTTATTAAATTTTACAAATTATGTAGAAACCGAGGGAGTTGTTAGAGGATTGTCCAAAAGACTGAGGTGTCTAGAAAAGGATAACGTCTGAGGTCTGGCAATATTTTCCTCAACAATGCTAGTCAGAATGCAAGGACTCTCAGATTGTGTGACTGCCTGGCCGATGTCTTAGGATATTACTCAAAATAAGATACCTTTCAGGACTCTCTCATCTCATTCATCCCTCCTCAACTCAAATTCTATTAAGGACCTTAAGGATTAGGGTTTTCTCTCTTTTCCTCACCCTCTTGAGGTATGGGTAAGGTTGATAAGGATTAAGGGATCCTGCATCAAATTAATGAAAATCATGTAAATAAGATGTCATGAAAATAAGCTTAATAGAGTAAGCGTAAAGGAATAGAAACATGCTTAGGTTGTATGACACGAGTTGTCATTGCCCTCAGGAGAGACATGAGGATAGACCTCCTTGGCAGGAGGATGAGTAGAGAGAGTTAGTCTTGGAGGTAGAGACCTCCATTAAAAGTAGAGACCTGGCATATCCTCTAAGGATAATGCTAACCCTAACCCTAAGTGAAGGTTAGAGATGACATGATGAGTTATATGTCATGCCTTGGATGCCATATGCGCCATGAGAAGTTGGATGACCGCGTACCTTTGGCGACCCAACCCTGGGAAGGGTCGAGCGGGTTAGAGTGAAGGATAGCTCCTTCATGAGGTTAGAGAAGAACCTATGGAAACCCCATGAGCTTCTATGTGCATGGCATAGTAGGCACCCAAAGTACGTCAAGTAGTGCAGGCAGTAGGTTGAAACCCTGGCCAGAAGGGCATGATGGATGGCTTATGAGATAAGCATAAAGAGCTATGAATAGCCTCGGGCAAATGTAAGTTTGAGCATAGGCTTCACCCACGTAGAGGTATGCCTGTGAGCTTGATCCTTCGTGAAGAAAGGACCTCTTATAGAGAGGTTGGTTGTAGGATTAGCTCTAGAGAGAGAGCAGACCTCAGGCAAGAAGGTTGGAAGCCTAAAACCCCGAAACTTGAGGAACAATGGGAGTTGAGGATGATAGTGGCTGTCGTATGCTTGACCCTTGGAGGCTAATGATGTCTTGGTTGCCATGAGAGGAACCAAACCCTAGAGAGAGGATGAGTCTACTAGTACCTCTGTGCCTGTGGTATATGTGTTAACCTCCTGAGATAGGTAGAAGAGTTTCTTAAACTTGAAGAGGATGAAGTAACAAGTTGTGAAGCCTTGTACCTAGTTGGTTGTCCTGGAAGAGGACTCAACTCTGAGGTGTTACTCGAATGAAAGGATGACATACCTTGGACATGTTGGATTCGTATTTATGAGGTTGAGCATGCAGTTGAACACCCAAAGGTGAACCTAGGATTCCTGGGCCTAAGAGGGGAAGCAGTGTATCCGATGCTCATGATGAGATTTGAGTCTCTATATTTTCGAGCATGGTACTCCTCATGTGTAGAGGTAAAGGAAACCCCTTGAGTTAAGGGTATGTTTGATGAACCCCTCACAACTAAGTTGATCTAATGTTGAGTAAAGAGAACAAGTATGACCTAGCATGGTTTAATAGGTGGTCTGCTTGTGCTTTAGTAGCTGCTAGGTTAGGCATACTCATGTGAAGGTAAACCCTAAGGACGGTTGTGACGTTGTTGTCAAGAGTTGTAGTTTCCTCCCATCCTGGGAGAGGGACCCTTTGGTTGGGTGTATACCAGTATTGTTGGTGTTGAGGTAACCTAGAGAGGTTTCATAGGATCTTGAAAAGCTAAGTGAACATATATGGTATAAGAATGAACCTGTAGACCCATATATAACCATCTCTAAGTGCATGTGGATGTGTTACCATGGAGGTAACCGGTATGGGGCCTAACCAAGGTAGGAAGGTTGCCATGACCCCTAAGAAGGGATGAAAGTCAGTCATGAATGTAGAGAGAGATGATGAAGGATTGTGTAAGGTTCTAAGTTGAACATGTACTATGTTAGAATCCTAAGTCTATCCAAGGGTCAGGTAGGGATAAGACCAATGGAAGAAGGAGTTGCCTAATTCCCTAGTTGCACATGACCATAGTGTCGGGAGGTAACAGCTATCATTGTCTGAGGGCCATGGGTTAGGAGATTGATCACCTTCATGAACTCATGGGACCCAAAGGGCAGATGAGTAGGGCACTCTCTGGATGCATGAGGGAAGAGGGATGACCCCAAAAGTTTCGGCACCCTATAGACCTAGAGGATATGACCAATGATTGCGTGGTGACCCAAGTAGGTTCGAGACCAGTTTTTCATAGAAGTAACTTTGATATCGAGATGATCATGATGTAGATACATGAGTCACATGTTTCAACTTAGATTTGAAGGTGTACTGGTAATGTGGGTCGTACCATCTCTACTCTTGGAATAGGAAGAACTCTATATTTGGATGACCGCCAAATGCTTATTTCTTCTTTTTATGGAATTGATAGATAGGACAGTACGCATGCCATACACCAAGGATAAAGATGTGCAAGTTGGAATGTTGCTACCAGGTATGAGGATATAGATGATAACATACCTTTGTGGAAGGAATAATACATGGATGGTTTACAAACACTAAGAGAAATAAGGTAGTCATCTTATAAGGATGTTTTTAGCATGTGCTATGTGGAATTTGCAAGTGATACAAGGTTGAGTTTGATCACCCTAAGGATGAGCTCAGAGTTTCTTGATGAAGACAAACTTAGAGTTTGAGATGAGATGATAAGTATAATACATGGAGGTGTATGTCTTCGACTTTACCCAACACCTAAGGATAAGAAGTGGTAATGAATGCCCTGGTTGAGATATAGCTACCTAGTTGAGCTGGAAGCTAGAAGAAGTTGAGGTTGATAAGCTAACCTTAAGTTGAGAAAAAGAGATAAGTTTGGCTAATACTCTCATGTAACGAGATGTGTTTAACAAGATTAGTGGTTGTTTGGATAGCCAGCCTAGTCCTTGATGTGGTAGAAGGATGGTTGTAAAACCCTGGATACACTTCATGGGATAGGAAGGTGATGAAACCCCGACTAAAGTGGGTTAGGAATCGATCTTGAGGAATCATGACATACATGAGATCATGATCACCATACACCATGAAACTACAAAGATAGTAAGAGATGGTAGATCTTTGGATGCCTGATACATGTAGCATGTTCCCATGCAAGCCAGGAGGTGAAGGAAGAACACCAGTAACCCAGTGCATGGATATAAATTATAAAGAGTTCACGAGAGGGAATGGGAGTTCATCACTATGGATTTTGTGAGTCTCCCCTAGACTAAGGAAGGTCAAGATGCAATATGAGTATGGTAGATCGCCTTACCTAGATGATGTGAGAAAGGAAGAGTACTGTCACTGGACAGATTCGGTTGAAAGAGAGAAAGATGGTTCAACCACACCATGATGCGAGTTCAAAAGTTCATGGGTATGATCTAAAGGTTCACTTCCATAAGGTGGAAGTAGGTACATGAAGAACTCAGTGTCAGTGTTGCCTATCACCCCTAACTAATGGTTAGTATGATCCAGACTAGAGGGTCTGATGAGAGCATGTGTGCTCATTCATGGTGATATAAAGAGACAATTCTTGTGATGTGACGTTAGCCACCATAGCCTTATCGAGATGCAAGAAGTTTTATAGAAAGGTTGTGTCGGGCACCGCTTCATTAAGATGATGTTGGTGAAGGAGGCCTCGTGAAGGTCAGAAAAGAACCACAGTGTGTGCAGATGAAGTCGCTTTGATCGTGCAACGGCTGAGAGAGGGCCCAGTGGTGACATGAGTCACGAACTGATGCAAAGCAGACTGACATGTAGTTCACTATGGGAGAATATGTGATGTAAAAATCCGACCCCTCTAAGCTACAGCTGAGAAAGCTGAGTCCCCGATATAGGGGTCTATTTGAGATGGATCAGTGGAGATGTTTGTGTTTAGCCTTACCCCTCAGGATAACATGATGTATAATGTGTTACATAAGTCCAATCTAGAGCACTATGTGAGTTACCCAAGCCATGTGTTGAGCCCTGAACCTATTTGTCTTTTGAGAGGCTGAAATGTCCTAAGTCACCTATGAGGGTACGATATACCAAGGTAAGAAAGAACTCAGATGCAAGAATATGGGATGATGAAGGTTCTTGGGAAGCACCATGGAAAGGGTGAAGCCACATGGGAGCCATGATGGACACATGAAAGGCTTATCATGTTTGTTTGCTTGCTTGATGGAATTTTGAGGGCAAAATTCTTATAAGAGGGGAAGGATGTTACAACCCCAATTTTGGATTCATTTGGGTGATAAATGTTATTTCTCATATAAAAGATATTTGAACAAATAAAGATATAATTTGTTTTGAATAAATGGATTTCGTTACAATAGCCTTGATGTTTGTGTTGTGGGCTTTATTGGCTATTGGGCCCAATAACAAGGAAATTCAATTAATAAATGAATAATTGAGTTTTTGAGAAAAGAAATATGTGGAAACCTCTAGAAGGCAAATCCAAAGAGGGATTTCGTGCCTCTTGGATTCCTTGGGTTCCAAGGAGTCCAAAGTTGCATAAAGAGAGCAATAAGAAAAGAAAAGATAAAATGAGTATTTCCTTGTAAATAAAGAAATTGAAAACATTGATGAAATGTGGAAAACAAGTGAAAAGAGGTGTAAGTGAGTTATTCTTGGAGGAATTTCGTCTCCCAGGGATTTCTAATAATAAAAGGAATACCAATGCGGAAAATAAAAAGAGGTATAAAAAGAGAAATCCTCAAAAAGAGATATTTTAATAAAATGATAAGGAAATATGTGAAATAGACATAAATAAAAGGATAAAGGCAAATAGATGTTCCCCAATATGGGAATCCGTGCCTTTAGGTTTTCTTAAGGTCCAAGGGACCCAAAATAATAAGATAATGGCAAAAGGAAAATGTTTAATAATTAATTTTGAGTAATTAAAGGGATAACTTGGGAGAGAAGGAAGACTTATCATACATTACGATTTGTTTCCCAAATTTCGTACAAAGCTAGATAATGCTAAGACAAACCTTCCCTTAAAATTTGAGTTAAAAAGGACCAAGGGATTGGGAGATACGAACTTCTCAAATTTTTTCCAAAATTGAGAATAATTCTGAGTTTAGGAATGTATTTTCCTTTTTGTTTAAAACATGTGCGCTGAGGACCGTTGGATCTCAATCCAACGTTGGTCGCTCATCTTCAAAGTCCCACGCAAATTGGGACTTTGCTGGTTATACGAGGATCTTCCATCTCGGATTTCTTGCAATCCAGTGGATGTGCAAAGCTACTTTTAGTCCCTTTAGATTTGGGAGATGAAACCGCGGGGAATCATCCCCGGTTCGATTGGCTTTGGTCGCCGATTTGGGAAACCCCCAAATCTCGCAAGCCTGCTTTCCACCTATATATAGGGGATGGTATTATAGAGTATCAACATCTAGTTTTGCTTGTCTGAACTTTGCTGCAGACCAAGAGGGTCGTTTTCAAGCCCTCGATTCAATCTTCTACCCTGACCCTCACCTCCAGCTTCTCAGAAGACCTCGCCGGAGTCCGGCGGGTAGGAGGTGGTCACAGCGTGTTCATGGTGAACAATTGAGGCGATGATCAAGTTTGGCGAAGGGAGGCGAAGCTCCCTGGATGACTAGCTCGTTCACAGGTGGTCGGAACCCCAGAGTCAACCTAGTAGTTGACCGTCGGGCATCGTTGGGCCGTAAACAGAAGTAGCTCGAGGAAGAATATGAGTAAAGGGGAAGAGGACCACCTTACCCCTGACTCTTGTGAAGAAAGGTAAGGGAACTTGTGTCTTTGGATTCCTCTATTTGCAACTAGACACACACATCCATGGTCGTTGGATCTTGATGGTCCAGCGGACCATGGATCCAGCGATCCTTGTTTTCTGGAAATTAGCAATTAAATTAATAAAAAGGATTCTACTTGCAAAAATCATAACTTCTGCTAGGAAGCTCGGATGGATAAAAATAAAATATGAAAATTTCTTAGAAAAATATGAGGAACACATTAAAATTGGTTTGAGAACCTGAATCTATTCCTAATTGTAAATGTGTGTTAATCTAATGAAAAGTGCTTATGCATTAGATTAAGAAACCCTAATTGAGCATTTTGGTTAAGATTATATTGCTTAATTGATGAAATTGTGTAATTACAACCTGATGACTAGTTAATGACAAATTGGAATCAAATCTAAATGTTTCTTTCATGAATTAGAGTTGTTACTTCATATGATAATGATTAAGCATTTAGAAACCCTAATTTAGGGTAAAAGAGGATAAGATC